>OY978460.1:22009392-22648617 GCA_963854805.1 Plagodis dolabraria | reverse complement strand
ATTAAGTACTCACCCTCTCCTGAAGCAGCAAGGGCAAGAGAATTTTACATAATATTAGATTTTCAAAAACAAGGTGTAATCAAACATTTTAGAGAATATTACGTAACAATGTAAAATATCAGTTATAATAACGAAACATAACAAATTACTGAAAATAAAACCCGCTAACAGATATTTTTGAAAAATTTCACATTATTCATTAAAATATTATTTACTAAAATTTGTTATTCCGGGATTTTTTTATACCTGAAAGGTTAGCCTTTGATCTCACCCGATGGTAAGCTATAATGTGTTCGAATATGTTGTTCAGAGATTCCTAGATTGGCGATTTTCTACTTCTTGCTAATTGAGCGTGGTAGCTAACCGGGGGGTCATTCGCAAATTACCCTACCAACATGCAAATTTTAAGGAATTTATTGTATGTTGTTTGACATATTGACCACTGTTTCACTGTTGTATTACTAATGTCTGACAGGCTAGCCTTTGACTAATAGCTGACTTGTTGGTAAATATTTATGTGGTTGAAGATAGAATCATATAACCTACAACGAGAATTAGCATTCAAAAACAACAACAGCAAGACACTAATAGGTGCTCGACGACCTGTAAAATATAGTATATCTGCTTTATAATCCCGAGTGCTAGCTTTATATGTGTCAGTAAAAGGACCACAACTAAAATGTTAGTTAAGTAAATTTGCTAGAAATTAATTTTAATATACAATACCTTTAACAATTTCGAGATCTGCCAAAGATATCCTCATAAGAAGTTTGTACTTATTCCCTTCCATCTGACTTCCTATATTACTTTGGTATGTTCTGCAATAAAAAAAATGACATAACACATATAAATACGTATTTAGTTTACTTATTGAAATCAGTACTAATATTATAAATGCGAAAGTAACTATGTCTGTCTGTCTGTTACGCTTGCACGCCAAAACTACTAGACCGATTTGAATAAAATTTGGTGTGGAAATAGTTTGAGACCCGGGAAAAAACATAGGATAGTTTTTATCCAACTGCGCAAAAAGAGGTTAATGTTTTTGCGCGATAACCGACATACGCGCGGGCGGAGCCGCGCCCGGAAAGCTAGTGTTCTATAATATTTTTTTTAATATGACGTGTTAACAAGTTTCTTTTACCAATAAATAAATGATTAATTGATAAGTTTAACTATGGTTTCGTTTGATTTATTATTTTATTTCGAGTTATTTCATCACTGTGTTTTCTTTGAAATAAGTAGAAACTGTATATAGACGAAAATCTTAATAAAGCTCAATAATATTGATTAAGTTAATAGAAGTTTGTCATAACCACCTATTGCCAGTGACTATGATCCTATTAGCTTTATCAATGCTTAGCCGCCTGCCAAGCATTGATAAAGCTTATAGGAGTTTGTTGTTTTTGAGAAACGCAGTTTATGAAGAAAGTTCTGCTGTCCACATTCTCCTATTTTGTCTCTTCGGCTCACGAAGATATGAGGGAAGAAATTCTAGCCCGGACGTGACGTAATATGATCGATCGATTACTTCAAAAAATCTTTTGGTTTTTGGACTAACAAGGATAAGATTTCGAAGTGTTTTATGGAAGAAAAGAATAGTCGAGTGTCCTGGAAATATACCAATTATCGACCCTGCTCATGACAATTACCTCAAATTACATGCTCTACTCACACTACAAGCTCTAATCTCACACTGTGAAAGTAATCTGGGTAACACTGCATTACGTTCCTTGCCAGATTAATTAGACATTAACTCTCTCATTGCTGTAATTTCTCTGGCTATCTTAAAAGCTTGTCGCTTGGTGTCAGTTTTACCACACAAGGCAGTGGTACCCATCTTCACATTATATTCATAAAAAATACAATTCTCGTTGCTGAAGTTAAATTTCAAGTGAAGCAGTTAAGACAGTATTAAAAATTCCAAGCAGCTGCTTTCAAACGACGTTGAATCAGAGTTTTGTGTTTCGTCCAACACCGACGTTCTAATTTACGATGATTATTATCACCGAGTTATATATACTTCAAAACATTTTGATTCACAATTTTAAAAATAAATAAAACCCACAAATAGAATCACAGTCATAATAATCTTCACAAGAAACGTCCAATAAATTATCATCATAAATCGTAATTAGAATTAAATTCTTGCGATACTCAAGGTGACTAAAATTTCCGCATCACATTTCCTAGCGTCTGAAGTCTGTTTTTCATCGTAATCTCCTCGACCTCGCTGAAATATATTATTTTCTTTCTTACAATTTTAAAAAATACTTACGGAATTGGTTTCTTTATCGTCCCCGTCCGTCTTTTAACACTTGTTATTAACAGTGTATCGTTGAATAAGAATAGAGCTCTATCTTTAATGGTCCCTTGTGCAGACGGCATTGTCACCGTCTCATGTCTTAAGAACATCCGATCTGCTGTCACCAGGTTTGATAGACCCTCGATCATCTGTTCCAGATCCCTCAACGTTTGCTGTTGCTGTTCCAACTCTAAGCTTTCTCGTTCTGTACAGTTAATTAATTCTAATAATTCGTGGATCTCTTTTTGTGCTTCTAAAAGTAATTTATGATCCGGATGTGATTGGTCTGGAATATGAGAATATTTTCATATATGAATTATTGATATACACAATAGGTGTTCAATCATGTGAAATAGCATCATATAGAAAGCGCCTAATAGCTTGATTAATCTGATATTGTCCCTAACCATACCAAGTACAAAATATCTTTTAGAAAAAACTGTCGTTTCTTTGCGTTTATTATTCCTTATATCAAAATGATAATAGTGACGTTCACTGTTGAACACATGCCTCCTTCATTAAAAGCCACAATGATCAATGCCTTTTGCTCCTCGTGAATCAAATAATACCATTGGTCTACAAGACGGTCTTCCGACGCAGCGCCATACCGTTTGTGGTCGCCACTCAAGACTTTTCATACCCATCGGTTATATTATGTATGAGCTAAGGGACCTACCGCTTGTTATTGCTACTAGAAAAAACTGAGGGAAAAATTGGGATTTGATTGCGCAAAGTAACTTACGTCGTGTCACTAGGAGACAGTGGCTCTTTTAATTAGCTTTAATATTTAAAAAGTCACTGTTGTGTATTAAGATTACGTCTGATTTTTATAAACATACATATATGATTTTTATCAGCACTGAATTTGTGACCTTAATATGTATTCTTCATGTAAATTGTGGCTCAATTCCTTGTTGTTTAATAATTTTAAAGGTAGTATAAAACCAACTAAATAACTATATTAAGGGCCTCTTTCACGATTTTAAAGTTCTCGAGTAGGCTAATTTCCGGTTTAAGTCACAAGAAATATTGCATATGAATTTCACAATGGCTGAGTAATAATAACGCTCAGTTAATTCCACTAACTTACTTCTTGGTTCATCTGTCTATCATTTTTATAGGTTTAAAAAAATGGTTCGTATTGCAAATTCCATATTGGGTAAAAACTTGATTAAAATATTTATTCAGGTATGTATGAGTGACGTTGTTGACAGATTCTGAACGAATATTTGAATTTACTTCAAAGATCCTTCAAGTAACCATTTTTCGTAGTAATTGTAATATAGTTAATCAGAAGAAACTGTAAAACCGTAGTTGTAACTTTTATTAGCCGAGTACCTTTAACCAGGAAGTAAATAATTGATACTTTACTTGAAAGTCATGAAAGAGGCTCTAAGTGAGGTTATATTATGGGGTTAAATATTACTCACCCGTATGTTTTATTAGCCTCTGTATTAACAACTTATAGCTCGGGAACTTCTGCACGGGCTTTATCAGCAAATTATCTAAGGACAGCTTCCCCTTGTGATCCCTTGCCATAGCGTCAAGAAACTTCGCAAAGGCCGGTCGCGACGACGCAGCAGTCTTGATAGTTTCTTTCGCTTTCTTCAGATTGTGTATGAAGGACATATATGTGTCCATTACGGTGGGTTTGGTAAACTGAAAATATATATTTGGTTAATATTTTATTAATATGTTGAAAGTTGAAGAGCATGGATCTATAAGTAAGAGTGTGGATATAAAAATACGGGGATAACGTTGTGGTTACTCTTTTACTGCAACATTACCAAGCCGTATTGGTAAAGATGGTTGTTTTCAAGCTTGTACTACAGTCTGCAGCCCCAAAACATGCTTTAACCAGCCACCAACAGCATAAAGTTAAACTGGCCGTTCACTTCTTCACAAACGAAGAGTACCTGCCTTATCGTTTCGCCAAGACTCTTTTAAAGTCCAAAAATAAGCACTATACCAATTTATATATTCGTTACAAGTTTGTAAAATGATCACTAACTTAAGAGTTTTGAACGTCAAAACATTTTTATGTGTTTATTAAATCCTGACATACTTTATGTTTTTAACATTAGAAGCCACCTTAAAATAGTTTTTAAGAGTTCTTTGTAAAATTGTATTGCAAATTTGTTTATTTTTTATGTATGCAAATTATATGTCATTGTACATAAATATATAGCATTTCAATACGATATAAGAGCACACTAGAATAAACCGGTTTCAGCAATTGGCCCAACGCATTGCAACGGGGCAGAATTTTGTTGCGTTGGATAAGCGATATAGTATTAAAATATAGAATATCCATAAACTAAATGACTCTATTTTGAAAATCATTAAGATTTAACAAAACTTTTATTTGTTCATCTACTGCTCTGAACATAGGCCATCCCCAATGAACGTGGTTGCCATTATCAGGATTTGTTTACACAAAACCCGGAGAGATATAGGAAACTCACCACATCTAAAAACACGTCGCCGACTTTTTGCTGAAGGTCCCATTGCTCCAGCCTTCTCCTCAGCTGTTCTAAGAACACTTGGTGCACGTTCAGAATGCCAGGTACTTGGTAAAATATCTCGTCCACCAGAAACGCGTCGAGAAGACCAGCGTTCTCTGGACTCTTTAGCGGTTGGAGGTACTTCTGCAATGATTGGAAAGAGAGATCTAGATATGATAGTTTTTACAAGCCTTACTTCATTATTGATTTTTAAACGTGATGAAAAAATTTTTCATTTAATGAGGGATAATGAAAAGCCCCGATAGAAAATGAGATTTATTATATTTTTTAAGAGATGTCCAAATCCGATTCAGCAGCGTAACACTTAGTTTTTAGGGTTCCGTACTCAAAGGGTAAAACGAGACCCTATTACTTAGACTTCGCTGTCCGTCCGTCTGTCACCAGGCTGTATCTCAAGAACGGTGATAGCTAGACACTTGAAATTTTCACAGATGCTGTATTTCTCTTGCCACTATAACAACAAACACAAAAATTTGGCCAAGTGCGAGTCGGATTCGCGCACCTTAAAAAAAAAGGTTAGAATATGAAGTCTAATGTTGTATAGCTAATGGTACGGAACCCTTCGTGCGCGTGTCCGACTCGCACTTGGCCGATTTGATTTTTTTATGTGATTGGGACGGAACAAGCACAAGGCCCACCTGATGTTAAGTGTACTAACCTCTGCTATAACAGATGCATTTCGTCCGAACGAATTGCACTGCGCCCGTCATACTGAGACATACAGTTGTTAAGTCTCTTATGGCTGTAATTTTTCTGGCTCTTAAGAACTGCTGCCGGAACCCAGTGTTTGGTGGATGGCGACATAATTTCCACTTGAGGGTGGTCGCTAGCCAGGCGAGCATTCGCAAAATTGCCCTTTCACCATTCGGTGACGCTCAAGCTGGCGGTGGAGATTGAACCTAGCACCCGCGGCACGGCAGTCCATACCTGTCACCACACGGTCTATCGGCTATCATTGTATCAAAAACTTTTCATGTAGATCAATTATTATTTTTCTTTTAACTAACGGAACTCAAATACAGCGCAGAAAACAACATATTTATTTAAACACAAACGTTATCCATAGTAAACAGAAAATAATAGCTTATTACTGAGAGAGTTATCTTCGTTACCTACTACACCTAAGTACGAACTTTGCCATTTTCTTTGCCTGAGCTCCGAATTAAAAAAGACTATTTTACAGAGAATTTTCACATACACAGTTATGTATTATGTATATTCTTAAGTATTTGCAGTCTCTCAAAGGTATATTATGTGTAAAATCTCAAAAATCCTTTTAAACGACACGTCAAAGGATAATTTAAACACAAGGTATTTGCTTGCGTGATTGCTCGATGCGCTCGGGCGTCTAAATACTTCGTGTGGATATTGATTCCTTTCGCGCCCTTGCATAACAATCTACTATTCATCACATATTTTTGGTAAAACAACGTGTAAAAAACTCATAACATTGCATAATTAATAGATTTAGGAATAAGCATTGCAATTCAACGGGGCAATGCTGCCAGCATGCTGGGCACGCTGCCAACTGGGAGTGGGCTGGAGCATTTGGACTGCCTATGAGTCTGCTATGACTTATAAGTTGTCTAAATGCTTTTATGGTAGTAGCTGTAGTGTTGTATATAGTTCATAGTGTTTTGTTTAATAAAGGCATACCGCCGGAAAAAAAAATAGATTTAGGCGTTACTTTGCTTAGGAAATTCATATTTAATAATAACAAATATTCGAAGAAAACATTAAATTATTATTTTAAAAATATTTGTGCATTGCTTCAATGCCTTATTGTTTATCTTCTTTGTAATATGAATATATAAGGATTTCCAATAGATGTACTGTTGGCAGAAACCTGCAGTTTTTACCAGAAAAACCTCTTGCACCTTTATTTTACAGTCTTCAGGTTTAATTTTCAGGTATTGTTTGGGGTAAGTAAACGACTTTTTTACCGTTTTCAAGTAAGTTAGGACATTTTACGAGTAAAATCGATTTAGTTTCATTGCATTACGTAGTGTATTTTTTTAAACTTTACATGTTATATATTGTGCAAATATAATGTGTTCATCGACTATTTAGGTTCTGGGCCAAGTCCCAAGTCTGAGAGTAGAAATCTTTTATTTTTATTGCTTATAGGCTAGCCTTTGACCACTATCTCACCTGATGGTAAGTGATGATGTGGTCGAAGATTTTGTTCAGGCTATCCTAGAATCGTAGTAATTGTAACATTTGTAACACAGGGAATCCTAAAACAGCTATCAACGACCCTCGTAGTGTTAAATTTTGTAATGTTAGTAAATTTTTGTAATTATTCCGTTAACAGTTAGCATTGATATGGTTACCTTATATTTTTTAAATAAAGCTTTTTTATTATCAGTGTCATGAGAACCTTGAAGAGCATAGTAAGATAATAAACATGCAAAATATACGAGTTTCCTGGCATAGATTGATATGTAAATAATCTCAGCAAGGTCAAAGCGCAATCTTAAATGCCACCCCCGTTCTCGGAGACAAGGCCGACCCGAGGCCGATCCAACTAGGGACAGATAAGTGTATTCTGCCATGGCCGTTTCCGTGACGTTCCAGGGACGACTGTCGAACACAGGTGCGCCGTGCGTTTACATGGCAAATACTCTGACACATTTCTTACCACTAGATTCTTATTTACTTTGTGCAAATGGCACAGAATAAATAAATTCTATAAACGGAGACAAATCGTCTTTCTTAATAGAGCATAAAATAACTCGACGAAAAAGAAAGGTAAGTAGTTCATTTATTTATGTATGATGGAGTATATGTATGGTAAGCGTTCGTGATACTATTTCAAGGGGCATTATTCTTATCTTTAAAAAACAAACCTACGTTAGAAAAAATCAAACCCTTAGCCTTGAAAATATCGGAAGCGCTTGTTGAGGTTGTCTGTCGTTCTCAAAGCGCTTACAAGTGCACGGTCCACTTTACAATTATATTTTATCGAGAACAATTCAAGATAATGTATTTCATTTTTGCAATAAGGCATGCTCCGTGGATTACATTACAAAATTATATACTTACAGGGTGTCCCAAGAAGTAATGATATACCGAAGCTGGGAGGTAGAGAACCTAGAGGGCTATCTGAATCACCTCCATGCATGTTCCGCAATTTTTCGTATTTTCGGAGTTATGCCATCGGGCATTGTGAAACATAAGGACAAATATAAGACAAATTAAACGTTTTAGGTCCGGTTTTATGATCGGCTTCCTGAAGACTTTCCTTGGGAATAGGTATACCCACTGCTGCCCGGTTTCAACTGGTGATCAGGACGATGCTTTTGTGTGTGAGTATCCAATATGCAACACCCCATTCACATCTACCCGTGAGTGATGGCATGCTACTTATTGGGCGCATTTCGTGGGTTAGATCCACAGGTGCTATACAAGTGCCGTATTTCTTAAATGTGTTCCATGATGTTACACGGAGAGTGTATATTACTACAATATCACCAATCGGAATCGCATTTTAAAATGATTGCCAGTACGGTCTTATTTATTATACGTCATACGTGAATGACCGCCGCATGTCCAGGGTTCGGTCCCCGCCGCAGGCTTGTGCTTCAACGAATTATAAAAGGGCATTTTTAACCGACTTCCAAAAAAGGAGGAGGTTCTCAATTCGTCTGTTTTTTTTTATGTTTGTTACCTCAGAACTCTTGACTGGGTGAACCGATTTTGAAAATTCTTTTTTTGATTGAAAGCTGATGCTTGTCGTTTGGTCCCATTTTAAATTTTATCAAAATCGGTCAAGCCGTTTTTGAGTTATGCTCTAATAACTGAAAAATATTCACCTATCTTGATGATACAGTCGTTGACAATGAATGAGATGCGATCCCGTAAGTAGCAAGGGTCACTAAAAAGAGTGAAAAAATTTTTTTTTATCAAAAATGGAACCGACTTCAACGCCCAAAATTATGAAATAACTTGTCGAAGTCGGTACCATGTGCACAATTTTGTGCATAGTAGGTACTTTTGAACTATCATGGTACCGACTTCAACAAGTTATTTCATACTTTTGGGTGTTGAAGTCGGTTCCATTTTTTGGTAAAAATTTTTTTCGAATGCCCGCCTATCTAGTTACGTCCTCAAGTATAAAATGTGTTGCCAAATACTTAACGGTGTGTTTCGGCTGCAGTCCTTGAGAACATTAAAATTACTGGCACATGATGAGACTCAAAAACTTTTATCTCAGGATTACGCAGTGCAGTCAAAGTCAAAGTCAAAGTCAAAGTCAAAGTCAAAGTCAAAGTCAAAGTCAAAGTCAAAGTCAAAGTCAAAATCATTTATTCAATTTAGGCGTCTACGACGCTCTTATGAAGGTCAATTACAAATTTTAATATTGAAATATACTAAATTGAACTGCCACGTTCAGCAAACAAAAATTATAGAGCCACTGCGAGAAGAACGGGCAAGAAACTCGGGGCCATTCTTTTAAACGTTTTTTAACAATGTGTTAAGTACATACTATATAGTAAAATTATTACAATACTTAATTTACATTACGTAGGTGACAGGCGCTAACTTGGCAGAGGCGAACCAGTCCAAGCATTTTTGTCGTTTAAGTAATCACAAACTGTGTAGTAAGATTTCTTTATCAAAATATTCTTCACATGCAACTTGAATTTTCTTTCTGTGAGCGTTGTAATATGTTTGGGCAATTTATTATAAAACCGCACACAATTGCCTAAGAAGGACCTTTTATTTGTCTTTGCTAATCTAAAACCTGGCACCGCTATTTTATCTTTATTCCTAGTGTTATAATCGTGATTGTCACTGTTTGATTTTTACGAACATACATAATATTTTCAAATTATTTATCATTTATGACGAAATGCATCTGTTATAGGCAGAGAATACCGCTTAACATCAGGTGGGCTTCGTGTTTCCTCCGTCACAATAACAATAACCTAAAATGAAAGAGTTGGAACAATATTTCTATTTGTGCTTGAAACCACTGTTAAGCGTATGGAAAGCAAATGGAAATGTTCCGCAACTGTGACAGTTCTGTGCCACTCAGTGAATAACAAAAGGGGAATTGATAAGAGAGGAACTTTCCTTACAATGTTTGAGTAATCTTCCCTCTGTGGGTTGTGTTTGGAAACAATGTGTTGTTGAATGCCACGGTTGTCGAGAAACGTAAACTTTTAGCATATAAATATGAATTTAAATATGTAAATTTGAAAGCTTTCTCAAAATGCTACCACCATGCTGTGGCATTAGCTGATCGATTAAGAATGGCTGAGCAAACTACGCTACGAGCGCTTCAAAAAATCTTAACAACTTTATCTGTTCAGAGTGATCCGATTTAAAAAAACCAATAGGAAAACTTATACCACGTCGTTTGACCCATTAGGCTAAGCTAAGCTGTCGGACATCGAGTACAGAGTATCATTACTTCTAAAAAAAAACTTGATAAAACAATGATGGCTCAAGGGCATTGGCTATGGACTGCCGCGCAGCAGGTCCATGGTTCGAATCCCGCCGTGGGCTTGAGCTTCACCGCACGATGGAAGGGCTTTTTGCGAATGCTCGCCTGGCTAGCGACAACCCTCAATTAGAAAACCTGTCGCCAAGCACCTAACGATGTGTTCCGGCAGCAGTCCTTGAGAGCCAGTGAAATTACAGGCACATGAGACATAACAACTACATCTCAAGGTGACGGGTGCAGTGCAATTCGTGACTTGTGACGAAATGAATATGTTATAGGCAGAGGATACCGCTTAACATCAGGTGGGCCTCGAGCTTGTTCCGTCAAAATAACATAAAAAACATGTTATTTTTAATTGATTACAATCAACCAATATACAGGTAAATAATCACCCGTCAGAAATCCTATACCTAAGTGCAATACAAAAATATATCAGTCAAGTCCGATACACAAAAAATATAGCTTGAAAAGTTAAATATTATGTAGAAATTGCATAACCCTGTCAAATGCGTCCCTTCCGTGACAGGGGTAGAACGAAAGGGGTGGCAGGTTGGAACAGGGATGACAAGTATCTTTGAACGAATATCCATTTCACGGATTTTATTTGCAATTTTAGAAAGAAGATTCTATACGTTTTATTTATGAAATCAGTACTAATATTATAAATGCGAAAGTAACTCTGTCTGTCTGTCTGTCTGTCTGTTACGCTTTCACGCCAAAACTACTGGACCGATTTGAATGAAATTTGGTATGGAAATAGTTTGAGATCCGGGAAAAAACATAGGATAGTTTTTATCCAACTGTACAAAAAGAGGTTAATGTTTTCGCGCGATAACCGACATACGCGCGGGCGGAGCCGCGTCCGGGTAGCTAGTATATTATATATTAAGCTGAGACTGGGAAGGTTTTTTTTCATGGGCAGACATGTTCCAGCGTCTATCACGCCGTCATTGCCATCACTATGGTCAAATGCTTCTTGTCTTGTGTTTCTCTGTATAAATGTCTCTAAAGTGTAAGTATATGATATGCATACATTTCATTACCATGATTTAAATATGTCTATACTTTTATTGTCACACTGAAGCGCTCGTAGCGAAGTTTCCTTAACCGTTGGCGAAGTTTCCTTAGCCGTTCTTAACTGATCAGCCAAGCTAAGTAACGTCCGCCGCGGTTATGACTTGGATGGTTGACCGCTATTGACACTGCTAGAAAACGCTTCCGTGCTGCGGAGGGCACGTTTTAAGCCGTCGGTCTCGATTTATGTCTTAAAATGGCAGCCCGTCCTGCATGGAGGTAGGACATTTTGCAAGCTAACAAAACCCTCAAGCAGAAAATCTGTCGCCAAGAACCTAACAGTGTGTTCCGGCAGCTGTTCTTGAGAGTCAGTAATTCTAGGTAAGTCTGGACAACATTTTCGACCACATCATCACTCACCATCAAGTGAGTATCTCCCTTGATGGTCAGTGATGATGTGGTCAAAGGCTAGTCTTATAAGCTACAAATTAAAATAAAAACTGTCTATGTGCAAGTTGAGAATCGCTCTTCTATGTTTCAGTATTTCATCGTAGTCCGTAAAAAATGTTTAGAAATCCCATGTAGTTTTCAGTTTCATAACCCATGTAGTTTTCACCCATACATGTAGTCTTCAGTGTGAACTGAAGAATGTAAGATTCCCAACTAGTTTCGTTTTTGAGATAGATCGTGTATCAAAAACGATCCTGATAGCTACGTCGGCTGCACGTTAGTTTATTTAAACACATGAAAAATATTTTTTTATATTCTACTCAAGGAGTTCTATTCAAAGGGTACAAATAAATTATTTTTCTTGCCTACCTTTTCATGTATTAGGCCGTTCTATAAATTTATTTATATGAATTTATAGCCCAGTTATAAATTAAACTATTGGAATATTGGACTAGAAATTCAAATGAATAACTTTTTAAAATAAATAAATTTAAAAAAATCACTGGTAGGTATTAAAAATCTATTTCACTGTTAACTCACTAACGACAGAAAGTGGTTTTTTAGGTCAGTTGGTTTGATTTGAGGCAGTCTATAACGTTAAAGTCCAGAAAAAAACTAATTGTTCTTGACTCAAACAAAGAAGTATCTGTCAAATGTCTTACGATCATTCCGTACCATGTTTGGTACCATTGTCAAAATTTCAGGTTTGTAACTCATATCGTTTAGGAGGTAGAGAAAAACATATTATATAAAAGCAATAAAGATTCACATTCTTGATTTACACAAATATTTTATTAAAGTGTATTTTTATTTACTAGAAGTTAAAAAAATGCATGGTCTCTGAAATGACAACTGGCTGCCATTCGCATGACAGGTTGAAACCTCACCCTATTTTGCATCGAGTAACATGACAACTGTCAATGAACTTTACCTTGTTATTTAAACGGCCTCGAGTGATTCACCCAGGTGATTTCCGTACGCATACTATGATTAATAGATTATTGACAGATGTCATCTGAAATCAACATGACCAACCGATTACAGGCTACCATTTGGTCAAATTTACTTTAGATATTCATCCCAAAATAATAACCTTGATTTAATAATATTCCTACCGGAATACTACAATCTAACTATAACTGGAAAGCGGCTAAAATTTTCCGCAAATGCGAAAGAAAGAAGGGAAAATAACCACAGCGCAGGGTTGCTACTTGAGATTTAGTTGGGATTTTAATTAATCAGTGTATTTAATGGTTAAGATTTATTCTAACCCATTAGTGAAGTCAATTTTTATTTCAGTATACAGATTCGGTAATTTGATGTATACAGGGCGTCCCACTGATATGCCACATAGAGGGAAAGCACCTTGAATATTGTATTTTAAAATTTGTTGAATTTTGAAATACAATATTCATATTTTTTTGTTCGTTCAATGAAAAGCTGACATTGCCGTAAGGATATACAACTGACATTATTATTAGTACCTATTACTAATAAATGTACCCACTTGAAAAGTACGCATCATCGCCATTTTATAATTTAAGTGCATCATAAAATGATAAAGAGATACGAAATTAGGAGGTACCTGGTTGTATGCAGCAAATCAAGCCATATCCTGAGCCAAAGAACGTATAAATTATTTTGTCAATCGCAATGCGGCTGGCTGATTATAAATAAATCATTCATAATTTCATATCAAATGTCTTCCTTTTTTTTCTGACTCTATGTTATTTAGCAAAAAATAATCCATATGATGAAGCCTTTCAATCGGTATGATAAAACTACAGGATGATTATTTTGCTCATGTAACGGGTTCGATTCCCAGTTTAACCATGTAATTATTTATGTATCTAGGAATGCCGTTTAAATTGCCTTTTAAATTCATATTCTTACATTAAAATTTTCCATCTACAATATTTAAGGTACTTTCCGTCCATTGCAATTTTTAGATTGTAAATTTAATTTCCCGCCCGCAGGTAATAGAAAATTGCCTAAGGGAGATAAGAAAATGTAAAAACTAAAAATATAAAGGTGCCACTTCATATACTATATGGAATATATGGTCAAAATTATTGATTTCATTCCATTAAAGCACAATACAATATTTAACAAATAATCGATTTTGTTATTCGCATTGGCCAGCATCTATACCAGTACGACGACCGCATAAAAATATTATAGGTTTATTATTCCATCAGATTTCAGATTTTAAGGTCTCTACCCAAAAAGCTTAGAAAGGAGACTAAGAAATATTCATTTGAACATCAAAATCAGTCCATATTTTATGATAATAGGATGATTGCCCTATATTTTCTCTCATTCTAACAAATACATTACAAGCCACCGGTCAAATACTATTATTTAATTAAGAAAATGTGGTCATTTAATTCTATTTCGTATTATTTCCCCGCATTTTTATGAAACTATAGTAAATAGTAGCAAGCTTGAACTTTATTAAATACTTATACTTAGTACATTCTTCTGTCGCGTTCAGCAAAAATGAGAAGTGTTCTCATCAAAAAGGTATATAGACGTTTGGTAGAACGCTACAAAGTTTGATAAATTTAAAGTTTTCAAAATCATAAAAAAAACCTTAGGTAGATTGTGAACTTATATGTGAGAATATGAAGGAAATGATTTTTGCTTAGAATTTATTTTAAATATTAGCGCACATCAAAGAGACTGAAAAATATGTTGAATATTATGAGCAAAAAACGTTTGACTATTTCTTTAAGGTTATTAATCTAAAGAAACAAAGAGACCTGCTAACAAATTAGCGTAAACGAGACTCGTTAGCAGGCAACCCTGACTTATCACCGGTTCATAAATATAATTAATTTGTCACTCGCCGGTTTATTCCGGAGAAATGAACGCATCCGTCATAATTTTACGATTTAATTAATTTATTGTGGAATATAATGTGCTGAAAAGTAAAGATGGAAATAATTTAATTGGCAGTTGGAATAACAATTATGAATCATAATATTGTAACTTTTTTCATTATTGCCTGCGAATTAGCTTACAAAAACTCAATGAATGGATATAGAACTCGATCGTTGATAAAAGTTTTTTCAGTTTTTGTGATTTTGTGAACAAGAGAAGTTTTTATTTTATACCAGATAGGCTACTCTTGAACTAACCTAGAATTTCTGGCTCTTAAGATCAACTGCTGGAACACATCGCTAGGTGCTTGGTGACAGATTTTCTAGCTAACCAGGCGGTTATTTTCAAAATGCCTTACCACCACGCAATTGTTAGGATTACGTTTACGTATCGAAATGACAAAACGTAACCCTATCAATAAATATGCTTGCTGTTCTTGTGTTTCTCCGTCCGTCCGACCGAGTATGTCACCGGTCTTTAGGTTGATAGCGGAATAAGTCACAAACCCATATTACGATGTTCGATATTACGATGTTTTGAGCGAAAACGTTGACCCAAGGCGCATAATGGACTAGTAGTTGCTTAGCTTGTTAATCGTTCAGAATGGCTCAGCAAACTTCGCTACGAGCGTGATCAAAACTAACAAACAGTATTTTGTAGCAATGCAACTCGAGACTGTCACGAAGTCCGATTTTTGTCTTGCATTTTGATAAAAGAGTACTTACATTAAATTGTTTCAACTTTGGATAAGAAAATAAATCCTATCTCTTAGTTCAGATTGGTAGGCACCTACTTGCAGAAAAGTATAGGTATATTAAATAATTAATGCAAATTATAATTAAATAAATATATTTTTCCCAAACATGCGCGGAAAATTGGCATTACTTTTGATTAAGGACCACGCGAAGTATCGTATTTACGGACACAGAAAAACCAAATCCATTGACTGGCGCGTTTTTTGGAACAATAAACGCACCGGCAATGTTGTATGGAAATTCATTGCAGGCGTGTTGGTTCTTGAATTTAGATATGCCAGCGATCTTAGTACTAATAGCCACAGATGCATTAAGCTTGTGATTAAAATTTTTCCATTCGTTGTGGTTTAGCAAAGAACATTATATATATATGAGAAACCACACCCGCTGTATTATAAATCACTAGTATAAGCTATACTTTAGTATAAGCTAATGCAATTTATTATGTAACAAAGAAAAGTAGGTAATTGCTGCAAGGCTTTATCGGCGCAGATTACTGGTGTCATTTTTTAACTCTAGATATTAAAATTTTCTTTTTGAAAAAGCAAGCGGAGTGCAAAAAACTCACCTTGACTAATATCTCCAACGCTTCGACGTACGACTTCTCCGTTTCATAAAGCTCTACCACGACGTGTGTCCTCGTATCCTGCAACAAATAAAACATCGTTTAGTATGGTATTATAAAAATACATAAATAAATATTTTACTTGTACGGTTTGCACATGTGCCGCGTAAAATTGTTCTTCATACATTTTAAGGTCATCAGAAAATCTTACACTTGAAATCCATCCTCATACGAGTTCGTTTTATAGCAAATCTTTCACTATTCAGGCTGCTCACTTATGGAATTTTCTTCCTGTATCTATAAGACAAGCACCAACTCTCAGAATGTTCAAGGATCAAGTAAAAAAGTTTTATTTGTCCAATTAATTTTGCACTACATTTTTGAAAATAGTTTTGTTTATTCACCCGCCCCAATAGTTTTGTTTATTCAACTCCATCCTAAGGTTGCCTGGTAGAGATCACTTTTAGTGATAAGGCCGCCCATTGTAACACTATGTTATTATTATTTAATTAAATCTTATGATGTAAACTTTAATATTTCAAATGTGGTGTAACAATAAAGAGTTTTCTATTCTATTCTATTCTATTTTTCCATAAACACATGAAAAATGAGTGATGTCATATATCATATCTTCTTGTTGGAATCATAAGAGTATTGGAAAATACCGGAAGGTGTGCCCACCTACCGAGGAACTCTTCCCTTACACTACGATCCCAAAGACGCCTACATAGCGTGGACATTATGGCAAAATCCCCATTAATGGGCAAGGCTATGTTCAGCAGTGGACTATCCGGCTACAGTACGAAATATAATATAATATCTTATATATACGTAAAATGTTTCAATGATCATATAATCATATCAATGATCAACAATTGAAGGTATGTCACGGCCCACACCACTACCTTATTAAAGTACCTCATGGTCCCACCATTGGACATTTTATTGAAAATAATAAACTGATGGACAAAGTACACACTCAAAGTGCCACTTATATATATGAAAGTTATAAAAAGTTCCTGAATCATTGTTTATGAACACAAATAACTCGCATTATCAGCAAAAACACGTGTAGCGTGTATACAAACGTATACAAACATAAGCACTTTTGCCACTGGTTGTTAAGTAGGTGCGTATAAACAGTATGAGAGATTCTAACATTGTAATTTCTGTATTGACATTATGAAATAATGTATTACATTAGTAATACTAATAATCTCATATGCTACTGATAAAATTCTAAGGACGGACGGACGGACAGCGAAGTCTCAGTAATAGGGTTACGTTTTTACCCTTTGGGTACGGAACCCTAAAAACAGCAACACACAGGCTTCCTTAACTTTAATCGTACTTGTGAAACTGGCTTAATACGCAATTATTAAGTGGGTACTTGTATTTAGTTATACATTTAATGCACAAACATGAACTCTGAATCCGACACTAAGATAAACCTGTGTCGTGGGTTTCAGTCTCCTTTGTTCAATCCCCAAGTCCAATCAAATATTTCATATAAACTTGTTTATTGGACAATCTCTAATTAATAAGTTATGTTAGTTGAAATTCAGGCGTCACAGTCATGTAGAAGCCATGTCAATATGTCAAAGTAGTATTTTAGTATGAATCTAAGAAGAAGAGGTCCGTCTATAACGGTAGCACCGGTCTTACACAGACGAGTTCGTACCGACGTGAATGTATGTAATAGTTACTACCTGTTTTAAAAGACGCGTGTCTCATTTTCCCTTACTGGTTATATAAGCCAACCTGTGTAGCACAGGTAGTAAAACCTACTACTTAAACTGTGGTGTAGGTAGCAATAGGTAGACATTTTGTAGTTCCTATAGACAGCTATCTCTACGTGCCGCGTTATCAGTCTGTGACCTCGGCTTACTGGATCGATTGGCATTTAATTACATGTCTCCCGTTGGAACCTACTGAACTGAGAAGTAATATAATGAGTAGTGACTCTTCCGTGTCGATATTTGATGTCTAGTATGCAATATATAGTATAGTACGTCTCTATAATTTTCCTGCTTTTATCCCAACGTTGTAGGATCAGTTCAATATCTTTCACTAACAATACATCGGATAATCCAATAACCAAACTTTAAAAAATTTTGGTGTATCGCCGAACAGCAGAACAGTCCAATTTTCTTTACTAGGAACTGTAAGCTATAACTTCCTTGGCATAGTAGAGAAGGTAACTAAAATAGCTCGGATATAAATGGTACACAGGTGTTATTGACCTATAAAAGCACATTATTTAATTAAATTTGCCTCTAAAATAATATTTTCATTATCTATATTATTGAAGTTTGCTTAGCCGTTCTTAACCGATCAGCAGCGCAAGTACCGAACTTACCGATCGCTAAATTTGACGTTACAATCGTCTAAATTCGATAAAACGGGTTAAATCGATGTTTGCAAACATCGATATCACCCATTTTATCGAATTTAGACGATTGTAATGTCAAATTTAGCGATCGGTATAACCTTATTAATGTTTGCAAACATCGATATAACCCATTTAATGGAATTTAGACGATTGTAATGTCAAATTTAGCGATCGGTAAGTTCGGTACTTGCGCTGCAGTTTAGTTAAGCAACGACCGCCACGGTCATGACATGGATGGGTGACCGTTAGTGTGTCATTACTACTGAGCGCTTCCGTGCTTCGGAGGGCACGTTAAATCATCGTTCCCTGTTGTTATCTTAGGACGGCAGTCGTTACAGCATAGTGGTAGGGCAATTTACGAATACTCGCCTAGCTAGCTACCACCCTCAAGTAGAAAAGTCGCCAAGCACCTAACAGCGTGTTCCGGCAGCTGTCATTGAGAGCCAGTAAGTCTAGGATAGCCTGAACAACATCTTCAAGCACATCATCACTTACCATCAGGTGAGGTAGAGGTCAAAGGATTGTCTATCACCTATAAAAAAATTAACAAGTGTCCAAGCTTTAGTAGGAACAATCCGGTTAATGGTTAGTCCCATGGCATGGAAATTCTCTTTGGCAATAAAAACCAGTACTATGCGGATATGACTCTTATATCACAACCGTTTACTTAGATCTACCCAAAACTCTCTCTTTTGCTCATCACCGAACTTCTTCCTCAGGCACCTCCTTTCCAGTTGCCCTTCCAGGCCGTGGAATGCCGTACCGGTGGGTCTCAGAAAAGCATGCATAAGAATGGCGGATCATCACGAATAAGCATCACTATGCTATCATGATATCGACTTTATTGGTGGACATGCTCATTTGGCGCAAATATTTTCGGTCAGCTTTTACGATCATCCAATGCAATTGAAAAGTCTTTTTATTATTACTTTATTTATTTTCATGGATCAACAAACAGAAAACGCAATACAAAAGTCTTGGGAATTGTGAACAATGAATCAGTCCCGGGAAATTAGACTGACATAACCAGTAGGTATCCCGCCAGGGAGTCAGCTTTTGCCCTTATTCACAACAAGACCTTTCAGAACACATTACTTTTCAGCACGGTATACCACAGTACATATATTCTCTACCCACGCACCAGTATGCATGGGAAGTGTAGTTAACACCGACCCTTGCCTTTGACCCCCGAGATATTTGATCTTGTCTCAAGATAAAATATATATCTGCTTATTCTGTCTTATAATCCGAAACAGCAATTGTGTAGGTGTATTGTGTGCTACCTTCGTACGGGGTGGTGTAAGAATGGAGGAGGGAGGGGGGGTAGTTGACCTCGAGAAAGGGGTAGAACAGACAAGACTGTTTCCAAGTTGGGTGGCCTGATTCGGTTCTGTTACTTTACAGCGCTTAATCTAAACAAAGACAGATTTATACGAATTGAGCACTGAAAATTTGTTTTCATTTCTCTTTCTCGAAGGTAGTGCTTGTTTGATCTGAGTAGCGGGTGGAAGACGCTGCTTCCCATTTAAGGGTGGGAAAAACTCATAGTAAATGCTTCCTTCTCTTGGGCCAGAATGTCTTGTAACCATGGCAACCATAGTGTAAACAAAATTAGATGTCTATTATTTTTCGTTATAAAATTCTCCGCTGTAATAAAACAAATAATAACAACTACGTTTGTGTTTATGTTAAGGTTAAAAGAACTTGTTTATAACAGAATTAATGTGACTTTCTCAAATTAGTGTAGATTAAGAAAACAATTTTAGTCACTAATTGTGTTTTGTATGGAGCAGTGTGGTTTAAAAAAAATATTTATTGAGCGCGATGACCCCGGGGGAGACGCATTGTGTTCCCTATTTAAAATATTAAAAAGACTATATAATTTGGCGGGGTAGTAACTAAATATAAGGTACTTATAAACAATAAACTACTTTTTTTTTGCAGAAACTGCTATTTTCTTTACTTTCCTTATATTCGAAAAGGAAAGTAGAGTGTTTAACACGGTTGAAAGTCATCAATTCCTTATCGGACTAAAACCTCGTTTGGAAATTAGTTTTCTACCCTCGTATAACATTCTACTATATAGTTTCAAATTATCATTCATCTCCAGCTAGTAAAATTGTAATCGATTGCACCTTGACCTTTTCAACCCTTCCAAAGTCATCGCAATATAATACAACAAGTTCGAGGTAGCTTGATTCTAATTCCAGTCCAAGAACTGCTTGATGGTATAATTAATAGCATGGGCAGTGGTATCTATCTCATCCTGTTGATTAAAATCCTACTGTCTGCAATGCAACGGGATTCAAAGTCATGACATCTGATTGACATTAAAGAATCGATATGTCGAATGAATAACTATAAAACAATACATAACCTACTCTCCAACACTTGGGGAAGTCAGTATCATGCTGATTCAAAACACTGACCAAACATTAACATGGTCCAACTTCTACAAGTTAGTCTTTTCAGTGTTAGAAGTCTTTTTTTTTAGGGAGGACATGGATTCTTACTACCGCTGTCAGTTGTTCAGCTCTACCAGATTTTGCGCGAGGGAAGGCCCTCTTGTAGCCCGGGAGTATCGTCTATTCTCCCGAGACGAGCCTAGAAGGCGAAAAGCTCCTTCCAACTCCGTCTCCTACATAACTTTCACTTTCTTTAATATATGCATACTGCTTACAAGACTATTCTAAACTAAAATGCTGTTCTAAAGTATAACTCACATAAAAACCTATTTCTACAGCCAAACACATTACTGTGAACCGGTTGGGTGCCGTTGAAATTACAGGCACCACTTTATGTCTCACAGCACAACTTGCTATTTGTGACGAACTGCATCTGTTAATGGACAGAAGTTGCCGCTAAACACCAGCTTAGGCTCGTGCTTATTCCATAACGATAGCATGTAAAAAATGTTTTTTTTAGTTAATTAACTGTTGCTTACTATATGGGACTTGGAGGTATACTCAACCCAACAAAATAAACTGTCATTTTGACAGCTGTCACATCTAACGCCTTTCTTCAGAGCTAATCCAATAGGCGGAATATTAACTGCCATACAAAGACAATCAGTACTAATATTATAATTACGAAAGTAACTCTGTTACGCTTTCACGCTAAAACTACTGGATTTGAATGGAATTTGGTATGGAAATAGTTTGAGACCCGAGAAAAAAACATAGGATAGTTTTTAGTTTTTATCCAACTGTGCAAAAAGAGGTTAATGTTTTTGCGCGATAAGCGACATACGCGCGGGCGGAGCCGCGCCCGGAAAGCTAGTATAAAGTATAAAGCCGAAATGAAAACCTCCTCTTTCGTAGGAAGTCGGTCAACAAAACTTTACTAAACTTACTAAAGCGTCTTGTACTTGTTAGGATTCAGGACGTAGTTACAATTCTAGTAAATTTATTTACTGAGTTTCAGCGGAGAAACCGGATATGTGCTATTGCAAAATGTGTTTTCTTCAAGTGTTATTATATTTTGTGTGGGAAAAAACAGAGTTTAGTTGTTTTGTGTGATCGCGGCGACCTACCACTGACATTGGTTCGGACGCCGGGCGTCCAGGATTGAACTGTCAGTGCTATCAGTGAATTCTTGGGTGTCAACGGCGGACCCCAACCTATCTTCGGGCTACCATCGAAGTCGACATCGGGACCGAGGGAAGTTTATTCACATAGAATCCCTAGATTTATTTAACTGCAGTTAGAACAAGTTAGGGGTTTTGGCATAATAATCCCTTCGGCGGAACGATCAGTGAGCCGTTAGTAGGTGAGTGGATTCCCGCCAATTCTTTTCCCCGCGTTCATACACTCGCACATAGATCGGCTGATGTCTTCCTGTGACTTCCAGGAACCCAGTCGCATACGCCACTACGTACGTGGTAAAGTGTGGGGCTACGGGGATTCCAGAGAACCTCCCCTTCCTATACAATATTTATCATGTACCTTTATCAATAATAAACTGTTATACTTCCTAAAGTACGACTAAGACCTATTGACATAAAGTAAAAAGTGACTCCGACTATTAAGATCTAACATTCACTCATGAACCTTACAAAGAGCACCCATAGTTCGTTAAAATTTACCGTATGGTGCTGTAGAGAATTTCACAAGTGCTCGCCGAGCGATCCTGACGTGGCAGTCACTAAGCACCAACGCTTTGTTCAGGCAGCTGTTCCTGAGAAACCTTCTATGTTAAGCCTGGTTACGAGTATGTACTCAATCACATCATCACTTACCGACAGTTGAGAAGATAATCAAAGCCAGTCAGGCTATCGATTGTAAACGTTAAAGACAAATGTACAAACTGTACGAGGCCAATATAAAATGTTTAAAAAAAATATCAGGTAGGTGATGGGTATTCTCATATATCTCATCACCTACTTGCTATACCTTACTATCACCGCAATTTAGAATGAACTCACCTGATGAAGGTCATCGTCGAAAATCTCGACAATTATTCGTGAATACAGCCGTTATTTAACACATAAAATTTGTATGTGAGTTTAGTAAAATGAAGACATAATTTATATCATACATGATAGACATTGATAGACTTGGAGCGCTCGTAGCAAAGTTTGCTTAGCCATTCTGAAACGATCAGCAAAGTTAAGCAACGTCCGCCTCGGTCAAGAGTTGGATGGGTGACCGCTGGTGACATTACTACTGAGCGCTTCTGTGCTTCGGAGGCCGTCGGTCCCGGTTGTTGTCTTAGGATGGCAGTCGTTATAGCATGGTGGTAGGGCATTTTGCGAATGCCCGCCTGGCTAGCTACCACCGTCAAGTAGAAAATCTGTCACCAAGCACCTAACAGCGTGTTCCGACAGCTGTCCTTGAGAGCCAGTAATTCCAGGTTAGCCTGAACAACATCTTCGACCGCATCATCACTTACTATCAAGTGAGATAGTGGTCAAAGGCTAACCTATAAGCATAAAAAAGACATATCAAGCTGAATATATAAGTCATCGTAGTACAGTTGTCTTCAACCTCGATGTATCCAATCAATATACAATTATATGTTTGTCCTGCTGTAAGCCACCGAATTGGGTTACGCCAGCTTATTTATAGCTCACCGCTGTAATTTCATCGATTTTTATTGATACGACGGCATTTCTTTGAAGGCTGCCGGTATGGTTTCTTTTCCTTTGAGAGAAATCGTTTAGGTACCTAAATGTTATATGGTTTAATAAGATTTTTAGGGGTTTGCAGCAATAGGGAACCCTTATAGTACGCTGTTTCCGTCCGGCGAAACAGAACTACGCAATATTTTTAAAGCTGAGTCAATTTTATTGAATAAATTCATGTAAATGTGAGCTTTTTAAAAACGGAAATATTATTTCATTTACTGTTTTACATGGTTGCTGTATACTAATTAGAAATAAAATTTGTACTGATACGTCCTACTGTATTGAAACAAAACTTGATTAAGAGAAATTTTAGGGCTGTATTCATTTATTTTTTTATGCCTAATAGATCAGTCTTTGACCACTATCTGACCTGCTAGTAAGTGATGATATGGTCAGAGATGTTGTTCAGGCTAAACTATAATTACTGTAATTAAATTAATAATTACATTAATTTTATTTTTCTATCGAGTACAATTATAATATATGGACTCTTCAGATAAGGCATTGTATTTGTCATATCCTTTTGTATATTATGTGTATTCTGTAATGCGTTACACTTTTTATAAAAAAAACATATTGTGCAAATATCACATTTCCGCCGCCGGCTTGAGCTTCAGCGCATGGTGGAAGGGCATTTTGCGAATGCCTGCCTGACTAGCTACCTCCCTCATATAAAAAATTTGTCGCCAAGCACCTAACAGTTTGTTCCGGCAGTAGTCCTTGAGAGCCAGTAAAATTACAGCCACATGATGAGACTTAACATCTGTATGTCTCAAGGTGACAAGCGGAGTGCAGTGCGTCACTTGTGACGAAATTCATCTGTTTTAGGCAGAGGATACCCCTTAACATCATGTGGTACTCGAGCTTGTACCGCCACAATAAAAAAAATAAAAAAATTACCTTAAAGAACTAGCTCGCACTTAGCCGGTTTTATTTAGTTCTGTCCTCATTCTGATTTCTGTTAGATCGTTGGTTGCGTCTCTGGTAGAACACCACCAACACGAAGAAATAGAGGTCGCGTATATAAAATGTTTTCACTCGAAAGTTACAAACTAAAATATTAATGAAAGTGTATATTGAGTAACATACTAGAAGTGTGGTGTGTATAATTTATTAAATGTAAGGTAAATCAAAGACCATGTAAAGTTAACATGGTCTTTGATTTACCTTACATATAACATGGTCTTTGATTTCAATATTTTTTTATGTTTGCAATAACGCATGCTCTGTGGTTTAAATAACAAAATTACAAATTTACGAGAGGAAAAATCCCGCACATGACTTAATTTTTTTCTCTTCTAAATTTGTAATTTTGTAATATAATGATTTTATTCTACACCTACAACAAAAGCATTTTTTATGGCTAGCCTTCGACCATCGTCTCACCTAATACTACGAGATGAAGCAAAATATTTAAGCAACCTAAGGACCATTACTGCTTACACTGCTTAAAACAGGCACGCCAAATGCTCTAGCAGGCTACCATTCGGCAACGTGCCCAGCATGCCGGCAGCATCGACCCGTTAGATTGCAATGATTATTCGCTAATCCAAATAAATGCCAGATGATTAACGATTTTTATTTACCTTATACTCCTTATTACCATTATTTAACCACAAAAAATAACAAATCATATCTTCACTCAAAGGTAAAGCTTTGTTTATTACATTGAACAATACTTCAGCACCCTTCCATGTTTGAAATGTCTGAAATTCAAAACAAATATTCATGATTCTTACTCAAAGCTTAGTCATCTCTTTGAAAACATTTTCACGTCGTGCACAAAAGCTCTAACTGTATTTGTATAAGAAATATTATGAATGTTTCCAATCATAATAATCTCGGGATTTGACGTTTGAATAGGAAGAGGTGAGAGTAGAGGATCGTTCTCGGTTTGTTCTTATGGTATTGTTAGAAACTCTTTGGTGATTCATCTTTAAATATAGAGGAATTTTCATATATTTTTTTGTACTCAAAGATCAAATAATGTTTACAAAAATCGACCAAATTCGAACATAAAATTCGAATTATTAGGTATAACTCAAATACAACTCGTCAGATCTCACTCATATTTAAATGGTACCACATGAAAAGCACCAGCATTCGAGTATGAAAAATTCATCAAAATCGGTACAACCTGTAAAAGAAAATATAACACACGAAAGAAACAGACGAAGTAAGAACCTCCTTAAGTGGGTTAAATAGAGCTTATTCAACATCAATTACTTATTGTTGCGTATTGTAGATACAAACTCAAAATCAACACAATTTATTTCTCTGGTACGCCAGACGTCTTAGAGCATGATTTGCGGGTTCTTTTACCACACCTGAAGGAGTTGGGACTGCAAGTAAACACGGCCAAGTGCGAGTTCTTCCCTTGTGGCCCGGAGGCTTGCCGTGCTTTCCCTCATTTTGAGGAGCTCGTACCAGGAATAAAAAAGTTGGACACTAGTAGATTTTCCCTTCTCGGCTCCCCTACATTTTCTTCTGCCATTCCGGAAGCTATTCTGACGAGAAAAAAATTCAGCAAAAACGGTTCAGAGCCACTTGGAGAAGAACTGACAAGAAACACGGGACCATTCTTTATATGTGTTTACACTATTAAATTTTTTTCAACACATTCGTAACGGGCCTTTAAATGCAACGATTTTAGTGTCATAATATAGTTTATTACGCACTCGTGCTTTTTGATTACTTTACCTCACTAGTGTATAAATACAGAAAAACCAACGTTTCCACACTTCTCATCAAAGATATTGCAGTTTGTTTCGTTCGTTTTTCATATAAAAACAAACCAAAAAGTTTTTAACCTACTGAAGTACAAAGTACAAAGAAAAGAGTACAAACCAAAGAGTTTTTTACCTACTGTAGTAGAACTTTACAAGATTTAATCATAAACCTTATTAATCAGATTATTATTGCTATCATGCTATAAGATCATGCAAATATTTTCGTATCAAAATTTTCGTTTTCTTTCCTCGCAAGTGTGTTGAAAAACGTCGTATGAAACTCGTGCGCGTTGTTTATTACAATCTCTACTCTATTTAGGCCTTCTATTCTCCCCCGTCTCGATTGTAATAAACAACTTCGCGCACTTGTTGCATAATGTAATTCAGTAAGCACGGTAATATTATCTACAATAACATTACCATGGGCTGCGCTCCGGCCACATTGAACTAAACAATCACAAACACCTGATGAGGATGGATGACTCACCCAACTTCATACCTGTGGAGTCACAGAGGACGTTCATCATCTACTGGTGGAATGTGTTCGGAGTCAGCCAATGAGATCTCGAATACGTCCCAAATTTGGATTCAATTTGAGTAAGGCATATTAGCAAGGTATATTAGCTGATACATTAAGTGAAATGGCTAGGGTACTCGACAATATGTTGCTTAAAGTACTTCATTCATTTACTGTAACAGCCGGATCGTCCACTAATGAACATAGCCTCCCCTATCAAGGGGGTATTTGCCATAATCCCCACGCTTGGCAGGCGTCTTGGGGGCATATAACATATAGGCTTCATTCATTTAGTGTTAAATATTGCTATTTAGAATAAAATTTAAACCAGCAAAGTGCGAGTGGGACTCGCGCACGTTCCGTACCCATTATCTGTAACCTAATCTTGCAAGTTCCAGACACTTTTCGCAGTGTCCGATTGAGCTGGGTAGGTATATTTAGATGCAAAATACCCTATACTTACTCAATTCAGAATTGTATCCATAAAGCTATGATAACTAAATAGTGCACAGTATGTACCAGCATTCAAGTCTATATTAACTTAATAATTTATTTTAATTTACCTAATTGATTACTTTTAAAGTAAATATACAATATTGGGTGAATATTTCAAGTTTCTACCTGTTTTCATTATTATTATTTTTAGCAAATAAACGGCGAAAACCTCTTTAAGGCTCACCTGATGTTAAGCGGTAACAAATACCTAACAAATGCATTTCTATACAAGTGACAAACTGCACCTCGCCTGTCACTCTGAGACAGTTTTAATTCTCATGTGCCTGTAATTTTAATTGCTCTCAAAGACTGCTGTAGAAATACTCAGGATTTTGTACAAAATCTGTCGCCAAGCACCTAACGGTGTGTTCCGGCAGCAGTCCTTGAGAGCCAGTAAAATTACAGGCACATGAGACTTATCAACTATATCTCAAGGTGACGGGCGCAGTGTAATTCGTGACATTATGACGAGATGCATCTGTTATTGAGGTTGAGGTTGAGGTTAGTCCACTTAACATCAGTTAGGCCTCGAGCTTCACGTACAATAACATACAAAAAAACCAAAGCGACAATTTTACACAGACCCAAACGTGGCAATCAGTATCTTATTTATAAATATGTGAAAGAAGTTTTTATCGACATATGTACCCATCACTATTAAACAATGTGAGGTATAGCAGTGACTCACCGTTCATACATTAATCGGATTTTCCAACAGCCCTCGTTGCAGTTTGCCAACACTCCGTTAAATACCTGTATAAAGGTATTCTAAGAATTCTTGGCAGACGGACGATGACAATTTGAAATATGGAAACGATTTCCCTCTCACGCCTTAAATAAACGACGGTCTTCGACATTTTCCATTTCAGAAACGCTCTACCTGTTTTAATTTGAGTAAATTTAATTTAAACAGTGGCAATCACGACTAAAACACTAGGAATAAACATAAAATAGCGGTGCCAGGTTTTCGATTAGAAAAGACAAATAAAAGGTCCTTCTAAGGTAATTGTGTACGGTTTTATAATAAAGTTGCCAACGCTCACTGAAGGGAAATTGAAGTTGCACGTAAAAAACATATTGATTAAGAAATCGTACTACACAGTTTGTGATTACTTAAACGACAAAAATGCCTGGACAATTCCGCCAAAAGTAACAAACTATCGCCTATCATCTAAGTAATTTAAACAAATATTGTAATAATTTTATTATTTAGTAATAACATTATTACAATCATATACAATACAAATATTATTATTTAGTAATAAAATTATTACAATCATATACAATACAAATATTATTATTTAGTAATAAAATTATTACAATCTGGTATTAAACAACTCTGGTACCTATATAGTACGAGTGGTTACCTATTTTTCCTGCTAGAGGCAAGACATGGTTACACAGGCTTTGATTTTTGCCACAAACTTGGCCCCTTAGGAACATGCAGGTGTGCTGAAATTTCACATACTGTTTGCTTGTTTGTTCCAACTATATGTTAACAGTCTTAAAAAAAAGGAAGAGGTTCTCAATTAGTATATTTTTAACCGACTTCCAAAAAAGAACGAGGTTCTCAATTCGTCTGTTTTTTTTTTGTTTGTTACCTCAGAACTCTCGACTGGGTTAACCGATTTAGAAAATTCTTTTTTGTTTGAAAGTTGATACTTGTCGTTTGGCCCCATTTAAGTTTAATCAAAATCGGTGAAGTCGTTTTGAGTTACACTAAAATACCTGAAAAATATTTACCTATCTTGATGATATAGTCGTTAACAATGAATGATAATCGATCCCGTAAGTACAAAGGGTCACCAAATTCTGTGAAAATTATTTTTTACAAAAAAATGAAACCGACTTCAACACCCAAAAGTGTGAAATTACTTGTCGAAGTCGGTACCATGCGCTCAATATTGTGATAATAGGTACTTTTGAACTTACATGGAACCGACTTCGACAAGTTATTTCACACTTTTGGGTCTTGAAGTCGGTTCCCTTTTTGGTATTTTTTTTTATGTTTGGTACCTTTGAACTTGAGACTAGATGAAAGCTGGTGCTTCCCGTGTAGTTCCATTTAAATTTCATCAAAATCGGTCAAGCCGTTTTTCAGTTGCACTCCAATAACTGAAAAATATTTTCCTTTCTTGATGATATAGTCGGTAATTAGCAAAGGTCACTAAATACTGTTTTTTTTACTTTCATATGGAACCGACTTCCAATTTCAAAAGTGTGAAATTTCTTGTCGATGTCGGTACCATGCGCACAATATTGTGATATAGATACTTTTGAACTATCACGGTAGCTACTTCAACAAGTTATTTAATTTTTAGACATGAATTCGGTTACATATTTAGGTAAAATATATAATAATATTATTTTATAATCATAACAGTAACTGACGCAGCTGCTACGAAAAATCCAAGTACTTTATTCTAAAGTCGATCGAATAAAAAGTTACGCAATCCAATACTGAAACTGTAATTTTTCACTCGGGCGTAGATAAACGACATGTAGATAACTCAGCTCTTGTTTCAAGATGGATCAGATTGTAGATACGTCATCGTATAAATCTTAGCCAGTTAAAGAAGATTTTTTTCTAAAATTACGTGTTTACGGGGCTAGCGGTAGAGAATGAAAGACTTTGGTTTGCTGTAAAAAAGAAGTTTTATATAAACCCTTTAGCAAAACAAACGGGCACTTTTGATTTTTTTCTCTACTTCAATGAAGAAGAACAAGAAATAGGTTTTGTTAATTTGACGATGTATGGGCATGTTTTTTGAAGCATCCGGGCATGATTCTTTACGTTCCAAATTTAAAATTTGAAATTATTAAAAGAAAAATAATGATTATTGTGGATTATTCTAAAATTGCTTTACTAATGGCGCGTATTGCTGAAACGATTTTTAACTGATTATAAACCGGGAGATATTTTAAAACTTTTTGGATATTTTCTGCAAATTGAACAATTTAATCTTTCTTTTTACATTAAATACCACTTTTTGATATGAGTGATAAAGTGATAAGGGCCGGTAAATTATAGCCCTGCTTGAAGAAGGTTGTTCGCAAACTTACGTGTCTCAGCGGCTAAATGTGAGTTGTTTAACTGTCCAGAGGACTTGGCAACGGTATCAAGAGACTGGTTCGGTCAAAAGAAGACCCGGTTCGGGAAGAAAACGATGCACAGAACCAAGAGATGACCGCTTTTTGGTGAGTCAGGCGTTGCGTAATCGTAAGGCGTCAAGTGTGGACCTGAAGAAGAGCCTTGAAGAAGTAAGAAGAGTAGAAGTTAGCTTGTGGACGGTCAGGAGGAGGCTTTTGGCTGCCAATATCAAGAGTTACCGCCCAGCTCGGGGCCCTTCCGGTTTACATTGGCCAGCTCGAAGTCCTGACCTCAATCCAATTGAGCATGTGTGGGATGTTCTAAAGAGACGGGTAAGATCAGTGCAACCTGCTCCACAAAACATCAGGGAGCTAAAAAGAGTCATTGCAGAAGAGTGGGAACGTATTCCTCAAAACGTTATTAAAAACATCGTGGAAAGCATGCCCAGAAGGATTCAAGCTGTGATTTTGGCAAGAGGAGGTCACACTCGTTATTAGGTTTTTACATTTGTAACTTTATTTAATTAAAAAAAGTATAAATAAACTTGTCTTTATTGCCGACCACTTCTTATTGTTTGATAAGTGGATCCTAAGCATGTCGTGCTCAACATCTCTAAGAAATTTGAGAACTTTTTATTTTCAATAGCCTCTCGTAACGTTCTTGACATGAACCGGCCCACTTGCGAGAATTTGTGGTATGTATACCTACTCTATGTTTTTAGACTGATATATTGATTTGTATTTTTTTTGTAATAATACTGGCTATTAAGAAGGGATGCTGGGATAGAACTGCATCCCTGGTTTCTTTCGTGGGAGTTAAAGGAAAACTGCACACTATGCGCATGCATTTTACTACCGGACCCTATGCCATCTACATGTAGGTACATCAATGAACTTGTTGCTGTGTATTGAGCGCATAGCAGTCCCCGAAGGCAGTGGGTATACTACCAACGAGATCATTGCTATTAAGAAAGTCAGAAAGTCACCACAAAATCGAAGCTACAGTTTTTATGACTATATTCTTTTGTTTCTTATATTTTGTTAGCGAAAACATTTCTTTTATACCTTACTAGGGACCCGCCCCGGCTTCGCACGGGTGCAATGCAGTTATACTAAATGATCTGTAATATCTTCGAATATATTCATTTAAATAACATATTGTAAAGAGCCATATTGATCTATATTATATTCACAGTGTATTCAAGGTACTTAATTGGATATGGATTAATGCTGTATTGCTTAAAATCGCTTCGTAAATAAGCTATTATTTCCCGTAAAAAGTAAGGAATAAAAAATGGTTATTGTGGGTTAACCATAAGAGACATATAGATACCATTGGGGACTTTTTTGTAGACCTTTTTAAGGTACAATACTGTAATATATAATTTTAATCTATCTAGAACCCTAATCAGGCAGCGTTTGCAATGTAAGCGCAAAAAATGTGTTTATTTACGACATCACATTAGAAACCTCTAAAATTATCAGTGTTTCTATATTATATTATACATGTATTATACATATAAACCTTCCTCTTTAATCACTGTGTCTATTAAAAAAAACACATCAAAATCCGTTGCGTAGTTTTTAATATCTAAGCATAAATGGGGACAGACAGACAGTGGGAAATGACTTTGTTTTATTTTTAGTAAATAATACGGGATAACTCACGTGAATCAGTCAGATAGCTCCGACTATAGTTTCAACCACATTCGGTGGTCTACCAACGGTAGGTGGTACTAAAAAAATGAGTGAAAACCACGTTAGTTTTTATAATAAGACTTTGTTTTATACTATGTAGTGATTGGGTTGTTAGAGAAGATATAGTACATACATGCTCAGAAGATATAGCTACACGTACACAAAACAGAAAGGATTAAAGTATCTGAAGAATTATTCAGAAATCATCATTATCAGAAGATACTTGGGACATTTGCTAAACTAATTTTTTGTTATATTATAAAAACTTACGCTCATATTTATATCTAATATATGAAGAACACGGGTGTTTGAGCGTGAACTTACTATGAGTCGATATAGCTATCGACAATGTTTCGGCTTCTACTGGAAGCCTTCCTCAGGATTTTGAGTGTGGTACGTCCGCCGCGGTCGCGTCACGCTTCACATTGTCGATAGCGATATCGACTCATAGTAAGTTCACGCTCAAACACCCGTGTTCTTCATATATTAGATAATTTTCTGTTAGTTGGTTAATTCTGCACCTTAGGTACAAATCTACAGGTACAGTCCGGATGGGATTTTTGTACGGTGTGTGTCGCGTCAGAAGAGATCAGAGCTATGTGTGGCTATGCGATAGAAAGAGTTGTGAGGTAGGTGAATATAAATATCAGGTACTCCTTACATTGCGGGCTAGACAAGATCCCTGACGATATCCTGACAAAAGATGACATAACCCTTGCGATCGATTCGTTCACCAATCACCTCTCCACCGTAGTAGGTGCATCCGCAAAGGAGGTCATAGTGCCGGATGACCGGCGCCTTGTCATTCCAGCGGATGTGAGACGATTGGTGACGGAGAGTAAAGCAGTGACCCGACATTACGACTCTTACCCCAGTAAAGAGAACAAAACTAAGAAACGCCACTTTGAACGCATGGTTCAAAGTCGCATGTCTGAGTTGCGTGATCAACAATGGGGCGATAAACTTTCAAACCTCGTGCCAAGCCACCATGCTTACTGGGACTTGGCGCGAGGCTTGAAAGGAAGTAACCATAACGACATGCCTCCCTTATACAGACCAGTCCCACTTGTCCCAGCGTTCTTTGACGAAGACAAAGCTGAGTGCCTAGCTGATAGCCTAGAGGCTCAGTGTTCCCCTAACGTAGATCACGTTGACCAAGCTCACCTCGATTCGGTGGATGCTGAAGTCGAACGTAAAAGCTCTGTGGTCACCTCTGAACTCCCACCAATCACCTTAGCGACTTACGCTGAGGTGGAGAGACTGATCAAGGCCCTCCGACCGCGCAAATCCCCCGGTGCCGATGGCATCTCCAACAGGGTTCTTAAAACCCTCTCTCCTCCTCTCATCCATCTCTTAGTCAGCATCTTCAATGCTGCTATGAGCCACTGCTTATTCCCAGACACCTGGAAATGTGCAAATGTCATTGGCATTCACAAACCAGGCAAAAGCTCATCTGACCCCACCAGTTACCGCCCCATCAGCCTCCTCAGTGCCTTAGGCAAACTTTACGAGCGGTTACTTGCAAACCGTCTCCAGTCCCATGCTAAGGAACACCACCTTATCCCAGATGAGCAGTTTGGCTTCAGACCCGGACACTCATGCGTCCAACAGGTGCACCGCCTCACGGAGCACATCATTGAGGGCTTCAATAAGTACCCCAAACCCCAGACTACGCTAGCAGTTTTCCTCGACGTAGCGAAAGCTTTTGACAAAGTCTGGCACAACGGCTTGATCTACAAGCTATTCCAATTTGGCGTGCCAGAACGTCTTGTGCTCATCCTACAAGACTTCCTTAAAGCCAGAAGCTTTCGCTATCGCGTGGAAGGCACCCTCTCCTCCCCCCACCCAGTCAGAGCCGGAGTCCCTCAGGGCTCCGTGCTATCACCTATTCTCTTTGCACTGTATACCAGTGACATCCCACGCTCTCAGCCCAAAATATTCCTAGCCCAATATGCGGATGATACCGCCATTTACACCACTGGGTGGCATATCAACAGACAGTCCTATTTCGTCATGCAACGGGCCATCACCGAGATCGGTGACTGGTTCCGAAAATGGCGCATCGCGGTCAACCCAGCTAAAAGCACAGCTATGTGCTTTACTGAGAAGACACGCTCCCCTTACCCGAAACCGCTTATTTTGTTCGACGAACCCATTCCCTGGGTTCCTAGAACAAAATACCTCGGAGTCACCCTTGATCGTCATCTCACCTTTAACGATCACATAACAACCGTCCGTAACAGAGCGGCCTTCATAATGGGTCGCCTTGGTCCCCTACTTCGCAAAGAGAGTAAAATGTCTCTTAGTAATAAGAAGACACTTTACACTGCCTGCATCCGCCCCATCATGACTTACGCATCAGTAGTGTTTAGTCATGCTAGTGAGGCCCACCTTCATAAACTTCAAGTCATCCAAAACCGTTTTCTTCGTAATGCAACCGGCGCCCCGTGGTATATCCGGAACACCGAGTTGCATTGCGACTTAAACCTTCCCTCTCTAGCGCAGTTCAATAAGGACTGCGCCCGCCGATACTTTGATCGAGCGCCCCACCACCCGAACCCATTGGTTGTCCAGGCATCGAACTACTCGACTGCCTCTTCTATCCCATTTTTCAAACCCCCCCGTCGCCGACCACGGCAGGTATTAGACGACCCGGATGACCCCATCGCAGTCATTACATTGGCAGCTTTAGCGTTATCCGCAAGTCGTCGAGGTAAAATCCCCAGGTGTGAGGTAATTAGAGGTCACACAATCAAACACCGAGCTCGCCGGCGAGCTCGAGGCAAAAACAAGGTCACGATAAATTGCTCTCCAAATAATCAAAGAGTATTATTCAGTAGGGCCCAATTGTGCAACACTGCAGTTGCACAGAGGCATTTTGCTCCGATCCCCCCCATGTCTCTCGACAGCGAGACAAGCCGAGGTCCGAACCACAGTGGTGCCCTTGAGCTCGCTGTCAACCCCTCCTATAATAGCGGTACGTTTTCGGCGTCCGCAGGAGACGGAGGTAGAAAGCGCTTTTCGCCTTCTACGCCCGTCTCGGGAGAAGTGCCTTCGGCACTTCTCCCTCCCGGGCTATTGTAGGGCCAGGCCCTCGCCCAAAACCCGGTGGAGCTGGACGACCGCACAGGCGGTAGCCAGCATCTATGTCCTCCCTAAACAAACAAAAACAAACATTGCGGGCTGAAGTGCACTTTATTTAGTGGAATTGCTTTGCGAGCTGATGCTTCTAGTTCTTTTATTCTGTGGTTAGGGGGTGAAAGGCATCTAAAAATCACATTTTTACGAGTGTAGGTGTACATAATCGGGGGCGAAGTTTAGGGCCTGTTTCAGAAATTTCGAGTAAGATCCGGTTATACTACCCAGATATTATTTATTTAATAAACACTATTATTTCGTTTCACAGTCGTCGATTTAGCCTATCCATCGGTAAAAGCTTGAAACGCGCTGTATATTAACTGTCATTTTTATCATTCAGTTATTTGATGTGTTTGTTAGAAACCCGAACCTTTATTAGGATATTATGAAACGGACCCTAAGTTAGTTCCTACCCAGAAACAAAAACAAGATAAATTTGTAATGTAAAAGTGGATTCGTATACTTGAAGGTTTCTTTTAATTCTATAAGAAAAACTTGGTAAATTTTCTCAGAACTCGTAAATTTTAAGTATGTTTAAATAATGGGCCATTTGCCTAATTAAAATTGCTAAACTTTCGTCTGCAGCGACCAGCGTAACAAGAACTGGCAAACTTAGTAGCCTCTTCTTAATTTGTATATCATTAAAATACAAATTATATTCGCTTTAAATGGTGAATGAAGAACTGGTGTTGTTACATTAAACAAGATAATTTTACGAACTTTAATGGTTGTAAAAAAGATTATGCAGATTTTATAGAAGACTGCGAGAATTTGGTTGCAAATTAAAACTGATAATTGAAAGTAATAAGTAGATTAACAATCTGACTAGTATGATAAAATTGCGTACTATTAAACATTGTTAAACGCGCGCTAAGGATTGGATTGCTGAAAACCTCTTAATGACTATACTAAAATTTTGGATTTCCAAAAAGTCTATCTTGTTTGTCAACATCAAAGTGCATTGTGCTAATTGCTCAAAATCAGTCAACCAGTTAATTTAAGATTGATGTCTTGAAATCGTAAACATATATAAAATACGACTATAATAATGGTTTAAGTAGTACCTACCTACAATGTTTTCTCTAATAACTGATAGTAATTCTAAGATTTTGACCACGATACTGTGCCTTCGCACAAAGCCATTATTGTGAACGAATTTTTTACCAAAAACTCCACAAATACCATCGAGCAACCACCTTATTCGTCAGATATTGCTACAGCCGACTACTTTCCTTTTCCTAAACTCAAATTACCACTTCTTCGCACCGTTTTCATTCGGTGGAAGACATTACACAAAATTCGTGGCGAAAACTGAACTCAATTCCAGATTAGTATTAAAAAAATGTTTCGATGATTGGATAGTTTGAAGATTATGATTAAAACCTAGCCTTAGCAATAAAAAATTATGCTCATTCATTCTTTACCTAAATCGCCGTTTATATTTTGGTAAGTTGTGGGGGATTCTTTAGATTATTTGACTGGTAACGGTTGCAATGCAAAGAAATGATTTGGCATTTATTTCATGTAAGAACGAGTGGGACAACACTATACGTCAAAAAGAGACAATTAACTAGGGAAATGAATAATAAAGTTTTTTTCAATCTACACAATTGTTTATGAAGCATGTGTTACGTAATGATATGCGTTCTGAAACCCGTTAAGAGTAAGTAGATTGTTAAATATGACAGCTTGTTGGCTGAATATTTGAAACTCTTACCAGATAACGGCGGCTAGTGTTAAATAAAAAAAAAACTGGTTTCGAAAATAATTCAGAAACAACAGAGATCAAGCAGAATTTTAATTTAGATAGATATATAACAGATATTACTAATCTGTGAAAGTAAAGTAGCCATGTTCAATTTCCAAATTAACGTTCCTCCCTGATAATTTAATTTACCGGCTACTATCTTTAGTATTAATATAAAACTCGAAATACGGGATAAGAATTTACAACAAACAAAACTGATAGTTGAACTAATTATAGTTGAAAGGTGGACTAACACCCATATCATGAAATGCATTTTAGTGACAAAATTACATATATTATTCATACCGAAACTTAGTCTACATTTACATGTATTTGTGGGTAGAACTAATTTAAATAAAGGTTTACATATTGTATTGTTAACAAATTATTATATGCCAGTTAATCTATTGTCACGGATTGGGTTGCTGAAAACTTCCAAGTGACTGTTGATAAACACTAATGTCAAATCTAGGTAATGCTAATTAATCTGATTATCTTCTACAACGGAAGTAAAGCTTCTCCTGAAACTTTAAATACTTATAGTATTTTGACAGTTGTTAAATCTACCAACCAGTATTTAACATAAAATATGTTTAACTTCGCACATTTTCCAAGCTCGTTTACGAAGGTAGATTAACCCACGGCGGAACAAAAGCCTTCCAGTCGTAAATTGCATTGTTATTGCTCACTTCGTAAACGTATGTCAACTTGCTGCCGTTATGATTATGGGTTTTCATGGCAGCTGTCATAAAATATGTATCATATACTCGTTAGGTCGTACACGAAGTAAATGTCAATAAAACTTTAAGAACTTCTAAAAAGAAGGATGGTGTCAGTTAGGATCTTTTTATTGGAATTTGATACCTGTCGTTTACTGTATCAGCTGGATTGTCCACTGTTGAACCCAACCTCTCCCTTTAAGGAGGTTTGCGATACTACCTACGCTTAGCAGGCATCTTAAGCATAGCAGTGTAAAAATGCAGTTTTGCAGAAGGCGCTGCTGCCAACATTTCGGTATTTTATTACTCTTAGTAGCCTCTTCAAGATACCTCACGAAGCCATTTACAATTTTTTTATTGTTGATGATAGGCTAGCTTTTGGCCACTCACCTGATGGTAAGCAGTGATGTGTGTCGAAGATGTTGTTGAGGCTAATCTAGAATTCTACTGACTGGCTGTCAAGGACAGCTGAACACACCGCTGGGCGATTAGCAACAGATTTTACATTTCATAGGGTGGTACGGCAAGCATTCGCAAAATGCCCTACTACCATGCAGTGAAAGCTGAAGCTGGCAGTGGGTATTGAACCATGGATCTGCTACACGGCAACCCATAGATATTAAACCCCGGTTATCACTGCTTAAGCCTGCACCGAGGCAGCGATACGTAATTGTGGTTCGTTAGATCCCTTGCTGTATCTTTATTTCTTAATTTTGAGTTATGTAATTAATATATATTATATTTAAGGATTCATTCTATAAATCATACACTTTGGAAACACGAATACTTTAAATTTTCTTGATGGAAAAAAAAAACCAAAGTTACATCTAAATAACGAAATAAACCCTTAGTGCGGCGTAAATACTTAACGGAGAGTCATCCGTATATGAAAAATAAAAAAACAACATGTTTTCTATAACGTATACACGTGACATTTTTCAATTAAGTATTTGTTTTCATTATACGAAGGAAATACTTAAATTCACGCATGTTCCGCCCATTTTAGTCAGAGCCGCGATGCTTTGTCCCTATCCGCTTTAGTAATTCTTCGGCCGTCGGACGGGGACGGATGCTGTTGGCGTGCCTTACTTATGCACATATACGCGGCGCGCTTAAAAGCTCGGTGCACCCTTAAAAAAAAATCATAATAAGTACCACAACACATGCACAAGAAAAGACAACGTGCTCGGATCTCTCATAAATTTTAAAATTCAACTTTCATTACTTTTTATCTATGATATATTCCGTTACTCTGATTTTTATATGCTTGTTCAATTGGTTAAAGTTTAGTTACCTACAACATATTCCCAAAATATAATTGTGCTGACAAGTTATTATAATACATTGCCTATTTTAAGTCTTTAATTTATTATTCCGTACAAATTATAACTTTGTATTAAGTTTATTACAATACAATTAAACTATTTATATGAGATTGAGTAACAATTGAACAAACATCTGAAATTTCGCTTGAATACTGTCACGCAATACTAAAGTTTTCATTGTGCAAAAGTATAACAACTTTTTTTTGATTGAAATTAGATTCGTACGTTTTTGACAGTTGCCAATTGTCGAGTAATTAATAAAAAGATAAATTTGCATAAAACAGTCAAGTTTTAATCATGTACATAAATGTACCAATAAGTATAGTCGTCATATCCAAGCCAAGTTTTACTTTACCTACTTGGATACGATTTTACAACTTTCAGATGTTATGATGAAATATGACACATTTTAACGAAAATTAGGTATGAAAATTAATAAACGTTGAGGAATAACAAAAACAATTGTAAAAAGCTGCATTCCAGTTCTTGTTTACCCTTTAATCAAGCAGTTATGAAAAACCTTTAGCACGAATTTGTTGCTGTGAGTGGAAATGTTATATTATTAGTCTATGTTTTCTCTATCTTATACTATATTTTTTAAACAATTTTTTTTTGATATTTTAACTTTACCAAGTCTGTATATATTTGAAAATATTATGTATGTTCGTAAAAAAATGAGTAAATTTAAATCAAACAGCGACAATCACGATTATAAACTAGGAATAAAGATAAAATAGCGGTGCCAGGTTTTAGATTAGCGAAGACAAATAAAAGGTCCTTCTTAGGCAGTTTTGTGCGGTTTTATAATTAAGTGCTCAAACACATTTCAACGCTGATAGAAAAAAAATCAAGTTGCACGTGAGAAACATTTTATATAAAAAAAACATTTTAGATAAAGAAATCTTACTACACAGTTTGTGATTACTTAAACGACAAACCACGAGACTGACCACCTTAACAGTTTAAGACCACCTGATGTTAAAAGGCTCTTGTTTATTAATTAAATATACCGGCTAGCACTCACGGTGTTTAGTCGAAATCTCCGACCGGTGTTCGAACAGTAAAGATGTTCATTCTCAAGAGTGCGCGTCAAGCAGCCCTCGAGGCTACCCGCATTCCTTGAGAATGAACATCTTTACTGTTCGAACACCGGTCGGAGATTTCGACTAAACACCGTGAGTGCTAGCCGGTATATTTAATTAATAATCATGACAACTCACGTAAGTTTTTATGACAAAGGCTCTTGTGCCTCTAATGGATTATTTCCTATATTTTTTTATTACATTGCTCGATGTATATATTCAAAGGTAGTACGGCGCGGTCCAGTGTTGCCGCGGCGGACTCTCTTGGCTAAGAGTAGGCATTTAAACACAAAATTTATGTATATATAATTTTGTTCTATGAAGATACTTCTATAAAAAACACTTTATTGGCAAAAGAACTTAAAAATAACATTACAATAAAAACTTATATAGAAAAACAGCATTTCAAATTGGTGGCCTTATCACTTATAGCAATTTCTACCAGACAACCAGGATCTATGGGCACCTATTAAAAGTAAAGATTATATTTAGGTACCTAGAAGTTAGTTCTATTTCCAAAAAAGGAGAAAGTTGTAGTTTCTTTAATTGTACAATTGATACTCGTATGTAGGTACTCGTGTTACGGTAAAGTTATCTAAAAGTATTTTGAAAGATGATTGCAAAATAACCCACTTTTTAACTGACTTCCAAAAAAGAGGAGGTTCTCAATTCGACTGAATTTTTTTATGTTTGTTATCTCAGAACTCTTGACTGGGTGAACCGATTTTGAAAATTCATTTTTTTGTTTGAAAGCTGATGCTTGTCGTTTGGTTTCATCAGAATCGGTCTGCCGTTTTTGAGTTATACTCCAATAACTGAAAAATATTTACCTATCTAACTGATTCGGACAAATATGCTTGGACTGGTTCGCCTCTGCCAAGCTAGCGCTTGTCACCTACGTCATGTAAATAAATATTATAATAATTTAACTATATAGTATGTAACACATTGCTAAAAAACGTTTAAAAGAATGGCCCCGAGTTTCTTGCCCGTTCTTCTCGCAGTGGCTCTATAATTTTTTTGCTGAACGCGGCAGTACAATTTAGATATTTCAATATTAAAATTTGTAATTGACCTTCATAAGAGCGTCGTAGACGCCTCAATAGAGTAAATGATTTAGACTTTGACTTTGATTAAAGTGCATAGGGACAGGGACTTTTGAATCGAGACTGGCAGACTGTTCTAGAGTCGAACAGCCTGCCCTGATAATGAATCATCATAGAACGATGTATTGTGTTACGGCACTCTGAGTAGAAGATACTGATGACCTCAATGAAAAGGCAAGAGCAAAGTCAAAATAATCAAAGCCTTCCTTGAGATTATGCGGGGAAATTGATTAAATAATATATTAAAGAGTAAGGAAAGCATATGAGTGTTCCGGTGATGGCGAATGGGAAGCCACTAGAGCTTATGACGAAATTTGGAAATGTGGTCAACCAAATATGAAATAAACCAAATATAAACCTGATATAGAAGTTTTGGAGACGCTCAAGTCTGTTTAGCTGGTCCTCGCTGAGATCAAGTTAACAGACATCAGCATAGTCTAAAATGGAAAATAAAAGACATTGAACAAGCCTGCATTAGCAAACATTTTACGACTAAAATTAATAATAAGTTCCGTCCTTGATCTAAATTCCTTCATAGATTACCATAAATAAATAAACGCGAGCACGTGAAAACTCGCAATATGAGACCCTGAAGTAAATTAACCGTTAAATATTGTGGAGTAAAAATTGGATATAACTCTGTAACCGTCCCGGAGCACCGCTTACGACATTAACCGAAACCGCTTCGCTTGTACGGAAAATACGTGCTCGTAAATTATTATGTTAAGGGTACTCTGGAATATTTTTCGTAAAATGTCAAGTACTTAAATTTAATGATTAACGACTGGTGATGACTAAATATATATTTTTTATACCACTAAGGTGGCAAAAAAGTATACGGCCCGCCTAATGATAAGCAGTTACCGTAGCCTATGGACGCTAGCAACACCAGAGGTATTATAGTTTTCTGCCCTTTTAGCAAGAGGATTCGCGCAGGCATTCGGAACCGTCATGCTCACGAAAATTTGTTGGCAAGCGGTGGCATCGTGTGTCGGGTCGCCCTCTTCCCTCAAAAATGGTTGAGGAGGACGATGGCTGGCACGCGAGTCAACTCGTGAACGAGTGCTGCTTGAGGACACTGGTCCGTTCGGAATGCCTGTGCAAATCCGTTTGCAATTATTTAGTAATAGTATATTCCTTAAAACTGTGTTACCCCGTTAAGTATGTAAGAATGCTCCCCATAGTAATGTAACTTAACAAATTTGTCGGTTAACTTCAAAAATGGCACGGTCCCCGGAGTCTGTGGACAATGAACAAAACCAAATAAAATATTTAAAAAAAACACCAGAGGTATCACTCGCGCGTTGCCAACCCTAAAGAAATCTCTCCACGCCCTTTTTAAAGAACTCCATGCTGTACTCTATAGGAAAAACCACGGCGGGGAGCTCATTCCACAATCTGAGTGTCCGCGAAACGAAGTTGAGCCCGCATGTACGGTACGGTATGAAACAATTCTGGTTTCAATGTGTGTTAGTAACTAGCGACCTGCCCCGGCTTCGCACGGGTGTAATGCTGATACTAAATTGTCTGTAATATTTTCGAAAATATTCATTTAAATTATATGCTGTAAAGGGTTGATCTATATTAAATGCAAAATGTATTGAAGGTATTTAATTGGATAGGGATTAATGCTGTATTTTTTAAAATCACTTCGTAAATAGCCATTATTTATTTTAAAAAGGACAAGATAAAAAATGATTATTATGGGTTATCCCTAAGAGATAGAGATATGCCATTGCGAACTTTTTTGTAGACCTATTTAAGGTGTAGTACATTATTTTGATCTATCTCGTAGGATTAAGCCCGCGTTTGGTATGTAAGCTACGACATCGCATTAGAAACCTCTAAAATTATCAGTGTTTCTCTACTATATTATGCATATATTATACATATAAATTTTCCTTGAATCACTCTATCCATTAAAAAAACCACATCAAAATTCGGTGCGTAGTTTTAAAGATCTAAGCATATACAGGGTTACTGGTAACTTACGCATAACCTCTTAAGGGTAATTTCAGTACATCACAAGGAATAAGTTTAGCTCAAAATTTTTTCTGAAAACTTAATAAAAAAAATCATCAAGATTTTCTTGTACTCTCTAACACATTTTGGATCTGTTTCGTAACGTAACAAACGATATAGCAAAAACGGAGCGCGTGCCGCTACGTAACTTAGAGAGCTACGTACGTAGACACGCACACCCGTAGTCAACCAAGCCACAGCGCAGCCTACGCGGTAACTCTACGGTACCTACATACTGTCCACCGGATGTTTCTTATTACGTGTATGTACACTGGGTCCACAATCCCTTTATACTTAAACAGTTCTTTAGTAAATTAAATAGCGACAAACCCATAAAATAAATATGAAGTACCTACGTTGCTGGACAAAGTCACATACATATTCACTAGGACTTGTACACGTGCACATTAGCGATGCAGTGTATGTAGTAGCCAGCAGGTAGATAAGCGCAAGGCGCATGGACAATGACGCGACACGACAACGACGGAAATGAGCGCCTCGTGGCGGGGCAGCGCGGCGGCGCGGCGCGGCACAGCGATCTCCTGCGCACGTAACCCATACAATACCTACTAGTACTCGTGGCACCCAACTTTCATTTGTTATTTGGTTCAGTCACATAAGAAGTCAGTAACTTCAATAAAGTCGGTACACACTACACACACATACGTCTTCTTGATAAGAATCCTAATGCCTAGTGATTGCGTCGCTAAACTCTAAATGGGTTCAGGGCACATAAAATGACCGTTATTTCAAATGGTGTAGTAATGTGTATGTATTGAAGCAATGATGACCGAGTGGTAATAGCCATAGCTTGCAATGTCTCAGGCGGTGGTGATCGAACCAGGGGGTTCGATCACCACCGCCGCGCCACCGGCTTGAGCAACACCGCACGGTGGAAGGGCACCTTTTTTGCATTAGCCCGCCTAGCTACCAGCCTCAAGTAGAAAATCTGTCGCCAAGCACATTAGGTACTTGTGTGTGTTCCTTGAGAGCCAGTAAAAATTACAGGCACATGAGACTATGTCTCACAACTGTATGTCTCAGGGTTACGGGCGCAGTTCAGTTCGTCACTTGAGACAAATTGCGACTGTTATAGGCAGAGGTGATAGGAATCCTATCGCCTAGTGATATCGTTGTTGACCCTAAACAGATTAAAAACTGCATTATTTGAATCAAGGTGGTAGTACCCACCCAGACGTGTACCTGATGGGAATCCTACCAAGTAAGGGTTGCGTTATTAAACCCTAATTATCAACTCAACTTTTATTTAATATTATAACATCTTAAGAGTACCTACAGTTTCGGCTCGTTTACGTTAACGGTTACAACCTAACTTAAAATAACGTCAATAAAGGCAGTAAGTAGTACCAACCTAGACATCTGTCTATTAGAAATTCTACCGCATAATGATGGCGTTGTTAAACGACAGATTTCCTCACAATCAGAAAATCTGTTGCTAACGACCGAAACTGTTGTTGCCGAACACGATCTTGGATAAAAGTGGCTATGTTGCCAGCCACTTTTGCCGTGTGACAATGCCAATGCATTGTCATACGGCTTGGTGATGTAGGCATGTTCGGGAATATCCTCAGTATTCTGTCCTCTGTGGCGGCAGGTTTCAGGCACATATCATTACACCACATCTCACTGTCACTCGAACTAATACTCGACATTAAGCACCTACTGAAATGACATCGTCTTATTATTCGCGAAATCGTGAATAACTATGCCCCGACGCATCTCAATTCGTACCTAACTCGCGAGCGCTGACTGATCGATTGCCGCTGTCGCGCCAGGCGCGCGGCTAAGATAAAAAACGGGTGGGATTTCCCGGAACAAAAGCCACGCCGCCGCTATTGTTTTGACTTTGATCTTCCTTTCGCATGGCGCCGCCGCCGCGCCACCAGCACGCGGGTGGCGGCACGGGCGGCGCCTTTTACCACTTGACCGGCGGATTTTATTCAATAAATATCTGTAAAATTCGACTTTACCAGCAGAGTAGACTGATAAGACCTTACAACATTGTTTTTTGGAGTTTTTCTTTAAAATACAGTAAATAGTAGCAATAGGTACCGTAGAATTAATTATAATACTAACTTAGTAATACCACGGCGCGGCATGCGGCACGCAGATCAAAGTCAAAAGTTTAGGTGGCAGCCGCCACGCGCCGCCCGACTCTCGACGCCGGCGCCGCCGCGTCTGGCCTTTCTTTTGGTGAAATTAGTTGCATGATTTTGAACTCGTTTAGGGCTTAATTGGTAAAGTCATTTCGCGTTCCCTGCTTGGTAGGATCCTTATCAGGCAGACGTCTAGGTGGGCAAAATAATCATTTAATTGTAGTACCACCGCCTTTACTGACCTTTAGTCACTGGAATGGATTCTTATCAGGTATACATCTGTCATCGATAGACGTCTGGCTAGGTAGGTACCTACTACACCATCTTTAGTGAAAACACTGATATTTAGTCTGTTTTTGGACCCGTTTGAGGTTCAACAACCCGATCACTAGGCGTTAGGATTCTTATCAGGCAGACGTCTTTATCGTTAGGTAGGCACTTAATTTACCTAGGCCTTTATTGAAATAACACCCTTCGATTTATGTAGGTATGTGAAATGATAGTTAGCTAGTTACTTACCTACTTAGGACTTAGGTAGGTGCTGTAGAAGTATTTTTAGATTAGAGATAAACAGCGTGAACAATAGGCTGTAAGATTTAAAGCAATAATAGGTAGGTAGGTACCTACCTACATTCGTATAGTTTTGTAAAAACATAAAAGTCAAACATAATATTACGATGGATACCTACCTATGATGTTCATATCATATGTTCTAGCATAAGCAAAGAAGTAATAATTACTTTTTTAATGTAGACATTCCTAAGCCTGGTTTAGTATGAAGTTCTTATGGGTATTAGGTTCACAAGCTTTCTGTATCAGTTACCATTAAAATCTCTTTGTCAGTTACAGACACGTAACACTGGCATAATCTGTGACTACCTCATAGTACCTACGAGGTACGAGAATACGAGGCAGTCACAGTTTAAGACAGAGTTCGGCACGCGGCACGTGTTTGATGTGTCGGTGTCGCTATTTAGAAGAATTAGCAGAGAAAGGGGTGGCGGCTAGGCGAAAGGGGGCGGTCACTTGTCCTGTCTTTGAGCTAGTTAGGCAAGCCGAGCCGACACTCAACAGTCGCGAATTTCGCCGCGCACGCGCCGGTTGTGACGTATCGCGATCGATGCACATGGCATATCGATATACCTACCTACCAATATTGAATGCACCGAAACGGTGCGTGTTTATGCTAGGTGTAAAGACAACGTGTCTGAAGCTTGCCGTGAGTTTGTGTTTGTGTGTGTGTTTGTGTTAGTGTTACGCTACTCACGACGCAATCCTACATTTCTTCGAGGCTTACCCCGCAGCGAACACAAATGATGCAGCTCAACGCTTCGATGTGTCTCAATGGTTCGCATGGACAGTGAAGGAAAATATCCGTTCCACCTTCATCGCGTCACATTCTGCAACATGCTGCTTGCCGAGAGGCCGCCTGTGTTGTGGACCGATGAGGCTACTTTGGGAGAGTGGGACTGTTTAATACTAGAAACGAACATTTGTGGTGTCACGAAAACCCCCATGAACCCGTACTCTCCTGGGTACAAGAACAATTGTATTTCCGATGTGGACTGTGTGTGGGTTGTACCGGTGATTATTTTGAACAATTTGCACGTGATAGATTTCGTCACCCCCGGGACTTGAGTTTGAGGGGTGATAATTTGTAAAATGGTATGTAAATATGTAAATAGTTCAATGATTGTAAATAAGAATGATTCCACTCTTTAAATACGCCTACATAAAAAAATAATCTACTTTTTATTTTTTGCCGGTTTTATTTATAATATTTAAATAATCTACAATTAATTTCTTCGAACTTAGGTTTAAGTTTGAAGCGTTCGTAGCGTAGGTACTAACTTAGCCGTTCTTAACCGATCAACTATGTTAAGCAACGTCCGCTGCGGTCATGAGTTGGATGGGTGACCCCTAGTGGCATTTTTATAGATTGAAAAAAACGTGGGAAGTTTTTGTGTAACCTAAAAGTACGCAATCGTGCCTGAATGCTACTTACGCGACAGGTAGACAATTATACATCACATGTGCGACCGCGCGCCTCCTTTGATGCTATTTGTTTCTGAATTACTTGTACCTAATAGATTGTTTGTATTTTTATCAACTTTTATTTTTTAATCAAGCCAGTCAAGTATGAAGGGATTGTGGACTCAGTGTACATGTAATAAGAAACATCCGGTGGACGGTAAATGTAAGTATGGTGTAGGTAGGTAGGCAGAAAGATATCCATACCGCATATGGAGATACCGCGTAGATCGCGCTGTGTTACAGAATAACTAATAGTATCTACGGTGCGTCTTGGTTGACTACGCTTACGTGTGTGGGTGTAGCTACATTCGTAGCTCTCTGAGTAACGTAGCCAGAGCCACACGTGCTCCGTTGTTGCTTCAACATTTGCGACGAAATAGTTTTAAAATTTATTAGAGAGTGCAAGAAAGTCTTGATGATTTTTAAATTGAGTTTTCAGAAAAAAAAAATATCAAAACTTGTTCCTTGTGATGTACTGATATTGCTCTTAAGAGGTTTTGCGTAAGTTACCAGTAACCCTGTATAGGGACAGACAGCGGGAATCGACTTTGTTTTATATACTATGGGTATGTATATAGTGATATTGAATTTCTGTTACATGATATATAACATTAAGTTAATATTTTTGAAAGATTGATAACCGTGCGGTAATATCTATGGACAGCTTTGGCGCAGGTCCTCGGTTTGATCCCCATCGCGGGCTTCAGCTACACCACTTGGTGGAAGGGCATTTTGCAAATGCTCACCTGACTAGCTACCACCCTCAGGTACAATATATGACGCCAAGCAATGTGTTTCGTCAAAAGTCCTTGAAAGCCAGCAAATTAAAGGCACATGAGACAACTGTATCTCAGGGTGATAGGCGCTGTAAAGTTCGTCACACGTATAGGCATGAGCTACCACTAAATATCAGGTGGACATCGTGCAATTCCGTCACAATATCATTAAAAAAAGATTACATACATATATTTCGATTAAATATACCATGCACCTTTACGTAATAGAGTTTGTGACCAAAATGTGTTATGTATTGTTTCATGTAGTAAAGAACGGGTTTTTGTCATCTTCGAATTCATAATCAAGCATGTACAGTCGCCTGCAATAAGAAGTATACACTTCGTAATTTTCAAAATTGTGCCAAAATATTCTGTACACAGAATTATTTAAAATCAAAGAATAAATTGAATATTTTTACTCATGTCTATATTAACTTCAACAATTATTAAACTTAAAAAAAAATACGAAGTGTATACTTCTTATTGCAGGCGACTGTATTATGACTTTCAAGAAGTTGAATCACAAGAAATTATTATTTAATCAAGAAACGGTTTCATATACCAAAATGTATTTTAATGCTATTGCAGCCAAAGTAACAAGTCAGACAAAATATGAAACGTGATTCAGAAAAGGAAACTCACCACCTACATTATTCAATACCCAGAACCATCTCACAGGAAAGATAAAGCAAAAAACCGACCAGAATGAAAAACAATATTCTATCCATACATTGTTCTTCACGTTTGGATCTACAATTCATAGCTCGCCGCATACCTAGTACGGATATTGGCAGAGCGTGCGTAGCGTTGTTAGGGTGACCATGCTTGTTTCTGGATCAGGACAATGTTTTTTTAATAAGCGAAGTCTCATTTGCGTTTCCGACAGCATTTTTTTTTTCAATACAATTTTAGTCTCTTCTTCGTGCTCTTCAACTCTGCTAAAGTCAACACGCGCACACCAACGGTGGATTGAGGAATATTCATCTTTGGAAAATCCGACGCAATGCTCCTTGACTTCTAAGGTCAATTTTTTCAGCATTGTCACATATGTACTACTGTATCAAATAAATTATTGGAGTACAATTTTTTTTTATGCCCAAGGCCAATCGAACCAGCGTCCTCCGATATCTCGTCGGCTGCCTAATACCATCTCGGCCACCAGGGACTTGGCATTTCTGCCGAAATTTTCTGCTCAATGTGCCCAATTGCATTACTTTAACCGACATAGGGGACGGACGCTGGTTCGATTACCGCCTTGGGCATAAAATTTTGTACTCCAATAATTTGTTTGATATGATTTTCGCTTAGCACGCGATAGTGCATGTAATCATGTTTAGAAATATATGTACTTCTAGTAAGACACAATGCTGAAAAGTAACGATAATGATGATGAAAGTATTCTTGGCCTCAGTCAAGGACCTATACTATTTACTTTCAAAGTTTCATCCAAATCTGTTTAGCATGAAGCAGAACAAACATATCTCATATCCACTGACATCTTTACTCACAAAACTTCGCTTTTATAATATACTAGCCGACCGCGCGCGGTTTCACCCGCTTTACTCCGCTCCCGTCGCTCATAGCGTGATGCGATATAGCCTATGTTCACCGAGGGTAGTGTAGCTTCCTAACAGTGAAAGAATTTTTTAAATCGGCCCAGTACTTTTTGAGCCTATTCATTACAAACATACAAACATACAAAAATAGGTACAAATCTTTCCTCTTTATAATATTAGTATAGAAGTATGTATATATACATCGACCTATACACGTACGTTTGATACTTTGATATAGATAAAATATCTGTCGTGCAATCTGCAGAAATGTGGTGGCATCATACAGTGAAACATATTGTCATTACATCAATTATTATATCAATATCAACTACATTATAACAAGCAGGTGGCAAAAGCAATGAAGCAATGCGTAACGCAGTCACCAGCGTAATTTTTGAATAATAACTTGAAATTTCCAAATCCTGAAAAAAACAATGAATATGTTTTCCCTACACACACACGTCATGAATGTAATCGATCACCAGTCGAACACGCTCTATGACAAGCTCTTCATCATACCATAAGGGAAAAGTTAGCCAGAATCATAAAACCGGCCATGTGCGATTTGGATTCGCCCACCGAAGATCCCGTAATAACATAGAATGTACCAAAAAATCGTTAGTTTTTTTAAAGTTCAAGAACCATCGGTGGGAGTCTGACCAGCACTTTCTTAGTGTTTATTATTTGTTGTCAAATTTGAATTATTGGGCTATTATCATACCAAGATAGACGCTTGTGTTTATCAACACTTTTACAAGATTTAAAAATTCCGTTAATTATACAATAACGTCATTTAACGTATTGGCTTTATTAACAGGTTCCCCAGAAGTAGCAGAGATTTCGTGATTGTACTAAAATATTCTTAACACTATTGTATTTACCTGGGCAGCTAACACAACTGGTGGAAGCTCTTCCATTCCACTCCTGGAGCTTCTGCTTCCTCGGTCCGAACTCTCATCATCAGAGTCAGAAGTATGGAAGGAAAGGTTGGCGGTCCCTGGATTAGGATCGCTCAACCTTAACTTGAGGCAATCCCGACGCATCTTTGAAGATTCCCTCATTAGATTGATTTTGCGATTACTAGTTCTTTCACTTCACTAAATGATGCATGGTTTCACTTTTCCATTGTCAATAAAGTCTAGTATCCGGGAGCATTTTATTTAAGTCTTTAAATCAATTAGAACTCGAAGGATATCGATGCATGTTTTTCAGTCGTTGTTCGTCATTGTCGATTTTGGTTTTCTTGAAATGAGGTCGTAGTACTGAGTTTATGAGTAGTAATCGATGTATTTTTAGGCTGGTATTGTTTTTAAACTAGGGTAAACTTTGACTTTCGGTTCACTTAATGTCACAAAACTATTAGATAAGTTATATTGGTTGCTAACTTGAAGTATTGAAGTTGATAGTAGTGAATAATGATTAAGTATTTTAGATGCACATTTTCTTGGCTTCACACACAATCCAACTACTTTACTTATTGAAGACCGTAATATTTGGTAGTTTTTGGTAGTTGAAACTTTGCAGTACTGATTATTTAGTTTTCGTTATCAACACTTGCTTATTTGGTTATTCTTTGGGAATGTTATATCTCACTAATTAAAAAAAAATATTGTGTCAATTTCCTTTATCACTTTAGGTTTTTAGTTTACCTGCGGATTAAACATATTTAAACGACTTTTATATCGTAGTTTTTGTTATTAAAATGGCATGGAGATCCCCGAATATTATTACCCATATGACATTATTATCCACAAATAGGCATTAAAAAGTAAAAATCTTTCATATTTATTCTTCATGAAAAAACATCTTTTCACTTAAAGAATAACTTATGGTAATAAAGATGAATGATAAACGATTGAGTTTAACAATTTTGCGATTACCCTCATGTGCAGGTATATAATTCCATGATTTGTATGAAATTCACCGCACGATACTTTGTCAAGCATATATAATTCTAAGTTCATCCCATCACAAACCCTAAGCGTACACAAAATAACAAAACAATGTGATTTACACGCATAAACCCAACCGCGACTTGATCATTGTTTTCTTTTTATCATGTCCTACCCTTATATAATATAATACATCTTATTTGGGTACTGATTTAAACTTCATTAAAATCAATTTACTAAATTGTGTCTCTAATTTCATGCATATTACCAACCTTAATTATATCTAAGGTATTAACTGACAGACAGACAGACAATAAGAGATAAGTTAAGGTGTCGATTAATAACTAATATCAGAAAACCACAAACAATTCTAATTCTGCTCACTTAACTCAACACACTTCAAGAAATTTAGGATCATCGTACCCTCAAATCGATACGCCACAAGAAGCCCCGAGTCCTTCAGTCTACGTAGTCGACTCGTAAAGCCGGTTACACAAGTGCCGACAATGGGCCTTTTGTAACCGAGCCCTTACTGCTACGGCGTGTCTGGTTACCGACCTTGAGACCGAAAATGTAATGCAATTTGTGAAGACTTTTCCATATAGACTGGGGTTTTAAACGATTGTTTAAATTAGTGATTTAATTTATTAAGAAAACAAGACATTTTATGACGCGAAAATCTCCAAATTATTTTTTTATGTATGGTATGCTAAACGAGTACCATTAAGATGTATTGTACCATCAGAAGCACTAGCGAAGTTTTCTTAGCCGTTCTGAACCGATCAGCTGTCCGCCGCGGTCATGAGTTGGATGGGTGACCACTAGTGGCATTACTACTGAGCGCCTCCGTGCTTCGGAGGGCACGCTAAGCCCCGGTTGTTGTCTTAGGGTGGTGGTCGCATTAGCATGGTGGTAGGGCGTTTTGCGAATGCCCGCCTGGCTAGCTACCTCCCTCGAGTAGAATATATTTCGCCAGTAAAAAACTTGAGCAGATCAACAGACTATTTGCAAACTTTTTTGTATAAATGAAAATAAAAAACATATTTTAGTTTTTTTCCGATAGGTAATCTAAGCCGAGGTCTAGGCCGGAATATATAAATCCAATATTTTATCTCTTCTTTCACTCCTGTAGCAAAGTTTCGTAACCATTTGTCAGTTTTTTTCACTTTTGTAGGTAGGTTTCGTAACATTTATCAGTTTTTTCACTTTTGTAGCTAGGTTTTGTAACATTTATCAGTTTTTTCACTTTTGTAGCTAGGTTTTGTAACATTTATAAGTTTTTTAACTCTTGTAGCTAGGTTTCGTAACCATTTATCAGTTTTTTAACTCTTGTAGCTAGGTTTCGTAACCATTTATCAGTTTTTTAACTCTTGTAGCTAGGTTTCGTAACCATTTATCAGTTTTTTCACTTTTGTAGCTAGGTTTCGTAACATTTATCAGTTTTTTAACTCTTGTAGCTAGGTTTCGTAACCATTTATCAGTTTTTTAACTCTTGTAGCTAGGTTTCGTAACCATTTATCAGTTTTTTCACTTTTGTAGCTAGGTTTCGTAACATTTATCAGTTTTTTCACTTTTGTAGCTAGGTTTTGTAACATTTATAAGTTTTTTCACTCTTGTAGCTAGGTTTCGTAACCATTTATCAGTTTTTTCACTCTTGTAGCTAGGTTTTGTAACCGTTTATCAGTGTTTCCACTCTTGCAGCTAGGTTTCATAGGGGCCAAGTATGTGATATAAGATGTATGTACAATAAAAAGCTTCCATTACTAATTTGTATAAAAGATTAACACCAAATAAATAAACTAATGTGAAATTTGAGCTATCACGGCTTTAATAAACATAACATTTCGTACCGACGTCAAAGAGATTACGAATTTAAGCATTTAAGAGTAGGGGGTAGAAGTTTACATTTAACTTTTGAAAAACATCGATATTGTAATCGATTGGAACATTTCTGTCATTCAAAATTCCAAAAACATCAGTAAAAATGATTCATATTTCATCATCTTTTCTCGACAAAAACATTCCATCAATTTAAGATTTGTGATTGATTTACATTTCTGATGTAAACCACTAAATTTTAGCCGCGAGTTGTTTTTTTATACCTGATAGGCGAGCCTTTGAGATAGTGATCTCACCTGATAGTAAGTGATGATGTAGTCGAAGACGTTGTTCAGGCTAAACAAGACTTACTGGCTCTTAAGGACAGCTGCCGGAACACACCGTTAGGTGCTTGGTGACAGATTTTCTACTCGAGGGCGGTAGCAGATCAGGCGGGCATTCGCAAAATGCCCTACCACCATGCTGTAACGACTGCCATCCTAAGACAACAACCGGGACTGACGGCTTAACGTGCCCTCCGAAGCACGGAAGCGCTCAGTAGTAATGTCACCAGCGGTCACCCATCAAAGTTATAACCGAGGCGGACGTTGCTTAACATAGCTGATCCGTTAAGAACGGCTAAGCAAACATACTTCGCTACGATCGCTTCAAAATTCAAAGAATTGTATGCTACTTGCGTGTTCGTTGAATGTGAAAACTTCATGTTACGAGAATTACGACGTAGGATGAAGCTACGCCGGTGCTACGGCTAATTATGTTAACGAGGGAAGGGAGAATTTGCAATGTCGTTAACTATTAGCTTGAGGTCCCGCAACCCAGTCGTTCAAGGAGCGATTCTAAATAATTAGGATTTTGTAACAGAATTAAAACACACGAATGAAATAGAGTTCATTCTCAATGCACGCAGCGCATGGCTTTTACTCAAATGCGCGAAAATTAGAAAAAATAATACTATTTAATTTTTTTTCTTTTATTTTATTTTATTTAGGAAACAAACAGTCATACAAAGTTATAAAATATACATAAAATTGAACTAAAGCTAGACTTAAAGTTCCATGATTTGCAAAAAGTAAAGTTATACCCAAAAAGTTCTAGAAAGTAAATACAGATAATTTGACTATAAACCCACTCCTTAAACTAATAAATGCAAAAGTTACTTAAACATGGAAATGCATTTATTCCTTAGACTACTATAAGATAAATGAAAGATGTCTAAATCTGGGTTGTCGCTGGCAGACCTTCAATTGGAGAAATATATATGAATATGCGTAGAACTCGTAGTTTATTTAAAAATAAGCTTCAGTGGTGCCAAAACAATGAAGATAAAATTAAAATAGATATTCTGGCTACGCACAGACGTAACAAAAATTTCATAAAATTTTGGAACTCAACTAAAAAGTTTAACGGTAAAAAACATCTTCCAGCTACAGTCGAAGGTCTGCAGGACCCTAATGATATTGCAAACTTATTTTCTAAGAAGTTTATTGTTCAATCAGAACAGATGAATGGTGTAAAAGAGGCGCCTAAAAATAATATCTCTACTTCTAAAACTGTATTTAGTGCGAAAGATATCGCAAAGGCGGTTCAGGATATGAAGCGTGGCAAGTCTCCTGGACACGACGGGTTATGTCTCGAACATATTCTTTGCGCTGGAGATATAATTTATGATAAATTATGCAATTTATTTAATTTATGTCTAAAACGCTCTTACCTGCCAGATAGCCTTATGAAAACGGTTGTGGTGCCTATCGTAAAAAATAAGACCGGTAATTTAGGTAGTGTGGCTAATTATAGACCTATTTCCCTAGGTACTGTTATTGGAAAGGTACTTGAACGACTTTTACAGCCCTTATTAGTGAATAACATAAGTATAGATGACGCACAGTTTGGCTTTCGTCCTGGATTATCAACGGACTCTGCCATATTCAGCTTGAAACACACGGTAAACTATTACCTCACACGCGAAACGTCTGTTTATGCCTGTTTCTTGGACCTGAGTCGGGCATTTGATCTGGTGAATTATAAAATTCTCTGGGATAAATTGTCCCGGACTCAGGTACCAGCCGAAGTGGTTAATGTCTTGAGGTACTGGTATGGAGGCCAAACTAATGTGGTAAGATGGGGCGACACGACATCCAGTCAATACAAACTGGAATGCGGGGTACGTCAGGGAGGGCTTACCTCTCCGGATCTCTTCAATGTGTATGTGAATGACTTGATCGAAGAGCTAAGAAGTACCAAGGTTGGGTGTCATGTTGGAGACATTTGCGTCAACAATTTCAGCTATGCGGATGATATGGTGCTTCTCAGCCCTTCGATCAATGGACTTAGACAACTAATTTCAATATGCGAAAAGTATGCTTTGAAGCATGGACTAAAATATAATGTAGCCAAGACAGAAATGCTTGTATTTCGAGCAGGGAGAGGTCCGGAGAGGGTACCTAATGTTTATTTGTCGGGTTCACCGGTAAGGGTTGTGGAACAGTTCAAGTATCTAGGTCACATATTGACCGAAGACATGTCGGACAACAAGGACATGGAGAGGGAAAGAAGGAACCTGTCCATCAGGTGTAACATGCTCGCACGCAGATTTGCGAAATGTACGGAAGATGTGAAAGTTACCTTATTCAAGGCTTATTGTATGTGTTTATATACATGTCAGCTTTGGATAAGGTACAGTAGAAAAACATACAGTACCATAAGGGTGCAGTATAATGACGCATTCCGCATCCTTATGAAGAAAAAGAGATACTGCAGCGCGTCGGGCATGTTCGCTGATGCACGGGTTCCCGATTTCTTTGCCATTATAAGATCCCGTATCATGTCCTTCTGGAACAGAATACGAGAATCGGATAATGGCATCTTGAAGTGTCTAAGTGAAAATTTGTGTTGTCCTATTTATAGACACTGGATCTCTGTCCACCAGAACGAAAATAAAAAATGACACGTATTGTTGCAATTTTATTTATTACATCTATTTTGGTAATATATTATTGCAATCATACTATTTTATGTATTTCTATTTTATATTTTATTTTATTTTACCGTGTACGATATGGGTACTTTTTTGCCTGCAATAAAGATATTTTATTTTATTTATTTATTATTATTTAAATCACAAAGCTTGCAATTATAAAAAGCACATTTGCAAAGTGCCCTACCCCCATGCTGTAACGACTGCTATCCTAAGACAACAACCGGGACCGACTGCTTAACGTGCCGAAGCACGGAAACGCTCAGTACTAATGTCACCAGCGGACACCCATCCAAGTCATGACCGCGGCGGACGTTGCTTAACTTTGCAGATCGATTCAGAATGTCTCAGCAAACTTGGCTACGAGCGCTTCAGTTTCATATATATTTCTACTGCGAAGCAGTAATAACAAGTTCGCATTACCGTTTTCCGGTTTGAAGGGAATAGGTGCCGGTGAAATTACTCGCCGCACGAGACTTAACAACTTTACGACTCAAGGTGATGGACACAGTGTACTTCACCACTTGTAACGAACTGTATCTGTTATAGGCGGAAGACACCGCTTTGCATCAGATGGGCTTCGATGGATACTCCACAATAAGAGAAAATAAAATTGTTCATTATAGGATATTGGAACAAAAACATGCGGGCTAATGTGTTACCATAAGTTAAACTTCCTACAGTGCAATTAACGACTTAGTATAGAAGGGCACAGTAGTTAGGAAAATTACTGAATGAACAAGACTAAAGAACTAACGTCTCGGAATGGCGGAAGACTACCGTCTTCTTTCACAGGATTTCCAGCTTTTTCGTAGGTATTTAAGCCATGGTCAATAGGTATAACCCAAAATTGAATTGTGCTGTTAAGTGTCAGATACACTAATCAAGTTAATGGAGCGTTCGAGAGGACTATAATTTATACTGAACTAACTTTCAGGCCGCGGTTCCGCCCGGGCGTGTCGGTTATCGCGCAACAACATTAATTTATTTTTGCGCAGTTGGATATAAACTATCATATGTCCTTTCCCGGGTCTCAAACTATTTCTTTACCAAATTTCATCCAAATCGGTTCAGTGGTTTTGGCGTGAAAGCGAGACAGACAGATAAAAAGACAGAGTCACTTTCGCATTTATAATATTAGTACGTGTTCAATCCATTTGATCGAATTGAACATATATAATTATAAATATAAAATGTTTTATATTTAGTCGAGTGATTAGTAGCACATCACTATAATGTACTCACAACACTAGTGATAAATGTTTTCTTTCTCTCTTCCATTTTGTACGCTGTTCTATAGGGTTAGTGGCATACGCACCCAATGTCAGCTCCCCCCGTGTCAGTTGCCCACGATCTCAGTTCCCCCCGATAAATTTGATTGAAAGAAATAATTACCATATATTAAATATACCGTTAGCAAAAAAGAGTTTCTCTTGATAATGATATATTTATTTCAATATCATAATTGCTAAAATTATATTTAGTCAATTGTTTCGAATGGTTTTTATATCTTGCGTATTAATAACACATACAATTGTGTTATTAAAATGCAAGATTCAAAATTCAAAATGTATGCATACTAGCTAGGTATTATATCGAGGAAACGGGACTGCCGGTACTATGAATGAAATTCTATTGTTCTCGTAATCTTTCAATTCTGACGGGTTTAACTATAAATCACCATTCAGTCCAGCGCATTTCTTACAAATTATAAAATTTGGGTTACTGATAACAATAGTTGGCACCCAGAAACACAGATGAAAGTGAAAACAGAATTATGCAAAAACTATATATCAGTGCAAATAATTTTTGAAAGGCGTATTTTGAAATTTTTCAAAATTAAAATATTATTGTTGTACTTTGGACATTCCAGCATTCAGAATGGTGAAAAACACATTATGTAGAAAGCATAGCAAAGATTTGAAAGTTCCAATAACAAATTTCAAGGAACCACTTCATATATTAATCCCCGCAAAATGTAAGCCCCTTGTATTGTTTGATTACATCAAAGATGATTATCGCATTAACCTTATTGTAAGAGAAATAAAAAATATAACCACAACAGTGTTCTAAAGCAAAGCTTACCAAAGCAATGGTTACTGTTTTGTAGTCTCAGCATGGTGTTATTCACTATAGCTTTCTCCGATCTGGTCAAGCAATAACGGCAGATGTCTACCGTACCGAACTCCGAACAATGATTGCAAAACTAGTAATGAAACATCCCCGACTCATGAATCGATCTTCACCATTATTGCTTCATGATAACGCGAGACCTCATACAGCACGAGAATCCGTTTTAACTCTACAGGAATTGCGATTAGAAACCATTCGTCACACTCCGTATTTTTTCATGATTCGGTCAATTTTCTATGTGATAAAAAGTTTTCTTCCCAGGAGGCAGTACAAAATGTTTTCACACAGTTTGTCGAATCTAGATCACCAGAGTTCTATCGCAAAGGCATTGATGACATTCTTGTTAGATGGCAGCAATTTATAAATAGTGATGGTATGTGGTAATTTAATTAAATAAAAATGTTTAATTAAAAAAAAAACAATTTCAATTTTTCAGTACAAAACGGCAATTTCATACTTAATCCCTTATAGTATCTAACTTTTAGTTTTTTCTTTTAGTAATTTTAAATATTTTATGATTGTTGATTCCCTTTATTGAGTGTTTAAAATTGTTTATTTTATATACTTTGTACAATTTTAAGTGATTTATAAATGCTGTTTTTGCCTGCTGTAATGTTAATATTGTTGTTGATATTTACAATGAAACTTTCAAATTGATAAATGATCGTAGAAAATCAGTCTTTCCTTTATTTTTCTTATAATCCTTTATTTATTCATATACTTGCATAATATATACATTAAATTCTTATTATAAGTTTTACAAAGTAAGCTTATCTATGACAAACATCTCTTCCAACCAACCTAAACTTGTGTGCCCTCATTTTTTTTTAAATAACTTTAAATACACTTTCGCTGCTGACAGTACAAATCACAAAAAAATATTCGCTCAAAATTTATCGGGGGGAACTGAGATCGTGGGCAACTGACACGGGGGGAGTTGACATTGGGTGCGTATGCCACTAACCCGTTCTATATAGCAGTCGTAGCCATTGTAAATTTGAAATAAATAGTAATTGCTATTCAAAAGTATTTCTGGCCTTTTTATCCTACAGTATGGATTACCGACTTTTCTATGTTTTCACAGTATTTTTTATCAAACTGAAGTTGCAATACAGACTATAATAAAGTCTATAGGATAAGATGATGCCTTGTCACAAAAAATGTATTTGTAGTTCATACTGGCGCGCGTAGCCCCAAAGTAATTAATTAGGTCACGAATAATATTTTACAGCTGTTAACTTCATTACGCGGCTGTTTGATAATTGGATCCTTTCTAGAAAAGTCGGAGTTCAATGAACTACTGGTTGGTACTACTGAAAAACGTTTGGAAAGCAAAATTGCTGTTTTTCTGAACATCGATTGTAACCATCACACCTCATAGGAAGTCATGTTTTGAGAACAACGAACTTCCGAACTATTATGATGTTTCAGTAAAGTTATACTTTGTGATAATTTAGTATAGAAAAGTGCAGTGTTACCACACTGCAGCTTTATGAACAGTCGTGATAACAATCAGTCGGGCGACTGACCCGGCTCAAAACTTTATAACATATATATATATATAATAATTTATACAATATAATATTATTAAAAATATATACTTCCCGAACAACATCGTCGTTTTATACGAAACAAATCCAGAACGAAGGACTTTCAGAATTTGTATAGGTTAATTTTATTGCCATGATAAAAATAATATTCTATGTTCGCGTTAGTTTCCGAACTGTCGGACAAATTGAGGGCAATAACACTTATCATAATATCAGCTTTTAATGTAAGGTCAAACGAAGGTTTACATTTCAATTCGACCTAGAATGTAACAAGCACTAATTGAACGCATTCCTTCCCCACATCCCTATTGAACTGGATCAATTTGATCTCTTATTTATGCTCTAGATATACATTCCAACGATGTAGACTTGGGCAGTTTGTCTGTCAAGGTTAATGTCTTGTTTCTACATTTAAATTTGCGTTTTAGTCTAGAAAGTAGCAAGTATAGGATAAATATTTTGACAGATATATGGAGAAGTTTGATACGAAGAAATTAGAGTCAAGGTCTAGCTAGACAATGTTAGTATTATTTCGAAAAGCATTACCGCATGATACGCAAAAACATAGAAATTATTTCGGTTGCAAAAAGATAACTTCTAGCGGGACTTAAACCGTCTAAAGTACATAATCATTCCGTCCTGATTTATTCCCAATTATGCTACGGAAGTGGGTGCTGGACTATCGAAATGTTTCTATCCATTTGAATGTACATCTTTTTGACATTGGTGACATCTATGTAAATAACCGAAGACTATAAATTTACTTAGGCTGGTAGGTTGATATACGATCAACAATTAATACCAAATCGATGAAGCCATTTTTCAATTTGACTAGTAATATGTATCAGATAATAGGAGAAGATTTATGTAGTTTCTAAAATGAAATAATCTATGAAATAAACTTCATAACCTCTCTATTTGTCGGGCTGTATATAATCGCACCGATCTTAGCATTAAATCGCTTGGCATTATCCATAACAATGAATTGAAAACGACATAAAGAAAACAAAATCTTTTTGGAAATACCTGCCTGTATAGCTATCACCCTCAAGTCCATCATATCTGTCGCAAAGCAATTCTATCGGCGTGTTCCGGAACCTGTCCTTGACCACAAGTAATTCTAGGTTAGCCAACAACATCTTCGAGCACATCACCACTAACCATCAAATGAGATAGTGGTCAAAAACTAGCGTAAAAGCCATAAATAACTAAGTTTAAGAGATTTTCATCATCATCATGTGATAGTATGTAATCGAAGTCCAAAAAAAGCATTTTTGCACGCCGAACGCTTTTCAGAAGTAACAATCATGGAGTTCAAAGAACCTCTACTTTTCTACAAAGATTCAAGGCTCCAATTATCATTGACTTCAGCCACGTAATGAAGTTAACAGCAGTAATGTGGAGATACCTCTCGTTCACGGAGCCAAAATATTATTCTTTAATGCTAATTGACCATTTTGGCGCTACGGCAGTATGAACTCCAAATACTTTTTAATGTGACAAGTCAACATCCTTTTCCGTAGACTATATTATAGTCGGTATATTAATTTCAGTTTGATCAAATTTAAAACTACGAAGACCTAGAAGTGTCGGTAATTCAGTATAATTTACAATCCTTTCGAATTTACGTCTTTAACTATGTAGATTAGTGACTCTGACACACTATTCAATAATCGCTTAAAATGGCTTACGAAAAAGCTGGGAATCCTATGAAAAGTGCAGCGATATTCACACAAACATTGGGACACCATCTAAGCTGTTTATCGCTCAAGTCCGGACTTGTATGGTACACCGCTGCTACGGGATGGCTCTATTACCGGCTCTTTGACTCCACAGATAATCAAACATAGTAAGAATACGCGAAGAATGGTATAAGCCAGTGATTTCTCAGAGGTTGGCTAGGAGGACTGAAGATGAATTCAATCTACTTAAAGAGAGACGAAACTACTTTGCTGGCGCACGTTATAATCCAAACTTCGACTCTACTCAACCAATGAGATTAAAGGCGATTTTTAAAAGAATGTTTAAATGTATGCAATTCGAAGTATCTTACTTAGCAGCCTTTTAAAATGCTCTCTTCATCTCTTTGCGGGTTCAAGAACAAATCAGATTTTTTAAAACTTAATGCTTTTGACGACAAGAGCATATCAATGCTAGAACAGATCTTTCAATCAAAGACAACCTATAGAACTTTCGGCCAAGAAGTCAAAAATTCAAGAACAGAAGCCAGTGGGCTAGGCGTACAAAGGAAGCTTATTAGCAAAATATCTTGTCTACCCTTTGAAATATCAAGAGTGACAGCGAGCGCTTCTTCACACTTTTTAATGACTTTGCTACATATAAGTGTGGCATATACAAGAAGATCCCCAGTTGACAGGTTTCTGCGGAACGATTCTTGGTAACGAATAATGCAACTTTATCAAAACGTGAAGGGTTTTAATAACCTGTTTTGATATATTATTATAAGCGGTCATAACAGAAAGTTTTATAAACTTGGTTCACCAAAGTTTAAGTATATATTAAGTCACAGCAATATATAACAACAATATGTAATGTTGAAACATTTCTGAACGATCGTTGATGAGTAAAACGTTGATGATGATGGATTTTTCAAATAAAATGAATAAGGTATTTGCATGGTGGTTGGCATTTTGTGCATGCTCGCCTGGCTGGCTAACACCCTCAAGTAGAAAATCTGCCGCTAAGCACCTAACGGTGTGTTCCGGCAACTGTTCTTGAAGAACCTGTGATTCTAGGTTAGTCTGAACAACATCATCGACCACATTATCACTTACCATCAGGTGAGATAGTGGTCAAAGGCTAGCCTATCAGCTTTAAATAAAAAAGTACCTACCTATATTATGTACCTAGATTATATACATATAATATATAGATGGAAGGAATAGTAGTTTTTATTTTTAATCATTACATAATAGACATATATATTTTTATCAATAAGAGAGGGCGCTGTTTTGAATCCAGTGGGATAAAATAAAATGCGCCTTAAATTAAAATTCCGGCGTACTGACTAAACTACTTTTATTTCCGTTTAAGCCAAAAGAACACTACGGTTTTTATTAATAAATAGGTCTTAATGTTATAATCGATCATATGATGCTTTTGACAGATGCTCCATACATTTAACGTCAAAAGTGCTTCATAAGATTGATCTCAACTTTGAACTGCATTTATTAATTACGGCCCTTAGTAGATAACGCGTATAGCATTTGTTTTTTTTAAATAATGCCGCCGCGCTTCAATTCTTTCCAGCCAGTAATATTTTTACAGTGTTTTTGTTCAATGGACGTAGAAAATGTAAGGAGGTAGGTATTATGTTGGGTTCAGTGAACATCCAAGTAACTATGATAATATGGTAGGGTGACTGACAAAAAAAGATTTTCGAGAGGGAAATTCAATTGTGTCGCTGGAAGATACTGTTTTCAAGAGCCGTAGGGACGGCAAAAGTAGTTTATTTTAAGACTACAATATTTCTACCGAAAATTACTCGTTTTTACGTGAAAAAGCCTTCGTTACGGTTCATCATAACGAAGGCTTTTTCACATCATATATGTAAAATAAAAATCAGAACTAATAAAAATACAGATCTCATAATTTTTTACAGCACTTTAGTAAACTTTTATATTGAAAAATTTGTGACACATAAGACTAAAAACGGTATATAGGTTTTCTAAATGTAATTACAAGGACTGTAAGTGCGTGCTAAGTTAAAACCACATTTTACAAATTATTAGACCTTGTGCTGCGATCGTGTTTCTTAAACCGACATAGGGGACGTTGCGCGGTCATCAACCAAACTACTGCCGAGTGGATTAGGCATCCAGCGCGAAATCGGAGGACGTGGGTTCGATCCCCGCCTGGGTTATACAATTTTATGGTCCAATAATTTGTAAAATGTTATAAGGATTGATGAAATAAATGGAAAAATGTATATTTATATTGTATAGATCATTTTATGCCGAGACTGATGTTTACGCAAGGTCGCAGACACCTCGGTGTAACTAAATTTACCTTAAGGTGAAGGCTAATTTCAATGATCGGTTTTTTTTCTGTTTGGTCATCTAACTATTGTTGTCAATCACGTCAAATGAGAGATTTGTAATATATTTTTGCATATCCTATTTTTTTAACTCCTGAGCCTTAAACTATATGGGAACTATACGTACGTGTACTGCACATCGAAACCCAATCTCGGCTTATATTAATAAAGCTCGTAAATCTCTCTAACGATAGACCGTAGACCTTCAGCTTTTCAGACGGCCCTGAAATGTTTCTACCTACATTATATCTGAATACCGTTGCCGTGACATATCCCTATTCTTGACAGAATGTGTTACAGATAGTTTTATTGTAGAACCACACAATAAAACCAGATCTGAGACCACCGTCTACAGGGTAGGCGTTTGTATGCGGTACTTTTCAGAGCTGATTTATCAGAATAATAGTAAGATTTTAAAATATTTCTAATGGTGGTAGGGCATTTTGCGAATGCCCGCCTGGCTATTACCACCCAAAGTCAAGTAGAAAATCTGTCACCACGCACCTAACGGTGTGTTCCGGCAACTGTCCTTGAGAGCCAGTAATTCTAGGCTAGCCTGAAAAACATCTTCGACCATATTATTCACTTACTATCAGGTGAGATAGTGGTAAAAGACTAGCTTAGCAGCTATAAAAAAATAAAAAAAATACTATGGGTTCATGTGTTTTTTTTTATTAGCATTCCATGGATTGCTAGTTGCAGAGGTAGATGCTAGAGGGCCTGGGACTTGCAACCTAGGAGTAGGGTTAGGGGGTCCCTTTACAATGCATCCATGATCCTCTTCACCGCTCGAGCCCCCTCCCCTTCCGTACCAAACTTGGTTAGATCCTACTAATGCCGCCTTAGATACACTTTCTAAGATGGAAGTTACCGTTGTTCTTGGCAGGCCAAGGTCTTTAAGTAGGTTATATAGGGATTTCGCTGGTATACCCTTTGCTCCAACTTCTACACTAAATTAACCACAAACACTTGCTTATTATTTGTGAAAATATGTTCAATAATTTCCCTCTCTAATTTCCTTAGTCATCTATGACTTCCATTATATTCATTAATTTATCATCTTCAGCACATTGCATAATTATATTAATGTCTTTACTGTTTTGTTTCATTCCCTGTACCGTATCCCCCTGATCATCTTTAATCCCTGTATCGCTATGACCAATATATTTGTCAGTGCAAAAGCGTACATACTTCTTTTCTACAACAACTTTTCGTACATTTACCATAATTCTTATATATTTATATACGAGTATGTGGTCACTTGATTCTGACATATCATATTCACTGCTTTTGCTTTTACACATGTTTTATATTACTAATAGACCAATCTTTGATCGCGTCGCTTCTCACCTGTTGATAAATCGTGGTGAAGTCGAAGATGGTCGCTAACTGACTAAATCTAGAATGTCTGCCTATAAAGTAACCAGTTGCCATCTGCCTTTAAAGTAAAAAACCAGGCTGTCATTCACAAAATTCACTACCATCATGCTGTAAGCAGAATTTAGAGCAAAAAAACCTTTTTAAACATCTCTAGCTTTCTAAATTAATGTGGAATTTAATTTCAAAGTGACGTCATTACGAAAATTTAAGTATATATATATACAGAGAAACAGATATTTAGAAGTCTAGTAGTCCGATGGACGAACGTATGTATAATTTCGAGGAAACGACGCGGCATAGAGAAATTTAAGATCTTATATTATCTATGTTATAGTTTATGTTATATCTATCAGCCTATGATTTATTATATCAAAGACAAGGCCAGAAATATCACTACGTAGAAAACTTTTACTGAACTGACCAATAATTACAACGTAAAAAGGCCTTCCTATATTTTAGTACCAATCTTCAGCTCTATCTTGTGTTATTGAACAATTGTATTATTAGAATTCGCGATGGTAGATGCAACATATTAATCTCACAGTTGAAGCTTACAAACGGGCTCGCGTTTTTGACAAGGTTCCGTATGTTTGAATGTATTTTTATTTGAGGTTAAGATGTTTACGAATACACGCAGAGTTATGCGCTAAACATGTTGTTAAAAACTGATATTTTTTGGAGTTTCTTTGACCTACATTTTGTTTTTACGTTTAGCTCCAGACGTGTCCATATTAACAAAATACTACACATCTACGTATACTGCTATAATTTATAGTTTCTTATGTGCGACAGTTCAACGACCTTTAAGTCAAATTACAGACTGTCTTTGAAATAGATGTCTACTATTGATATTGAATTGATACTAATTATGTATCTCACTGTTTAGATTTATGTATAAATACATGTATTCTCATTCAAGACAATTATAATTATGATTACATGGTTGTTAGGTAACATATGATTCATCTTCATAACAACAAACATCACATTCAAAATATATTTTATAAGGTACATCACGGCAGAAAACAAAATTTTAGTATAAGTTTGTGAGATGGCAAGTTGGAAGTTATCCCTACACGTCTAATGCATTAATTTACAGTTTTTTTCTTCTGTTTCCTCGGTATGTAATAAAATACTATCTAGCTACATACAGACATAGTAGAAAGAGTGGGTTAGCATACCGAGACCTGCAAATTAGGAAGAAAATTCACGGAGTCGGTGTTTCGTATTCTCTTTTTTCTCCTCCAAAACTGAGCAATTTAATAAATCTTTGTCATTACAAATTTAAGAGAATGTATATCTCCTATCTATATCCTATCTAACTTATATATTAAAAACATTTCAAATTTGTCAGATGATCCTCGGATCATGGTGGTATAACGGAGTATTTTTGTGATCTTTAGGGTCATATTTTCTTTACTATGCCATCAAATCATATATAAATCATAGCTCCACGGTTTTTGTTTCATTAATCCATATCGTTATCCCGAAAAATATAAGTGGATTTGGTATGAAGAATTATAGAATTGCACGCGATTTTACCTCATCAAGGAAATATGATAATAAGAAAATACGTCAGTTATTTATTATAGCACTAATTTCTATTTGTTTTTTTTTAATGCTCGGTACGACAAAAAGAAAAGGGGATCTTATATACCTACTATAACTTTGTTGTCAACTGTGGTTGTCCATATGCCAAGAACTTTTACATTAAGAAGCGGGTACAGATGTATTTAATATTAATATTTAATAATAAAATGTACGGATGCTTGGAGGTGTATAAATAATAAAGACCTAATACAATGAAACCAATATATGCCACCATTCATATCATACATTTTGGCAATCACCAACTCACTCATCAATACCTATATATGTATAGGATAGGAAATTGTCGTCGACCTAGAATGATGATATTCGGAATGAAGCAGGTTTACCTTAAGCTCGACAAACTCAACTACTCACAAGTAAAAGCAAACTTTTTATTTAAATTTTCATTTATTTTTGATTTAAAAATATGTTATTTAAAGGATATTTTGCCTGCGCAGCCTTTCTGTGTGAATCTGGCTGTATTTTATTTCTCATTGACCAACAGTTTTCAATTAATGACGATGTATTCAAAGGTTTTCTTAGGATAAACCTAAAATTATTAACTCTTAAAGACAGCTGCCAGAACCCAAATGACATACCGTTAGGTGACCGCAGTTATTCTATTTTTTACTTGAGGGCTTTCCTATCCAAAGGAACATTCAAGAAATGCCGAACTAGGAAAGTCGCCACTGGGCTATCAGAAAGTACACTCTATTTAGTCAAAAAAGTCATATGTTATATTTAAATTAACAGAAATTGTTTATTAAATAAAAGAAGTAAAGGTACACAACGCGTTACTCGATTGAATGTTTCAATTTTTATCTGGTAGATGCAATTATTGTTATGTTTAAATAGTTAAAAAATAATTTTGTAGCGTCATATAGTTCAATTCAAGAAAATATAAGACACCGTATAGTAGCTTGATAATTATTAAAAATACTATACATTATATTCATAGTATACCTACATCTTAACATATGCTGATCAAAGAAATATATAAGCACATTTTCTATAAATCCATTAAAACTTTCACCATTCAGTGTAAACTCACAGTATTCTCAGAAAATCATTCAAATTCTTCGAAAATCAATCCAAATTATCAAGCCATAACACGAGTTTCCACTGAATCTTACTGCGATTGTTTACTTTGTTTATTACGTCGAAGACGCATAAATTCGGGAGCAAATTTTCGCCGCCCGTGATAACCAATTACAGGAAAATATCCGAAAAGAACGCCTTTCGTGCGCTACGCCATACGCATAGCGAATTTACAGTCCAAACAGTAATATTCGGTGGGACCGCCATGCCATAAAACACATATATAAAACACTATTTTTGTATCGTATTTGTAAACGGTAAACGATCGCGGACGTATTTACTATTGAATCACTGTCGGCACATTACCACTGAGAGTCTGTACATTTCAAATAATAATTAAATACCACGTTTATAATGCTCAGAGTCCTTTTCTGAATTTCAACAAATTGTTTGTGAAAATACGCGAGAATCCAAGAGCATCGCGACGCCCACCGACTACAGTGGCGCCGCGCACGGCACTGGCTGAAAAACGACCGGGCAACAGGAGCATCTCATCATCCCTGCATATTCAACCACCTTCCCACCTTGGAATAAGCTTCAATTTCGCTTAAATTAAAGGTAAAAAGCTTCAGTGATACACGTCAGGGTGTCCCTTTTGTTCGAAGCTCGGTTGTTCCGCTCGCTTAAGTGGATTTTGTTTCATTAAGGGAGGTATGGAATCGTTAAGTTTGTTAATATTTACAGTAATTACAAGGCACTAGATTACCGAAATGTCTTTGGTTTGTGCTGTTAATTAATAGTGCCTTAACAAGAGTAATTGTAGAATTTATTGTGGAGTTAATACGTAAATAATGTCGTTACGACAATGCATCACATAATATTAAGCTTCTATTTTTTGGGATTTTCATTTGTACATCTCAAGCGTCTACGCCACATTTAGGGGCGGTAATGACTTACTTAGTAAGTACTTAGTAACTATGTCAGGCTAATTAAGTAAGTATACAGAGCATTTTTTTTATGCCTGATAGGTTAGCCTTTGACCACTATCTCACCTGATGGTAAGTGTTGATGTGGTCGAAGATGTTGTTCAGGCTAACCTAGAATTACTATAATAAATTATTATGCTACAATCAATAAGCTACTATAGAAAACTCAGACCAGTTTGAAGGTCATTCAAATTAGGTTTTTACAAATAATTTCCTTGATATTTCAAAATTTTTTGTTACATGGGTGAAGTACCACAAGTGAGCAGAAGTTAATGTTCTGAAATATATTTGAATATTTCATAGAATGCTTCTTTTATAAGAATAACTTTTTACATACCCACAGAGGGTACTCTGTAGGTATGTTAAAGTTATTCTATAAGTACAACTTGAATTTTGCCTCCAACAGCTCTGTTATTTCATTCTGAATCTTACGCTACCGAGTAATTTAATAAGCATCATATTTCTTTCTTTATAGAGAAAGACTCTCTGTTATACAAAGTCATTTTGTTTCATTTTGTTTAGTTTAAACTGCTACATACGTTTACGTCCTTGGATTAAAAAAAAACCTGTCAATATGTATGTTGGAGTGTAAGTCCTAAAGAGAAATGGTGATTAACCTATAATTCTGTCCGCAATAACAGCCCGTATAAAAATTCACGATCTAAGTATTGCCTACTCTTTCAGAAACCGTCAAAAACAGTCTATTGTGTCTTTTTGTTTATCATGTCAGACTATTCATGTAAATATTTTTAAGTAAGGAATATGTGTGTTGAAATACTCCTTCAAAAAGGCCTTTAGACAAAACTTTTTGGAGGAGCGTTTTTATATTTTTTTGAACGGATTTTGTGTAAATTTGTACATATCTTAAGGGATGCTTTTTGTCAAGATTGATTGATTAGATCTATGCAGTGAAGAAGGGAGCTAATGTTTTAAAATATATCTTATTCAGATTCAAAGAAATACATTCTATCTTTAGAATATAAATTAAATTCTCTCTATAATTCATTAGAATTCTACTGAAATCCGCGTGAACCGGGAGCGATGAAAGTGGGTTACATTCTAATGTCTGTAGTGACGGCCAACACCTCAAAATTTGCATTGCGTCTCTGGACTCCTAGTAACTAATAAGTCTAATAACCTAGAAATAATGTTATTTCTTCGTAGATAATAATCTAAGGATGTAATTTAACACGAATATAAGTCCGTAGGGTGCCGGGTTCGAATTACAGCTCTTAATTTCTTCTTATGGGAGTCCTCAGATGCGACAAAAGGAAACATAGAATAAGGGAGCAGTGCCTTCTATATAAAGAACTACCTTACACTGCGATCCACAAGCCGCATGCCAGGCGTGGGGTTTATGGCTAACCCTTCCCTAAATGGGGGAGGTTGTGTTCAGCAGAGGACGATCAGCTGATACAGTAATACTATGTGGTTTTTAAAAATTCAAACCTGTATAAAAGTTCCAGAGAAAATAATTCAATGAAACATATTACCAATACTGTATTATTAAAGCTGGAGATTTACTGCATCATTAAGCTGTTTTTATTGCACCTAGCATTTTCTTGAAAAATTGTGTGAAAAATTGTCGGCAGCAATTTTACGTCTGGTACCTTTGAAAACTTAGGTACGCCTACGATTCTATATTTAAATAAATCCAAGAAGACCTCTCTTCTTTAGGTTTCAATATAAGAACTCGCGCCTAATACCTTTGTAATCTTGCACAACAAATAACAAGTTTTCTTTTTTGGGTTCAGTACCTCAAAAGAAAAATAAACGGAACCCTTAAAGGTTCACTTTGTTGTCCATCCGTCTGTCCGTCAAGACTCTTTTTCTTAGGATTAGGATCGTGAGGAGGTATCAAGCTGAAATTCATTTCAAATACTCAAGTCTACTGTGCCTTAGAGCTGTGAAGAAATCAAACTATTAAGCTAACGCAATCAACAGATGCAACCGTTTATGCCGCAAATTTTCGACAGTCGCAAGGGAATCAAAACCTACAGGGTACTTCCCGTGATCTCGGAATTGGGTATGAAGCGTCGTCTTTAAGCACAGATAAAGAAAAACTAACAAAAAACCATACATTTTGAGTTACAACATAATAAAAATAATTTTAAAATGTTATGGATTTCATTTAGCAATAAAATATCATAACTTTTACATACGTGTATATAAAGTACCTAAAGGTTTGTACGAAACCCTCTGTGCGCGAGTCCGCCTCGCACTTGGCTGGTTTTGGCGTAATATGTCTTATGTTTAACAGTGGACATCTTCCGGCTTCTGTTGAACAGTCATATTCTGATGAAGTCAGTCGTAGGATCTAAATTTGCCAGAGCTAATGCATTTATCATTGTTTCATATGCGTTGCACCACACAAATATTACCCTGACATGTTGTGACAGTAACAAATCATCAAAATTATTAATAACTTCTGAAATAACCTGGATGATCTTCATCATTCCAAGTTTATGAGGTGCAGAGAAGCGAATTTCCGTTGTGAGAAATTGTTTCAGCTTGTTCCGGCAGATGGCTGTTATGTAAATAAAAAATATGTAGTCATTGTATTGTGCTCAACTGGTGCGGCCGAAGCACGTTTATACTAATCTGTCACGGTGGGATGACGGTAACGAAAAAAAACCTGTTTGTTTAAGTGTTTTAATCTTCTCACATTCACCCCTAGCACTTACAACTGCCAACTAACCTTCAAACTAATCTCGTATGTATCTTCTGGATCTACCTTCTTTTACTATTTTACAGTTTTAGTATTTACAGTTCGAAGTATTGATAGCTCAGTGGCATTGGCTATGGACTGCCGTGCAGCAGGTTCATGGTTCAAATCCAACCGCGGGCTTGAGCTTTACCGCATGGTGGTAGGGCATTTTGCGAAGGCCCGCCTGGCTAGCGACCACCCTCAAGCAGAAAATCCGTCGCCAAGCTCCTAACGGTGTGTTCCAGCAGCAGTCCTTGAGAGCCAGTGAAATTGCTCTACTGCTTACAGGCACATGAGACTTAACAACTATGTCTCAAGGTGACGCAGTGCAATTCGTGACTTGTGATGAAATGCGTGTGTTATAGGCAGAGATTAGTCCGCCTAACATCAGGTGGGCCACGAGCTTAAAAAAGTTTACAGTAAGTACCAGGAGACAAGAAATAATTAAGAGGTAAAAATATATACAGGGTAAGTGCAAAGCGATACTAATCTGGTACTTTATAACAAAGCCGACTTTATTACAACGCTTTTTTACGTTTTACCTCTTCATTATTTCTGACGTCCTGGTACATTATATTAATTTACTGATACTCTGATAAATAAAAGTGGAGACGGGGACTGTAACAAGAACAGGTTGAAATAGCAATGGTGCGTTGAAGAAAAGAAAAGCTGTTTTCTATTTTAATAATAATAATAACCAAGTATTTTTTTGCAATGACGCATGCTCCGCGAATTATATCACGAAATCACGAAAAATTATAGTCATGTGCGGAATTCGAATCCGCGCCCTCCACCCCTATAGCCAGAACTCATGCTCTAACCGCTAAGCCAACATGACTTATGACGTATGATTCTATTTCGTCCTTTCGTTCTGGCTGCAATTTGTTCCATCTCCGTTTTTGCCTCCGTCCCATCTCATTCCGCTTTCGCTACCTATACTTTGTACATGCCGTTCTGCAATTTAAGCCGTAACGGCGTTAACGGCGTTATTTCCTTCAATCTCCTACGTATATTGCTTCTCGCTAGATTCGCTCCAACTTGATTGTTGATGGAATAGGAAACAAGCGAATTATGAGCGAATCTTTTATACCAGCTATGCTATTGTTTGATGTAGACTAGTGGTGAGAATATAAGAAGTGATATTACGAGGTTCGCAGTTGCAAGATACGAGAAGATTCGAAAATACAGGCGTATAACCAAGAAAACAACAGGTTTGTCTAATGAGGTTCTTCCCAATCTTTCTTTGGAGCCGAAACTTAGTATCTCTAAATGCAGTGTCGCCAAATATAGATGCACTGGAGATGTGGTGCTGGAGAAGACTGTTGAAAATGTTATGGAGAGCATACCGTACAAATTACTCCATGCACAAGGAACTTCAAATAGCAATATTGACTCCTTCTAAAGTTTTTTGGGCACATCTTCAAGAACAATTACTGGACATACTAATAGTGCAAGGTCAATTAGAAGAAAAGAGATCCCGAGGTCGTTCATCAACGCGTTGGACCAACCTCCTTAAGAAAGCGACATGGTACACCTTAGTACAGGGTGCTCTCAATCCCGCTTACTACCGGAAATGGAGATACATTGCGAGGTGAAACGGACCTTTAAAAGGACGGCAAAGATCCGCCGATGGCCATCACGACCACAACCAATCAGTCAAGAATACCTGACTAAGAAGAAGAAGTGATAAAATGGGTTCCATTTGTCTGCTTCTCCTAAAGCATGAGATCAAGGAATCAACAGTTGATATTCTGTGATAATGACTTGTTAGTTACATAATCTCAAATTTAAAAGGCAACAACTACAAATTTAAAAAAAACCGACTGACAATCATTTATTTTGGTTAAACGTTTATCGTTCCATTGAAATTAAGACATATAACGATATCTCAATCATCAAAATCGATTAAGCCTTTCAAAAGTTGTAATAGAATAAAGAAATTCACAAACATGCATACATACACGAACCCTGAAGCATAACAGTCCTTTCCATTTGTGTGTATAATAAGTAATTCGACATTTGCGACGCATGATCAACATTTTGGAACATATTTCAATATTCAATACTCAATACTTTATTGTTTTCTGTAGTGTAGACAAAGATGGTCAAAATAAGTAAAAGTTCATTACAGACCCTGTTGGGCACACAAATAGGAGAGAGGAGGATTATTAACACTATTGGTTCAAATATTTCATCAATTTTTATGTTCAAATGTAATCATTGTTAAATTGTAATTAAGTATTTCATTATACGGAAGAAAAAATAATATTTAGTTTATTTAAAGGTGCATATTCCAACACTTTTCAAATTAAAATAAATAAATAACGATATAATAATTAATAAAGAACTAACATGCAATAATTAATATTTAGCTATAAATATATAATTATATGTATTGTCAAGAATGTCAAGTTAAATGATAAAAGTATTTATATCTACTTATTTACTATTTAAATATTTTTATCGTTGAAATATTCCTCTACTATGTAATAAGTTTTGTTTAATTGTTTTAACTTTTGTATGAAATGTTTGCCATTATTAAGGTTTTTTATATGTGATGGCAGCTTATTGTTTATTTTTATTGACATTACAAAGGGACCTGACTTGTACAACTTTAGGTGAGAAAATAGTTGCATCAACCGGTTTGGTTTCCGTATCGGTCGATTTGCAGGAATGTCTACTCGTTTTGTGAAGAAATTTGGATGATTACGTACGAATTTACAGATTTCAAAGATATATATGCACGGTAGGGTAAGTATATTGTGGTTTTTAAAACATGGCTTACAACTCTCCATCTGTTGAATATTAAACATTATACGTAATAGTTTTTTTTTGTTGGATAAAAAGAGAAGGTGCTGATGTACTGTTACCCCATAGAATAATACCGTAGCTGAAACATGAAAGGGCAAATGCATATATTTGGACAGCCTTTGCAAAGGTGGTTGGGTTGTTTGAACTAGATTATCGTTTCAACTATATTTTACAGGTCGTATAGTATGTAAGTAGGTAGTATTTATACAATAAAGTTTTATAATACAAAGTCAAAACAGTGTCTGTAATAGTGATTGAAATTTCACGGAATTTACAAGAAGGTCCTAATTGAGTAGATACATGAAGAACTAATAACGGGGCAAAACAAATAACTATTTTTATTTTGGTCGAGTAAAGACAATGTGTCGTAAAATAGGATTTTTTACCGGTATTATTGTGATACATTAATCAGTACTAATATTATAAATGCGAAAGTAACTCTGTCTGTCTATCTGTTACGCTTTCACGCCAAAACTACTAGACCGATTTGAATGAAATTTGGTATGGAAATAGTTTGAGACCCGGGAAAAACATAGGATAGTTTTTATCGAACTGCACAAAAAAAAGGTTAATGTTTTTGCGTGATAACCGACATACGCGCGGGCGGAGCCGCGCCCGGAAAGCTAGTAATTTATATATGTGATTATGGGGATAACGCGGAGCAAACCCCTTATAGATTTTAAAATTGAGAGCTCTGTAGTTTATAATGTAACTATCAGATGTTGTTCAGTTAACCTAGAAAACATATTATTCTTCATTCATCCAACAATTCTATAATTCGTCAATAATATTAATCGACTCTGAAACAAACCTCACTTCACATACAATCTTTCATTGCTTGTTACAGTCACAATGATAGATTGTTCGAAATAGAATTATCCAAAAATAAAATTGCGTGTACAAACCGAAAGAAAACTTATATGTAATAAGCCTTCCTCCTTTTGTGGAATTTGTTAAAAAGTATGAAGAGAGTACAGTGAGAGTGCCTTTAAAACAAACAATGAAATTGAAATGGAAGAGACTGCGGAGTAAGATTATTGAATTGGTTTTGAGTGCACTTTTATAGAATGAAATTGTTGAAGATTTTAAGACGATCGGATCGAAGTAGTAGAGTAGTGGATTATTATTAAAACCTTTTATTTAGCTTGTTTAGTTCTTCTTATCCAAATTAGATAGGTGAAGCAACGTCCGTTGCGGTTATCACTTGAATAAGTGATCAGTAGTGGCCTGAGCGCTTCAGGCAGCGGTTTGGAATTACTTACTTCACCATAGCAGCTAGTTCTACACGTTGCAGTGCGAGGCAGAAAATAGAAAAAATGTGATAAACGTCGACATGAAATTGATGAAAAACATGCTTTATCCGGCCGGACGTCCAAATTCAACTACAGTTCCTCATAACACTCCTCGTGAAAAATACGGTAAAAAAATGCAGAGTGATCCAACACCTTAACGCAGTGCCGAAAGGTCGAGCCGTTTGGAGAAAGCTTGTTCGTCGACGATTATGCGGTCAAATGGAAGAAGCTGGTACCGGGTAGCTCCCACCTGGAGGTGAGCACAGGCCGCCTTATAAAGTAGCAGGCGACAGGCCAAGGTGAAGTACATTCTCACGTTTCCAATCACACCAAGCTTATTTTAGGCTCATTTAGCCTTATCATCCAAGTAACAGCGAAATTGAACGATGCTCGATATGACGACGCCAAATACTCCGATGCTAGTTGATGCGCCAAGAAGAGTGTCTTCAAAATGAAGAGCATTTAACAGAAATATATACAACATCCAAAAAACATAAAAGTACACAGGTTTTCAATCGAACAGTTCCTCAAAACACTACCCGTGATAAATACGGTAAAACGATGCAGAGTACCAATGTTGATGCGCCAAGAAGAATGTCTTCAAAACGGAGGACATTTTACAGAAATCTATACAAATAAAAATAAATAATTAAAGTAGGCACAGGTGTACTCATGTTTACAACTAAGCAATCTAGCACAGAAGCTAGAAGTAAGCTCGTAAAGTACTCACCAAGCTATTACATTAAAACCCACATTTATGGCACGTTGGTTACTCAGGTTTTAAGCACTAAAAGTTAGTACTTAAGCTACAAACTTGCTAACGGATACCATAAGGTTAAAAGCGTGGTAATACTTAGCTTGAGTAAAGGCATCGGTAGACATCGAGATAAGTCGTGTAGTGTGAGTTCACATAATTATACTTTCGTTCTTAGTGATACAGAGCATCCTTTCTTTCTAATAAAACAACCGTGTATGTAAAAAAAAATAGCAATTATTAGCTAATACTTATTCAGGCGTTACTTTGCGGAAATCCATATTTAATAATAACAAATATTTTTAAAATATTTTAAGAAAACATCAAATTAATATTTTAATGAAACACTTAAGAAATACAAAAATGTATCTAGTGACAATTCCGCCTAATTTTCCTGCTAAGCCGACGTGACGTCACAAACGCCACGCGGCCAAACCAGAAGAATTTTTCGACGCGTGTCGCTTCTACACGAAGCATTCTCAGGAGATCTTGAATCTGCGAGCGCACGATCGAGTTTCTCGACCGTGATTCTAGCTGTTATTGTTCCTCACATTTGTATTTGTACACCCTACCGTATCCTTTGTACGATTGAATAAATGAATCTAAACTAATATTATACAGTTGAAAGATTAGATTGTTTGTTTACATTGAATAGGCTCTGGAACTACTGGACCGATTTGAAAAAATCTTCCAACATAAGAACTCTGCATTATTTCTGATAAGCATAGGCTGTATAATATTTTCAAAAAAGTTAGGGATCCATATGAAAACTTCAATAATGTAGCTCAATGTGTTAATTTAGTAATTATTGACAATAAATCAAAGTGATGTTGTGTCAATATTATAGAAGACATCAATATCTTCAAAAAAGTAAATACCATATATCTAACTATTACAGTAATGTCACAATAACTAGTTTTTGTGTATATATTTATATATATGAAATTTTCGTTACTTATATACTTGAGGGAAGCCGGGGCGGACCGCAATTATGAAATACCTCCCTAAATTGAATAAACAGTTAACATACGCGAAATGTGATATGCATTCTGTGCTTTTATAATTTTTTTACGTCGATTTTTTCTATTTTTCATTACACAGAACAGCACTGTCCCGGTCGCGGTAGCGAGTCCAAATGCCTACTAAGGGTTTATATGTTACTAGCTTTCCGGGCGCGGCTCCGCCCGCGCGTATGTCGGTTATCGCGCGAAAACATTAACCTCTTTTTGCGCAGTCGGATAAAAACTATCCTATGTTTTTTCCCGGGTCTCAAACTATCTACATACCAAATTTCATTCAAATCGGTCCAGTAGTTTTGGCGTGAAAGCGTAACAGACAGACAGACAGACAGACAGACAGACAGACAGACAGACAGACAGACAGACAGAGTTACTTTCGCATTTATAATATTAGTACTGATTGAGGGAAGCCGGGGCGGACCGCAATTATGAAATACCTCCCTAAATTGAATAAACAGTTAACATACGCGAAATGTGATATGCATTCTGTGCTTTTATAATTTTTTTACGTCGATTTTTTCTATTTTTCATTACACAGAACAGCACTGTCCCGGTCGCGGTAGCGAGTCCAAATGCCTACTAAGGGTTTATATGTTACTAGCTTTCCGGGCGCGGCTCCGCCCGCGCGTATGTCGGTTATCGCGCGAAAACATTAACCTCTTTTTGCGCAGTCGGATAAAAACTATCCTATGTTTTTTCCCGGGTCTCAAACTATCTCCATACCAAATTTCATTCAAATCGGTCCAGTAGTTTTGGCGTGAAAGCGTAACAGACAGACAGACAGACAGACAGACAGACAGAGTTACTTTCGCATTTATAATATTAGTACTGATACTAGCCGCCCCTCGGCGTCGCACGGGTAATTACGACTATAAATTGAGATGTAAGCTGTCCTATCTTTCAATTTGGATCAAATTGCACACGGTGCGCAAATAAAATTTAAAATTGGTTAAGTAGTTTAGGAGTCCATCGCGGACAAACAACGTGACACGTCATTTTTATATATAAAGAAGATTTCGTTTGTCCAGTGGACACTTACTAGTATGAAGGTGGACCAAATATCCATGTATTAGTAGATCAATGACTACAGGTTTATTAACACTTTTCTGAGGTCGATAGAATGAGTAAAGAAACTGAATTGACCCTTTGCATATTATAGTATAATTATGAAAGTTGGCAATTTAACATTTACCTTCTACGCGGAATCGTAGACCTCTTAAACATATTTAAGGGGTCTACGACTGGTGCAGTGTCAGCTATTCTGCTTACAAACAGTAGCAAACCGACACTACAGCGACTCTAGGCTCTACTCAATTAGTTGAGCCACTCGTATTTAAAGTGTTAGTACCAACAGTACTGTATTTTGTGGGTATAGCAAAAATTACACAGGAAATCCATTGATTTTGATATGGACCTTATAATACAATGTCTTATTACTTTATTACCCTCCGGAAATAAGGTTTAGAAATATAAATCTTGGATGTAAAGTGAAACAATCCAGCCAATGCGCAGCATTCCACTACTCACATCGGTGCAGACGTTGAATGCACTCGACACGACGACTAGCGTTCCTTGATAAAGGCCAATATACTATGTTTATATTTATATCAGACGCTTTTATGCCTCAGTCAGCATTGAACTCTTACATACAATAGATACGTTGATCTAATTACAGTGACTTTGGTCAACATGAAATGCACATTTTGCTATCATCTCTTCGTCATCACATCCGCTTTACTATAACAGGAAATAACAGGTACAGAATTATAATAATCATGTGCTATAGCATTAACCTACGTGTAAATATGTTATTTATTGCTGAAACAACAGTACACACCCACGATACCTCAAGCTTTAGGCAGAGAGTGATGGATTTGTTCACTAAAACAAAGTAAATGATGTATGTGAAGCTTAAGCAATAATATTTGCGTAAGACAATGTAAATCGTTAACGTAAAACTGTCAGTAAGCATACCCGTTACTAAGTTGTAAATTATCTGTTTGTACTAAGCTATATATTATACTACCAAGTAACCTACGTTTTGGTCGTATAATAATGGAGAGTTTACATTAACGCCATCTACCAAACATAGCTTTAAACTTTGAACTCTTGCTGAAAATTATTACTTATCTACCAAACATAGCTTTAAACTTTGAACTCTTGCTGGAATTATAACTTACATGCTAAAGATCAGGGTATTCGAAATCGCACAGAATAACAAGTAGATTGAAAAATAATGCTATTTTCAGTAATCAGTGGATACAGTTGTTTTACATTATTGAAAGCATCATTTAAGTTTTAAGTAGGTAAGTAATACATGTGCGAAATGTTTTCGAACTTCCACAATCATTGATTAAGTAGCTACATCTCCAATGTCACTTGTTTGATGCAGTTGTTTTAATTAAATACCGATCTGTAGCGATTAATATAACAGCCATGATGTCGACCGTTGAACGAAGGCGGTTAAAACCCAAGCTTGGTAGATTTAGGAATTGCAGTGTAAGATGTCAGTTTTTTCTGCCTTTAGTAGCCTTCTACGAGTCTCAGAGGAAGAAATGGGAGTATGAGGAATTGCCTTACTAGCCTGGTCACCCACTGAGTCGAAAGAAAAATTTAACATCTGCACGACCCGAAGAGGGATCGGAAACCTAAGACTCCAAAGCGATGGCCAATGAGGCAGTCTTCAAATTGGTCATGTACACTATATAATATAGGCTATAGGTATAAGTAGATATTTATACTTTATTTACCAGCGGTACACCTTTAACTAAGCAATACAAACTAATACAATACTACAGCTACTACAACGAACCTAATGGCCATTGTAAGCTCATGTGGCTGTATTTCACAGGCAGTCCAAATGCACAAGCCCACAATCAGATGGCAGCGTGCCCAGCAAGCTGGTAACACTGCCCCTTTGGATTGGAATGCTATATATGTTGAGTCAAGTAAGTGCCAGCATTATGATGACTACACTCTTTGAAAAGTTTTGGAAAATAAGATTAGCTACGTACTATTACGTAGGGGCAGACTCACCATGGATAAAATTTTCATGGTATTTTCCAAAACTTATCAGAACGCTTGGTCGATGCGACGCGTAATCAAAATGCTGGCACCTATTTGGCTCAACGAATAAGCGTTGCAATTCAAAGGGACAATGCTGCGAGCATGCTGGGCACGCTACTAACAGCTATGCATGGTGGTAGGGCACTTTGCGAATGCCCGCCTGGCTAGCTACCACCCTCAAGTTGAAAATCTGTCGCCAAGCACCTAACGGTGTGTTCCGGCAGCTGTCCTTGAGAGCCAGTAATTCTAGGTTAGCCTGAACAACATCTTCGACCACATCATTACTTACCATCAGGTGAGATAGTGGTCAAAGACTAACCTATAAGGCATAAAAAAAAATATATATATATAATATCCTGGCGCATTTGGACTGCCTGTGAGTCTGCAATGACTTATAGGTTGTCTAATGCTTTTATTGTAGTAGCTATAGTGTTGTATATAGTTGTAGTATTTGGTTAATAAAGGCATACCGCCGCGCGCCGGTTAAAAAATGGACTCAAATATGTAACTAGTACAAATATTACTCGTAGCATTCTTACGCCGCTGGAGTAGCAATAATATATTAATAAATAACGACGCAGTACTCAATATATTATATATATTATGAATTTTCCCTATGTTATGATTACTACGTTTACTATAGAACTGTTTATAATATCTGTTGACCTGTATCTCCATATCCGGGTGTCTTTGCAGCAGTGATCTGGTGGCGCATATAGAGAAAGATATTTCATTAGGCTCGTGGTCTGATCATAAACACCCAATGGTGAAGAAATTAACTGAGTAGCATTCTAGATCTATGTCATCCATCGAGTCAAAATGCTGCTAAGTCCAGTAACACACAAATCCCAAAAACAAGGGAGGCTGTGTTCAGCAGTGGACGATCCGGCTGATACATTATTGCATCCGTGCTAGGCCCGGGGCGGTCGCTAGTAATAATATAACATAATGTACTTGTGTTGATAGAAAATAAATATTGTATCGACTTCACAAGAGTGCCATAAGGGCTATTATTTAACTCTGCATAACTAGTGTTTTTGACAAATCGACAAGCCGTCGCATACTCCAATGTCTCGTACTTCCAGAAGCTGAGTCACGCCAGCATGTTTATACTATAGGTAGATCGTTTGACTGACTGCCAGCAATACTGGGTCATGAACGCACGGTTAAGAATTACTGAAAGTTAACGGCGGCCGTTATGCCGTCTGGATTGTGTTGTGTAGCGCCAGTTGAATTGTTTTTATTTGGAATTATGATTATAAGGTGACGAAATGGACAGTGGCCAGTTTTATATCAAACCTAGATATCCGTAATTTCATAGTTATAGTCCTTTTTGCATACATACATAAATTTAAATCAAGAAAAGTATTTTATTTTTTACCAGGCACACACAACAGGATTGTGCCAATTAATTTACAATATGCACAAAGTTTTGGACAGGACAAACTAAACTATTTAGTAAATAAAGGTGTGCATGATAATGTAAAAAAGTATAATACAAATTTAGAAAAACAGTTACATATTGGAAATTGATTAAATTATGATTACATATTGTATAATAATCGTTATAGTTAAAATAGATCGTGATATCTGTCAAGTCACATCAGACTGCGACTTGGCGTCGTCCTCTAGGTGATTCCCAAAATTTATATCAATCACTATTGAAAATATCCACGTTTTGTTATGATTTCTCAAGAATTTCGTTGTATTGGCGACACATTCGGCCAGTGGGATTGCAGTAAGCTGTAGTAGTAAGATGTATTATTAATGTAGACTTTAAAACAAATCCATTCAAACGAGGATGGCGTAATCTAGGTTAAATATTATAGCTAATAGGAGGAAGAAGGGAAGCTGATTGAAAAATAATATAAGTCTTTTATTTCAGGTAGCGAACCCATAATTTTCATATTAAACTTAACCTAACCCACTGTAAAAGAGTGTTTAAAGTTAAATTAAAATAAAAACATATATGTGCATAATGAAAGCATAGGCGTTGCACCAACAGTAACAATGTAATTTTTTTTTACGTCCATGTGGACAGAAATCCAACGTTTATTACCTTCGATCATTAATATATATTGCTAAAAATTTTAATTCACCTATAAGGTGACATGTTCTTCAGGTGTTGATTAAATAAGTTTAATACGAATCGGTCAGCGCTTGAAAATATAATGTCTTGAAAATATACCTATTTGTGTTATAACTAACATTACAATAATATAGTTACATAATTATATGTATACTAATGTGTTGGGGGCCATTGTAGCCTGAATAAAGAAACTTATTATTAATATGGTGTATGCATAGGACTACAAATATTGTCTGGGACAGCCACGAGGATTTTGTTGGCGGCAAGACGCAACCGATGCCACCCTCAAGATCTAAACCGCGAAAAAATCAGGAACCCCCGCCTCAGCAATAAATGAGTGATAGGTATATCTTATACAAGATTGTGAAACTGAGATAGAATTTTTGAAAGAACTTACTAAGTTTTTCATTACTACACAAGTTTAACTGTGGCCCTGAAGGATAAGCTAAGAGTCGCTCAACGAGCTATGGAGAGAGCTATGCTCGGAGTTTCTTTGCGCGATAAAATCCGGAACGTGGATATTCGCCAAAGAACCAAAGTCACCGACATAGCTCTCAGAATTTGCAAGTTGAAGTGGCAATGGGCGGGTCACATTGCTCGACGAACCGATAACCGATGGGGAAGAAAGGTTCTCGAGTGGTTACCACACTACACCGGGGGTGCGTTCCTCCTAGCCGTCGGCCAAGACATATTTTGGTCTAAACGCAGATACACGCCGTTCCAGCACTCTAATCGAACTTAATTTGATCCTGACAAGATTTGATCATACCCGTTCCGGGCGACCTGTCAGAGCAAATTTTGCTCTGCCGGGCCAAATTTTTACTACATTTTGAATCGGCCAAATCTTGGCTAGCTGTCAAATGTGACAGATTCTACAATAAATAATAGATTTTGTACAAGCTAAGCCAAGGATTAGTGACATACTGTGTTAACATTGCTTAATTACGTATTATGCCCCATTTATTAAAAATGTAGACTGTATTTTATCACCTGAAAACATCGCTGTCAATTCCATATTCTCAAAGGAGCTTTATAGGTCGTTCCAGGTGTCTTGGAGCAAATATTGCTCGACCGATATTTACTGGAACGCGCCCCTGAAGACGTAGAGTTGGTAGGCCCCTATTAGGTGGACTGACGATATTGTGAAAGTCGCGGGTAGCCAATGGCTACAAGTGGCTAATAGCCGTTCTTTGTGGCGATCTATGGGGGAGGCTTTTGTTGAGCAGTGGACGTCTTCCGGTTGATGATGATGATGAAGTTTTTAATTGAAAGTCATTTTTCTTATTGCTGATAGGTAAGGTTGACCACAATCTCACCTGATGGTAAATGATGATGTGGTCGAAGGTGTTAACAGGTTTAACCTAGAATTACAGGCTCCTAAGAACAGCTGCCGCACCACCCATTAAGTGCTTGGCGATAGTCTTTCTACGTGAGGGTGGTAGCTAGCCAGGCGGGCATTCGCAAAATGCCCTACCACCATGCTGTAACGATTGCCATCGTAAGACTACAACCGGGACCGACGGCATAACTTGCTCTCCGAAGCACGGAAGCGCTCAGTAGTAATGCCGCGAGCGGTAACCCATCCAAGTCAAGACTTTTTAGTTAGTTTAGGGAGGACATAGATGCTGGCTACCGCCTGTGCGGTCGTCCAGCTCCACCGGGTTTTGGGCGAGGGCCTGGCCCTACAATAGCCCGGGAGGGAGAAGCGCCGAAGGCACTTCTCCCGAGACGGGCGTAGAAGGCGAAAAGCGCTTTCTACCTCCGTCTCCTGCGGACGCCGAAAACGTACCGCTACTATAGGAGGGGTTGACAGCGAGCTCAAGGGCACCACTGTGGTTCGGACCTCGGCTTGTCTCGCTGTCGAGAGACATGGGGGGGATCGGAGCAAAATGCCTCTGTGCAACTGCAGTGTTGCACAATTGGGCCCTACTGAATAATACTCTTTGACTATTTGGAGAGCAATTTATCGTGACCTTGTTTTTGCCTCGAGCTCGCCGGCGAGCTCGGTGTTTGATTGTGTGACCTCTGATTACCTCACACCTGGGGATTTTACCTCGACGACTTGCGGATAACGCTAAAGCTGCCAACGTAATGGCTGCGATGGGGTCATCCGGGTCGTCTAATACCTGCCGTGGTCGGCGACGGGGGGGTTTGAAAAATGGGATAGAAGAGGCAGTCGAGTAGTTCGATGCCTGGACAACCAGTGGGTTCGGGTGGTGGGGCGCTCGATCAAAGTATCGGCGGGCGCAGTCCTTATTGAACTGCGCTAGAGAGGGAAGGTTTAAGTCGCAATGCAACTCGGTGTTCCGGATATACCACGGGGCGCCGGTTGCATTACGAAGAAAACGGTTTTGGATGACTTGAAGTTTATGAAGGTGGGCCTCACTAGCATGACTAAACACTACTGATGCGTAAGTCATGATGGGGCGGATGCAGGCAGTGTAAAGTGTCTTCTTATTACTAAGAGACATTTTACTCTCTTTGCGAAGTAGGGGACCAAGGCGACCCATTATGAAGGCCGCTCTGTTACGGACGGTTGTTATGTGATCGTTAAAGGTGAGATGACGATCAAGGGTGACTCCGAGGTATTTTGTTCTAGGAACCCAGGGAATGGGTTCGTCGAACAAAATAAGCGGTTTCGGGTAAGGGGAGCGTGTCTTCTCAGTAAAGCACATAGCTGTGCTTTTAGCTGGGTTGACCGCGATGCGCCATTTTCGGAACCAGTCACCGATCTCGGTGATGGCCCGTTGCATGACGAAATAGGACTGTCTGTTGATATGCCACCCAGTGGTGTAAATGGCGGTATCATCCGCATATTGGGCTAGGAGTACTTTGGGCTGAGAGCGTGGGATGTCACTGGTATACAGTGCAAAGAGAATAGGTGATAGCACGGAGCCCTGAGGGACTCCGGCTCTGACTGGGTGGGGGGAGGAGAGGGTGCCTTCCACGCGATAGCGAAAGCTTCTGGCTTTAAGGAAGTCTTGTAGGATGAGCACAAGACGTTCTGGCACGCCAAATTGGTATAGCTTGTAGATCAAGCCGTTGTGCCAGACTTTGTCAAAAGCTTTCGCTACGTCGAGGAAGACTGCTAGCGTAGTCTGGGGTTTGGGGTACTTATTGAAGCCCTCAATGATGTGCTCCGTGAGGCGGTGCACCTGTTGGACGCATGAGTGTCCGGGTCTGAAGCCAAACTGCTCATCTGGGATAAGGTGGTGTTCCTTAGCATGGGACTGGAGACGGTTTGCAAGTAACCGCTCGTAAAGTTTGCCTAAGGCACTGAGGAGGCTGATGGGGCGGTAACTGGTGGGGTCAGATGAGCTTTTGCCTGGTTTGTGAATGCCAATGACATTTGCACATTTCCAGGTGTCTGGGAATAAGCAGTGGCTCATAGCAGCATTGAAGATGCTGACTAAGAGATGGATGAGAGGAGGAGAAAGGGTTTTAAGAACCCTGTTGGAGATGCCATCGGCACCGGGGGATTTGCGCGGTCGGAGGGCCTTGATCAGTCTCTCCACCTCAGCGTAAGTCGCTAAGGTGATTGGTGGGAGTTCAGAGGTGACCACAGAGCTTTTACGTTCGACTTCAGCATCCACCGAATCGAGGTGAGCTTGGTCAACGTGATCTACGTTAGGGGAACACTGAGCCTCTAGGCTATCAGCTAGGCACTCAGCTTTGTCTTCGTCAAAGAACGCTGGGACTAGTGGGACTGGTCTGTATAAGGGAGGCATGTCGTTATGGTTACTTCCTTTCAAGCCTCGCGCCAAGTCCCAGTAAGCATGGTGGCTTGGCACGAGGTTTGAAAGTTTATCGCCCCATTGTTGATCACGCAACTCAGACATGCGACTTTGAACCATGCGTTCAAAGTGGCGTTTCTTAGTTTTGTTCTCTTTACTGGGGTAAGAGTCGTAATGTCGGGTCACTGCTTTACTCTCCGTCACCAATCGTCTCACATCCGCTGGAATGACAAGGCGCCGGTCATCCGGCACTATGACCTCCTTTGCGGATGCACCTACTACGGTGGAGAGGTGATTGGTGAACGAATCGATCGCAAGGGTTATGTCATCTTTTGTCAAGATGTCGTCAGGGATCTTGTCTAGGTCCGGTGAACTGATAGCCTTTAGGGCATCGCCTACTTGCTTCCAGTTCACTATCGTCTTAGTGGGGCGGGGGAGGTCAAGTGAAGTCAAGACTGCAGCAGACGTTGCTTAAGTACCTTTCGGTTAACAATAACGGAATAGTTCAGTTAAGCAACGTCTGCTGGGGTCATGACTAATGGCATGGCTAAGCAAAGTTCGCTACGAGCGCTTCAGAAATTACTATGTACGGTCAACGGCTAGCCTATCAATTTAAAAAAGATGTCCGACATATTGTCATTACAAAATTACGGTGTAGGTCGTAATAAATTATTTCAGGGCGTTGAATTGACGTGTCTGTGAGATCATGGGTTAATTATTAACCATTACCTCAGAATGAGGCGTATCTGTCTTATGGCGTGTAGGATGGTCTTAACGATGCGGTATGGTGAATTACTACAGCATAAATAGTACAAAGAAACGTGTTTTGACTTCTGTACACAAGAAGCAAGGAAAGCCGGGCGGAATAGCTATGGACTGCCGTCCCGCAGGTCCCTAGTTGGATCCGCCAGCTCGAGCTTCACCACAAAGTGGAAGGTACTTTAGCGTGTGCTCACCTAACAACCACCTTCATGTAGAAAATCTGCCGTTAAGCACCTAGCTTTGTGTTCCGAAAGCAGTCCTTGAGAGCTAGTAAATGAAATTACAGGCAGATGAGATGTAACAACTGTATGTGTAACGGTGATGGGCGCAGTATAGTTTTTTATTGTTGACGAAATGCATCTATCATATGTCGAGGTTACAGTTTAACACGAGTGGGTGTTCCAGTACAATCCTATTTATAAAAACCGGTGGATTTTCATGTAAGAGATTGGATTAATGAGACTTCTTATTTCTGTGGGTGAGGTTCTCATTTTCGAGTCTAGTTTATGGACTTGTTACTATAATATAATTATGTAAATGGAATCTTCATAACCCTGTACCATATTCTAAGGAAACAAGGGTTCTGTTTTGTTAGTAAGTAGTCAAAATGCTTTGGAAGTAATGGTTTAAAAGACGCAGAACTCTAGGTCCGTTAAATTAGCCTGATGGGTGATATTGTCGATGTGATATTCGTTTTTCCTATTAGTACTCTAAATTGGATCTCCCTGAAACGTAAAATTGTTAAGTCTCATGTGCCCTTCATAGCGGAGGCCAGTAATGCCAATGAGCATAAAATGGGTGATTCAAACATTTCTGGTTGAAATTGGTATGGTGGCAAGGCAACTGGCAGTACTGCCCCTGACTCTTTCACCAAGACTGCTAGTATAATACTGTTTGTTCAGTAGACCATACCATGTCTGCAAGAACTTTAATAATATAAAGTCTTTGCAATGCACCCCTTATCTTTAAGTAACCCGTAAACAATCTCAGCCGCCTACATGTCTAGTTTTTTATCCAATTACGTAATTATACAGAACTATTTTAAAACGTACTCAAAGACAAAACAAGTGACTCATAAACTGACAAGTTAAAAATGTTTCAGAGATCCGCAGTTATATACACTCACCGGTACAAAAACTTGGCCACATGTAAATTTCACGATATTTCGCACTTAAATGTATATTTGATACTGAAATAAATAGTAGATGCTTTCAGAAAGTGTTTCTTAAGCTTTTAGAACTTGAAATTGGAAACGTCACAACACCATAAGTTTATTTATTCGTTTGGGCACTTTTGTAGAAACAAAGAATTTTACAATTTAAATTTTATAACACTACTAGCTTTCCGGGCACGGCTCCGCCCGCGCGTATGTCAGATTGAAACATTGACCTCTTTTTGCGCAGTTGGATAAAAACTATCCTATGTTTTTTCCCGGGTCTCGAACTATTTCCATACCAAATTTCATTCAAATTGGTCCAGTAGTTTTGGCGTGAAAGCGTAACAGACGGACAGACAGAAAGAGTTACTTTCGCATTTATAATATTAGTATTGATAGTACTGATAGAAAGTATAGAATAAAAATAAACTTAAGTTTGGTTCATTGTATCTACGTTTTGGTATCGGGTGTTTCCTCCTCTAGCCCTAATAACGGCCTGCATTCGATGTGGGATGATGTTTCCGACATCAAATTGCGGTATGCTTTCCCAAGCAGTCAGTGCTGCATTTCGAAGTTGGTTAAGAGTATCTGGCGGGTCAGAGGTGGACTTTATCTTTCTTTCGAGCATGTCCCAGATATGCTCAATCGCGTTTAAGTCCAGACTACGAGCTGGTCACTTGGAATACCAACTTCTTGAAGGTATTCTTCAACGCAGTGTGCAACTTATGGGCGTGCAGTAGGAGAATTGGTCGTGCCCAATACATCCCGAGTATATCAAAACATGTTCCTGGAGGACCTCTTCTATGTATCGGGCCGCAGTTAGCCGGTTATCGACGATAACCAACTCCGTACGACCATCGGAACTTATTCCTGCCCAAACCATTACAGAGCTTCCATGGAAACTCACAGTTTGTGTGGTGGTAATGGGTAGAAATCTCTCTCCTCTTCTTCTCCACACTCGCTCCCGATCGTCTGAGGCACGCAAAGCTATTCGACGCTCATTTGTGAACAGCGCTCGAGCCCACTGCTCGTGGGTACAGCTGGCGTGTTCACGTGCGAATTAAAGTCGAAGTACTCGGTGATGTCTGAGGAGATCTGGACCGCGTGCTGGTCTACGGGCTTTTAAATTTATTTCCTCCATTCGTCTTCTCACCGTACGCTTACTAACATTCACGCCTCTTACAAATTTAAGCCGCTGGCGTATCTCAACAGCGGTCAGGTAGCGATTTATTAAAGTTTCCAGGATAATAAAACGGTCTGCCTGGTCTACGGGAATAGTGGCCTGTCTCCTGGTATCGTTTTAGGGCATACTGCATCGATGAACGTGTTACATTGAGCACCACAGCAACTTCACGACGTGTCAACCCTTGGTCAATAAATGCTACGTGCAACCTGTGCTGGTGTTAATGGCATTTATATTGGTGTTGAATCACCTTCAGTTAATCAATAAAAAGTACAAAACCAATCACAATAAATCAATGAGTTAACCACGAGAAATTTTTAAGCTAACGTGTTTCGAAATTATCTTAGCCTTAGGAAATATTATGATCTAGATTAACATATAATTTTCTTACTGCTACAAACTACATATCTTTTGCTTAAATCCTGTTCAAATAAATCAATTTAACACATGTCAGCTCCTTAAATAAATAAAAAACAAGGAAAACTCGATACCACGTTTAAAAAATAAAAGTGCGGAACACTGAGTGCTCACCAGATATTAATCATTCACTAGTTTTGTATAGTTAACTCATTCACAAACGTAGGTAAGTAGGTATTACGCAATTGAAGAATTCCTTGGCAGTGGCATGGATCAACAAAAACTACTAAAATAGATAGTGCACCAGTTAATGTTATGGTTAGATCTAAAATAACTGAAGTATTGGTAGAATTCCATCAATTGCAAGTGTGGGAGGATATCATATGCTAGATATCTATATTGAGATATATGATCATATTAGTTGGGAATGTAAGCCTTGCATTAAATGTTTATCGAAGGTATTGAATGAATGGAAGAAACAAGAGTGTCGAATAATATTCGCAATATCACATTTTTTATGAACGCAACCTTTCTAACGCAACACCTATCCTCAATACATCCTTTATATTTCCTCGGCTACCGTGGGGATAGACCAAATCGCACGTTAACGTCTGGCGTGCAAAAGAACGAGTCGAGCTCCAAGATGACTCCTCGTTAAATACAGGGTTATTGGTAAAATGCTAACAACCTCTTAGGGTTGACTTCTGCTAGCTAACAAACATTTTAAAATATTTTGTTTTATTTGATAAATAAAATGCATATCGTTTTGTGTTTTAATGTCTACTCTGAGCCAAGAGCGCCCGCCGCGGCAACACTGGACCGCGCCGTGCTCCCTTTGAATAGAGTTTTGAATATTTACATCGAGCAAAGTAATAAAATATATGAAATAGTACATTACAGGCACAAGAGCATTTTCACATTAGGTGGTTCTCGTACTTATTCAGTCACAAAACCATAAAAAAACCCTATTTACTTATTTATTATAATAACAACGCTTACAATGCAATTACATTTATATTTAATATGTGATATTTTACATATTATTATTTTTAATGTTAACTATTTATGGATCATGATTCATCTGTAATAAATTGATTGGTTGATATCTAACAACTAACATGGCGATATTGAAATTGAACAATTGGCATAAATATTATTTTCGATATATTTTGCAAACGTCTGGTACCTACATAACGATTTAAGGTAAAATACCACATAAGAGCGCACGCTAAAAAAAGTATTGTAATCGATTTTTAGTATCACCTGCAACAAACTCTATCCTATTACAAAGTTACAAATTTTACGAGAGGAAAAATTTAAGTCATGTGCATCCGCAGAGCATAATTGCAAACATAAAAATATTAAAAACTCTTTTCTGTTCTATTGTTATAAATTTAAATAACATTCAGTTCTAAATAAATATATTTTCCATCATATATCATAAATTGCTTGTCCTTATTCAATGTTTGTCTGGATGAGATCGCTTAGAGCGATAAAGCCACACGCTCTTGACGATTATTAATTGTAGGTCTGTTACTTGCTTTGAGGTGTTCAATAAAGATTTATCTTTATTTATTTATCTATATAGCGAACTGTTAATGTTTGGTTTCTAATAATCATATCACATAACAGGATATCCGACCCACCCTAGAGGGAAAAGAAGTCACCATTATGTCCCAGGGGAGTCGAGTATGACTTAGATAATCATTATGCTGGATGCTATGTGACACACGCAACGTGAGCGCAATTTGCTGGTCATGCAAGGACAAATAAAAAAAGCCTACTTAGGTATGTAATTGTGTGCGGTTTTATAATATATATATTATTATACCCAAATATATTTTAACGCTCACAGAAGGGAAATTCAAGTTGCACGTGAAAAATATACTGATTAAGAAATCCAACTACACAGTTTGTGATTACCTAAACGACAAAAATGCTTGGACAATTCCACATCTGCCAAGCTATCGGCCTGTCACCTACGTAATAATTTTATTATATAGTAAGTACTAGCTTTCCGGGCGCGGCTCCGCCCGCGCGTATGTCGGTTATCGCGCAAAAACATTAACCTCTTTTTGCGCAGTTGGATAAAAACTATCCTATGTTTTTTCCCGGGTTTCAAACTATTTCCATCCCAAATTTAATTCAAATCGGTCCAGTAGTTTTGGCGTGAAAGCGTAACAGACAGACAGAGTTACTTTCGCATTTAAAATATTAGTACTGACTGATGTAACACAAAAGATGTTTCAAAGAATGGCCCTAAGTTCTACTCGCGGTGGCTATATACATGTTTTTGCTTAACCTGGCACTACAATGTAGAATATTTCAATATAAAAATTCATAATTGACCTTCATAAGAGCGTCGTAGACGCATAGATTGAAAAAAAATATATTTACTTTGAGTCGCCTCATGCGCTCAGTTGCCCCACCGCATTTGTACCGAGCGTCCATACTTCAGCCCACCTCATTAGTGTAACCTTTTATGTACCTACCTAAATTTAATTAATTCTGACAAATCAAGTTGAAAATCTGTCGCCAAGCACCTAACGGTGTGTTCCGGCAGCTGTCCTTGAGAGCCAGTAACTCTAGGTTAGTCTTTAGTCTGAACAACATCCTCGATCACATCATCACTTACCATCAGGTGAGATAGTGGTCAAAGGCTTACCTATCAAGCATAAAAAAAAAAAAACACCGCAATGCAGAACTTTTATTTACCCATCACAGTAAACAGTCAAGGACATGGAATGGAAGAGATATGTAAGGGCGTAAATATAAACCTTGATAGGTGACGTGCGCCACGATATAAGATGTACATCGTGATACATAGAATCTTACACTATGCATAACGGTTTTCTATCGTTCGTATGTATTGTACCTGCATTTATTTTAAGGACGATCACAAGAACAATTCTGCTATACGACTATTTTGGCTCTATTAAAATAAGCACCTACAACTTGCTGCTCTAAGACTTATATTCATGCAGTACTTTCCAAATAACCGTAATTTCATTGTATTTTATATACCAAGCGTTCAAATTCAAATGTTACATGTTCTTGAACTTAATATTTATGCTTCTGGTTTGCCAGTTTTTACACGACTGCTCAAAAGAAGGAGTCTTTCAGGGTCCATGTATGTGTGTATGTGAGTTTCTTTATTCCACCATAACTCCTAAACGGCTTCACCGGTTTTAATGTATGAAATATCGTTAGATTCGTCTTGATAGTGCCAGTCACACTAGGTACATAAAAAGAAATAAATAAAAACTGGCGGATTTGGACGCCATGTTATGAGAAAAATATTTTTTTTCTTCCGGACCCATCGAGTAGTAGAATTCCAAATGTTTATTTTCAATGGAAAGCTAAAAATTTTAACCAAAATAAAAAAAATTGCAGTCGGGTTATTATTATTATTTTTTTTTTATGCCTGATAGGTTAGCCTTTGACCACTATCTCACCTGATGGTAAGTGATGATGTGGTCGAAGATGTTGTTCAGGCTAACCTAGAATTACTGGCTCTCAAGGACGGCTGCCGGAACACACCGTTAGGTGCTTGGCGACAGATTTTCAACTTGAGGGTGGTAGCTAGCCAGGCGGGCATTCGCAAAATGCCCTACCACCATGCTATAACGACTGCCATCCTGAGATAACAACCGGGACCGACGGCTTAACGTGCCCTCCGAAGCACGGAAGCGCTCAGTAGTAATGTCACCAGAGGTCACCCATCCAACTCATGACCACGGCGGACGTTGCTTAACTTTGCTGATCGATTCAGAATGGCTAAGCAAACTTCGCTACGAGCGCTTCAAAAAAATTTACTTAAATTTACTTCTTTAACTAATTTATTCTTGTTCATTGTATGTTTTGTCTCCATACGTTAAAATAAGACATCCCATACAAAATAATTTATCTGTTTTTTTATTTTAAATACATAATATCATGAAAAACTGGAAACTAGGAGCATAGATATTACACTCAAGGACATGCACGCAATATTTCTTAGCGACTGAACGCTTGGTAATTGAAATACCTACGACGAAACTACTTTCGTATGGAAAGCGCTCCGTGAACGTCTAAAATACTTGTCGCTAAGGCTTAAAAGATATAATAACACTACGCTAAGGTTGCCAGCGATTACGAAGATAAAAACAAAGAAGGTACTTCTAGTTAAAAAGGTTCATATTAGTGCGTGCCGTAACCCTCGCAATTACGAGATTCGGTGTGTTAGGTGTGTCCTAAAATTAAGCATTATTAATTATATATTACACATAGCCGCGATTCTTCAATGTATACCTTTCAGTCTTGTTATTTAAAGCATGAAAGTAGAATAAATGCAGGGGAGATGAGAGCATTGAGAAGAATGATTAGAGTGCAACAGAGTGACACGATAAGGAATAGTGTGATAAGGGAACGATGTGGTTTGAATGAGGATATAGTGTAAAAATCGAAAAAGGTAGATTAAGATAGATTGGACATGTAGAGAGAATTAATGAAATGAGATTGACTAAACAGGCATAAGTGGGACTATTGAACGGATGAGTCGGAAGGAGAAGACCTAGGCGAACGTTCCGAAATCAGATTGAAGATGTTCTGAAAAAAGGCCAGGTCAGGAGTACCCTAAACCGACGCTTATACATGAAAAGATTGATGAGTGTAGATGAAGCGAGATATGTAAGGATCGTAGCAAGTGGTAATCTGTGGTCTCTGTCTACGGGAAAAAGACGTGATTTTATGTATTTATGTTATATTTTGTTTTTAACCAGAGAAACTATTTTTTAAATTGAAGTGAGGGACCGTACTTACGTAAAAAAGTCAGCGAACGCGTTATGTTAGGATTGAATATGTTTGGGAAAAATTCAATAGACCTAGGCTACCGATGAACGGCCATGACAACGAACTGAACTTGTATAGCAGTGTGACGAGGGCTTATGACGAAATAAACGTTTAACTGTTATTTATCTTTCAATATTAAAATATTTCATATAATTTTTTCTTCCCTTAAATTGCTATCCGTATCTCAAGCAATCAAAATTCTTCTCATACAAATAAAATCGCCTACACACATTGAAAAAATTAATACATTTTAATATAATTTGGCAAAATAAAGTCGGAGTCATTAAAATACTTTCCTTTCATCAACCGTCTACCAGATTTGTTTAAATGTCATCGAGCTGTCAAAATCATCTGGCCGTCATACGTCAACTAAGCTTACGTCAAAACAATACGTTAGTCTCGAAATAGCACCGCTTTAGGATCGTATTTATCTTTGTCTATTAATACTTTATGAGATAATGCGGAATGTTGGATATTTTGGGTTCGACATTAGATAAATCTTACACTATTTTCTGGTTATCTACAATTTAATTTATTTGTATGCGCATGTAAAAAACTATAATCTTGATAGTCAGAAATATGTAGCTATCTACTTAATGCATTTATATCCAGTCTGCACTAAAGCATAGAATATATACACCAGACTCAAGTGAGCGAAGTCGATTTTTAACAAGAAGTTAAGTCGAATTTAAGAATATACTTCCTCTGCATCGACTTATTTCTTCCAACGTCATTGTGTTGGAAGAAATAAGTCGAAAGTAAAACAGAGTGCACTTAGGAAACTTTTTAAGATTGGTACAAAATAATTTCTTATTACAAACTCATGTAAGAAAACCATAGAAGAAGGAACTGTCAATGTTAAGTCCAGGCCGAAATTTTAGTGTTTTAGAGCTTCGTAGAAACCTTATTAGTATTAAATTAAAACGCTTTTTCCGTGGAGACCAGACTACTTTAGGATCATGGCACTAGAGACAGATTTCAGACAAATAAAGAACTTATGATGGAGAACGGCACATACAATTGAAACCATAAAAAGCTTGCTCGTATTATATTGTCCCTTTCACTAATCACGGGTTTGTCATACTGTTGAAAGGAACAGCATGATAAAAGCATGTTTTTTTTAGCTTCACTTGTTTCATGTACTGTGCTACATCTCAAATTATTAATTTCTCTGATAGTCAGCCATTGTGAGAGACAGTGTGGCTCGTAAAATCTCATGACCTCGTCAGACTATAGATACCCACACATTATAGATACGTGGAAGTCTCGCACTACCCGATTTAATCGTCTGTTTCTGCCACGTACCTGCAAGTTGTGGAATGCTCTTCCCCCTGGGGTTTTCCTCAGGTCTACAACCTAAACCGCTTCAAAAGAGGCGTGACTAGAGTCCTTTCTCTCAATGGTAGGCAACGCACCAGTAATGCTGCGGATATTACCGGTGTTCATAGGCGGCGGTGACCACTTACCATCAGGTGGACCGTCTGCTTGTTTGTCACCTTTTGTATAAAAAAAAATAATAAAAAAAGAGTTTTTTAGATATTGGTATGAGGTACAGTCATAAAATATCCTGAACATTATCAATCCATGCCATGCTAAAGACGGAGTATGGGTCAGTTTGTAGGTACTAGGAAGGTGTGAAAATTATTGGTTAAGGTATGAAATCCCCGATTTATTGTAATAGGTACTTCGAATTGACATATAACTTTCTTGGTAATAATAACAAATATTATTTAAATATTTTAAGAAAACATCATAAAAGAAAACTAATTTAATTAGTCGGAATTGTCACTAGATATAATATTTTTGTATTTTTTAAGTGTTTTGTTAAAATATTAATTTGGTGTTTTCTAAAAAATATTAAAAAAATATTTGTTATTATTAAATATGGATTTCCGCAAAGTAACGCCTGAATCTTTTCATTAACTTTCTTGGTATTTTTGAGTAAAACTGTTTTCACATGGTACCTAATGAGGTTCTTCTTTTAAAAATATTACAAATTCCGATTATCATCAGTTTGGACGAATCTAAATCACCAGAGCTGTTGTATCGCAAAGGCATGAATGATTTCCTATTAGATTAGCAAGTTTAGAAAATTATGGTTATTATTTTGATGCAATAAAAAAATTTAATTAAAAAAAAAACTGTTCAAATCGTCAATTTTATACTTAAACCCCTAATTAAACTTGAGTACGTGTAGGTATGGTCATATAAAACTAACATAATTTGGTACCTCATATTTTTAACCGACTTCCAAAAAAGGAGGACGTTCTCCAATTCGTCTGTATTTTTTTTATGTTTGTTACCTCAGAACTCTGGACTGGGTGAACCGATTTTGAAAATTCTTTTTTTGTTTGAAAGGTGATGCTCGTTTGGTTCCATTTTAAGTTTCATCAAAATCGGTCAAGCCGTTTTTAGTTACAGTAAAATACCTGAAAAATATTTACCTATCTTGATGATATAGTCGTTAACAGTGAATCTTAATCGATCCCGTAAGTAGCAAGGGTCACTAAAAAGGTAGAAATTTTTTTTTTTACAAAAAATGGAACCGACTTCAACACCGAAAAGTGTGAAATAACTTGTCGAAGTCGGTACCATGCGAACAGTATTGTAATAATAGGTAGTTTTGAACTATCATGGTACCGACTTCAACAAGTTATTTCACACTTTTCGGTGTTGAAGTCGGCTCCATTTTTTGTACGAAATTTTTTTTATTATACTTACTAGCTAAGGTATGTAATTGGATATTACGTCTGAAAGTGTCTAAACGAAATTCTTATTATAAGAACGTAGGTGTTTTACAGTTACACATAGTACCTACTTAACGTACAGTGTCAACGAGTATTGTTCAATTTGTATTGTAAGATTTGTATGTCACGATGACCGCACCTACAACACGGCCCACCCGTCGACGATTGGGGCTACTAAAATGGCGCACTCTTATAAAATTTTATACAAGCGATGATTTCGAAGCAATGATAGCTCAGTGGCTTTGGCTATGGACTGCCACGCAGCAGGTCCATGGTTCAAATCCCGCGGGCTTGAGCTTCACTGCGTGGTGGAAGGGCATTTTTGCGAATGCCCGCCTGGCTAGCTACCACCCTCAAGTAGAAAATCTGTCGCCAAGCACCTAACGGTGTGTTCCGGCACCTGTCCTTGAGAGCCAGTAATTCTAGGTTAAGCCTGTTAACACCTTCGACCACATCATCACTTACCATCAGGTGAGATTGTGGTCAAGGGATTACCTACAAGCAATAAAAAAAAAAAAATAGTTTATCAGGTATCTGCCTAAAGTGTCTAGGTATCAAATTTTACACTTTTTGGATTAAATTACAATACCTCAAAACCTTTGAAAGTAAAAATTATCCAAAAATAATTTTGTAATGTACAAATAAATAAATCCTATATATATAGCGTCCTTCATTTTTCGAAACGGGAGAGTTTAGTTCTTATTTTGGGTCATACATGGTATGATACCGTCAAATGTTCCGGTTCATAATATAAGGAAGGCTATACGTCATCTTCACGTTAGATGTCAAATCAAATCAAATCAAATAGATTCTTCAAGTATGCATTCTTGCAAAGAATCTATTTGATTTGATTTGAATAGTATCTTTAAAATATAATTGCACACGGTTTTACTCTGTCTGCAAGCAGACATGCACATATTTCATGCAGTTACGTTGCGGTTTACATGAGTCTTATATTTTACATAATTGTATTTATATTCTTATATTCTTTAAATTCCTTAACACTATAAAAACAATTATTTAGCAGTCATGCTGTCAACTCTTTTTAAATTTATTATCATGTAGTATTTTTATGCTATTGGGTAAGAATTTATTAATTGATAGTGACAGATAATAAGCGTTTCGCTCGAGTATAAACTTTTCTGTGATTCAGAAATTTGTCAGGGTTTGTTTGACAAAAACCCAATTATTTGTAATAAACAAACATGTAAAAGTAATTTGCATATTTTGAAAAGAGGTATAGAAAACCACACAGCACCTGCTTTACCCACAAAAGTAACTAGAAAAAAATAACAAATAAAAATACTAGTAATGAGTACATTCCACGTAAATATATATTTAAGATTGACTTTTAATCGCAAAATAATGACACTTAAAAATGCTACGTTCTAAAATTAAAATATTTGGTACACATAGTATAAAGGAATTCTGTCACCAACAAGAGGCCTACAGAAATATTAATATTTAAAAAAAATCTTACCCTAATATTTTTTTATAAATTAATAATTTTCATAAATTAAACATTTTCGTACCCTACAAAATTTCTAATTGAGAAAAATAGCGGATATTACTAAAGGGCCTTATTGTTACGTATTAATATGCAACTGCTACTCATTTGACGCACATAAAGGTTATAATATAACAATCTTCACAAATTACTAAGGAGAGTTTTTACCAGGTGTCCGGTAATAAAACCGTACCCTTATAGTTATTTTACAATATATGTTTATGTACAGTTCTATAAAGGTGAGAGTTAACATACTAGACTAAACGATGATGAGCTCTAAAAGTTCGGCACAGCCTTGAGGTGTAATTTAAAGTTTGACTGCATTTGAAGTTGATTGATTATTATACAAGCTGTTGTTTTGCATCCCCGCCATATTTATAGAGGTAGGTATATTCCACTTACAGAACACGAAACACAGAAAAAATAATGACCAAAAAATTACATGTTAAAAAAATATTATCATTTTAAAAGAAAACCGTATGTGTGTTCGGTTTAGTTTCGAATCACCCCGTGACGAACGACGGCGCACACAAACAAAGCGCGTCTTTCGGCAAAGCTCAAAGCCTCGCGGCCGCCACACACGTGTTTCGATCAAACGACTAGCCGCGCGCGGCTCGCTCCCCGCCGCTCGCGCAGCGCATCGATCGATGTTCCAAAACATCCAGTCACTCGCACGCCGCGCCGCACTTCGCTTGTGTTTGAGAGTTACGCGCGCTTATTAGTGAACTAGGGACACAAATGGAACAGTTTTCGAATGTAGAACTGGTAGAGATGGTACGCTTGTACGCCATCTACGGAAACAGTTTGACGCAGGCCGTGCAAATGTTTAGAGAACAGTTCCCAAACAGCCGGACTCCAACACGTGACGTGATGCTGGGTGCCACGCAGGCACTGAGGGATTATGGACAATTCCATGGACATTCGTCATGCTCGTGCTCGGGGAAGCGTACACGGACGAAGTAATAAGTGCTTTAATTGCATAAAAGAGAAAATCATCGCAGCATTTGATCGCGTTAGGCACAACGTAAATGTCCTAAAAAAACTATCACGAAACCTACGGTGTCGGGCTCACTTGTGCATAGAAAACGAAGGAGGACACTTTGAGCAGTACCTTAGGGTAACGTAACTTTGTATGTACCTAAAGTTGTAAATTCTAATCAAACTGTAAATAAGCTGATTCCAAATTTTTTAACTACGCTAAAAATACCCAATTTGTATTTTTTAACTTAAAATAATTTGAAGATAGGTACAAAGTGTAATTATTAAACTGTAGAAAGTTACAGAAGTCATTTCGGAAGTATACCTTACGTAATACATAACCTGCGTACCTACCTACTTTCTTAGTTTAATTCCAGTAAGACAAATTAGGTATTTTTAACGGTCCTAAGCCCGATCAAGTAGGAAGGGAAATTTGGAATCGTTTTGAATAAAGTCCAGTGCATCTAAAAATCTTAGGAATACCCAAACAACCTAACTGATGTTATCCACGTCGTGTTGACTGACCACTAGTAAGTACCTAGTTGGCTAGTAGTAGTAGCTACGCCGCAGACTAAGTAGGTAATAGTTACTTTGTAAGCTAACCGTACGCGTCTCATTCGTAATTTCATAACAAGTAGGTAAGTACCTATCTACCTAGTATGCGATAGTACGTTGACACTGCGCGTGCGCGTGTGTGTGTCGTGGCGGCCGTGCTCGTGGGGCCTATTCTGATATGTACGTGGGGCTAATTCTGATTCATCGTAAAATGTTTTAATTGAATTTTCGGCTACTAATTAAAGGTAGGACTTAAAATGTATTACTAGGTGATTGACTATGCCCATTACAATGGATTCTACAAATATGGCGGGGATACAAAACAACAGCTTGTATAATCCAAACAAATAAGGATCAACCTTTGATTATAAAAAGACGTAAGCACACCGATTTGGTATTTCACAACATATCCGATAAAATTGTATGTTTCTTTCAAACTTTAAATATATATATTCTTTAAATAACAGAATTTTAGACTACAGATCTTATTGTCTATCTAGAATGGTAAAGAAATTAACTTCATGTTGACTTCTAAACTCAATAATGGGCTTGGTTTTCAAAGAGAAATGGCAAAATTAAACAATGTATTATTCGAGTTGAGAAATGAGGCCCCAGTACACTTGGCAACCATTACAAAATCACTTTTTATAGATTTGATAGATCACAGATGGCCGTTTGTCACCGTTTGAATAATTGCTTCTACATAATTCTATGACGTGAACATCACTTTGAGTGGTAATCCATTGAGTGATGAAATATGCCAGACAGTTTGGAATTTTTCAATGCTGAAATCCGGGAGACTTTAGGTCTGGAGTTATTTTATCGTTGTTGATTTTAGTGAATGTTTTGAATGAAGATATGATTCTAAAACAATATTCGAGCCGTTGACCTTATGCTTATATACATATTTTGGGAGCTGAGTCATGGAAATGTACACTTAATATCAATAACCCCCACGCGGTCCCCCGGTCCGGTGGTGCCAATTATGTGACAAACTAGGCCTCTTAAGCGAGGTTTCTTGGTGGTTACCACCGCAGCACGACGACGCGTCGTTTGTTTTGTCGGCCAAACATAACATTAAATCAGGGTGGAAAGAGTATTCTCGTAAAAGATTTCATTTTTGTATTAGGTGTTACCTACATTAATTCTCCATGAATAAAAAAATGTCTTTAATTTTCTCGAGCAAGTTTTGTCGTAAGTAGATTTGTTTTTATAATACCAGCGACATTTTAGCACCGCCATGCGCCATTTCAACAATAACAAACGGTTGTACAAAACGGTGAATTAATAATAGAACAATTAAGTTCATGTTGAATTAATGCGAATCTACTAATGATGTTTAGACTCTTCTATTGTGCCAATCACATCGATGAAAACATTAATGATCTTTTGTTAAGAATAAAAGGTGTCATTTTAACTTATAACCTTGGGACCTATCGTACATTCAAATTTAATCTTTAATACTTCGAAATAAAACTCAAAATTGCAACTGCTTCTTATTGTGAGGTAAAGTGTACAATTCATAGTAAGTTAATCAAATGTTTAACAAAAAATAGACCCTTTCAGAAAGTGTGAAAGCTTATTTTTGAATGGCTAATGATATGGGAGGCTTATGAGTAATGATTGTGCAGATAGGTACAACAAAAAGATTCTAATGCCCGATTAAGCTTAGTGAAAATTTAATTAAATGACTTGAAAACTTTTCGGGTTTATAATAAGAATGATATCTGTCTTGGGTATTTTCTAAATGAATGAATGTCAGAGACAGTCAAATGTATTATGATATTATTTACTAAATCTATGGTGTTTATGGTTCTTTATTTTTAAAGAATACATGCCAGTATTTTTATGAAGGTAAAAAAGGTGAACTGGTCTTAAGGCTGTTTTGCGTAGAGGCCAATTTGCGACGATGCGTCATCCTGTGGCACGCTACTATAATGTAAAAACAATCTGCATAATATTGGATCGGAGATCGTATTCAATAATCACTCGAATTTTCGAAGTATCCATCTTTCTTGTCTAAGTTGAATAAGATAAACAACTGAAAGTCAAATAATCCAATTTTGCACATTTTTAAACGAAGAACCTCATAGGTACCATGTGAAAAAAGTTTCACTCAGAAATCTCAGACCATGAAGGTTCTATGTCAATTCAAAGTACCTATTACAATAAAACGGCAATTTCATACTTTAACCCCTATTATTCGCATAACCATAGCGGCATTTAGTACCAGTTCAGTCTATTTCACAACTCAGCAAAGTCTTGCTACAAAACTAAATAAAGTATTCATGACTGCTTTAGATGCCATCGGTAAAGGGTTATTCAGTCCAACTGTTCAGCAGTGGCACCATGCATCTTGCTTTAACAATGTAAAGGAAGATATTGAAATGAAACGAAATGAAATTTATTTTATCGTTTTAACAAACATTATTAAACTCATTAACTTTGAGCTAATTGAGCTAACATGACACAATTGTGTCATGTGTCATGTTAGCTGAATTGGTTAGAGCATACCCCGGCTAAAGGGGTGGATGGACGCGGGTTCGGATCCCGCACATGACTATAATTTTTTCTCTCGTAAATTTGTGATTTTGTAATGTAATTCGCCTAGCAGGCGTCATTGCAAACTTAACAATATTAAAATTATGAAACTCAAATATATCAGGGTACAATAATAATATATTAGGTAGTATATTTTTACATAAACATTGGAAACAGATTGGTACCCAAACTAGGATAGACCTGTGATATGGCATACCAATGCCCTCCCCCGGACATAAATAGTAATTAAGAATAGTAACAACTCATTGATAATATTTATATGTAGTATAATAACGAAGTTATTCGTGTTCTAATTATTTCGAAAACCAAGTAATGAAATTATAATATATATTTTATTTAACATGCATATCAATAAGCGTTCCTAGATTTTTTTAGAAGAAGTGTTTAGGAATTAGTGTATGAGTGCATGTGAGTGAAGGGGTGGGTGTGTGAAGGGATGTGTGTGTGTTAAGGCCCTTTTTTAGTCAATCAGTAGGTAAATTTAGCGTCCGAGAGTTGCGGGCTATTGACACTACGCAGCGTTGCGCTCTAGTCGCACAGCGCGCGTCAGGACTCACGTCGCTCGCTCGATGTCCCCAGACGCACGCTATTAGCGTCACAGTGTAACTTAAAAAGTTGATCAACTGTAGGTATCGTAGCTATTAAATCCAGAACTGCATCTAAATAATTATTTTGTTCTGGTGAAAATTTTTATTCGCTTATAGAATAAAAATATTCGTTTCACACTAAGTACCTATTTTTATTAGATTTTGTTCGGATACATTGTTTTTAGGGTTCCGAGCCCAAAACGCAAAACGGAGCCGTATTTATGAGTGCCCGAGTTCTGTCTGTATGTCCGCCCGTAAGTCATTGGTCTTTAGCTCGTAAATGGAATGAGTAACAAACCTGAAATTTTGATATATTGTGTAGAACGTTTACCGAAACAAAAGATGAATAATACACTAGACTTTATTTATTTTATTATTTTTGTTACCAATATGAGTAAGGTAGCTGAAAAAATGCAAACTGGTATGTGGTCGCCTGTAGAGTATATGTATAGTTGGTATAAAATAACTTGCCAAAGTTGAAAATAGAGTATTTTAGATAAGCATGGTACCGACTTTAACAAGTTATTGCATATTACAAAATTACAAATTTATGAGAGAAAAAATTATAGTCATGTGCGGGATTCGAACCCGCGTCCATCCACCCCTTTAGCCGGGGTATGCTCTAACCAATTGAGCTAACATGACACAATGACTCATAACTGTAATTCTTGCTCTCATTCTTCAACCATCGTAATGGGATGGAGCGACACCTATAGTGAAGAAAGTTACTCTGATTTGGCTGAAAGTCGACATCTAGGTTGTGCTGGGTGTCATTATTCCCAATTTTATTTCTGCAATGTCGTCTGCCAAGTGAAGAAAAATACATCTGATTTGGCTGAAAATTGATATCTAGGTTGTTGTAGACGTTATTATTCCAAATTTGGAATTTGTATAACGACGACTTCTGCCAAGTGAAAAAAGTTACTTTTATTGGGCTGAAATTCAAAATCTTCTGGGCGTTCTTATTCCGAATTTGGAATTTATTTTTCAATGTCGTCTGCCAAGTGAAGAAAGTTAGTCCGCTTTGGCTGAAAATTGATATCTAGGTTATGCTGGGCGTCATTATTCCGGAAAATCAAATGTTAATTAAAACCCAAATTTTCAGCCAAATCGTAGTTACTTTAATCATTTTGCAGACGTCATCGAAAAATAAATTCCAAATTTGAAATAAGGACGTCCAGAAAAACCCATATATCGATTTTTGGCTGAAAATGGAAATCTCGGTTTTTCTGGACGACTATATTTCAAATTTGAAATTTATTTTTCGATGTCGTCTGCCAAGTGAAGAAAGTTACTTCGATTTGGCTGCAAATCGACGTCTAGGTTTTTCTGGACGTCTTTATTCCAAAGGGCATTGTCCACTTGTATGGACCTTTTGGCCTACAATGAACAGACACTATAGGTATAAATATGATATAGGTTTAATAGCTTATACCTGTTAAAATAATCATATCATAAATATATTGTATCAGGATGTCAGATAAGCCCTTGTTCACCACGGTCTACTTAAATAGCTATTGGAACAAAACACACTTATTTATTATTTTTCTTTATTATTACTTATTATCAGAAGTTAACAGTATGTTATCTAAAAACTGGGCAGGTGGATTTAGATCTTCCTGATACCTTGCCAAGCTCAAAAACCAAATTATCGTTATGACGTGTGCGCAGCCCATGATGAACGAAGCCACTGTCCTTCGGCCCACAATGCAATTGCAGCAATATTGTTTTATTGATTCCCTCCCCTGGCTCGGGAGACGGTATTCAAGGCAGGCCAGGGTCATCATGAGGAGAAGTATCAATGTTCGTAGACGAGCTGAAGTCATCGTGATTGTGAGGAGAAGCGGTTCCATTAAGGTGTCCATTACGGGGCCAGGGAGGAAGAACCACCGAAATCCATTAGGAAAACGAAAACGCAAATATATCAAACGAGCGAGATCTGTTAATCACAACACCGGAAAAGCAGAATGAAATGAATGACATAGGTGACAGCGAAATCGTTTGATTTCTTCACACTTTTTTTTTTCTATGGATGGACTAGTGTTGTTTGTACACTCACCATTCGTCAATTTAGTTGAATCGTGTTGAATATGTAACTAAATAGTCGAGTCAAGTAACAACAGTCACGTTTGGGTCTAGTCACAATCATTACAAAGTCATATCTCACAAAAACTTCATATTACGTATTAAGTGTATACTTTTCCGTATTTAGTTGCTGGCAACACTGTATTATAAAAGATCGATGTATGTGCGGATATTATCAGATAAATACTTTTATTAATTATTTTGAATAGGTTTAAGTTGATACAAAAGTAAAGCCCAGAAATTAATTTTAAATACAATCTGATTTATTGGCATATTTACTTTTTTGCGGGCACCTTGTTCACGCAGAGCCGTAAATGGACAATCCTCTTTGGAATTCATTTTTCGATGACGCCTGCCAAGTGAAGAAAGTTACTCTGATTTGGCTGAAATTCATAATCTAGTTTGTTCTTGACGTCTTCATTCCGAATTAGGAATTTATTTGTCGATGACGTTTGCCAAGTGAAGAAAGATACTTCTATAGGTAGATAGGTTTTTCTGGACGTCTGTATTTTAAATTTGAAATTTATTTTTCGAAGTCGTCTACCAAATGAAGAGAGTTAGTCCGATTTGGCTGAATATCGATATCTTGGTTAACCTGGGCGTCATTATTTCGGATTTGCATTTATTTTTCAACGTCGTCTGCAAAGTAAAGAAAAAATTTCAACTTGACCGATTCAAATATAGAATTTTAATTTTTCAGCCAAATTGACGTCTTCTTAAAACGAATTCCAAATTCAGAATAAAAACGCGCAAAGCAACTTGGTATCGATATTCAGCCATATTGGAGTAACTTTTTTACTTGGCAGACGTCATTAAAAAATAAATTCCAAATTTAGAATAATGACGTCCAGAACAACCTAGATTTTAAATTTCAGTCGAATTGGAGGACCCTTTTTACTTGGCAGATGACTTCGAATAATAAATAACAAATTCAGAATAAGAACGACTAGAAAAACCCAGATACCGATTGGTAGCTAAATCGATGTATCTTTCTTCACTTTGCAGACGTCATCGACGAATAAATTCCAAGTTTGGAGTAAGGACGTCCAGAAAAACCTAGGTATCAATTTTCAGCCAAATCGGAGTAAATTTTTCACTTGGCAGATGATATTGAAACAATAAGTCCATATTGGGAATAATGATGCCTAGCACAACCTTGATACCAATTTTCAGCCAAATCGGAGTAACATTCTTCCCTTGGCAGGCGTCATCGAAATATTTATTCCAAATTTAGAATACAGACGTCCAGAAAAACCTAGATATCGATTTTCAGCCAAATCGGAGTAACTTTATTCACTTGGCAGACGTCATCGAAAAATGAATTCCAAATTTGGCATAATGACTTCCAGAAAAACCTAAGTATCAATTTTCAGCCAAATCAGAGTAACTTTCTACACTTGGCAGGCGTCATCGAAATATTAATTCCAAATTTAGAATACAGACGTCCAGAAAAACCTAGATATCGATTTTCAGCCAAATCGGAGTAACTTTATTCACTTGACAGACGTCATCGAAAAATGAATTCCAAATTTGGCATAAGGACTTCCAGAAAAACCTAGGTATCATTTTTCAGCCAAATCGGAGTTACTTTATTCAGTGGGCAGATGATATCGAAACAAGTATTGACTGCAAGTTATTTATTTTCGCTAAGCGATTTATCGTTACATTGAAATTAAAACTGCAATGTAATATATATTTATGAAATTGTTTTATAAAGGTCTTCATTCTGATACCCCACTCGATGGGTTTGGAAGAAAATTTTTTTTTTACCTCACAATATTGGGTCTAAAATCCGCTAGTTTGTTTTTCATTTTTTTTATTTACCTAGTGTCACTTGGGTTATCAAGAGGAATCTAACGATATCTCTTACATAAACATCGGTCAAGCCGTTTAGAAGTTATGGTGGAATAAAGAAACTCACAAACATACATACATGAACCCTGAAAACATAACTCTCCTTTTTTAGGCAGTCGTGTAAAAATAAGTCCATTTTGGGAATCATGACGCCCAGCACAACCTTGATATCAATTTTCAACCAAATCAGAGTAACTTTATTCACAAAATTTCTGGTTCTCAAGGACAAGGACACATAGCGGTACACACTGATAAGTGCTTGGCAACAGATTTTTCAACTTGAGCGTGGTAGATAGCCAGGCACTCATTCGCAAGATGCCCTGCTACAATGCAAAATTAATGGTTCTTAAGGACACATAGCGGTACACACTGAAAAGTGCTTGGCGACAGATTTTCTTCTCGAGGGTGGTAGCTAGCCAGGCGCGTATTCGCAAAATGCCCTACCACCATGCAAAATTAATGGTCCTCAAGGACACATAGCGGTACACACCGATAAGTGCTTGGGGACAGATTTTCTTCTCGAGATATCTAACCAGGCCAAGTTTTATAATATATATTACAGTAGGATATTTTGATTGAAATAATATTTCATATTACGAAAATACCCAAACTTATCGGTAGTTGCATCAGTTAATTTTATTATGTGGGTAGCCAAGCGGTAACCTTTATCAAGCGGCCTTCTAATGCTCTCGTGATCTCCCGATTCAGACAGCTATAATCTGTTTCCAAAACCATACTATACTTTTTTACTATGGCGCGTGAAAACAATGCCATCGAGAAAGTTTTTTATTTTATTTAGGGAGAACATACATGTTGACTGCCGCTGTTGGCTGTTCAACTCCATCGTACTTTGAATTATTAATTAATTTTTTAACTTATTTCTAGCACGTAATTGACCGGCAGAATTTTGTTGGAGAAAACGACACGCGTCCTACCTCGATGACGCCTAGGCGGGCACTAAACGGAGTGCGTCGTGAGAGCTTGAATCGTTAGATTTGTAGTTTTTTTTTCTTGTTAAAAAACTATAGCTGAATTAGAAAATGTGGCTTCATACGTTACTAATAAATAACAAGCTCTATCTATTGGTATAATTTCCACATGGTTTGATGATAGTATCTTTTAGTTCCAGTCATTTAAAAACCGAAATGGTGTCATGATTGTTAATTTTTTTTATCGAAGAAATTGTTCATAATCACGTTTTCGGCTTCATACGTTCCTGGAGAGTATGTTCAACTTTATCTAAATGATTTTATTTAATCTAAATTTTCAGTGCTATTTGAGTTACAGATTTTAAAAAATGTTTAAAATAACTACAACAGGCCCTTAAGGTGACTGTATGTGCTTTAATGTTGAAAATAGTAAGCTGAGTGATCTTTGTAAGAACCGTTAATAAGTTTTCAATTTTCAGTATTGATAGAAAATAACATTACTAATAGATCCAAGGCTAGCATAACATGCGAAGAAATGTTTCATTTGCGTGGCGGTAGGGCTTTTGCGAATGGCTGCCTATCTAGCTCTGGAATCATTCGCTACGCTCCAAATACAAGATAAACGGACGTGACGTAACAATCTGCTTTATCCCCTTTGATACTCACCAACATTCATTCTAGGCTACGAATAAATATGTAAAGATATGTAAGTCAAGCTCAAAAACAGCAGAACGTAAATATTACCGCGGTGGGCGTGGTTTAAAAGTGTACCATGCGGCTGATGCGGCGCAACAACATTACCTTGACGCGACTAATCGGATGCGATCGTTTCTAAGCGCCGAATTGATTAACTAATCCAGTTTGGAAGATTCTAAATTTGGAATATTGTGTGTGTTTTGTTAATTGTCTATTTGATAAAACTGAAATCAAAGCGATAACTATTTGAGAGTTTTTCTTTACATATTTATTTGAATCATTCTAGGTATGGCATGGCTGTCGTTTTGACCACAGCAAACAAAAAATGAATTGAGATAAATTTAAAAGAGGTAAGTTATCCAATCACCGACTTACACTTAAAATACCTATATATTTTATGTTTTCATTTTTCTGTAATGCTTTCTATTTATTTCGCTACGATTGGAATTTCGTTTACTACAGAGCATTGTCTTTGAAATAGCGTGTTTACGAGTAGTGGTTAACATTGCGACAAAGATCATATCCAAAACACATCACACAGCAAATAGCAACAGAAAAACACATCAACAGACGCGGCATCGCATCCACAAATCAACGGAACAACTCACATTTTTAGAAAGGCTTGGTAGAGACGAGCAGTATATAACAAGTTGATTTAAGTAAAAAGGTCTAGTATCACGTAGCTTATCTGTGATTAATTATAGGACTGTTAGCGATCATCTGACTACCTCAGCGAAAGTCAGAATTTTCCAGCAAATTATTTCGAAAAGGAGCCCCTTAAACCTACACCCTGGGCTGCAAGTCCCATTCGCCTGTTACTCGGGCCTCTTCATCTGCAACGCTATGGATCCGGTACCCGAACAGTGAATGCATGGAATGCAAAGTAGTTCGCCTAGTGGCTCTAATTTGAACAAAAGAAATGCTAAGCTAACCTCTGCCTATAACAATTGCATTAAGCCAGGCGAGAATTAGCGAAATATCTTTCCACTATGCGGTGAAGTTCAAGCCGGCCATGGGGATGACACCATGTACCTGCAGTACAGCGGTCCAGCTGTTTTCCTTTTGTTAAGTTAACAATCAACCATATTGATAAATTCTGGATTTTTAGTCCACAGCGAAATTATTAATCTTTTTATATACATATATATTTGCAGTCTACCTTTCCTTATTCTTATTTCACTGTGCTCTTCCTAGCCATTTTTATATGCTGTGGCAGAGATGCTACCAAAGCCGAGTCTGGCATTCAGCCAGCGACGCTTCCGTAGATAGCTCGTGTCGCGATGATGAACGAAACGATCATTAAGTCTTTAGAACACAAATCACAGCTAGACGCTGGATTTATGTATTATATTTCGAGACATCGCGCCCGTTCCCACAAACTAGACACGAACCTTTACTAAGTAAGGATGTAGTAATCGCTCTTCCAGTAATTAATAGCTCATACAATATAATATATTTACTATATAAATCACATATATTCATCAAGCACAACCATGTAAAACACTGTCCTAGACTAATGAATGTTTTTTTTTGCACCAGTCGTTTTTATATTAATCTTAAACATACAAAATTATTGATACACAGATAACTTGACGTTTCCACTCCAAGAACTCAATCGAAATAGGTTGATATTGAATGAATACAAAGAGAACCAACCTAACTCTCCAAGCGCTCAATTGAAAACATGTAGCAATTGAATTTGGGATTTTGAATGTGTTTGTGAGCATTTCCTGATAACGCCTTGTGAAGAATAAGCGTGGCGTTTCTGACGTTACATTAGTGTACCTGACTTTGCAATACCTATGGGCGGATAATATCCAGACAACTAAGGCAACTAATATCCGGAGATGAAACCTCCATTATCTGCGCAGTCCCATCAGATTCAATTGATGAAAATTTTTTTTTTATTTGAAAATTCTCTAATCTATTATATTGCTTATCTATTAATCTATATTCTTAAATTTAAGTATCCTCCATTTCAATAATTCTATTTTACTTTTACAAGAAATGCAACCGCGCTAAAAGAACGAAGTGCAATATGGCGTTTTATGTGCCAAAGGCTTTAGTCAACACTAGCGTTTATTCTGCGCCAATACTTCGATTGGTCGGGAACTCAGAAAATCGGAGGGAAAGTTTGGTGTGTATATTGTAGATAAAGAAAACAAGATTATGTTTTCATCCTGGCATTCAATATTTTATCATCTTCCTCCTCATGTGGATAGATAACACGCATTTAAGAGGGCTCGGTTAAGTTGTTCGGTAAAGTACAAAAATAGTAATTACTAACTTCTGAAGCAATGATGGCCGAGCGGTAATATGTATGGACTGCCGTGCCGCAATTTCATGGTTCCATCCCCACCGCTGGCTTAAGCTTCACCGCATGGAGGAATGGCATTTTGGGAATGCTCGCCTGGGTAGCTACAATCCTCAAGTAGAAAATCTGTCGCCAAGTACCTAACAGTGTGCTCCAGTAGAAGTACTTCAGAGCCAGTAAAATTACAGGCACATGAGAGTTAACAACTGTATTTCTCAGCGCAAAGCAAATTTTCACTTGTGACGAATGCATCTGTTATAGGCAGAGTTTACTCCGCTTTACATCAGGTGGGTCTTGTTCCGTAAAAAAAGTACTATAATTAGTACTGTACTGTAACAGCCGGATCGTCCACTGCTGAAAACAGTTGCCATAATCCCCACGCTTGGCAGGCGGCTTGGGGATCGTGAATTTGGCAGTTCCCATTTCCGTATTTTTCCCTTAGTCGCCTCTTACGACACCCACGGGATGATATGGGGAGGTGCAATTCTGACCCGGCACTCCACCTACATACTATACGTAGGTATTGTACCGCGTAGTAAGTATATCGTAAGAACATTGCATTCTCTGAAGAAAGGTATCGTTCTATTTCACTCGCGAATATTCCACATTGCAAGAGACTGAAAGGAATAAAATGTTAATTGGGTTTGACCAAAGCTTCAAAACCACATCACAAATCGGCGACTTCAATATTCATTGATACATTATGTTGACCTACTGATGGTAAGTGATAATATGGTCGAAAATTTTTTAGCCAGTCGGGCATTCGGAAATAAACTACTATCATGTTGTAACGACTGCCACAACAAACGGGAACGACGGCTTATCGTACCCTTCGAAGAACGGAAGCATAATGTCAGCGGTCTCAAATTATATAGGTACCGAAAATTCAGATTGCTTTCTAGTCAGGTTTTTGAGATAGACATCTATTAATTTTTTTTTTATGCCTGATAGGTTAGCCTTTGACCACTATCTCACCTGATGGTAAGTGATGATGTGGTCGAAGATGTTGTTCAGGCTAACCTAGAATTACTGGCTCTCAAGGACAGCTGCCGGAACACACCGTTAGGTGCTTGGCGACAGATTTTCTACTTGAGGGTGGTAGCTAGCCAGGCGGGCATTCGTAAAATGCCCTACCACCATGCTATAACGACTGCCATCCTAAGACAACAACCGGGACCGACGGCTTAACGTGCCCTCCGAATCACGGAAGTGGTCAGTAATAATGCCAGCGGTCACACATTCAAGTCATGACCTCCTCGGACGTTGCTTAACTTAGCTGATCAGTTAAGAACGGCTGAGGAAACTTCGCTACGAGCGTCTCGACAGATATAACAAAAATAATAAATAATTATAATATGCCTTTGAGAAATAACAATTTTATGTGTACAGCCAACATAATAAAACTCCATGCACTTAATCTCATTTCCCAACTCCCAGTGTTGCCAACATTAATTAACACATACTGTGATTTCCCCTTAATTGCAAGAAAGTTGCCAATATAGGTAAGACAAATTACCCCATAAATTGTTCGCTACACATCGAAGGCGTTGTCGTTAAGCCTTATATGGAGAAAATGGCGCAAAACAGTGTTACGAGGCACCACGATTGAATGTGTAGCGCGAGCTCGATTGTGAACAACATATTTTTTTATCACTGAAAAACAGGCTATATTAAGCTGACTTTTATATATCACGTATATTGATTAATTAAGAAAAAAATATTATTTTTTTAAACAAACCTTTTTGAAATCATCATCACGTTAACCGGAATGTCGACCGTTGTTAATAGTGTCTCTCTTTAGAGATTTTGCAATAACCCCACGCTTGGCAGGCGTCTTGCGGACCACAATAAATGTTCTCTATTCTTCAAAAGCCGCTGCTTTCCACCTTCTGGTATTTTTTCCTTAGTGACCTCTTACAACACCCACGAAAAAAATGTGCGGAAGTTATGCAATAGTTATTTTTTTATTTGTGATCGAGTGCACAATATGGCTTTATCAAATGATAGTTCTAGCCATAGGCCATACATTATTATATTACCTATTGTACAAAAATCTCAATTGGATGTTATAAATGCTACATTAGCAGTTTGCTACTGCTAACGTCGACATTGTAATGTTGCTGCGCACTAGGCGTACAGCTGAATCATCACATCAAGAAATACCTGGAAACTGTAAGGCTTAACCAAAATGGTATATATACAAACTAGCTTACCGGGCGCGGCTCCGCCCGCGCGTATGTCGGTTATCGCGCGAAAACATTAACCTCATTTTGCGCAGTCGGATAAAAACTATCCTATGTTTTTTCCCGGGTCTCAAACTATCTCCATACCAAATTTCATTCAAATCGGTCCAGTAGTTTTGGCGTGAAAGCGTAACAGACAGACAGACAGACAGACAGAGTTACTTTCGCATTTATAATATTAGTACTGATGTGTAAAATGTCGAGACAAATAACACAAACACGTGTGCAAAAGTTCAAAAACGATTTCATAATCCCAAAATATATTTACTGCATTATGACGTCTCAAAAATGTCATAAATAACAGAATTAAACTCGTGACGAAATATCTTTTTAGATCTCATAGGTGCCCTAGATACTGAATTACGCAAAAAAGTGGAACAAATTTTACGAGTAGTTAGAAAAATGACAAACGCCATTAAATAAAATGTTTACGATTTTATAATTTAAAAAGACATGGTTAACGAAGTAATTAAAGATGCTATTTTGAGCGCGTTTAGGTTCTAGAATTTTTTTGGTTTATCGATGTTTGCTGTGAAATTCACATAGTTTTTGAACCAAACAACTCTATTTCTTTTCTTTCTCTGTTCTAATTCTGTTTAGTAAATAAAATAAATAACAAAGCACACGTCGTTCCTAAATAAATAAATACAACAATCGTGGAAAAAGGTTCCTAAACAAATATTCGAAACTTTTCTGAGAAGTTAAACATAATAATATTTATAAAAAAAAATAAACTCCGAGCATAGCTCTCTCTATAGCTCGTTGAGCGACTCTGAGCTTGTCCATAAGGGCCACAGCTAAGGACCACGTTTCAGTGCCATATGTCACTGGCAGCAAACACTGGTTAACGAGAAAATGTCGCGTGACTTCCCGAACGCTGCCCATTCGAGTTGGATTATTCGTTCTTAAAATATACATAACAAAAAATATTTATTGTATATCTTAAAAGACATTTCAGACTATAAAATAAAACCGAGGCATCCCCTCCTTATTTACTAAACATCTAAGAAGATCATTAAAGAAAAAATAACCGAATATTCTATAATATTTTTTCTTATAGCCTACAGAAGGATTAAAGTTTGACACATATAAACTGAAATCTTAATGCCATGATTCGTTGAACCCTCCTCCAAAACGACATAGTCATGTCATGTCAAAAACGGAAGTCGAAATCGCACTTTTTTTATGGGGTTGAGACTTAACATGCACGAGGCCTCTTTGATATTAAGCAGTAACGTATAACAGTGACATACAATTCTTAAATCTCATGTTCCTGTAACTATTCTGTCTCTCAAGGACTGCTGCCAAAACTGTTAGGTGCTTGGCGACGCATTTTTCTTCTTGAGGGTGGCAGTTATAGGAGAGCATTCGCAAAATGCCCACCCACCATGCGATATAGCTCAAGCAGGTGGTGACGATCAATCCCTCGACCTGCTGCACAGCACTCCATAGCTGTTACCACTCAGCTCTCATTGCCTTGAACTTATCCAATTTTAACTTTAGAAAATTGAATTACTAGTTTAATGCCCTTATAAGTCAATAACACAGCAGACCTACATAAACATATTAAAAACCACATAACTTTTATAGTACTACAGATCCAAACCAGCCCAAACTGCCCATTCAAGTGCTTTGAACCGAAAATCTTCGGATTATCCCCTTTCGCGGTACACCGTATGGAACTAGGTTAAACTGCCAAAACACAATCACTTACAGTCCAGCATAAATCTCGGTAAGCTGACGAATAAAGTTTGATTGATGACAAGACATTTGGACTGAATTTGAAATTCGCAATAGGAAATCGTTATAGGAAAATATTGACTTCGATGGAATGTTTCCGAGAGTTTCTGGATTTGGATTGTACCTATATGATTTCTGATAACTAGGGTAAATTATTCGCGGAGGCTTTCCTAATGGTTGATTATAATCTATATGCGATCTATATACTTGAAGAATAAATATATATATGCGAAAACAATTCATTAGAGAGTAGTTATTTTAATTTACTTTAATATAGTTCTATCAAGATCTGTATATTTTCCGAATAAAATAAAATAATGACATTATAAAACTATAGATATCTGGTTATCGCTCAAAAAAGGGCCAAAGTGAAAGAGCTTGAAAATTAATAAAAACCTCGTTTCGTCGTTGGACGAGATAGCTCTCCTCAGTGATACTCCAATGACAAAACTTTTAAACTTGTCTGGCCTAGAAATTATACACAGAACCTGCAGATTCCAATTTGGCGCTTTTCCAATCACCACTAAGTATTATTCCAATTACCAGAAATTCACTGTTTCTTACTGAACTCGTATTTAGAACTTTAGAAGTTATGCTTAAGTTATAAACATCAAATGCAATTAGTTCACTATTAATTGCGGTTTCTGCCGATACAATTTCTGGAAATATCCAATCACGTTGGAAGTCATTAAACACGAGTAATTAATAGGTTATTAATATGCATTGCATGTCAAAGCTTTCAGGGGAAACTTCTAGGTTAACTGGAAGTAACTGATTTGTCGTTGAAAGGAGGAAAATGTCACATTTCACATTTGTACATATTATGTCACATTAGTACATACGAGTGTGGAAAGTTATATAATTATTCTAATCGAGACTACGATATTGTAAGTAAAAATACGACTGGGCCCATGATGTATTGGGCTCAGATTTCTGATCTACTATAAGACCGAAACAAAAGCGAGGTTTTTTTTACAAGGCTTTTATGCCCGAGCCGTAGGCAGGGGATAAGAGCGCGAGTGACCCCGCGGCCCCTGTCACTAGTCGATGACGACGGAACACCATGAGGTTTTTAGTCGGTAGTGGGGTCCCTATTGACCCTGAGCCCGACATAACCACCTGCTCCCCGGCGGGTGTGTATGCGTAAATGCATTTTACTCATGAGAATAAAAAAAAAAAAAAAAAAAAAAAGGGGTTATATTAGATTAAGCCAGGGTTACAATAGTTAACGTAGCACGTAGCAATACCTATATAAACTAATAAAATTTTCATTATTTCACTTTATATAGGATTTATAATACTTACTATATAAAATATGGCCATTGATTACATATCGGAAAATACAAAGATAACGCCTACGTAATAGAGCTTTTACGAGCAAATATATTGAAAAATATAAAATAGTGCTATAAATTCGCAATGTATGTCCTTGGGCTGTAATCGACAACACGATTTTATTAATTCGACGTCACAGGTCGTATTGTATCCCTCCAGTTATTGCGTTCACTATTTTATAATGTCAAGCTTTCTTTTCTTTATTATGTATTCTATTTAATACTTACTTATCTTATCAGAGAGCTTGCTCGATGCAACGCGTGTTCAAAATGTTGACACCTATTTGGCTTAACGAATAATGATAATTTATTTGGCATATAAATGTTGCAGACATCAGTTGTTCAATCCGTTGACTCCCAAACTAGTTAATAAACAATGTGTTTCGAGTGCCAGTGGCTTCTCCCATCTAGGTTTACTTATTTCATTACTACGCATATCTTACAAGAACTAAAAAATAAAGTTTTTTTTTTTTTTTATTGCTGATAGGTAAGGCTTTGACCATAATCTCACCTGATGGTAAGTGATGATGTGGTCGAAGGTCTTAACAGGCTAAACCTAGAAAAGTAAGTTTTTACAACAACTATAAACGACCCGGGCGGTCTAAATCCTTTCATCGCAGTAGCTATGGGGTGGTATATAATTCGTAGAGTTTTGTTGCTAAAGGCATATCGCCGGTAAAAAATAAACTGGAAGATGTGCTACAGACATTATAGGTACTTTAAACATACTTATGAAATTAAAAATCGATTTGAAAAGAGTTCTGTAGCACAAAACCATCGTTTTCGTGCTGTAGATGAAAAAATATAACCCGTGGTCTCAGTGGGTCAAATCATGAAGGGTCCAGGATTAAATCTAATTACTGATGGACCAAAGACACTATAGAGAATCCTAACTATCGAGAAGTATACAGGGTTATTGGCAATATGCTAACAATCTCTTAGGATTGACATCTGCTAGTCCTAACAAACATTTTGAGAAAAAAAATTTTGTTTTGAAAAAAAAAAATTTTATTTGTTTAATTTTTTATTTATGTTTTTTTTTGTTTTAACGCCTACTCCGAGCCAAGAGCGTTCACCGCGGTGACATTGGACCGCGCCTTGCGCCCTTTGAATAGTGTTTTGTATATTTACGTCTAGCAAAGTAATGAATAATACGAGTATGAAATAAAACATTAAAGGCACAAGAGACTTTTAACATTAGCTGGGCCTCGTACTTATTCCGCCAAAAACACATAAAAAACACGTTTTTTTTAATATAAAAGAAAAACAACACGAAAAAATAATTGTCTCAAAATGTTTGTTAGGACTAGCAGATGTCAACCCTAAGAGGTTGTTAGCATATTACCAATAACCCTGTATATGTAGCCATCAATTAGTGACGATAAGTTGACTCATTACAGTAAACAAATACCTACTACGGCTATGGTTATCCGTACAAAATGGACCAAAAGCTATTAGTATCACCACTGCCAATATTAAACTACTTTTAACCGACTTTCAAAAAAAAGGAGGTTCACATACGTCTGGTTTTTTTGTTAATGTTTGTTACCTCAGAACTCTTGACTGGGTGAACCGATTTTGAAAATTCTGTTTTTATTTTACAAATTGTAAAATATGATTTTAGCTTAGCACGCGATAGTGCTTGTTAACATAATATTTAGAAATTCTGTTTTAAAAAGGTGATACTTGTCGTTTGGTCCCATTGCAGTTTCATCAAAATCGGTCAAGCAGTTTTTGAGTTACACTAAAATAACTGAAAAATATTTACCTATCTTGATGATATAGTCGTTAACAGTGAACGATAACCGATCCCGTAAGTAGCAAGGGTCACTAAAATGACTGAATTTTTTTTTTTACCAAAATATGGAACCGACTTCAACATCCAAAAGTGTGAAATAACTTATCGAAGTCGATACCATGCGCACAATATTGTGATAATAGGTACTTTTGAACTATCATGGTACCGATTTCAACAAGTTATTTGACTCTTTTGGGTGTTGAAGTCGGTTCCATATTTTGGTATTTTTTTTTTATATTAACTAAAACTTATTATTAATTCAAAAGCAAAACGTGAATCGCAAGCTTTGTGAAATATTAAACTTATCGATGCATGCGCCTGATTATTAAAAAATATTTTTGTAGGTTACTTCACCTCTTGATTAGAGGTGATGAGGGCTGATAGTAGACCGACTAGACCATGCCTTTCTTTTGGAAACTTGTGGAACTTAAGGAACATTCACAACACTGCCACACTCAAAAGACTTTTCACTTTGTTCAAAGTTAGTAACGTAGGTACACAATTATGTGAAAAGCAAACAGAATAAGACCTGGAAAATTCCAAAGCATTATCAGCTTTACAGTTTATGAGAGTAGGTGGAAAATTATCTGAGAAGCAAGCAATGATGTAACCTAGATATGAACTTTACACAGACAAGAAACAAGCGTACAGCACTGACCTATATGAGCGTGAGTCATCGATAGGAGTCTGTCAAAGTTTTGATTACGATGCTATTGACAGTATTGAACTGAATATTCTCGCATAACCCGATTTTATAAAGAAACGAATTGAAGAAGGCGCTGCAAATCATGGTATCTCACTTGCACACTATAGACAGTCTTGTGAGTGCAAGTGAGATGTCATGATTGGCAGCACCATCTTTGATTCCTTTCGTTGTTATATTGAGTTCTACATACATATAACCATAGCATACTGTATTTTACAGATTTAAAGACGCGTCTATTGAGATATCCAAAACAGACTGAAAAAATGCTATGAATGAAAAAAAAGAGTTATATAATTATTAAACGTGAATACCACATTATCACCTGATGACGTGATGATGGGGTCGAAGATGTTGCCCACGCTCACGTAGAATTACTGGATCTTAAGGAAAGCTGCCGTTACAGACCGTTTAGTGCTTTTCAACAGATTTTCTGCTTGTTGGTAGTAGCTAGCTAGCCAGGAATAATACTAAAAAAAAATATTTTGACCGACTTCAACACCCAAAAGTGTGAAATAACTTTGGTTGTTGAAGTCTGTTCCATTTTTAGCAAAATTTTTTTTTACACTTTTTAAATACCCTTGCTACTTACGGGATCGATTGATAATCGACTATATCATCAAGATAGGTAAATATTTTTCAGGTATTTTTGTGTAACTCATAGACGGTGACTGATTTTGATGAAATTTAAAATGGGACCAAACGACAATGGGACAAAGCATCACCTAGCAAACAAAAAAAGAATTTTCAAAATCGATTAGCCCAGAGTTCTGAGGTAACAAACATAAAAAAAACAGATGAATTGAGAACCTCCTCCTTTTTAGAAGTCGGTTAAAAATGTCGTGTAGTCACTTTGTTTTCACTATTCAATCACATAGATAACTGATAATTGATAAACCGATTTTATCCAGCCTGCAATCGTCCAGTTTCTCAAGTCCCAATTAAAACCACAATCATTTTGGATCTTAGAACCAGGATAGGGCGGTGCATATAAGTCTGGGTATAGGTCTTGCACTGAAATCGTAGAACAGCTGCCAAGTTTTTGCTCTACCTATCTGAAGATCAGCAGAACGAACTCTGTATTCTCCCCTAGCATAAAGCGGTCTTTGTCATGGGTGAGCTTAATCTCTCACTTCACTCAGAGTTCTAGTGTTATATCCCTCACTTCGCTCAGGAGTTAAAATGTCATTTGTGACGTAAGACACTGCTTTATCCCCTAAGTGCATAATGTAATATTTCCATCCTACAACAGCATGTATATTCTGTGCCAGTTTTCAGACAAAAGTAGGGGTATAAAATATTATAAAAACTTTCGTATAGTATTCGAAAAACTTAGTAATCGCGCATATTTATTACCACTTCTTTTTGTATAAGATTGTGTCTGAACAGGCACGACTAACTTCTGCCTCTAACAGCTACATTTTTTTACAAGTGATTATATTACATACAGTCTCATGCACCTGTAATTTCTTATTCATTTCCTGAGCGAAGCGAGGGATATAACACTAGAACTCTGAGTGAAGTGAGAGATCAAACTCACAAGCTTCAAGCTCAAGGACTGCTTCAACACACTGTTAGACTTGACTTGTCAAGTCTACTTGAGGGTGGTAGCCAGCCAGGCGAGCATTCGCTAAATGCCCTACCACGATACTGTGAAGCTCAAGCCAGCGATTAGGATCGAACCAAGAACCTGTGCCATGACAGTCCATTTCTATTACCGTTCGGCTATGATTGCTTCGAAGCCTACATCCTTACCATACGCGCCGCATGATAAAAGATTCCCAGCTAAGAGAAGGTATGTTTATATAAGAGTAGGTAAGTTTATATAAGTGTACTTCGTACTACTACGGTTTTCCCAGGACATTCGCAAATCAATGCGCACCCCCCTCTTACAATAAACATTGTAAACATCCACTTACTACGCAAATATAAAGCAATCCAATCTGCTGGAACATGTTTTTCTTTTTGTACTGACTTCGTTTTGGTACAGATTGAGTTATAGTAACAAATTGAGTGTGTAGGTATACATTATGCTGCCATGTATATCATGTTAACAGTAGGCATTCTTTTATGTATAGTAACTTCCGCGGGCTTTGGTTATGTCCTGTTTTATAATAATAATATATTCAACACACTTGCTTATAGAGCGTCTCCAATTTCACCGCAATTAGGCTCATAATAACACCTGTAATTAAACTGTGACTTTTTCATTGCTCTTATTCACAAGTGAGTTATAGAGTGTTTTTTTAGGGTTCCGTACCAAAAGGGTAAAAACGGGACCCTATTACTAAGACTTCGCAGTCCGTCCGTCCGTCCGTCTGTCACCAGGCTGTATCACAAGAACGGTCATAGCTAGAAAGTTGACATTTTCACTGATGATGTATTTCTGTTGCCGCTATAACAACAAATACAAAAAGTTGGCCAAGTGTGAATCGGAATCGCGCACGTTAAAACAAAAAAGGTTAAAATATGAAGTCTAACGTTGTATAGATAATGGTACGGAATCCTTCGTGCGCGAGTCCGACTCGCACTTGGCCGATTTTTATATTACTGGTTGAGTTCCTTTGATTTAAAAAATGGTTTTAAAGTTTCGATACAAAAAAGAACGTGTTCAATAGTACTAATAAATAAATATACCTCTTGTTTGCTCATTTAAGTTATAATATATACACTTGGATATAAGAACATAAATTGCTTGTACATAAATTCAATAAAATGTTCTCGTAAGTTCCTATTACCAACATCATTATGTGAATGCAATAGTTCAAGAAGCTTTAAAAATAGAACGTCCTAATCGAAAAGAATTTATCATGGATGACCGTCCGCTTTGACGACCATGACTTTTCTTTGAAAATGTTCAATGTTCATTTTTATCTTCTAAACTTCTAAATTAATATAATAAATATAAAAGATTTGATTGTTTGTTTGTTTGCATTGAATAGGCTCTGAAACTACTGAACCGATTTGAATAAATATTTTTTTGTTTGAAAGGAGATGCTTGTCGTTTGACCAAACGACAAGCATCTCCATTTAAATATCATCAAAACCGGTCAAGCTGTTTTTGAGTTACACTCCAATAACTGAAAGATATTTTACTATCTAGATGATGTAGTTGTTGACAGTGTATGATAATCGATCCCGTAAGTAGAAAGGGACACTAAAGAGGAAAAAAATATTTAAAACAAAAAACGGAACCAACTTCATCACTCAAAAGTGTGAAATAACTTGTTGAAGTCGGTACAATGATAGTTTTAAAGTACCTTTTATCACAATATTATGCTATGTGCAATTTATGAAAGTATGTTTTTTCCCTGTGATGCATTTTTGTTTATTATTTCTTAAGTTGCATTGTGGTAGGGCACTTTGCGAATGCCCGCCTTGCTAGCTACCACCCTCAAGTTAAAAATGTGTCGCCAAGCACCTAACGGTGTGTTCCGGCAGCTGTCCTTGAGAGCCAGTAATTCTAGGTTAGCCTAAACAACATCTTCGACCACATCATCACTTACCATCGGGTGAGATAGTGGTAAAAGGCTAACCTATCAAGCATAAAAAAAGTGCGTTTTTATTTTTTATTTCTTTCTTAATTAAACAAATATTATTAGAGATTAATATTATAATGAGTACCACTCAAATTTCATCTGATTTATGAGATTCGGAAAAAACCTCAAACAGTGTGATCACAGACACCTAGATCCACGACAACAGCTGTGAAAGAGACACTTCCTCTGCTATTTACCCTGATGCTGATTTTAAGTATATTTTTGTTTTAAGTTTTAATAAATTAATAAATTAATAACGAATATTAAAGACAAATATTGTTATGAGTACCACTCAAATCTCATCGGAGTTACAAGATTCGGAAAAACCCTCAAAGATAAACACACTCCAATACAAGACGATGTATAATGTTGTTTTACTGCCAGCAATTTTTCTGTATTGTAAAACACTGGGAAAGCCCATGGTTTGGTACGTCACGATCCATGTTTAAAATATGCTTTCTTGTATTGATTGGAAGACCCGCTGCGAGTAAGGGAGCGTTAGTATGTCTACAGAGTGGGTATTATTTATGTTTCATCGTTTTGAATACCTAAACAAATGGAAAAATACAAGAATACCCGATTTTTTGTTAAAGTAGCTAGAAAAGCCCTCTCCTATAAACATTTTGCTCATAAAATGGCTCTAACTTCACCGCAACTAGGCACATAATGACACTTGTAATCAAACTGTGACTTTTTCATTGCATTTATTCATAAGTGAGTTATAGAGATTTTTTTCTATTATTGATCGAGTTGCTTTGTTCTTAAAAAAGTTTCGTTACAAAAAAGATCGAGATCAATAGTATAAATAAATTAATGCACCTATTGTTTGCTCATTTCATACAACTTCGTATTTATATACATATTTTCAATTTGTACACGTTTTATTCAAGTTAAATGAAACTACTGTTCAGATATATCTTTTATTTTCTCTTTAATAAAGAAAACTTTAAATTCCCCATTTTGTACCATTTTGGCTATATCCGCGAAAAGCCAAAAAAAATAAACCTCATTGTTTAGTCTATGGCCAATCGCCATGCGCGCGCCTAAGAAAACTTATTAACATTTCCTGCCATTGCGAATAATTTTTCACAACTCGTTGTCACTGCTGAATAAATGGAACATTACTGCAGAATCCAGTAAGTAAGCCTTCCTGGCCAAGTATGAGTTTCTCAAGTATGAGACCTCACCTGCGGTTCGGTCCGGTTATATACGAGGCCAGGATGGCTTTCTTCCTGGTTAAGGCTTGTATAATGCTTTTCTCAAAAATGAAAGAAAGTTTAACAACAAAACACAATTGTCGCAATTGAATGTGAAATCCCGCCAGTCATTGTTTGTTTTTACTAAAAAGTTTGCGTTTAGTTTTTTAGTTTTGAACATCGTTATATTTTTACATTACATGAATGTTTTAGTAAAAAAAATATTGTTCTTAAAACCTATGTTAGTGTGTGCTCTTTAGCGATACTCATTATGAAGTAAATAAATAAACGCCATCTTTCGGAATAAGTACGACAAAAACAGCTAGTTTCTATATAAAGACGCACTACATAGTTTATTCACCTCGTTTAAGATTATGACTCATAGATCGATATCACACCGACGGATTAATAGTCCGGTCTAAAAAAAACACAGCATCAAAAGGACTATTCATTGTGTTTCAGATTAAATTCGAGACATAGATACTGTAAGAGTTCTGAAATCCAAGATTAAAATTGTCTGATCTCGACGGTGGCGAGTAACATGATGGCATTTTGGATATCTTACATCTACGAAAAATGACGATTCGTAGTATTACATTGATAAATTAATATAGTTTGATGTTTTTATAACCGACTTCAAAAATAGAAGATTATCTATTCGCCACGCACGTTGTTGGAACTGTATTCATTGAATTAACGTTTCCAAATAGATATTTTTTTAAGTGTAGGCCTTTATAGGTGGTGTATACCTACATATTATGTATGTATGTTTGTCCACAAATTCAGCCGAAACTATTAATTATGTTGTAAGCATATTAGTAAGTATAGTGAGCAGACATTAACTTTAACTTACATAACATTGCAAGTTTCATTTCATCAAAATCGGTTCAGTAAATTTCAAGATATGGATTAATAAAAGTAAGTGCGACGACCTGGCTTATTTTCAACTACTTATTACAAACAATCATTTAGGTATTAGATTTTTTCATTAAAAATAAAAATAACGACATTAAAAGGAATTCAAAAAAAACGAATTCAAATATAAATTAACTCAAAACCTAGGAATTTGGCATATTTTTAATTGCTCATAATATTTTTTTAATCTCCTTTCACAACAAGCTCGCCTGATGGTAAGCGATGATGTGTTCAAAGGTGTTAACAGGTTTAACCTAGAATTACTGGCTCTCAAGGACAGCTGCCGGAACTATTTGCGGAACTACTTCGACAAGTTATTGAACACATCTGAGTGTGAAAGTTGGTTCCATTTTTAGGTAAAAAAAAATGTTCACCCGTTTTAGTGATCGTCGCCATTCACGGGATCGATTCAATGTCAATGACTGCCATTCACTGTCAATGACTATATGTTCAAGAAAATTATATTATACGCGATGCTGCAATATTGTTATTCGGATCGAGTACTTTCTTTTCTATTGTTTTTTTTCTGATAGTTTAGCCTTTGACCACAATCTCACCTAAAGGGCTTTGATAGGATGATGTAATCAAAGGTGTTAACAGGTTTACCTAGAATTACTGGCTCTCAAGGAATGCTGCCGGAACACACCGTTAGGTGCTTGGCGACAGACATTCTACTTGAGGGTGATCGTTAGCCAGGTGGGCATTCTCAAAATGCACTTCCACCATGCGGCGAAGCTCAAGTCCGCGGCGGGATACGAACAATGGACCTGCAGCGCGGCAGTCCATAGCCAATGCCACTGAGCCATCACTGCTTCTAAAACTTCCAAAGTTATGCGTTTAGCCACTTTACTAACAAAACCGTATTAGCAGAGTGTTTCCACTTATGTGCGATTTTATACCTACTAATATTAGTTCTCACAAAAGGCAAAATTCAAGCTGCATGTAAAAAAGATTTTCACCCAAAAAGCGTTCATACAATTGGTTGTTATTTAACAGACAAAAATACTTGGGACATGCCACTATATAGCTAAGCCACCGCCAGTCACCTATTTCATGTAAATTAAGGGTATATTTTAGACGAACGCCCCTATAAAAACGTAGTTCTTATCTCATTTTAATAATAGCGAATAAAACTCAATGATTTTTTACCTAAGTAATCATTATCTTCAATCTGTCTGTTACGCTTTCACGCCAAAACTACTGGACCGATTTGAATGAAATTTGGTATGGAAATAGTTTGAGACCCGGGAAAAAACATAGGATAGTTTTTATCTAACTGCGCAAAAAGAGGTTAATGTTTTTGCGCGATAACCGACATACGCGCGGGCGGAGCCGCGCCCGGAAAGCTAGTTTATAATATTAGTACTGAAGTACTGATAAAAATATAATAATATATATATACAGAGAACCAAAGTCACTGACAAAGCTCTCATAATTTGAAAATTGAAGTGGCAATGAGCGGGCTACATTGCTCGACGAACTGATAACCGATGGGGAAGAAAGGTTCTCGAGTGGTTACCACACTACGCCGGAAGACGTAGAGTTGGTAGGCCCCCTATTAGGTGGACTGACGACATCGTTAAATTCGCGGGTAGCCAATGGTTACAAGCGGCTAAAAGCCGTTCTTTGTGGCGTTCTATGGGGGAGGGCTTTATTCAACAGTGGACGTCTTCCAGCTGATGAGGATGATATACCATAATCATAAAATGCATATAATTTATCATCGCCAAAAACTTCTGACCTACAAAGATATTCAGGACTCATCTCCGCAATTCACATCTCATCAAGATCGGTGAAGACTATATCTTTCAAGCTAAATTATCAGAGATAGTGACGTAGTTGTATAAATTTAACTTTTAAAGCGTTTTGCGTATTTGTAGGTACGAGTACGTAGGTTTAAGAAAAAGTAGGTTTGACGTCATCGGCTACGTCACATTTGTCTCAGTACTTGCCGGTCACCCGATAATTTCAGAATCTGTTTCAAAAAGGAAATGGGAAATTTAACTGTCTTATATTGTGGTTTTCATTTTTAGAGTTCCGTACCAAAAGGGTAAAAACGGGATCCTATTACTGAGACTTCGCTGCCCGTCCGTCCGTCCGTCTGTCACCAGGCTGTATCTCAAGAACGGTGATAGTTAGACAGTTGAAATTTTCACAGATGATGTATTTTTGCTGTCGCTATAACACAAATACAAAAAGTTGGCCAAGTGTGAGTCGGACTCGCAAGCGTTAAAACAAATAAAGGTTAAAATATGAAGTCTGATGTTGTATAGGTTCGGAACCCTTCGTGCGCGAGTCCACCTCGCACTTGGCCGAATTTTATTTAGAATAAATTCGCGTGTGGTATATCCTGTCTGATGTTAAGCATTGATGTGGTCTAAGATGGAGCACGCTTACCTAGAAGAAACCTATTTACTCTCGATTTGAAGATTACATGTTTTGTGTTTGTGATGAATTGGCGATAATTTTCGTGAGACACAAACGTGTGGGTAATTAGAACCTTTAGTAGTATGAAATTTTACACTCTTTTCTATTGCTAATATGAGCAATAGAAAAGAGTATTTGACCAACTATCACCGAATGTGTTAGTCCGCTTAACATCAAGTGGGCTTCGCGCTTGTTCCGTCACAATAACATAAAAAAAAAACTAGAATTGAGAATTGCTCGATCTCAAGAACAGCTGCCGGTACACCTTACTCTATCAGAATTACACTTTTCATGATCTCGATCAGAACTGCCTAGGAAAGGCTTCGTTTATTCAGTATCAGCGTGATAATGTGTTTTTTATCCGCTAGCGTGGAAAATGTTCCTAAAAATATGAAAAACTTAAAAAATCTTTTAATACAGATCCAAGAAACAACTATTTAGATTTCAATATTTAAGATAATAGTAATTATACTTTTTATTTTTAATATGAATATCCACAAATTTACTATATTTAGCATTTTCCTAGCTGAAGTGAGGTGAAAATTGTGTGTTTCGAAGTAGTGACACACAAATATAAGTATTTTTTGTCTCGTACCGTAAAAACCTTCTCCTACCCTCAGTATCATATTTTTAATCCACTCGCTTTATTCGTAGTAACATCATAAAATCCTTCGATTCCTCAAATTTCACTACCTACAAGTACACGCGCCAAGTAACAGCCTTTTTGCAGCCTTGCGTAACATAATAAGAACTTTGCATACCATAAAGGTGGAATATGGAGAACTTTGTACAATTAAGAACTTTTTTATCACCCATGGTCATGCAATAAATATATTTGAATTTGAATTTTCTTGCACTAGTAAGCGATTCTCATGGGTTGAAATTATGGATTGAAATGCCAAACTTATAACAACTTTTAATGTTTTAAGTTTTAACGGATCAGATTTATTCGATGAATAGTAAATATATATAATGTCATTTATTTCAGATCACACGAATCCATAATACAAATAATATTACTAAAGTAAAGAAACAATTATTAGCTTAAATAACAATAGTACAGATGTAACATATTAGTACATATGTATATTATTATTATATTATAGGAATATTCTTTTTTTAATCTAAGTATTTTCCAACTATTATTAAATATTCCTTAGGCCCTGATATAGGATACTTTTTATCCCGACGAACTGAATATTTCCCGAGAAAGGTCAATATAGCTTATATTAATCGCAGGAAAAGCCGCGGTTGTAACTAGTAATAAAATAATGTGAAATCAAGTATGTGTTGGAGATTATATAACCATTTATTTGAATAAAATAGGAGTATATTTCTGTTATCACCTATCTCCTCCAGCTGGAATGAATTTTGATAAAACTTGGCACATATATTCCTTATGTCCTAGACAGGACATTAATTTCTTAATACTTTTATCCCAACTTGCTAAAAAATTCCAAAAGAAGCATAATACAAAATATTTTAAAGCGGGCAACCCCACGAGTAAGAACTAGTAGCTCTACCAAAATATATTGAAGTATTTTTAATTCATAAAAATCCTTTGTCCATCTGTCCTTCCTAATTTAGCGACAGATTTAAAATAAACACGATTGCCCTTAAAATTTTTAATGTTTCATCAACAGCTGTTCCATGAGTCATACGACATTGGCCCGAGAAATGTCGGGAAACACGAATAAATGTATTTAAAAACAACGTTCGACCCTGAATATGATCGAGAATTAACAGAACTGAGGAAACTGAGGTTTCGCAAAACCAAAATCTCGTCCGTTGTTCACACGAAAAGCCACTGACAAAAAACTCGTAGTGAATAAACTCAAATAAACTTTGGCAATAACACAAGATCGTTTGTTCTTACGCTATTTTCTGCTAAGATAAACATCATAACAGAATTTAGTGTTTCATTACTTTGTTGCTCTTTCTGCGGATGTAATCAGGTCAATAGTACAAAGGAAGTTGATGTACTTACGTTATGCTGATGGAGCGTGAGGACTACGTTGTCGAAGGTTGAGGAGTTGGAAAGAGCTTCGGAAGAACCCCGGAGGAGCTCAGCCAGTAGATCCGCCGGTTTGACCCCCGCCAGCTTCGAAGGTGATGACGTGGCCCTGACGTGTGTGGGCCCACGACCTCTATTCCCTCCTGTCATTGCTCCAACGCTTGTTTTTCGACACGGTACAGTAGCGTCAGAAAAACTTCTTCTACCTACTTCCACGGACCTACACGATGGTGCTTCTAAAGTTTTCCCAAAAGGCCTCTGTGTAATTTGCTGACGTTTCCCTTCCACGTCGGATGTGTCAGAAGGACTAAATGGAGAAGGCGAAGCTGTCCTGTCTCTGGAACATTCGCTGTCTCCCTCTGAAGGCGAATCTCTATATTTTCGCCTCGTTACAAATGTATCGTCCTCTTTTTCATCAGAACTTTGCTGGTAGAATCTGGCTCGTCTTTCTTTTAATTCCTGTGTTTTCGGCCACGTTGGAGCCGGCGCTTCTGATGGACTCGGTGGGCCATTCGTGCATGAATCGTCAGATTTATCACCAAGTAAAGAAGAGGTTCGTGTTTCAGTTGATAAGCGCATTTCTTGAAGTGAAACGTCACTACTTTCTCTATTACAACCGTTTATTGATGGTGGGTCTTCTTCACCACCATCGTCACTTGGTGTTGTAATATAAATGCCTTTCCTTCGCTTCGTCTTGTCTAATGGACGTCGACGTTCCCTAGCACCTATTGGAGCTGGCGTGCAAGGATTTTGCACGGCAGCCAGCAAACTCGCTACCTGTTCACTTGTTATCGTTTCATCCTCTTTATCCCGATCTAGCGAACCATCTGAAGCGCCGTCAGATTTTTGTGTTTCGTCTTGCGGTAACTCTTTTGACCACTGTTTCACTATACACTCATACACTGGTACTGGAATCGAACTATCAATTTCATCATTCACATATTCTTGTAGAGTATGAAGGGTAATAGGGAATTGGGAACAATCACAGTCAACATTCGCGCACGCGTTAGCAGGTAGATCGGGTAAGGGCGGAAACGTGAAAGGCTGAGCGGGCTCCAACGGTGAAGTCCCTTCACTGTGAGCTTGTGCACTATCGGCTTGCGAGCCGTCACTCTCTTCACGTACTTCTTGTAACACTCGCGGGGCCATCAACGCGGGCAAACTACCGCCAGCTTCAGCCGGGCCCTCCTCCCGCACTGGAGGGATACGACGCGGCAGCGGGTGCGTTAACGAACGCGCACCGAGCTGCTTGTGCGGTGTTTCCGGCGGCGGTGACCGAGGAGCTGGCGATGCATGGGCTAACAATCCTTCGTCTGACCCCACCGCGGAGTCAACTGACGCGACCGATCCACCCTCTGTTACGTTTTCATCAGTGGCGAGACTCGAGGACTCGGTATTCCGGCGCGAGGCACTCGCTCGCTCCGCCTGCGCTTTCTCTCTAGTTCTCCTCCCAAAATCGAAAATTGACGGCTGTCTGTTTGGCTCACGATAATGTTTGTTCTGTGCAAAGTCACCCTGTGAGAAAGATGCACTGCGATACGGAATAGTCTTTTGTGCATAGGAGCCCACTATGGAGCGAGGTTCGACTCTTACGAGGGTGATGTTATCGGCGTCGAAGTCGTCGAAGCGGTCGACGGAGAGGCCGCGCGGCGGGCTGTGGCGGCGGTGGTGGCGCGGCGGGGGCACTGGCGGTAGCAAGGGCTGCGGTGGCACTAGAGGCAGTGGAGGAGGGGGGGGAGGCGGCGGCGGCGAGGGCTGGGCGCGCGGCAACAGGCGCTCCGTGAGGGCCTGCAGGCGCTGGTGGCGCGAGGGCCGCTCTTCGCGCGCGCCGCGGCCCAGGCGGCGTTGGATGCGATCCAGCGTGCGTCGGTCGGGCTTGGCGCGGCCGAGGCACGCCGCCACCGCCTCCTCGGAGCAGCAGCGGCAAGGGCAGGCGCGCGGCGGTTGTGCGCGACGCACGGCGTACCGCACTGCGCCCAGCGTCACGTACGGGGACCTGCGCACACGCACCCGATATTATTAGATTGCGGATTCGAACGCGCGCGCGGCTCGCCGAAAAGCTTGGCGGCGAGTGGGACCGATTTAGAGCGGGCGAGCTTCCCCGCGACTCCACTAAATTCCGGGAGGATTCCCCGCGACCCACTCCGCCACGGTTCAGGAGTTATATCGGACCGGATGAGTCGCGTTGGAGCTGACCGCTGTGACGGTATTTCTTTGAAGAGTTATAACTGACAGTGTTCCTATAAAATATCCACTGTCCGCGATCTAGTGCTAGCAAGGAGCGTCTGGCTGACGACGGCAGGTGTCGGACAGACAGACGGAAGACGCGTCGACTATAAATAGTGGAACGTTGGCGATTTGGCGACACGGCGACCTCGCACCAATGTTTACAATTTTCGTGCTTGGTTACTGGCAGAGCTGATAAATTTTAATTAATTAGATGCGACGTGTGAGAAGGCGCGTCTTGGTTGATATGAAACTCATTGTAACAGGTGCAAAATAATGTTTTGTTTACATACACCTTGTATATTTATACGTCGGTAATGTTTAAGGAATGAAAGGTGGTGCATCTCATTCAACGCACAAAGAAGGTGCATGCTTTGCCATATAAACAAGAATAAAATTATCTACTATAGAATTTAGTAATCCGTGTTCAGAATGTATATTTTACCGCCATTCATTATTATAAAATAAGAACGATTAAAATATACACCAAATAACACTGAGAGTAATAACAGTACGATAAAAACATCACAAAGAATTACGTCAACAACTGAAATCTCTAGATAGTTGGAAATTTCTAAGTTCACTGAATGTATTGAGTTGTTCATAACCTCAATGTAGATTATATCAAATACGTGTTTATATTTTTATTGTGCATCTGCCAGTGTTTTACTTTTGCATGTAAGCGTAGGGGAAGGTTGCTTTCATTCAGACTAGCATTTTAATTAGACTGTCGTAATGTTAACATTTTCAAAAAACTAAATACAATGTACCTTGATATCACAAAGTCTTTTGAATTTAGAACATTTAGTTTTAAATAGTTTGAGGTCTTATATCAATATTTGTGACGATCGGATCGTAACATAAAAAATACTCTGGAGTCTAGAGAAATCAAGCGTACATTGAAATTGTTGTTGTGTAAGATAATATATACATATGTGTAAGTACACTGTTATCAAACATTAGATTCTTTAAATTGTATTATCTTGAATAATATATTTAGAAGACCGATTCAATCGTAGCAACTTACATACTATCGCTATAATTATTTATAGAGGTAGAGAGTTACTAATGGAATAAAAATATAACCCGACTAAATTCAAAACAAAGCTTCTGGTTTGTCATTTCTACTTATATCCTGTGCATTTGAATTTGATACATTATGCTTTATTGTTTAAATAACTCACTTGATGATTAAAATAAGGAACTAAGCATTTTTATTGAATGCCATAAGATACATGATTTGAAAAATCATTTTGTACATTTTAAACGACTACTTTTATGACTCATATTTCCAGATATGAAGTCTTAAAAATATATAGTAATATTGCCACCTTACCATACCTATTTACAACTACATTCAATAAAGATTATATATAGTAATGATACGATTTTTAATTGCAGGAAATTTTACCTCATTATGATATTATTACTACTATGTCTTCAATACAAACGAATTTTCACTATATTTAAAATAGTTCAAACTCGCTGAAATTTTGGATGTATGTCCTTCAGCCTAACATCTATGCTTCTAGTTTACCAGTTTTTCGTTTTATTATTTATTTTATCTTTAAATTTTATATGTGAAATAGATAAGATTTCCCATACAATACGAATTTCATGATCATTTCGAAACGATTATACTATATGTAAGCCTCTTTTCAGAAAATGCAACATAATTCCTTACCATGTTTGTATATAAAAAAAAAATTGTCGAACAAAACCGTGACTATTTTCAGAAACGCAGTGAACGTCAAAAAATATATAAGTTTGTAAATATTTTATTCGAACCTCCTGCCCGAAAGGATTTAATATGATAGAAGCGAAACGCTTATATTTTAATACATCGCTTTCAATTAAACTGCTTACCCAATAGCATAAAAATACTGTCTGGAAATAAATTTAAAAATCAATTGACTGCATGGCTGCTGAATAATTGTTTTTATAGTGTTTAGGAATTCAAAGAATACAAATGTATAAATAAAATTATTTAAAATATAAGACTAATTGAACTTGCAATGTAACTGCATGAAATATTTGCACGTCTGCTTGCAGACGCAGAGTACAACTATGTGTAATACTATTTTTATCTACTATCTTTTTAGATCTTCTTTATTTGTATTCTTGCAAACAAAATATTCGATTTGATTTGATACATTTTTACTGAAAACTGACTAGACTACTGCCCGAAGTATAGACTCGAGGACAAGCATCCAAATTTCACCGATTTTGTACACTTGTTATTTAAAATGTGTCGAATTTATGGAAAGCGCTATTAGACTTCATAGATACTTTCAATTCTGCTAAATATTAATATACCTACAATAATTGTTCAATACTTAGTCACAGTTTAGTGATAATCCATATAAATTACTAAAAAGGTACCATCAGTTGTAATGTTTACACCGTAAATGAACACTCCAACACAATAGTAAACTAACAGTTAGTATGTAATTATATAAAAGAACTAATAAACAGAGAGTTGAAATACATAGACATGTTATATCCGAACACCACTGCTCTAAAAGCTTACTAGAATTTACCTATATACATAAGCAATAATTACGCGTGAAATGAAGCAGTTTTCTTATCTCTCACAGTGCCTGTATATTTGGTGCAGAGTCTAAAGACACAAGGAAGGCATATTGTCCACAGATTATTCCTAAAAATACGATTAGCGGCGATGTACCTATTCACCGGACGCTCGGAAGTGCAAGACTGGCAGTGACTCAGGTAATTACCCTGAATTCGTCAAGTAAATATGGAGGGCATACAATACATCTACAGGTAAAACAATCTTAGATAGTAAAAGGTATGTGTTTAGACAAACTTATCTGCAGAGTTCATGAAGGATTTGGCGGTTTAGGCAATTGCAACGGAATTTCGTAGTTATTTTTTCTGTGACTCCACAGATAAGTTGCCGCACTGTAATGTAGGATTATTTAAAATATTTGTCAAAAATAAGTACAGGGAACCTGGAGTGGTCGCGCCTTCTTCGCGCGCCATCTTGCGGCGATCTCGGCCGAGTTTCTGACGCCATCGATTACGTCACACCACGCATGCTCACCACTACACCATCTGAAACAAAGATAAATCAAATTTTAATTCAAAACAAATAAGGTTTTCATCAAATTTGACTATCGATAAATTTGGAAAAAATGTTTACATTCGATCATATTTTATCGGTCTTTTTGACGTTAACCAGAAATGGTGAAACTAAGGCTTGGTTACTCTATTGACGCGCGTCTACTGCCATCTATGGTTAGATGTACTCCCAAGCAAGAAAGGTAAAGTCCCACAAGTTTTTTTCCCAAATTAATGTCTATTAAAATAGGTTATTCGTAGCACCTTTTTATAAGGGAAATCTTATTATAGAATCACATAACATATATTTTATATTTTTAAATAATATAAATTAATATAATAATTATTATTCTCCATCAAAGTTTTACTTTTCTCGGCTTTAAGCCGGTTTCAACTGTAATTACGGGTCTTGGCCAAGTAAATTACAGTGTGTAATTTGTAGAAGTTACGGTGAGTGTGAAGTTATTTCATTTTCCTCGAACTGCATAAACTTTCTTACTAACCGGCAATTGTTAAGGATTGCGGGTTTTTGTAATTTTATTATTAAATTATCTTTTACATCTATGACTTTTAGGCTTTGGTGAATATGATTTGGTACATAGCTATAAGTATTTAACGGGACTTAATCGCGATAAAACATGTATATTTTTAATCGCGGTTAAGTCCCGTTAAATACTTATAACTATGTGTTCAAGTCACGAAAATCTTAAAGTTACTGTATGATTTGGTACTACTCCGGTGGTAGAAATAACTATGGGGACTACATACACCTTTTTTTGCTTCCAGATTCTTGATAATTCTTCTTTTAGTTCAGCATATTTACTAATTTTCTCCGATATGGTATTCTGTAAGTTATGTGTAGGTATTAGGTACAACGATGTCTATTAAATGTGTGGTCTTATTAGTTTTATCTCATAGAGTGATGTTCGGTCTATTGTGGTGAACACAGAAAAGAGAATAGTATTTTATATCTCTATGGTGGTGAATGGTTCACTCTGTGAGTATGGCACGGTCGTCATAGTTATAAAATTGAAAAATAGCTACAGTAGTTTGAAGCACTGATGGCTCAGTGGGAAGCAGTGATGGCTCAATGGCATTGGCTATGGACTGCCGCGCAGCAGGTCCATGGTTCAAATACCGCCGCGGACTTGAGCCGCATGGTGGAACGGCATTTTGCGAGTGCCCGTCTGGCTAGCGACCACCCCCAAGTAGAAAATCTGTCGCCAAGCACCTAACAGTGTGTTCCGGCAGCAGTCCTTGAGAGCCAATGAAATTACAGGCACATGAGACTTAACAACTAGGTATGTCTCAAGGTGACGGGCGCAGTGCAATTCGTGACTTGTGTGACGAAATGCATCTGTTATAGGCAGAGGATACCGCTTAACCTCAGGTGGGCTTCGAGCTTGTTCCGTCACAATTACACCAAAAAAAAGTAGGAGCATAGAATAAAGGCTATGCAAAAAGGATATGCAAAATTTGATAGAGTACAAACGTGGAATATTATTATACTGCGTTTGTTTGAATGCAATGCATACATCAATAAATACCTCAGGTAGTGAGCTCGATGCAATACTGCAGATACGATAGGAGTGTTCTGGGCGGTATGTGTCTGTAACGACCAGTGCCCGGCGGTCAGCTCAATCGTAATTGGTTATTAACAAAGTCTGATTTAAATCATAAAATAATTGTGGTTTTTCCATAGTGTATTAACATAATATATGTTACTTACTAACAAAGCTATTTAACTATAGGTTGCGTGTATTCATATGTATCGGTAATGACCGTAGAGATATAAAATTATTCTCTTTTCTGTGGGTAATGACAGTGGATGGGGTGCATTTTAGGCAGAAAGATCCCTACCAACAACTAACAAGAAACTCGTACACATTGTACCTACACTTTTACATTATGTCATGTGAAAAAGTGAAGTTGTCTTCTTAGGAAAAATAATGGTTTGTTCACGAAATGAAATGTATTGAAATTGAAAGAAAGGGACTGTTACGTTGTCCAAATAGCAGACTATGAACCATTTAGTGTATCATGGGTTTTTTAAGAAAGTTTTTAAGGGCATTGAGACTTTAAACTGTAATTTTGAACATATTACAGACTATCTATGTATTACTTTTTTTACGTAAGATAATTTAACAACCACAAATGAGTCAAAATATATTTGGAAATGAAATGAATATGCGCAAATGAATAGTTTTTAACGTATACGAATGATTACAGATTTTTTCAAATACTTATTTTTAAAAGACCAATATACTGTTGAATATCATCTGAATATAAAATTAATCAAAATCGTAGCATTACTAAATAGAAGAGAAGTTTCAGGGCTATCGGAAATTATTGAAAGGAAACGATTTAAATCACCGAAAAACAAAACATAGAAAAAGATTGGAAATAGATGACGTCACAGAGAGGTAAGTGAACTGGCTGAACCTAAAAGAGCGATTTTCACTTGGCCAGAAAGCTATACGTAAACGAACTATTCATATATTTAGAAGCGCGGCATCTATCGATTTATTTTAGCATTAGAGCCGTTGCCTTGTAAATGCTCCGGTTGTAGGGCGGACGTTATCAGTTCGGCGGTTAGATATAAATACTTACCACGTTCGTTTGTGGGAGAGCAGCGTTAACTTGAACTCATTTAGTTAAACAAGTTTTGTGTAGATGTCACTCTTAAGGATTTTAATTATTTTAACTTTCAATATGTCAGTCATAACATACATATTATTATCACGCCTGTAGGGGTAGGCAGAGGGGAGTAAACAACCACGTTTCGCCCATTGGGTTTTGGTCCCATGTAATAGCCGGCGAGTCTATTGTTATTCACCGGGCCCGGTTCAAGTTCACACAATTTTTTCTCTAACACGCTGGACGAAACACAAGAACATATTACGAAAAATATGTTTACGCTTACAACATATAAAACAAGAGCATATCTATCCAATGAAACCCTGGCAGGGCACTAAGATGATATACAGCCCGGTTGTGCGTCCCACAACACCTTACTCACATCCACGTGAGAAGTGGCGTGCTTCTCATTTGGCGCACTTTTCTCTTAGTAGCCTCATACGACACCCACGCGAAGAAATAGCGAAGTGACATTCTAACCCGGCACCAAAGTTGCAATATGTATGAAATATATTTCTACGAATAACAATTAGGTACTAAATATAAAATACTGCAAATTAATTTTGTACGCCTTTGTACCTACATGATTTACAGCAAAGACCCCATTCTCGAATTTATTGCATTCGTCATCAATGTTAAGAGTGATATTATTCTAATTATTGTTATGAAAAATGCAAAAATTAAACGCTTTTTACACTTTTCGGAGATGAATATAAATACCTACTCAATAACTATAAATAAACACCTTATCGATAATTATTTAGAAATTTGTTATCTATGAAACGGCTGTTACCTTCTGACAAATTGTCCATAATACTCCAAGTAATAATTTGTTAAAGATTAATACAGAGGTACAAAAGAAGAATACCTTATGAAGCTCAAAGTACCTACTTATGTACATAAGACCTCTATGGATAATTAGTATGTTGAACTCCAAAAGAGGCGGATACAAAATAAAAATCGGCCAAGTGCAAGTAGGACTCGCGCACGAAGGGTTCCGTACCATTAGCTATAAAACATTAGACTTCATATTTTAACCTTTTTTGTTTTAACGTGCGCGAGTCCAACTCGCACTTGGCCAACTTTTTGTATTTGTTGTTATAGCGGCAACAGAAATAGGTACATCATCTGTGAAAAGTTCAACTGTCTAGCTATCACCGTTCTTGAGATACAGCCTGGTGACAGACGGACGGACGGGCGGACGGACAGCGAAGTCTCAGTAATAGGGTCCCGTTTTTACCCTTCGGGTACGGAACCATAAAAAGGTTGAAGGTGCAAGAGATTCTGTCGTGATGATTTATTTATTCACTAGCTTTCCGGGCGCGGCTCCGTCCGCGCGTATGTCGGTTATCGCACAAAAACATTAACCTCTTTTTGCGCAGTCGGATAAAAACTACCCTATGTTTTTTCCCGGGTCTCAAACTATCTCCATACCAAATTTCATTCAAATCGGTCCAGTAGTTTTGGCGTGAAAGCGTAACAGACAGACAGACAGACAGACAGACAGAGTTACTTTCGCATTTATAATATTAGTACTGATTTCATTACATCAAAAACTTACAGTCAATGACCAAAACGTTTTTGGGCTAGAGTTAAAGTTAAGAATAAAAATATAAGTCAGGTATGATTAATGTTTGGTGTAACCAGATTGGGTAAGATTAACAATCTGTTTATCAAGGGAAGGACGATTAGCGTAATATTGGCATGTTATGGGCAGTCATCACTATCAACACATACTGATTGTAGACTGTAACACTGCCTTCAGGCCCTGCGGGAGGAGCTGATCTATCGCGTGATTTCTCAAACCTGAAATCCCAGTTAGAATATTATTATTCAAGGGAACATTTTAACGTCGAATTTTTACCTACCAAATTGGGCAATTTAATCAAAGAAGATGGTCATTGCCAGCGCAGTTGCAACGTCAACATTAGCTAATCTAATCCCTGGGACTGTCCCATATATTTCCCGGACGTCTGGCAACCCTAACCTCTATGAAGGCATACTCGTACTAAGTGGCATTCGATTAAGCCAGAGATAAAACAGCACATTATCTAAGAATTTTTTACCTGTAGATGAGTTGTGTGCCCTCCATATTTACTAGACGAATGCAGGGTAATTACCTTAGTCACTACCAGTCTTGCACTTCCGAGCGTCTGGTGAATACATCGCCGCTAATCGTGGTTTTTAGGAATAATGCCTTCCTGTTTCATATTTGAACGTTATTTCCTTGTCATTACAAACTGCATATATATTGTGCGTAGGTATGTAGATAGGTGAATTTTAGTAAGCTTTTAGTGCAGTGGTGTTCGGATAATAACTACCTACTCTATGAATTTCAACTATCTGCACATTATGGTACAATAAATCATTAATGAATTTGCAGGTATAAACCACATCTAATAATTCACTTTGTTAGAAACATAATGCTCTCAAATTGAATAGTAAGTATCACGTAATCCGCGGTTTTGTGGCGTCGACTAGCACGATTGACAAGGACGGCCCGCGTCTTGAGTTACCTCCACAATATAGTACGTTTATTATTAATGTTATCAATTAATGATCATATTATTTACAAACCTTGAATTTAAATGATATATTACAGGAACAGTTTTAGTAGCAGTAGAACTCTTTGTGATCGAGGTCGCCTGGCGATGTATTGCCACCAAACAAACCTATACCTACCACTGAGCAGCAAAGTTCGCATTACTGTATTCCGGTTTAAAGGGTGCCGGTGAAATCGCTGGCACATGAGACTTAACAACTTTTTGTCTCAGGGTGATGGGCGCAGTGCAGTCGAAATGCGTCTCTTATTACAGGCAGACCACTTAAATCCAGGTGGGCCTCGTTTATGTTCCACAATCTCGTAAAAAAACTTTGTTGATGGTTTAAAAGATTTTATTAACTTTCAAACAACGGGCGCGTATGAAAGAAATTGTAGCGACTTAATGAAAATTCGATGTATACATCTATTTCTTAAAGAAACAGGGATGATGTGAAGTAAATATATTTATGTAATAAATAATTTTAATTTGACAATACATGTCCTTCTTTGGTTTTTTCACTACAACAAGCACATCAGATACGATTAATACGTTTTTTTTATCTAATAAAATGCTACTACGGACAAGCCTCCCAACTGATCGTAAGCGCATATCCACTACGATTACAGTGTTAACTTTCTGTTCGCTTTACACTGTTCTCTGTAGATACTATATGAATGTATAATATGTATATGTATGTTGAGTAGATACTAAAAAGCCTTTTAGGCTGCGATCAGAAATCATCGAAGCTTTTAGGCCATAACTTTCAAATTATTGCAAGATTTGTTACTTATTGTTTCTGTCAGAAAACCGTCAATAATTAATTGTAAGACAACCGGCCAAGTGCGAGTCGGACTCGCGTACGAAGGGTTCCGTACCATTAGCTATAGAACATTAGACTTCATATACAAAATTTTTTTGTTTTAACGTACGCGAGTCCGACTCGCACTTGGCCAACTTTTTGTATTTGTTGTTATTGCGGCAACAGAAATACATCATCTGTGAAAATTTCAACTGTCTAACTATCACCGTTCTTGAGATACAGCCTAGTGACAGACGGACGGACGGACGGACAGCGAAGTCTCACTAATAGGGTCCCGTTTTTACACTTTGGGTACAGAACCCTAACAAGCATTTCTATTCTTATGAGAAATCTCATATAAGTAAGGATACATATCTCATATATAAGGATTTGATATAAGTAAGACATCACATAAGTACAACCATGCTTCCGGACAATGCATGATGTTTCATCAATTACATGTCGACGTCTGGAAGTCCACAACCTCGCGATTTTCACGGTATTTTCTACCTCGCACTGCCACATTATTGAACCAGCTGCCAGGTGAAGTATTTCCGAACAGTTACGACTAAGGAACCTTCAAGAAGAGAGCTTGTTCCCTCCTTAAAGGCCGGCAACGCATCATCGAGACCTCTGGTGTCGCGGATGTTTGTGGGCGACGGTGATCCCTTACCATCAGGTGAGCCGCATGCTCGTTTGCACTCCAAACCAATAAAAAAAAATGCTTTCGAATCTTGTTTCCTTACATTGTCGTAATACATAATCGTTGATTTTAATGGAAGTGATATAGATATCGTATAACTCTAAAGATCTCAGCTCTAAATTAAACTTCACAAAAATACTTTCTCAAAAAACAACGCACCGTCAAAAATAATATACATGGAACCATAAATAGAATTTAAAATAAGTGCCTCACGCACAGTCACACCTCTATTTTATCGTCAGTATATACATACATAGTAACAGTATGAGTATTACATGAATGCTACATACTTCGATCACAGGTGGACTGCCTACTGCTTTGATCAGTGAATAAAATCGTAATAATAATGTTAGATAAGTAGGTACTTTCCAAATTATGCAGCAAGGCACTAGTTACGTAGGCACGTCCCTTCATATTTTTAGAGTGTGTTTGCAACTACTGCCGTCTTCCCAAGGGATCATATTTACAAAATATGCTGCGAACGTAAATAAACATTATTTGTTAGGCATATTTTTAGGGTTAATAAGCCTGCGCTTAGCCGTCCGTCCTACCGCCACACATATCAATATGTGTGGCGGAGTACGTGTGTAGTATGTGTACTGTAAGTAGTATATATAGCCATTTAAAATGTTGAATATGTACAATTACAGCGGACTGTCTCTCAAAGTCAGCACTCATACTTCTGTTGCTTTCATCTCAACAGCAGACTGTTCCACTCACGAAAACGCACCCCTCCATATTTATTAAGTGCATAGTACTACTACTGACTACCCAAGCGATTTTATTATGTTTTTATAGCATTTACACCCGTACTAAGACCCTACCCTACCTTACAAATATATAACGATAATTTACTGTGGAGGAACGCGCCTTCGTGACTGAACCGATTTGTACATTTATTCGTCTATTGAACTTTCATCTGCCAAGTGACATACCTGACTTTTACTTACATTAATTATAATGTCGATAGTAATAATAATAATTCGTTTGTTTGTCAGACTATTGTGTTAGGTATTTGTCAGTTTTTTACAACATATAATTATATAAGTCCAAATTAATATTCTACCGTTTAGTGCACAGTGTACAAATGGATGTAATAATTATGTTTGAATAGGCAAAAATCTCACAGCAGTAAGAAGTAAGTTAACTATATTTATGATAAAATATTCACCATAATAAAATGAGTTCAACAATCCCTCATTGCCATGTTACTTACAAATCTTCTAATTATTAAGAACGGAAATGAAACCCAGGCAAAACAAGAACTTTATAGCTATAAAAAGTAGATCCCAGATTACTAACCTATTATTACTACAAATAATAATATATGTAATTTATTAAACACATACATACTACTAAAGTAGATAGCACCAGAAAAAGAAGTCATAAATATTATATGAAATTTCAGAAGTCCATACTGTTTTTATAATGTACGTACATCTATTATGACGAAATCCTATATCAACTTCCGAAAGCCAATAGCAACTTTTGAACTCGGGTTATCCAAACAAACTTTGATAAATGAACAGTCACCGAAATACTTTAAAGTTGAAGATATAATGTGGAAATGTTTTGAAAAGGACACGTTTGTGGGAGGCTAATGAATACCGTTTAGGTAGCTGATAATAGTTTATTGCTATATGTAGTGGAATTTAGCGTTAAGATTAATGATAGCTTTTGAATGAGAAACATCTTGTTGTATGGGGACTTACTGTCGTTTGTTCTCTGTATTTGATGTTTTCTGTTTGGTTAGTTATTTCTTTTCATGTCATCGATGCGAAAACTTGTTTTATATATTGCCTTATAGATAAATAGTGGTTTCAAAGTATTAGTGGGCAGTATATTTTAAATTTATATACATATAGCTTTGTTTGTAATATATTGCAGCGTTTCTATGTCAAAATCATTTGTTAAATGTTGGTGTTTAGTTCGCTCTTGTAATTATAAAGGTCAATAACAAAACACTTGTACAGCAAGAGGGGTATTATATAAGATTTTTTTACCTGGGTATTATAGATAGAGCCACTGCGGGGAGAGCGGGCAAGACTAGTGGCCATACTTTTTATATACAAAAGTAATATTATTACAATATTAATTAAGTATGTAGGTGATTGTCGGCGGCTTCGCAGTGCACAGTGGTAAAATGTCCTAAGCATTTTTATCTTCTAAATAATCACCAATTGTATAAAATGGGTACCTAAGTACTTACCTACTTTTTTAATGAATATTTTTTGTACGCAACTTAAATTTTCTTTCTGTGAGAGATCTTTACGAAGTTTTTAATGAAATTTCAAACTATTACCTAGGGATTTTTTGATTGTTTTAAATTTATATTTTGCTGGCTATGGGTGTAGGCACCTTATATGCTTATAAATATAAGATGTCGGTTCAACATATTCCTGCTAACAATGGTTTGAAAACAATGCCATTTGGTATCTGCAATAGACTTTGCTGACTGTTTAGCGTTATCTGACTCCTATCTATTACATATGTATGTACAACTTCCGGAGTTTATTGAGATATATTATTATGAGAGTTTATACCTATACCAGTGAATTGCGCATGCAAGTGTAAGGAAGTAGCTGTCACGTTTACCAGTTCCTGTAGGATAACTAGAACAATAGGGGTTCTCATAAACTTCTACGCATAAACGCAAGGACTGCACCTGGTCCCTTGATTCAGTAATTCTTTTGCTCACATGTGCAAAATGTATGTTGTCCTAGTGCAAATAAAAACAAACAACTTTTCATAAATTCCAAACCAATGTAGATAATACTTCAAATACAATTTATTATATAACTTTTACAATTTCCTACTAGTACTTTTCGCCTCGAAGTCTCTTGCCAGAATAACCATTCGACGGACTGACTGGTTTCTTCCTCCTGTATTTTTCCCTCCAAAATGCGATAGTGGTAAATCTTTTCTGATTGGCCGATCGAGCTCAACAGTTATTGGTCGATTTTGAATAAACGACCACGAGATCGTGTCTGTGTTGCCACTATTTAAAATACCGAAATATTTAATAAAATATTGGTTCAGATAAAAATAATCTAGAAATCCATTGAAAATCATGACACAACCATTCCGCATGTTATACAGGCCGACCAAATTACCTCGCCCACAAACACTGTACTTATTTGTTTTCAAATATTTAGCCTGGGTCTGAAGGAAAATAGCTTAGGATGTTGAGCCTAGACAAGAATAGCCAAATATTTCCCTTGCAAATGAAGAGAGATGGATATACGCAACATAGTCTAAAATTGTCGTTTGTTAAGCAAGGCTTCAAAGTTGTGATTGGGTGTGAGTGTTTGTATTGAGGAATAATGATTCTAAGCAAGTGGTTCAGATATTTCTGAAGGTAAAGAATATTTTAAAGAGACGCAAAATAACTTCACTTTCAAGCTAAATACACAAATTTTACCTACAACGTAAATTCTAGTTGCAGTAAAAAAACAGTACAGCAATGATGGCCGAGCGGTTATAGCTACGGACTCCCGTGCCGCAGGTGCCGCCCTGGTTCGATCCCTACAGCCGCGCCAGCTTGAGCTTCACAGAATGGTGGAAGGGCATTTTGCGAATGCCCGCCTGGCTAGCTACCACCCTCAAGTTGAAAATCTGTCGCCAAGCACCTAGCGGTGTGTTCCGGCAGCTGTCCTTGAGAGCCAGTAACTCTAGGTTAGCCTGAACAACATCCTCGCTTACCATCAGGTGAGATAGTGGTCAAAGGCTAACCTATCAGGCATGAAAAAAAAGTGACAAAATACAGTTATATTCCTATTTTTCAAGATAATTAACGATACCACAGAATAAATAACAGTTACTACGTCTCATAACATACACTCGACTCGTGTGCTGTGAATCAAACATCTAATTTGGTTTCTGTGAACACACTTTCATAATTTCCTGTGAATAATATAAATACAACGGTTACTAATAGTTTATTTATTGAAAAGAAGAGAAATATTTACAGATGCTGATGTTGTACGTAAATATAAATTAATTTATTGCTGAATATATTTAGTGGTTATGCACGCTTCCTCAAATGAAATTAGATACGTACATTGTACATTGGCCATGTACCTATACAGGATTATTGGAAAAATGCTAACAACCTCTTTGAGTTGAATTCTGCTAGTCCTAACAAACATTTTGAGTTGTTTGTTTTTGTTTAGAAAAAAAACGTTTGTTATTTTATTTTTGTGTTTTTTGACTGAATAAGTACGAGGACCACCTGATGTTAAAAGTCTCTTGTGCCTGTAATGATCAGTACTAATATTATAAATGCGAAAGTAACTCTGTCTGTCTGTCTGTTACGCTTTCACGCCAAAACTACTGGACCGATTTGAATGAAATTTGGTATGGAAATAGTTTGTGACCAGGGAAAAAACATAGGACAGTTTTTATCCAACTGCGCAAAAAGAGGTTAATGTTCTTGCGCGATAACCGACATACGCGCGGGCGGAGCCGCGCCTGGAAAGCTAGTTATTTCATATATTTTACTAGCTTTCCGGGCGCGGCTCCACTAACGAAGTCACGAATTGCACTGCACTCGTCAACTTGAAACATTCATGTTACGTCTCATGTGCCTGTAACTACACTGGCTCTCAAAGACCGCTGCCGGAACATACCGTTAGGTGCTTGGCGACAGATTTTCTACTTGGTGGTCGCTAGGTGGGCATTCGCATAATGCTCTTTCACCATGCGAGCGGTGAAGCTCAAGCCGGGGGTAGGCATCGAACCATGAACCTGCTGCGCGGCAGTCCATAGCCAATGCCACTGAGCCATCACTGCCAACAGTCAAGTGACTGTAGAACTGTTGATTAAAGGTGTTAGTTTGCTGAAAACGTATTGCATTATTTATCCCAAACCCTCAGCTCGTAACAGTATACCTATCGATGAAGGGCTTTGTACAATACCTATACCAATTATAAGAATTTAAAAGCTGTCGCTTAATGTCCTTTTGGATTTGGTAAATGGCAACTAAAGGAATTATTGCATAGCATGCCTGTTCGCATGCCTTTTTCGCCCGAAAATCAGCAGCCATAAAACCGAAGACTTTCTTCATTGTTGTCGACAGTAGAATAAAGACATGAAAGTTGAAAATTACCAAACTCTCATTTGGTCACCAATAATTATGATTGAAATAAACAGATAGATAGTCACATAACAGTAAGTTCTGATTGGTTCAGTGTACAACAGTTTATCTATCTTAAGTTTTTGAGAAAGTTTGCGAGAAACGTGTGATAAGTCGCATCCTCTTCACCTCGAATAGGCTTCTCATCACACTGCAATAAAATCTAATGTATTTTAGTCTTCCTAATAAGTAACTTATGCCCCATTCTGCTCACAACCCAGAACATGTAGGTCTTTGTATTTTCCAAAAATCAAAGAAAAAAAAATTTACCAAAAAATGGGACCAACTTCAACACCCAAAAGTGTGAAATAACTTGTTGAAGTCGGTACCATGATAGTTCAAAAGTACCTATTATCACAATATTGTGCGCATGGTACCAACTTCGATAAGTTTAATTTTTGGGTGTTGAAGTCGGTTCCATTATTTGGTTAAAAATTTTTTTTACTCTTTTTAGTGACCCTTGCTACTTACGGGATCGATTGTCAATCACTGGCAACGACTACATTATCAAGATTACAAGATAGGTAAATATTTTTCAGTTATTGGAATGTAACTCAAAAATGGCTTGACCGATTTTGATGAGATTTAAATGGGACCAAACGACAAGCATCAGCTTTCAAACAAAAGAAGAGTTTTCAAAATCGGTTCTCCCAGTCAAAAGTTCTGAGGTAACAAACATAAAAAAGACGAAATGAGAAGATCCTCCTATTGGAAGTCGGTTAAAAAGGGTTTTCAAAGATCTGAAAATTTTATTTCTGAAAGCTTTCATCCAAAATGAGGATGACAATACAAGCACACCGTGAATGGGGCTATAGTTTCCAAAATAGATTTTTCAAATATGTGAAATGGGTAAGTAGTAACTTAGGTATTTATTTCATAAATTAGGTATTTATTAATAAATAAATACCTGAGTTACTACCGAGGTATTTATTTATTAACAAAATAATAGTAGTACATACTTTTTATGTATTTTTTTTTGGGTCAGTTTTGTCGTGTTTACAACTTTCAGTGTGCCTTACTTCAATATGAATTGCCTTGGAAATAGTGGTGGACCTTCCGAACCTATTAATAAGTAAATAACTCTTTCCTCAGAAACTCATCTTGGAGCCGAGCCAGTTATAAATAACAGCTGTAAATGACTAAATTCAGGAATAAAACATGTCAAATTAAAGTAGGTTGGTAATTAAATAGTTATTTGTCAAATAAGCAAGTCACTTTTTGTATCTCAATCAAGTCATTATGCAATGATTGCTATAAGGCAGTGTCGCCTGCCAAGAACACACAGGTTTACTTATTTTCCTTAATTTGTGGTTCACATACTGCCACGAGGCTGATTCAAAAGTGATGTTAGGGATTTTGAGAATTCTTGAGAGTTAAACTACTTCAATTCCTAAATTCTACATAGTGTCACTCAGATTTAGGTCAATCTGTCGCATAACAGTTTCGATTCTACGCGAGCAAATTTCTTTGACCACATCTTCAGTTATGAATAAGTAGTGATCAAATGCAAGCCTATTATAAAATGCAATATCAGCTGGACCGTCTTTCACCACCTGTAACTGCGTATCCTATAGCAACTATAATAACACAAACTTGGGTTCCGTTCATGGAATTAAAAAACAGGCAATTCATTATCACTTGCTTTTCTGGCTGACCGAAAAAAATAATTGTTTTGCAAGTCTGCAAAGTAGTTATCTGGCGCGAACACATCAGCGAAGAAAATGCTAGGTGCAATAAATCAGTTTTAATATTTAAAATGTAAATAAACATTTTAAATATTAAAACTGATTTATTGATGATATATACAAAGTCAAATTACGTACCTATACCACATTTGGTGATACAAATTTTTTAACTTTTCCTTAGCAAGCGAATAATAAGCAATTTTCCACGTAGATTTCAAATAATAAACATCAGCTTTCTGAGCTTCTATGAAGTGAAACATAACCCGTATGTAGGAATTGTGAATAATTTAAATTAAGCCATTAAAAAGAAACTCACAAACATACATACGTTCTAAGATCACCTCTCTGCATAGGTTCATAAACCCTGACAACATAACACTTATATTTTCGGGCAGTCGTGTAAAAATGTAAAATAGTCAAACAAAGTATATTTATGTGTTCATAAACAGCACAAAATACATTCCGACCTGTGCCGCCACGCCGAGCACACCTGTCTACAGCTCCGCCAGTATCTCCCAGTGAGACCGCAATAGTCCCCGCACTATTGCCGTCTCACTCGGGTCATCGTTCCGACGCTAGTTGCAGACCAGTGCCTTGGAATACGCAGTCCTGACGAAGTTTTGTTTTCTGTGCAGACGCTGAGCAGCCGCCGAACGCCGAGCAACGCGAGCTACGAGCTCGCCGTGCCGTCGCGCAGAGGCGCTCTAAGACGTCTGGCATTACCACCTACCCAGTCCCTTGTTTCGGACGAACAACATCATATCGGGCTGGTGGTCTTGCTTCGACCGCACTTTTCGGTGCGCATTTCACCACTTTACTATCCGACACAACATAGTAACAGTCGCGTAACAACACACTTTGTGCTGTTAAGCGACGTCGTTCAGGCGTGGGGTAGCGTCAGCCAAACCCGTCTGAACGATCAAATCCGCCATTTGCTGCGGTCGCAGTGTGACACCCTACGGTGACAACGGCCACTGTTGTTGTTTTGGTTTAACCTTGCACCGTGGCCTTTCCCGCTTCACGGGTCAGCCGAAGCAAGCTGGGCTCCGGGATTCTGGCCTTGGGGTCACCCCTAGTCAAACCCGGAGTAGCGCTTAGGAGCACCCCTCTCCGCCGAGAAAAAAGCTCGGAGAGGGTACACAACTAGGGCACACCATAGGTACTCACTCCCTCTCACACAAGTGAGCTCACGAGTTGCGTGAGGGAGACAGAACCCGTTAGGCCATCCTGAGTATTCCCCTCAGGATGCAACGTCCCTCTAACGGTGAGGTGGAGGTCCTTCAGACCTTCGCCCTCCGCTACCCCGAACTCTACGCTGATCATCAGCAATCGCTTAACGATGCAGAGAGTGCCCGCCTCACGGACACTCTCATCGCTCCCTCCGGAATTCCAATTCCGGAGGCCATCGTCCCTCCTCTGACCCGGTCCTTCTCAGAGGACAGCCCGACTTCGCCCGCTCCGGGCCCTGACAACAGACGCACGGTGGCAGCCCCTCCCCGTGAGAGGTCTCGCTCGCGCTCACCGATCGGGAGGCCAGCGAGCACCCGTCCCTCCATCGCCGTTGTCGAGCCCACTTCGGACTCCGAAGCGGAGATGGAGGTAGATCCGAGTCGCGCCTTACGCACTGACTCGGACTCAGATAACGACGGCTATACCGTCGTAGATAGAAAGCGCAAGCGTGCTCCTAAAGCCGCTAGTTGCGCAACTTCCGCCCCTCCCGCCAAGGCACCCGCTAAGGCCCCCGCCTCCGGCAAGAAGCCGACCCCCGCCCCGCGCCCCGCGTCTCCTCCCTCCGCTCCGGCCACCACTGCCGCGTCCCCTCAGGACGCGAGCGCGCGCCGCGAAAAACCGCCTCCGCCCCTGTTCATTCAGGACAAAACCAAATGGGACATGCTGTCCCGTTTAGTTTCGGATCGTGGGATCCACTATACTAATGCCCGCTCCACGCAGCAGGGCATTAAAGTCCAAGTTTCCACCATTAGCGACCACAGAGCGCTAACTAAACTCCTCCGCCACGAGAGCATAAGTTTTCACACTTATGCGCTCGAAGAGGAGAAAGTCCTCCGAGTGGTCATCCGCGGTGTGCCCAAGGAGGTACATACCGATTCGGTATGTGCCGACCTGAAGGCACAAGACTTCCCCGTACATGCAGTTCACCGCATGTACAGCGGGAAGGACCGCAGCCCCTACGATCTAGTACTCGTAGTACTAGATCGTACTCCTGAAGGCAAGGCCATTTTTAATTTAAAAAAGGTCTGTGGCCTCTCAGGACTCGATGTCCAAGCCCCATACAAGAATGGGAGTCCCTCGCAGTGCCATAACTGCCAACTATACGGGCACGCCTCCCGTTTCTGCTTCGCTCGCGCTAGGTGCGTTAAGTGCCTAGGCGATCACGCGACAGCAGCGTGCACTCGCACCCGTGATTCGCCGGACCCACCCAGCTGTGTTTTATGCGGTGCTCAAGGGCATACCGCGAATTACCGTGGCTGCCCTAAAGCACCACGAGTGAACCACAGGGTGGCAAGGCATAGGCCGACCCGTCCCTCTTACGACCGTTACCAACGGGTAAGCCCTAAATTAACGGTAGTACCTGCCTCACAGGTAATACCCGCGCCGCTCCCAGCCCGTAACGCATGGTCTAAACCACCCAGTATGGTTAAGACCGTCGCTACCGCCCGCGCCCCGGCCCGCGCGCCCGCACCCGCGCCCGCACCCGCACCCGCCCGCGCCGCGGCCCCTGCCCGCGCACCGGCCCCGGCTCGCCCCGCGCTCCCGGCACCCGTCGCTAACACCATTCGCGCGCCTCCCCGCGCCGCTTCCCGGCCACAAGCTCCACCTATGCCATTGATGGCTGCCCCTCTTCAAGAGGCAATCAACCTAGTCAGCGATCTGGCTATGTCGGTTGACATCAATGAGGTACAAGAGCTATTCCACAAGATGCAATACGCTCAATCCCCAGCGGACGTGATCCAATACACATTGGAACACGCGAATTTACTTAGCGCCCTTAAGCGCTTCGTTCCCCAGGCCCCTCCCCAGTACAACCACTATGGGTAGTACAACCGAACGCACGAAACCGTACTCAGTTTCGTTAGCGTCATTTAACGCTGACGGCCTCTTCAGACAACGTGACCTCGTCCACGACTTTTGTTGTACCCACCTTATCGATATCATATGCGTGCAGGAAACCTTTCTAAAACCGGGGAAGGCGAACCCTAGGTTTGCCAATTACAGAACGGTACGTGATGATAGAGTGAACTCCCGTGGGGGAGGCACTCTTATCTATTACAAAAGGTCCCTGCACTGCATTCCCCTACCTACCCCGACTCTTGTTAATATGGAAGCATCTTGTTGCCTCCTAGCTATGACTGGTCATCAACCTATAGTCATAGCATCCTGTTACCAAGCTTGCGCAAAGCCGATCGTCCGAGCTGACTTAGAAGCCCTATTCTCATTAGGAAGCGCCGTCATTCTGATTGGCGACTTCAACAGTAAGCACATCCTATGGAATTGTAACGTCAACAATCCCAGAGGTATTGCACTTGAAAACCTAATCGCAGAACTTAACTTTGACATAATTGCGCCCACTGAGCCCACTCACTACCCTTATATGGCAGACCACCGATCTGACTTGCTTGACATGGCACTATTCAGAGGCGTAACACTCCGGTTACGCTCCATAGAAGTGGTTCACGAGCTTCACTCTGACCACCGACCCATTATACTGCGACTAGGTCCCGACCCAACGACTGACCTCCCCCGCCCCACTAAGACGATAGTGAACTGGAAGCAAGTAGGCGATGCCCTAAAGGCTATCAGTTCACCGGACCTAGACAAGATCCCTGACGACATCCTGACAAAAGATGACGTAACCCTTGCGATCGATTCGTTCACCAATCACCTCTCCACCGTAGTAGGTGCATCCGCAAAGGAGGTCATAGTGCCGGACGACCGGCGCCTTGTCATTCCAGCGGATGTGAGACGATTGGTGACGGAGAGTAAAGCAGTGACCCGACATTACGACTCTTACCCCAGTAAAGAGAACAAAACTAAGAAACGCCACTTTGAACGCATGGTTCAAAGTCGCATGTCTGAGTTGCGTGATCAACAATGGGGCGATAAACTTTCAAACCTCGTGCCAAGCCACCATGCTTACTGGGACTTGGCGCGAGGCTTGAAAGGAAGTAACCATAACGACATGCCTCCCTTATACAGACCAGTCCCACTTGTCCCAGCGTTCTTTGACGAAGACAAAGCTGAGTGCCTAGCTGATAGCCTAGAGGCTCAGTGTTCCCCTAACGTAGATCACGTTGACCAAGCTCACCTCGATTCGGTGGATGCTGAAGTCGAACGTAAAAGCTCTGTGGTCACCTCTGAACTCCCACCAATCACCTTAGCGACTTACGCTGAGGTGGAGAGACTGATCAAGGCCCTCCGACCGCGCAAATCCCCCGGTGCCGATGGCATCTCCAACAGGGTTCTTAAAACCCTCTCTCCTCCTCTCATCCATCTCTTAGTCAGCATCTTCAATGCTGCTATGAGCCACTGCTTATTCCCAGACACCTGGAAATGTGCAAATGTCATTGGCATTCACAAACCAGGCAAAAGCTCATCTGACCCCACCAGTTACCGCCCCATCAGCCTCCTCAGTGCCTTAGGCAAACTTTACGAGCGGTTACTTGCAAACCGTCTCCAGTCCCATGCTAAGGAACACCACCTTATCCCAGATGAGCAGTTTGGCTTCAGACCCGGACACTCATGCGTCCAACAGGTGCACCGCCTCACGGAGCACATCATTGAGGGCTTCAATAAGTACCCCAAACCCCAGACTACGCTAGCAGTCTTCCTCGACGTAGCGAAAGCTTTTGACAAAGTCTGGCACAACGGCTTGATCTACAAGTTATACCAATTTGGCGTGCCAGAACGTCTTGTGCTCATCCTACAAGACTTCCTTAAAGCCAGAAGCTTTCGCTATCGCGTGGAAGGCACCCTCTCATCCCCCCACCCAGTCAGAGCCGGAGTCCCTCAGGGCTCCGTGCTATCACCTATTCTCTTTGCACTGTATACCAGTGACATCCCACGCTCTCAGCCCAAAATATTCCTAGCCCAATATGCGGATGATACCGCCATTTACACCACTGGGTGGCATATCAACAGACAGTCCTATTTCGTCATGCAACGGGCCATCACCGAGATCGGTGACTGGTTCCGAAAATGGCGCATCGCGGTCAACCCAGCTAAAAGCACAGCTATGTGCTTTACTGAGAAGACACGCTCCCCTTACCCGAAACCGCTTATTTTGTTCGACGAACCCATTCCCTGGGTTCCTAGAACAAAATACCTCGGAGTCACCCTTGATCGTCATCTCACCTTTAACGATCACATAACAACCGTCCGAAACAGAGCGGCCTTCATAATGGGTCGCCTTGGTCCCCTACTTCGCAAAGAGAGTAAAATGTCTCTTAGTAATAAGAAGACACTTTACACTGCCTGCATCCGCCCCATCATGACTTACGCATCAGTAGTGTTTAGTCATGCTAGTGAGGCCCACCTTCATAAACTTCAAGTCATCCAAAACCGTTTTCTTCGTAATGCAACCGGCGCCCCGTGGTATATCCGGAACACCGAGTTGCATTGCGACTTAAACCTTCCCTCTCTAGCGCAGTTCAATAAGGACTGCGCCCGCCGATACTTTGATCGAGCGCCCCACCACCCGAACCCATTGGTTGTCCAGGCATCGAACTACTCGACTGCCTCTTCTATCCCATTTTTCAAACCCCCCCGTCGCCGACCACGGCAGGTATTAGACGACCCGGATGACCCCATCGCAGCCATTACATTGGCAGCTTTAGCGTTATCCGCAAGTCGTCGAGGTAAAATCCCCAGGTGTGAGGTAATCAGAGGTCACACAATCAAACACCGAGCTCGCCGGCGAGCTCGAGGCAAAAACAAGGTCACGATAAATTGCTCTCCAAATAGTCAAAGAGTATTATTCAGTAGGGCCCAATTGTGCAACACTGCAGTTGCACAGAGGCATTTTGCTCCGATCCCCCCCATGTCTCTAGACAGCGAGACAAGCCGAGGTCCGAACCACAGTGGTGCCCTTGAGCTCGCTGTCAACCCCTCCTATAGTAGCGGTACGTTTTCGGCGTCCGCAGGAGACGGAGGTAGAAAGCGCTTTTCGCCTTCTACGCCCGTCTCGGGAGAAGTGCCTTCGGCACTTCTCCCTCCCGGGCTATTGTAGGGCCAGGCCCTCGCCCAAAACCCGGTGGAGCTGGACGACCGCACAGGCGGTAGCCAGCATCTATGTCCTCCCTAAAAAAAAAAAAAGCACAAAATAAACAGAAACACAATAGGTGTCAAAGAATTCAAGATATAATTGAGGCAATTTATTTTATTGTAATTTCAATTATGTAAATACATTACAAATGAGTCGTTTTACAACACATTAGCTAGACTTTCCAGTCATCGCTCAGCATTAGCATTTTATTTGCTTAATATTTAATTTTGTTCATATAATATAAAATGTCAAAGAAACGTGAGCTTGATTTATTTATTTCCGAATGAATCTAAAAGCTTAAATTTATCAAACAAAGTGACATAAAATTTACATATAAATTTTAACCAAATAATCGTCTTAATATTATGCTCAAGCGGGTATTTTTATTTCTTATTATTTTTGCTTCACTGCCTAGTTGACCAATACAAACTTTTGAGACGTCACAACGCACAGTTCGTACGTCAATATTTCGAAGAGGTTTGCGTCACTATCAGCAGTTTGGGCGGGTTTCACCGTTGAGAACGCGATTAGTTCAAGATAAATACAGTGCATGCGTTATTATAACTATCTATAATGCGTTATTATAAATATCTAATTTACCTATCTACATACCTACGCACATGTATATGCAGTTTGTAATGACAAGGAAAGAACGTTCAAATACAATGAGGAATGAAAAGTATATCTAAGGTCAGTGTTCAAATATTATGCGTCATATATGTTGTAAGAAAGAGATAAATAAGCAATTCGTGTAACCACCGAACCGCCACGAGACGTTCCGATCACCATTACACTGCGATCTCTTACACTCTCTCACACCAAACGATACACGTATCTCGCTCATCCATTTCATTGAGAATAGTTCCTTAGATAAAACAAAATGTCGATATTTTCTATTTCATCAATAAAAGCAATAATTACGCGTGAAATGAAACAGTTTTTTTATCTCTCACAGTGCTTGTATAATTGGTGCAGAGTCTAAAGACACAAGGAAGGCATATTGTCCACAGATTATTCCTAAAAACACGATTAGCGGCGATGTATTCACCGGACGCCCGGAAGTGCAAGACTGGTAGTGACTCTGGTAATTACCCAGAATTCGTCTAGTAAATATGGAGGGCATACAACGCATCTACAGGTAAAAAAAACTTAGTTTGTACCGCTTGATATAGTTTTGCGATTTTAATGTTATATTTTTTCAGGGTTCATGTATGTACGTAAGTATGTGTGTGAGATTTATAATCCACCATAACTTCTAAACTTAACCGATTTGAAATCATGAGATGTTTTGAGATCCGTCTTGATAGCGCAAGTAACACTAGGCCAATGAAGAAAGTAAAACATACAAACTGGTGGATTTTGGACGCCATATACTGAGGGAGAATTTTTTTTTCCTCCAAAACCATCAATTGGGTTCTCAAAACGAAGGGCTTTAAAAAACTTTCGTATTTATACATAACTTGCAATATTTATTTAAAATGGAACGATAAAACGCTTTACGCATATACGAGTAGATAATTTACAGTCGTGTTTTACACTTTTTTAACCGACTTCCAAAAAAGGAGGAGGTTCTCAATTCGTCTGTTTTTTTTTTGTTTAATGTTTGTCACCTCAGATCACTTGACTGGTTGAACCGATTTTGAAAATTCTTTTTTTGTTTGAAAGCTGCCGCTTGTCGTTTGGTCCCATTTCAAATTTTATCAAAATCAGTGAAGCCGTTTTACCTAGAAAGATTGAAAAAAAAATTTTAACAAAAAATGGAACCGACTTCAGCACCCAAAAGTGTGAAATACATAACTTGTTGAAGTCGACAAGTTATGTATTTCACACTTTTGGTGCTGAAGTCGGTTCCGGTTTGTTAGAATTTTTTTTAATTATTTCTTACTCATTTTATTTTTAATATTATGCTCAACAAAGCCAGCCCACTTCAGCACGTTCACGCAACCGTGTTCATTTTATATACTTTGTCAGTTTTATTTCTGTACTCTAGTAAACCGTCCACAAGTCTAATATTGGACTCCTTACGGCCAGTGGGCGACGATGCATTGCTTTTCTTTTAAAACACGCATATAAAAAGAATTATCTACGCAGCAATTAAAATTCAACCTTATCACAAAGCAGTAGGACTCAAAGTTACTTACGGTTGTTGTTAAAACGACGACCTACAAAATTGATATAGGTACACTTGTTACTTAAATCTGAAATTATGTGTTGTATAAAAAGGTTTTAAAAATATCTGTCTACTTTTAATCGGTGTTGTAAGTTTTATATTTTTAGTTTGATGAAGAAACAAACGCTGTGAGGTTTATAAAATAAGATTTGCCTGGTTAAAGCTGTGAATCGATTTATAAATGTCAAATATTAGCAAAGATAAGTTATAACAAAGATAACTTTCAATAAAGAATAAGTATTCGTCACTTCTTTATTGACTCTTTGAAAAGATTTTGAGACTAATAATTAATTACGTAAAAATATTAACATAATGTTATTAACAGATTTAAAAAAGAGTTTCAACTCAATCCCCGTGTTGCCCTATCCGAAATCAAAGAATACATTTTAAATTCGATGCATTAGTTATTATTTTCAAATAAATCTACTGGCCAGTATAGAATTTTGTTACTAACAAATCTAATGTTATCATAGAAAAATGGCGATTTCACTATTACGTATTCACATAAGCTACTTATTATGCGTATTATAACTGATGAACTTCAGTTAAGTAGTTCATCAGTAATACTTATAATAACTAGCTTCATTTTTCTATGATTTGTATCAAAATTCATTGATACCAAAGTAACTGGCAAGTAGGTGCTACACGACACGACCTCGATAATGGTAGATCAAATTCTCATCAAACACAGTCAAAACCCATTGTATTGCTTGTTATTAAATGCACAAACAGTATTGAAATAGATTCATTCATGTGGTGGTTGCAATGGCACAAGGCAGAATGCTAAAAAGGTACTATAAAACAACCCTCTTTTGCTGTCAGAAGATATCAATCTAATAGCAATATTTGCACAGCCGAAGTAACCATAGTTCGATCTCCATCGCAAGCTGGAGCATATCGTTAAGGTAGAAGGGCATTTTGCTAATGCTCGCCTGGCTATCTACCACCCTCAAGTAGAAAATCTATCGCCATGCACCGTAACAGTGTGTTCCGGCGGCAGAGATCATTGAGAGCCAGTAAGTAATTATGGAATTACAAGTCGTGATCACACCGGACGTTGCTAGCTTTAGCAGCCGGATTGTCTACTGCTGAACACAGCCTACCCTATCAAAGTGGTTTTTGCATAATCCCAAAGCTTGGCAGGCGTCTTGGGGATCGCAGTATAAGATAGCGATCCCGCTGCTGGAAGCAGCGGGATCGGCTATCATATACAGCAGCGCCTCCCACCTCCAGGTATTTTACCCTTAGTTACCTCTTACGACACCCATGGAAAGAAATGGACGAGCGACATTCTAGCCTGGCACAACAATGAGCACGGAACTTTGCTTAACCAACATGTAATCAGAAAGGCGTTGAGACTGCAGTCTGAACTGACAATGTGAGTTGTAGTCTCTGGTAGGTGGGCGGAATGTGGGTAGGTCAGTCGTCCAGCCAAAAACCACATAAATCTATGGCACCGTCGTAAAACAATAAAACGGTCGATGGCAACCAGACACTGTTTATAAAGTGTTAGAACTAATTTAAATGAGGTGTTGTTGAACAAGATTTTATGATTATATTTACTGTGGGCGATTGATTTGTGGTACGAATTTTGTATCGAATTAAATGTAGGTGTTACTTCTTGTATTTATATAGCCTGTCTGTAAAATATTAGACGTAAAATTTTCGCCTCGGGCAAGGATTGAACCCGTGTCTTTTGGCTTCACCGGACACCTTCCCATATTGGCCATTGAGACAGGTAGCAGAGGTGCGAATTTAACGTTAACTAAATAATATTTTAAACTTTCATGTGTTACGATTTTGTCTTCTCATGGAAACATTACAACTGAAGAGGGTGTTTCTGTGATTTTGATCACTTTGAAGTCAAACTCTTCAGAGAATTATATATAATATTTAAGTACTATGAATAGTTATTTTTTAACTAATTTATACTTAAGGTTTTTCCATAGCAAAAATAATTTCAAATTATTTTTTGAAACTCCTCAATGATAATGAATTTACAAATCTTCTTACGCTATAATATGACCAAATATGTCCTTGACAAATTCGTGCTGAACAGTTTAAAATCAGACAACCGCATCTATGAGAAAAGTATTATTTTCTTTACTTTTCGCGCTTTTTGGACAAACAAAGATCGTCAAATCTAATTTTTATTGTCACTTATAATATATATTAGTGTTGCGTGAAATATGGTCCATGGGTTCAGTGGTCGCAGTTCAGGGTCGACCTTTATCATGGAGAGAAACACGGCCACTGTCAAATTCTAACCACCAACGCCTTCGGTGCTCAAGTGACGTGCATCTCTCCCATCCCATAAGCATTACGAAGAAGAACAGTGCAGTCTTGCGGAGATAGTAAACTTACTCGTAGTAAGTAAAATCATAGAAAATCACCTTCGTCAAATCGTTACGCATTAATTCATTTTTTGTTTTGGACGACGAACTTCAACTTGTAATAAAACATTTGACATGATGAAGCGACTACCCATCAAAAAAATATTTAATCAATGAGTAAGTTTCTGATGTTAAAAATTTAACTTTCGAAATTCGAATATTTGTTAGCGGCCAGGAGCGCACAGTTTTCAGTTTGTTTATGTAATGAGGTTTAATTTGTCATGTTATTAACAGAAAAAATAAAATAGTATATAGTAATAATAATATAAAGTAGTAATGATAATATAAAAATATAATAATATATAGTATTAAATAGGCGTCTTTATAGACTAAGGAGCTAAATTGGTAAGAATGATTTTAATACAGACAAATACCCCATTATGGCGAAACAGCTATGGAACTACACTCAAATAGTGTTTGAACATGCTTAACCACTTTCTTATATTTCATCCTGGGTATTTTAATGATAATAGAGCAAAGCAGGTGCGATTTAAAAACATTGTGTAGGTAACAGGTGTATTAATAGGAAAAAATAGGTATTTGGACAAAATCCAACGAAGTAATGATGAATGACAGTGTATAAATAGAATTGTGGTGACAATGACTTTACAATGTAATTTTGAAACCCATTCGTAGATTCGTAACTCATATTAGAATGATAAATTGCTTTTATAATTTGTCTCTCGTCTGTCGCGGGCAAAAGAGTGTAATGTTTTAATATATTTATTTTTGAAATAACGCTTGCTTCGCGGATAACATTACAAAATTACAACGAGAGCAAAAAATATTGTCTTGTGCGGTATTCGAACCCACTCAATCCACCTCTATAGCGGTATGGTCTGAACGCTAAACTAACGTGACATATGAATCATAACTCTAATTTTTCGTTTCGTTCTTAACCATAGTATGGGGATAGAGCGACACCTATAGTTAAACTTACTACAAACAAGACTAATTTTTGCAATTAGGTTTAAACTTGTTTATGATGTGATGCACTCCGGTTACGCTCCATAGAAGTGGTTCACGAGCTTCACTCTGACCACCGACCCATTATACTGCGACTAGGTCCCGACCCAACGACTGACCTCCCCCGCCCCACTAAGACGATAGTGAACTGGAAGCAAGTAGGCGATGCCCTAAAGGCTATCAGTTCACCGGACCTAGACAAGATCCCTGACGACATCCTGACAAAAGATGACGTAACCCTTGCGATCGATTCGTTCACCAATCACCTCTCCACCGTAGTAGGTGCATCCGCAAAGGAGGTCATAGTGCCGGACGACCGGCGCCTTGTCATTCCAGCGGATGTGAGACGATTGGTGACGGAGAGTAAAGCAGTGACCCGACATTACGACTCTTACCCCAGTAAAGAGAACAAAACTAAGAAACGCCACTTTGAACGCATGGTTCAAAGTCGCATGTCTGAGTTGCGTGATCAACAATGGGGCGATAAACTTTCAAACCTCGTGCCAAGCCACCATGCTTATTGGAACTTGGCGCGAAGTATGAAAGGTAGTAACCATAACGACATGCCTCCCTTATACAGACCAGTCCCACTAGTCCCAGCGTTCTTTGACGAAGACAAAGCTGAGTGCCTAGCTGATAGCCTAGAGGCTCAGTGTTCCCCTAACGTAGATCACGTTGACCAAGCTCACCTCGATTCGGTGGATGCTGAAGTCGAACGTAAAAGCTCTGTGGTCACCTCTGAACTCCCACCTGCCACCTTAGCGACTTACGCTGAGGTGGCGAGACTGATCAAGGCCCTCCGACCGCGCAAATCCCCCGGTGCCGATGGCATCTCCAACAGGGTTCTTAAAACCCTCTCTCCTCCTCTCATCCATCTCCTAGTCAGCATCTTCAATGCTGCTATGAGCCACTGCTTATTCCCAGACACCTGGAAATGTGCAACTGTCATTGGCATTCACAAACCAGGCAAAAGCTCATCTGACCCCACCAGTTACCGCCCAATCAGCCTCCTCAGTGCCTTAGGCAAACTTTACGAGCGGTTACTTGCAAACCGCCTCCAGTCCCATGCTAAGGAACACCACCTTATCCCAGATGAGCAGTTTGGCTTCAGACCCGGACACTCATGCGTCCAACAGGTGCACCGCCTCACGGAGCACATCATTGAGGGCTTCAACAAGTACCCCAAACCCCAGACCACGCTAGCAGTCTTCCTCGACGTGGCGAAAGCTTTTGACAAAGTCTGGCACAATGGCTTGATTTACAAGCTATACCAACTTGGCGTGCCAGAACGTCTTGTGCTCATCCTACAAGACTTCCTTAAAGCCAGAAGCTTTCGCTATCGCGTGGAAGGCACCCTCTCCTCCCCCCACCCAGTCAGAGCCGGAGTCCCTCAGGGCTCCGTGCTATCACCCATTCTCTTCGCGCTGTATACCAGCGACATCCCACGCTCTCAGCCAGACGTCCTATTGGCCCAATACGCGGATGATACCGCTATTTATACCACTGGGTGGCGTATCAGCAGAAAGTCCATTTTCGCCCTCCAACGGGCCATCACCGAGATCGGTGACTGGTTCCGTAAATGGCGCATCGCGGTCAACCCAGTTAAAAGTGCAGCTATGTACTTTACTGAGAAGACTCGCCCCCGTTACCCGCAACCTTTAACTTTGTTTGACCAACCCATCCCCTGGGTTAGTAAAACAAAATATCTCGGAGTCACCCTTGATCGGAATCTCACCTTTAGCGATCATATAACAACCGTCCGAAACAGAGCGGCCTTTGTAATGGGTCGCCTTGGTCCCCTGATTCGCAAAGAGAGTAAAATGTCTCTTAGTAATAAGAAGACACTTTACACTGCCTGCATCCGCCCCATCATGACTTACGCATCAGTAGTGTTTAGTCATGCTAGTGAGGCCCATCTCCATAAGCTTCAAGTCATTCAAAATCGTTTTCTTCGTAGTGCAACCGGCGCTCCGTGGTATGTCCGGAACACCGAGTTGCACTGCGACCTAAACCTTCCCTCTTTAGCGCAGTTCAATAAGGACTGCGCTCGCCGATACTTTGATCGAGCGCCCCACCACTCGAACCCATTGGTTGTCCAGGCATCGAACTACTCGACCGCCTCTTCTATCCCATTTTTCAAACCCCCCCGTCGCCGACCACGGCAGGTATTAGACGACCCGGATGACCCCATCGCAGTCATTACATTGGCAGCTTTAGCCTTATCCGCAAGTCGTCGAGGTAAAATCCCCAGGTGTGAGGTAATTAGAGGTCACACAATCAAACACCGAGCTCGCCGGCGAGCTCGAGGCAAAAACAAGGTCACGATAAATTGCTCTCCAAATAGTCAAAGAGTTTTATTCAGTAGGGCCCAATTGTGCAACACTGCAGTTGCACAGAGGCATTTTGCTCCGATCCCCCCCATGTCTCTCGACAGTGAGACAAGCCGAGGTCCGAACCACAGTGGTGCCCTTGAGCTCGCTGTCAACCCCTCCTATAATAGCGGTACGTTTTCGGCGTCCGCAGGAGACGGAGGTAGAAGGCGCTTTTCGCCTTCTACGCCCGTCTCGGGAGAAGTGCCTTCGGCACTTCTCCCTCCCGGGCTATTGTAGGGCCAGGCCCTCGCCCAAAACCCGGTGGAGCTGGACGACCGCACAGGCGGTAGCCAGCATCTATGTCCTCCCTAAAAAAAAAAAAAAGATGTGATGCAACCTATAATTTTAATATATTCATTTAGTTTACATGACTCCATTTTTAATCTCTCGTAATTTTGTGAGTGTAGGTAATGTTTTAAGGGTTTATGTGATTGTCTTTTTTTCACCATAACTTAAATTCCTAAACAGATTTTGATGCGGGGGATATGAATAGAATTCTTACTTTCTGATTGACACAGACTATACATTCATGGCAATGCAGTTGGAGTATTTATTACTCGTAAATTTGTTGATATACTTAAAGTTTTGGTACATATCATATAATCTTTGAATTTCAATTTTAGTTGTTCGCGCATAAATTGTTATATCCAGGTTGGTCAAACTCTATTTTTAAATGAATGGCATAAAGTTTGTCTTTCATATATTGACGTTTTAAATATGTCTGCGATTAGACCAAAAGTTAAATTTAGATATTTCATTGTCATTAATTATTAATACAGTCAGAAGCAGTGATAGCTCAGTGGCTTTGGGTATGGACTGCCGCCCAGCAGGTCCATGGTTCGAATCCCGCCGAGGGCTTGAGCTTCACCGCATGGTGGAAGGGCATTTTTGCGAATGCCCGCCTGGCTAGCGACCACCCTCAAGTAGAAAATCTGTCGCCAAGCACCTAACGGTGTGTTCCGGCAGCTGTCCTTGAGAGCATTCTAGGTTAAGCCTGTTAACACCTTCGACTACATCTTTACTTACCATCAGGTGAGATTGTGGTCAAAGGCTTACCTATCAGCAATAAAAAAAAAAAAACATATTTTTTTTTATTGGTCAGATGATTTCTAGTCGGAAAACGTCCCAACATTTTTTTTTTTTTTATGCCTGATGGGTTAGCCTTTGACCACTATCTCACCTGATGGTAAGTGATGATGTGGTCGAAGATCTTGTTCAGGCTAACCTAGAATGAAAATAGAGCCAAAAATTAAAAATTAATCATATTAGTAACTTAATTATCAATAAAATTACTTAAAACAGCCAAGTTTTGTTGTAGGATAGAAATAAACTTTAGTCACTACAAACATCAGAAAATATCGTGAAGTAATACATCAGTTAACTAAATTAATTAGACTTCGTTAAATATCTTCATTAGATAGGTAGTTTCCTGTGCTGAGATACATGTGCTAAAGATTCTAGATGATTCTAGAATCTTGAGCACATGCATGATCATACATTTTTAAATGATGCCATGGTATTACCTAGATTTCGTTAAGGTATAAAATTGTTATATTTCAAGCAAGATAATTTATATACTTAATTTATACTACGTACCTAATAATTTATTAATTTTACTTATACATTTTTTATAAGTAAAATTTGAAATAGGATTAGAATGTCAACCTCCCATTGCTAGCTATAGGTGTCGTAAGAGGCGAATAAAAGTTGAATACCGGAAGATGGCAGCAGCGCCTTCTGAGAAACGGATATCTTAAACAGCGATCCTCAAGACGCCTGCCAAGCGTGGGGATTATGCCAAATCCCCCCCTTTATGGGGGAGCCTATGACTGTGTTGCAGTAGACCATCCGGCTGATACAGTAATTGACGGGTAATTTTGGTGTAGGTACGTTCGTATTGATGACATTCAAAACTGGTGAAGTGTATAATTTAAAAATCACGGGCTGTATATCGTATAAACCTGAAAATGGAGTAAAGAAAAAGAGAGTAAAGAATGATTCTTCGTGTTAGACGAAATATATGTAAATTATCAAGCCATAGACAAGAAAATCTATGTAAGTATCTTAAAGAAAATTTACGTTAGTAGAGCTGATTTGCTGTTTCAGTTTATGAACACAGTTACTCAAAGCATGGCCATCTGCTAAATTGGCAAAAAAAAAAAACAATAAAACAAAGTTATTAATCCATCAAATACAGTTATAAAACATTAATAACAATCATGATATGATCATAAATATATCCACCTACGGAACTAGATCAGATATAAAATTTCATTCATTTATTCGAACCGGTCTCAAACGAATCACGATTGAACCAATGTGTGAAATTATATTATTTTTATTAAGCTAAGGTCCCACTGCTAATTTACCTGCTCTCATTACAAATAACTTTACAATTGGTATATAAACAAATAATAATGTTAAATGCATGAAATTATTTTAGCTTTTTTGACGTGAGTTTCCACAGAATGAATCGAAAATGGCGGCGTTCAATATGACCTCTCACTTGCACACTTTTTTTATGGAATAGGAGGGCAAACAAGCAACACCTAGTCATAGAACATATAATAATACTATGAACTAGTGGTAAGTGATCACCGTCGCCAACGAATCCGCAACACTAGAGGTCTCGAGGTTGCGTTGCCGGCCCCTGAGGAGGGACTATATGCTCTTGAAAGCTCCTAAATCGTCTAAAGTCGTCATCTGTTTGGAAATACTTCACAGGGCAGCATGGTTCCATATTGTGGTAGTACAAAGTAGAGAAGGTTGTGGACTTCCAGACGTCGACATGGCATTGGTGAAACATAATGCTTAATCGAGACGTCCTATAGCAAAATTCGAAAAATGCCCTATCACCATTTTGTAACGACTGCTATACAAAGACAACAACCAAGACCGACGGCTTAACGTGCCCTCCGAAGCACGGAAGCGCTTAGTAGTATTGTCACTAGCGATCAACCATCCAAGTCATAACCGCAGAGGACGTTGCTTAACATGGCTGATTGGTTAAGAACAGCTAAGCAAAATTAGTTACGAGCACTACAAAATATACCTTTTTTTATTGCTGATAGGATATTGTATACCTTTGATCACAAACTCACCTAATGGTAAGTGATGATGTGGTCGGAGGTGTAGGCTTAACCTACAATTACTGGCTCTCAAGGGCAGCTGCCGGAATACACCGTTAGATGCATGGCGACAGTAGTCTACTTGGGCTTGAAGCTAGCGACTACCCTAGTCGCTAGCTTCAAGCCCGCGGTGGGATTCGAGTCATGGATCTGCTGTGCGGCAGTCTATACCATAGCCAATGCCACTGAGCCATCATTGCTTCAAAAACCTAGTTATTAATTGAGTATATCAAAATTTGTATATTATGTATCCACTACGCTAAGATATCTATTAATATTTAGTGAGTGAGACCTCTACCTTATAATTACCAATAGATTCAAACATGAACTTCCAATCGATTATTCGAATTGAATCTATAATTTCATTCGGATGTGTCGATAACGACATATTTTATCATAATTTATGTTGCCATTCATTATCTTGAATTAACATCTTCATAACATATGTTTCAAATCATTATATTATTAAAATCATTAGAAACGTTGGGAGGTCCGTTTTAATTCGTTATTTCCTTTATATTTTAATTTTCTGTGAGTTTTATACTGTGATTTATTTGTATAATATTATAATTATATCTTGGTATAATTAAAAAGGGGAAATGGTTGTATCGTTTAGATATTTCATATGAAAAAAACTAGGCAACGTGTTACATAAAGAAAATATAATACCGGATGTGAATTTAATATATTGTTCTAACATGATTTTTTTAGGTCGTTGATTAGAGTTAAAAGGTGTCTTTTAGGCAAGCTTGTAAGCTTAACTGCATTTGAGTCGTTATCCGTCAGTTGAGTCTTCGGTCAAATAGTGCTTACCTGCATTAAAACCAGGTGAAGTGTTGGTCCGGCCTAATATACTAAGACATATACATTTAAAGTATAATACGTAAATGCTGAAATAGTTAATGATTTTCTAATCCGGTAGTTTAGTTTTTTCTTTTTTTAGGGAGGACATAGGTGCTAGCTACCGCTGTTGGCCATCCAACTCCACCGGATTTTGGGCGAAGGAAGGCCTTCTTAGCGCTTTCTACCTCCATCTCTTGCGGGCGCCAAAAACGCACCACTGTAAAGGAGGGGTTGACAGCGAGCTCAAGGGCACCACTGTGGTTCGGACCTCAAAGTCGCTGCCGAGAGACATTGGGGGGTTGCAACAAAATGCCTCGGTACAACTGTAGTGTTGTACCATTAAGAGTGGGCCCTACGGAAAATTACTCTGTGAATATTTGGAGAGGTAACTAATCGGGACATAAGGTAGTTTCGTTAGAATGCATATCTTATTAAACATAATATTCAAATTTCAGGTCTGTTACTCATTCTAACAACATCGTTAAAGTCGCGGGTAGCCAATGGTTACAAGCGGCTTATAATCGTTCTTTGTGGCGTTCTATGGGGGAGGCATTTGTTCAACAGTGGCCGTCTACCGGCTGATGATAATGATGTTGACTCATTCTTTTTACATGTAATATCAGTTTAGAGATATACAAAAGTATGAATAGACAGCAGCGACAGCGATAGGGTTCCTGTTATGCGGTCTGGGTACGGAACCCAAACATTATACCTAAATAGTGTTCATTTTCTCACGAATCTCAATCTTCTAGTGATATTCAAATAGCATCATATTAATAGAGTTGTACCCTTTGCTAGTACTGTAAACAAAGTTAGTTAAAATAGAATCATTTTAGCTAACGACAAACGATTTGCAATTCTCATGTGTATTCTGGCGTATGAAATAACCAAGACTGGACGGTATATCAATTCCAGGCCCAAATTCACACATGCGAAAAAGTGGCGACTATACAATGAGAACTATTACACTAATATTCTTGACAAGTCGATAAGCTCTTTTTATAGCTGATAGTCTAGCCTTTGACCTCTATCTCACCTGATGGTAAGTGATGATGTGGTCGAAGATGTTGTTCAGACTAGCCTAGAATAACTGGCTCTCAAGGACAGTTGCCGGAACACACCGTTAGATGCTTGGCGACAGATTTTCTACTTGAGGGTGCTAGCTAGCCAAGCGGACATTCGCAAAATGCCTACCATGCTGTAACAACTGCCATCCCCAGACAACAACCGGAACCTACAGTTAAACGTGCCCTCCGAAGCAAGGAAGCGCTCAGTCACTAGCGGTCACCCATCCAAGGAATAGGAACGGCTAAGCAAACTTCGCTACAAGTGCTTCAAAAGGTGTAAAAACCTCAAAGGTATTCAATATCAAAATGTATTTCTTATGTGGATTTTTGGACTAGAGCGTCAATGAATATATTATAATCTTACAGTCACTCAAAGTTCTTAGAAAAACCATCAATAGAGTAGAATAGACTCCTTCCTTTTTAACGGTATAGTAGAACAAGCTCTTCAAATCTACAATAAATCATAACAAATAGGTTCTGAGAAGTGAGATCATGGTATGTTGACTTTTGACCCAACCGAACGGACATACTTAGTTACCAACTTATCTGAACAGGTGGCAAAACCAGTAACTACAAAAGCTTCATACGTTTTGATAGTCGATGATTTGTATTTCCTTACCCGCAGCGCTTTCTTCAACTGAACAGTTAAATATGTGGCACAATACCTTTGCTAAGTTTCTCAGTAGCCGCTCTGTCAACGACAACATAGATCAAAACATGATTTATAATCTCCTTCACTTCGCTATTTACTTCGTAATACTTACTAAAATTAATGATCTTGATACGAAGGTAGTAACGCAATTAAAAGTGTAAATTAGTGGGCTATCATTCAAAATCAATGAAACTATCGGTTTGATTTCACTGTAGTTATTCTACTACACTATAGTTCAACACTTAACCCCTTAACATCAAGTTTGGATGAATAGGCTACCTAGGCTTTAAGTTATAGTTATTAATAGAACCGGGATATTTACTGTGTTTTGATTGTTTATGAGATCTCGATATTTCGGCACTGTTGCAAGCGCCATGATCACGAGTAAACTGAAGTCTATGCGAATGGATGGTCGGGAGACGAACCGGTCTACCCTCTTTCTTCTAGGTTTTTTCGGCAAGGCGATGCTATTATTGTCATTCACAATTTCGATATGCAAAACTAACGATATCAGATCGTGAACTATTTGTAACACCTCTTCGGCTCTTGCGTAGGTTAACCACTGGATTTCAAGTTTTCGACAGTTGAAACCCATCTTACCTTAAAGTCAAAATCTGTAAAAAATATATTTACATTTCGCTGTTTGATCTACTCAAACTAAATGGATAAAAATGTTTTTTTTGTATCGTATACCACAACTTAATTATATGTGATATATTGGGGTATGGAAATATTAGGGTGACATGTTTAGGTAATTAAAACGTCACGGAGCGTCGAGGGATGAAAAACTAGGAAAATGCATGTACAAATGCAGCGAACCTTGATTCATAAAAAATTTCAAAATTTCATAATTGTATAATGTATACTTTAGGGGCCCCTATACAGGTATTGCAAAACCTTTAGATTAAAAGATTTTAATTATTAATTATACTTTTTAGCATCGATTCAGATACTTTCAGACGTTACTTTGCATATTTAATGATAACAAATATTTTTAAAATATTTTACTTAACATTTAACACTAAAACATATTAAAATATACCTAGTGCCAATCCCGCTCATTTTCCTGTTTAGCCAACGTGGCGTAATAAACGTCACGTAGCCAAACAGTAATAGGAATAGTTTTCAACGTGTTTCTCTTCTACACGAGGCATCCTCAGGAGGTCTTGACTCTTGGAGCGCACGATTAAACTTTATCTACGTGGCGTTTATGAGGTCACGTCAGCTTAACAAGAAAATCAGGCAGAAGGTATAGTTTATGTCACAATATTAGTATATTATTTGTTATTAGGAAGAAGAAAGCTGACCTGGATGGACAATATTAAAAACTGGACAAATATTAAGACGTTGCCAAACTGAGTAGGGTGGCACAAGATAGGAATAAGTTCCGAGAGATGGTCACCGACGTCCGATGAGGACAGGGTACACAAAGAAGAAGAGATTATAAATACTTATGCTTTTTATGTTACAATCGAAGATGGCGCATCAGTAGTTCAATGACTTAAAATATATATATACAACGGTTGTAATCGAGTCACCCCGTGACCACGATCACTGCAAAGTGTTTGAAACGTCGCCGTCGTCGGGACGAAAATAATGATCAATATACGCGGTCGTGTAATTACTATGTGTAATAATCAGGAAAATCAAAGACAACATTGTATTTTTTTTTCATTATGTATTTTTTTCAGTAAACGATGACTTTTTACTAAGTAGGTATTATTGGAATTACAAATTTTTGAGCACAACACTTTTATATGAGAATGAGAATAACATCATCAAGTTATATTAGTTAATTAAAAAAAGAAAATTAATACGCCTTCTGTTTGATATGTGTAAAATTCTAAGTAATCATTTGTTTTTTATTTTATTTTTTGTATTTCAGTTGCTCAAATTCTTTACAAAAATGTACGGGAAAAGTTTTTTGCAATCTGTGACTTTTTGAGTACTCTAACGATGGTTGGTCCATAGAATTAAAAAAAATTCTCAAAATATATCTCTACCATATTTACTTTACTATCTTACCATACCTACCATTCACCAATATGTCGGTTTTTTGTGCATTATGTATCCCTGGCATTTTCTCCTCTCATTTTTGCTATTAAATAAAAGTTTATTATGTCCAAGTGGGCGCTCCAGGGTAATACAATTCATCTTGTATAGGCCAGTGGCCAATTACTCTAAGTTGAGATCAATTTTTTTAATATATGACCGCCGCGGTCCGTGAGGTCTAAAGGTTGTAGGTCATAGTGACTTCCACTTTTTTGGCATTATTCTTACATTCTTTAAGTCTTAACATTTTATCCTCTGTAATATTTGCATATCACTCGATCACTAACTATCTATTCATTTAAAGATAGTTTTCTTTAGAGGGATTTAAAAATAAAGAGGTAGGTATGAGATTTGTTTTAATTTGGGTTTGAAGCCGCCGGCTTGAGCTTCAACGCATAGTAGAAGGGCATTTTGCGAATACTCGCCTGACTAGCGAGCACCCTCAATTAGAAGTTATTTCGCCAAGCACCTAACAGTGTGTTCCGGCACAAATTAAAGGCACATGAGACTTAACAACTATGTCTCAAGGTGACGGGCGCAGTGTAATTCATGATTTGTGACGAAATGCAGCTGTTAAAGGCAGAGGTAAGTCCGCTTGGGCCTCGAGCTTGTTCCGATACAATAACATTAAAAAGGGTGTTCAGACATGTATGCCTACCCCTTCGAGGAGTACAGAGATGATAAGTAAGTATGTTTGTATATTATATGAATAGGTAGTGCGCGTGCGCACAAAAGATCCGACCTCAAAAGTTAAACGAACTCCACTTGACCTAAGATTAAAGAACTCACGGGCGTGTTATTTGTTACTTTTTTATTGACGACCGAGGATTCTGTCGCAGCGGTTTTATGAGAGGAAATTATATTAAACACGTTGTAAATTGTTCAAAAGTTGGTAACTGAGTCGTAAAAAGCGACTTCCGGTTGATAAAAGGCGGTGAGAAATTTGCATGTTTTTTAATTCGGTTTGCGAAGAATTTATTTTGATATATATATTTCATTAAAATGTAGGTAAGTAGTGTTAGCATTAATAAGGCTGATTTATGAAAGGTGAAGTGGTTTTTGAAATATGTCACACTGAGTGTTAAAGAGAACAACGCAATATACAACTGGCGTGAGCGAATATTTTATATTAATTAATATCTAAGTGAGCGTTTAAATCGGAAAAATTGCTTCAGGTACTGTATTGCATGATTGCTACGTAATAATTGGAAATAAAATTTGTATTGATACGATTTACTGTATAGATCATATATATAAACATCCATAGGCATCATTTTCACCTAATACGTAACTTTGAAGTATGTGTCTTTCTCGATGACTATGTGTCTTTTCCACGTACTAGGTACCGATATAGCTTTTATAACTATATTTATTGCTTCAATCTAGAAGTACGTCTATTTTTAAACTTACAAAACTCAGGATTATAAGGCCGCAGTAAAAATAGACATAAATTACGCAATTATCTCATCATAAATAAAATTACAGCTCATCTCAATCCAAACAAATCGATTAGCGCATTTAAACTCAGATTATTATTCGAATTAAGATCATCATATCGATAAGACACTAATGATATGTTAATGACATTATTATACCTACTAATGGAATAATAAAACAATCTTAACAAAAAAACGTGGCGGCAATTTCTTTATTAGATGTTAGAAAAGGTCAAGTGACGAGTCACGATTAAATTGAAACTGGTTAGATTCGATTTGGCCGAATGTATTAGTTCCGAATGATGGATTGCTTTTTTATAGATTTGGTAGGAAATGTTTTTAGAGACACACCAAACTGCCTACAGCGTAGCTTCCTTGCCTTATACTATTTGTGAGGGCTTGGTATATACAAAAAGTTTTCTCTGAAAACACAAATAAAAATTATCGATAAATGAACATATTGTGCACATTTTTTTACTAAATTAGCTATCATAATTACTGTATTAACATAAAAGCCAAATTTATAAGGTATATTTCATGTGTAGATTATAAGAATAAAATTTACGACCCCTGCTTTTGTCATGCAGCTACGATGTCCTTCCAGTATGTACTGTACTGCTGGAAGGACGCGCGTAATACTTTATACATAATTAGATCCTGCCTGCAGTACCATCAAAGTCTTTCCGGTAGAGCTTCTAGAAGGACTGTTGCTTCGGTGATCTATCATTTGTCTAACAAACTACGCTACGAGCGCCTCAAACTCCCTAATATGCAGAAACATTCTACTGGAACAACGACGCGAGTAGTTGCATGTTGCGCATTGTTATTCATTTGTCAACTTTTAGGATAATCGATCGGTAAGGTATGGAGCAGTTCTGATTCTTGAGCCGGGAACTCTAGCTAATAAAATAAAGCAGTTATAAATTAAAACAAATTAAAGAAAGTGAGCGTCCTTCCACCCAAGTAATACGAGCAGAGTATGCACGTTGCTTAGCGAATGACTAAGCAAGCTTCAATACGAACGCCGCGGCTCTACCTCTACCGTTATTTGTTTACATATTCACTCTACCAAGATCACTTACGTTACATGTTTTATGTAAATAAGAATTGACCTTTAAACCTCGCAATTACACCAATACAAAACACTTAAGACTGACCCTGATAGCCGATGGGCTGATTTGACGTTTGACATACTCTCTTCTGTAATCTAATCATAAACATGATGATAATAAAGCGAAAACTGACACTGCGAAAACAGATCACGTACGTATTACATTTATATCATAGTTTTTCTGAATAAACATTTTGCAATGATAAAAGGGATTTGCAGATGATCAGCAGTCACCGCGTTTCACAAAATACTGACTCTAAAGAACAAAGGCCACTCTTCAGAAGAGTAGTCGTCAACGACCACTGCAATTGTTATATCTTGATTCAAGCATAATATTATAGTTTTTGAAGCGCTCGTAGCGAAGTTTTTTCTTAGTTATTCTGAACCGATCTAAGCAACGTCCGCCGCGGTCATGACTTGGATGGGTGACCGCTGGTGACATTACTACTGAGCGTTTCCGTGCTTCGGATGGCACGTTAAGCCGTCGGTCCCGGTTGTTGTTTTAGGATGGCAGTCGTTATAGCCTGGTGGTAGGGCATTTTGCGAATGCCCGCCTGGCTAGCTACCACCCTCAAGTAGAAAATCTGTCGCCAAGCACCTAACGGTGTGTTCCGGCAGCTATCCTTGAGAGCCAGTTATTCTAGCTTAGCCTGAACAACATCTTCGACCACATCATCACTTACCATCAGGTGAGATAGTGGTCAAAGGCTAACCTATCAAGCATAAAAAAAAATAGTGGCAAGCCGTACGAGATATAGTAGTATTGGACAAGGCAATTACTAGCGCTTAGCTTTTCGACTTTTCACAAAGGCCTTTTTCAAGATATCTGTAGCATTAAATAAGATCACTCGTAGACAGGTTTAATTGATAATCGCAGTATCGATAGCATAGGAGGTTATATGGTAAATTAAAATATATGCCTGGGCCCTTCTGATCTGCATAAGTGTCGCTTTTGTGTAGTATGGATGTGACCAAGATGGGCCTTTATCTGCAAGACAGCCTTTTGGGGCATCGATCTTCACAGTAACTTTCTAAAATCTGAAATATGTTGCATGTCCACACTTTTGTTTTTAAAGGCTTATTGCACAAATTCTGTATAGTTACGAAAATTAAAACGCCCGAGACATGGAATCATAAAACGAGCTAACTTTCAAAAAAATATAAAATGGTATACCGAAGCTACAAAATTATACTTATCTAACATCATCATTTCATTTACTAACATTAATTTTCCCAATTATGTGTAAAAAATTCAGAAACCATTAGAAAACAGTAAAAGGAAAACTTTATGTTTTCAAATTAAAAAATAGCATCACATTAAGCTTTTATGTAAAACATTTACTATAACTGGTATGCCCACTTTTCTGAATGGGCGCAGTTAACAAAATAGACAGTAACTCAAGTTCCAACGGTAGTGCCGTAACTAAACAAACTTATATAATAATATCATATACTTTTTTGAAACGCTCGTAGCGAAGGTTTCTTAGCCATTCTGAATTGATCAGCAAAGTTAAGCAACGTCCACCGCGGTCATGACTTGGATGGGTGACCGCTAGTGACATTACTACTGAGCGCTTCCGTGCTTCGGAGGGCACGTTAAGCCACCGGTACCGGTTTTTGTCTTCGGATGGCAGTCGTTATAGCATGGTGGTAGGGCATTTTGCAAATGCCCGCCTGGCTAGTTACCACCCTCAAGTAGTAAATCTGTCGCCAAACACCTAACGGTATGTTCCGGCAGCTGTCCTTGAGAGCCAGTAATTCTAGGTTAGCCTGAACGACATCGTCACTTACCATCAGGTCAAAGGGTAACCTATCAGGCATAAAACACTTTCTTTGCTACTTATACTAAGGTACAAATATAATAGAGGTAAAGCCTACTGATGTAACTAAATACTTCTTTTATTTATTTTGGATCATCATCACAACAGATAACTAAATATTTTAAGCCTTCTTGTATTCTGTCATTAGTAAATACAGAGTTTGCCTCATTCACTGCTTTTTTAAAGTTTAAGGTATGTATATAGTAAAAGTATACCGCAAACGAGTCCTTAAGCTCTACTGATTTTTGCACATGACGGCTTGCAACAAAATAAAATAGATATATTTTATTTATAACTTTTTATTTTTTATTAATTCATTTAAATTATCAAGAATTTTTTTTGAAATCTATATGGGAAATTGCACAATTTACGCCATGGCATATTTTGTTTACTATTACTCACGGTTTTTTTAATGGAGCAGTTATGCTTGCACTGCCCATACCTATACAACCAAATTCTGAATGAAATCGTTTCAACTGTTTTAAACACCACTCGACCATAATGGATTTTCAAAGGAAATTGCTCGTGGCTAAAACTCACTAACAATGTAATTCCATACAACCTTTCTGGTGCCTGTTCGAGTAGCGCGGACATATAGACTTTGCTAAAAAAGAAGTTTAAACGAAGGTTGTCAAAATATTTATCACATCACAAATATTTTTGAGTAACATTTATTTCTATTTGATAGCCAGAGTTTTCTTCAACTCAATTACTTTTATTCAACATTTGAAAAATATTCTTGTAAATTAATATTTGCTCATAATAATGCCAAATATTATTATTACTGTACCATTCTTTTGAACTTTCCTATAAAATTCCTAATACATTTCTTTGATAAATTTACTGAAATAAAAGCCTCGGAATTCCTCCAGTACACCAACTAAGTAGTGGAATTATTGTTATGAATGACTATATTTAATATATAACCCTAAAAGAGATGCCCATGCAAGTGGGATGCCGGGTTAGGATGTTATTATTTGTGGGTGTCCTTAGAGGCGACAAAGGGAAAAATACCGGAAGATGGGCAGCCAGCGCCTTCTGAGAAATTGACACCTTATGGAGGAGATCTTTGTTCAACAGTGGACGTTTTCCAGCTTACGATGATGAGACAGAAGAAAAGACAAACTTAACATATCTGTAGGTATTAAAATGTTTTTTTCATTAAACCAGATCATGTTTTAGATAGATATACGAAGTTGAGTTACTGCTTACGAGTTTTACTGCGACTTTATGACTAGATGTTTTGACGTTTTGATAAATATGTCGTTTATTGATTCAAATTATATAAAACATAATTGCGTGACACCTACTGGGTGACCCTAGGTCATGTCGTGATTGATAATGGTAACGTTTTCAATTTAAAGTGGAGATTAAATTTAAGATTCAATCGTTATTATTTTATAATTACAGTTAAGTAGTACGATTAATTCGCATCATTACTAATACTTTCGTAAAGAAATTTCATTTCTATAGTTTAATTAAGGGTTGTGTCAGAGTCTTAATATTTCAACCTGCCTCTGTCCGTACGTTATGGGTCATAAGCTCGTTGAATGAAAAACCAAATATTTGATTGTTTGTTTTTGGCGGCATTGTTAAATCGATAGTTTTAAAGCACTAAAACCGACTTCATAGGCTACACATTATAAAGGATAATTCAAATACTACTCGTAAATTTTTTATTAATGATAAGTTGGTAACAAAAGGTGTGTAAAACATAATACCTACCAAATAATTTTCATAGAACGACACTGTTCTTTCAATATATATTATAAAATTGCGATGTAGTTGTTGTTATGCGACTAATATGTATGCGGATCATTATGCTTACATTATGCGTCCAGAACATAATATCTGCTTACCAATTCAGGTCTCCTGTTTGGTATGTTGTGAAGAAAATAATAAGTCAAACCATTTATGATGAAGGTATTAATTTTATGGACTTTGATATTAGGATGGTATGTAATGACATAATGGTTTAATGGTATGCGACAGTAAATAATGACTTCAAATTTGATGCAAACCATTTTTTTGTGTTATTGTCATCGGACAAACTCGAGGCCCACCTGATGTTAAGCGGAATAACCTCTGCCTATAACAGATACATTTCGTCACAATACACGAATTGCATTGTGCCCGTCACCTTGAGTGACGGTTGGAAATAAAAAAGAAAAAAGTTGAAATATAAAAAAGATTTCACTCTTCTAATGAGATGTCATTTTCGACATCTTATTAAAATATTAGTGACATTAATTAGGCAAATTGGATATAACATAAAATGTTCGCACAAAACTTTTTATTGTTGTAAACTATAGAGCGAACAGCAATAAATTCGTTTAAAAACTGATCTAAAATGCTAACGCCGTTTTTTATTAGAAAATACACTGGTTTACATTCAAGCTTTGATTTATTTAGTCAAGTTATTTATGTTCTGTACACAATCGTTTTTTTACATTGTATATTTTAGTAATCGATGTTTTTGTTTAAAGAAATGTATGTGGTAAGAAGGTTTTGTATAAAACCATCAGTACTTAAGTACTAATATTATAAATGCGAAAGTAACTCTGTCTTAGTTAAGTTAAGCTTTCACGCCAAAACTACTGGACCTATTTGAATGAAATTTGGTATGGAAATAGTTTGAGACCCGGGAAAAAACATAGGATAGTTTTTATCCAACTGCGCAAAAAGAGGTTAATGTTTTTCCGTGCCCAGAAAGCTAGTTTTTTAATAAAACCATTATGCACGCCATGAAGAAAGAAAACCGATCTAGTAGATTCCGTAAAAAAACTTTTATGGTAGTTAAAGCTACACACATCAAAAGTGCCTACGGGTCATGTATATTTTAAACAATAAATGACTTATTTTGTAGAAAAGCTATGTTTATTGTAAAATTTTATTAATTAGTAATCTGTGTTTCTACCAAGCACAGCGATTTGGCATGCTTAAAATCAGTTCATCAAAATCACTTTGTTGTTGTGGGGTATGCACAGCATCCATACTTGGCAGAGCTCTTCTTTGTAGCATATCCCATGCATGTTCAATGGGGTTGAGGTCTGGTGATTGAGCAGGCCATGGAAGAACATTGATGCGAGCATCGGCAAGAGTACGAGTTACGACTCTAGCCGTGTGTGTCTAGGACCTTTTTCTGGGTAAGCGCGCTCCATCATCGATCGCATCATCACTTAACATCAGGTGAGATAGTGGTCAAGTGCTACCCAGTTCGGTACAAAAAAAGTACATTATCGTGCATTAGACGAAACGAATTACCCAAACAAAGGAAATAAAAATTCGCAAAGGGATGATTACTACTGAAACAATACCCGCCGCATAAATCTGAGCATTGAGGTTTCGTCTGATCCAAATGAGATCCGTTTAAAACTTGATTTACTCGAAAACGTACTTGATCTCTAGGCACTTTTGATGTGTGTATGTCCAACAGCTACATGTTTTCTGTATCAGAACCTTCAGAACGCTTTCCATACAAACGTAGTTTAAAAGTAATTTTAAGTACAAGTGTTCAAACTTGGTAAAATTTTACTTGCATGTTCTTTAGCTATATGGTTTGCGTAATTAAAATTATTGATGTAACATCTTGCTTGCCATATTGGACACATAATATCATCACTGAATTACATTTATATGCCTACATATATATAATAATAAAATTATACCAAGTGAGATAGTAGGCCTAGGTTTTTATTTTATAGCTTATAGGCTAACCTTTGACCACAATCTCACCTGATGGTAAGTGATGATGTGGTCGATAATATTGTTCAGGCTAGCCTAGAATAGTTGATAAGTAGTTGTTGTTAGTGGCAAATGCGTCGCTATGTAATCTCCAGGCTTTGGGTTCGTTCAGGGTGTCGGGCAGATATTGTGTTTATCTGACAAAAAATTGTCACTAGTAAAATAGTACATTCAAATATCAATGTTATATCTAATAACTTAGACTTTTGCAAATATCGTCCTCATTTCAAATATGACCACATATGTAAGAATGTACGTATAGAGCCATTCAAAATGGTATATTACCTCGTTACATATAAGATTTACACTTTGCATAATTTCGTCCAGCCAAATGGAATGTAGCGAGCACAGTTGCCAAGTGGCTGTAACGTCATGTACAGTAGGTACACTTTGTGGATATGACAAACTGGCATAAATAACTTTATAGTTTCTTCGTGAGCTCTACTTATCACGTAGTTCTAGTTCCTAGTCGTTATGTGCCGATTTATTTGTGGATTTGCAATGGATTGGCTTGGTCAATTCTCGTAATTCTTTTACGTACTTTCAAAAGTTTGAGATTTGGACCGGATTTTTATTTTATGAATGGTGTTGTTTTTGTTGGTAACTTAATTGTCTAAAAATATTTAAAAATACATAAATTACGTGACTGATTTCTTTTGTATATGACCGCAAGTATATTTTTTACAGGATAATCAAATCTGTTAGTGTCGTTGGGTAGAGTACATTCACAATGGTCCCATTTAAATTTCAACTACCAAAAAGTAGTTGTTAGTTCAACTGAATACGCCAAAAATGTATGTGTCAATGATTTTTTTAAATATTTGTCAATCTATCAATCAATTACATAAGTATATACGAGTTCATTTCAAGTTGCTCAAATGACTCGAGAAATATCTTATGGGTAAAAAATTACACTAATTTAACTTCAATTTGCTGTAAATCGCAATAATGGTATATACATATTATTTATTTAGCTTATAGGTTAGCTTTTGACCACTATCTCACCTGATGGTAAGTGATGTGCTAAGTAATTCTAGGGTAGCCTGAACAACATCTACGGCCACATCATCAGTTGAGTTAGTGGTCAAAGGCTAACCTATTAGGCACAAAGAAAAAATGTAAAAACTGTATTATATGCAAGGGTAAAACTTGGTGCAATGACAGTCCAATATCTATAGAAATGGCAGCTAATAATGAAAATCGGCCAAGTGCGGACTGGACTCCCGCTAAGGTCCGCTAACTGTATGAAGAAAATAACGATTTTTTGGTCCATTGTACATTTATTTTTATATAATATGTACTCATAAATAATTTTTAGTAGTATTACTTTATAGTACATATAAATTTAAAGTACATATATGTATGTATATTATGTATTTATTTTAATAGACGTCAATGTGTAAATAGTTAAGTATAACTTATGTAATGTTAAACTGTTTACTGCCAATTTTGCTAATTTTTACGGGATTTTTCAGATTCAGATCAGTTGTCTGGAAGAAATTACTGTAAGCAATAAGACTTCCCCTTGTATATTCACATTTATTTGTTACGATTCACAGTAATTTTAATTTTAAGGTATGCAAACAAAGTATTTTCTGTCTCTATCTATCTATACATGTTATGTTCGTACGGAACCCTGTGTGTGTGATTCCAACCCACACTTGGCGGGTTATGGGACAAAAGTAGCATACACAATCCAGAGAAATAATAAATAACATATATGGTATAAGTATTATATTAAAAATGCGTTTTGATTTAAATAAATATAATATTTATCATCCCGGAAAACTGCATACAAAAACATCGCAATATCAATTGAGACAATAACAAAGCCTTGATCTACACATGACACTTTAACTGCAACCAATCCCATAACCATACATACACTAACGTACTGTATCGTAATAATTTTAATGCCTTACTCTGTCTTCAGTTTTTAAACAAAATAATTATTTTTTACAGCGATAAGGTCCCTTCTGATTCTAAGGTTCTTATCAGCAGCTTCCGTTATCAAATGGTAAACATCTTTACAATCGAGAATTCCTTCGGAAATAGTTTTGATGTTAAGTCATTGAGTGCAAAAACACAGATTATGTTAGTGTTAGTACGTAAACATAAGTTGGGTTAATAGTGACTATTTCTTAAACAGTGGTGCTGGGTTTTTGTTTGCACGCATTCCTTGCTTGTTTGATTATGGATTTCAAGGTTCGTAAAGAACAAAGGAAAGGTTGATCGCAACCATAGAGATATTGCTTTCTCTTTTCTGTGATCGCAACTCTATTATTATTGCCTACTAATAATAATTATTTGTTAGGCACGACTGCAAAGTTATTATTTGGAACGAGTACTAATATTTATTGCCCAGTGGGGTGTTACGATGTCACCCCCCATTTCTACCTACGGGTGTCGTAATGGACGACCAAACGTATAATACTGGAAGCCGAGCAGCAGCGCCTTCTGAGGAACTGATACCTTAAACTGCGACGTCTGCTAAGCGAGGGGATTATGACAACCCCCCGTCCCCCTAAATGGGGGGGCTGTATTTTGCAATTTTAGTAGTAGTAAATCCTTCTGCTTCTTCTGCATCTATGTCTGACTAAAGTCTACTGTTTTCTATTTCATACTCAAGATTCTTCTTGGTATGTTTTTATGCCCTTACCACGTTAACTTACTACTTTTATTCTTTTCCTTGCCAACATTAAATATTTCTGTAATCATAATACTATTTATATCTAATAGTAATCCCTTTGTCCTCTATCTCCCTGATATTGTTTAGAGATGATGCAATCGAAGATATTATTCAGACTAACGTAGAATTACTGTCTGACAAGGAAACCTGCCAGAACACGGCATTAGCTGCTTGGCGACATTTTTTCTACAGTTAGCCATCAGGTGGGCGTTCGAACAATGCTCTACAAGCTAAACACCATGCAATACATTTTATAATAATTATAATGTTATACATCGATTCGTCACTACACGTCATTCTAAACCAGTAAAAAACGTTCTCATTCGTATTGCTTATAAAAACAATCTATGTACGAGTACACCATGTTTTTTTTGCTAACTGTATAAGTACTATGTATGACTTATTACAATCGTTTAAGACAACCATCAAGAATATTGATAAGACAAAAAATTGCCGAGGTGATGCAGATATGTGATGTCAAGCATCAAATTATAGGCATGTATAGTTAGTAAGTACCTATATGTAATTTGTATGGGTACTATTGGGTACCTTTTGACGTGAAATCACGTTTTACATCTGCCACACAGCGTACGAAATCGTATGCGATTTGAACTGTACTGACGAACTCGTATCGTGCGTGGTTCGATTTTAAAAACTGTACAGTCTAATTGAGTAGAATCAAAAATCGAATACATAAATCGAATCGGGGGAACAGTTCAATCGAAACGTATGTGCTGGCCGTCCTGGCCGATCGTCAGTTTGGATCTTGATCGCGCGCTTGGTCGTGTTATACATGCATTTAAGGTAAGTACTACTTACATTATAAATTGTAAATAAAATACTACATCATAATATAATAAATCCTCTCCATCCAAGAGATGTCTGGAGGAATTCGCTTCTAAGGGATAAGTCCGCCCTTTGTACAACATTACATTTAAGCTAATATTAAGCTAACGTTTTTCTTACATTTGATGTACAATAGAGTGTCAATCAATTACTGTACGATACTCGTATTGTATTGACGAAATGATTGTTTGACTTTGTCAATAATTAATATAGTAAATAATAATTAAGTGAGTTTTTAATGCTTTATTTTTAAGTTTTAATATATTTTCGTGTCCTTCGTCATCGTTTTTATAATAATTATCCCGAGGGCGATCACTATGCCGACTACAGCTAATACGTTATCCTTCGAAACCATCGTGTAACGAAATGAAGATCATTCTTATTTATCTCTGGAAGTGTGTGTGGTGGAAGCAAAACGGTACAGAATTGGTGATCGCATTCGATTTCGGATAGTATGTGGGAAACATTACTCGGTCGTACAAGGTGGTATGTGGGCTGAACATGTTCTAGCAAAATTGTCACTCAGAACTAAGTAACGCTCAAACTATTGACAAGATTAGGAAGTGTGCTCAAATATAGTTTCAATATAACTGTTCCCTATTATTTTTATTAGGTATTATTTATAGATAGTGAGACATCGAAGTAAGCTTTTTTGGATTGCTAATAGGCTAGCTATTGACTAAAATCTCACCTAATTGTAAGTCACGATGTCGTCGATGATATTGTTCAGACTAATCTAGAAGGACTGGCTCTCGATGACAGCTGTCAAAATAGCTTCAGTTTTAAGGCAAGCTAAGTCTTAATCTATTTTTGTATTGTATTGGTATAAACTTTTAAATCTTTGATATCATCATCAAAATCATAAACCGGAAGACGTCAACTGTTGAACAAAAGCCTCCCCCTTAGAACACCACACGGCTATTAGCCGCTTGTAACCTTTGGCTACCCGCGATTTTTACGACGTCGTCAGTCCATCTAGTAGGGAGCCTATCAACTCTACGTCTTCCCACCGGAACGTTACACCTAACGTGGTACCCACTCGAGAACTTTTCTTCCCCTTCAGCTATCAGTTCGTCGAGCAATGTGGCCCACCCATTGCCACTTCAACTTGCAAATTCTGAAAGCTATGTCGGTGACTTTGGTTCTTTGGCGTTAATCTTTGATACATACATGCTTAATCTGTCAAACCAAGACAGTTACACAAACAATTACAAGCCATTGTGCTCATTTCAAATATTTGCCAAACATTTGTGTGACTTTTGAGTCGCGACAATGTTTACTTTTGAAGGAATTCGCAATATTCAACAAGCCCATAAAGATGGGCGCATGTTTGTCCAATGATCTCTAGAAAACAATATTGGTTAAGAACTCGTAATTTTTATACTTTAGTGATATATTTTGCGAGTTCTAATTTTAGTGTATGATGTCAAATATCCGGGTCTGTTAAGATCTAAAAATAGCATTTTTTATACAATTAAACAAGTACCTACTCAACTATGTAAGTCAAGTTCAATTTTGATAATTTAAATTTGCCTGGTGTCCTTAATTCTTGCTATATTGCTGAAACTACCTAAATAAAACAATGAAAAAAAAAACAATTACACAGATAGATAGATAATTGCACTTTTAAAATTATTAATACTAGTTACAAGAAATATTAAAATAACTTAAAAATAGTACAATTGGCCTTATTGCTAGGCAGCAATCTCTTCCAGGCAACCGTAGCTTAGGCTCAATAGATACTTGCTTTAATAGTGCTGTGTTTAATTTAAATATGTACCTACTCTACTATTTAATAAGTGAAAATCGTTAATTTCAACATTCCCGTGTGCACATTTAACTCACTATAGAGCTGTTTACCTAATTGAGATTAAATACATAATAATTTAACGACAATATTCAAAAACAAAAGTCTAAAACCTACGTTAAATTGGAACCCGTTGGAAAGGAAGCATATGCATAATAATTTCAAAAGAGAGTACCTTAAGTAGAAAGGATTTGAAATTGGACATAAAATGCACTAACGGAATAAAATGAAAACATGGACAAGAAGTGCATCAATGGATCATTTCTAATTCCGGGGAATTAAATCTAGCTAAGGATACATTTCGGTTGGTGGAGGAAAGAAGAAGGCAAAAATGGATGTGACAGAAACGGAAAAACCTTTTATGAAATGGAAAAATAGTGATCATAATGCATGCAGTCCTGAGAGAGATAGAAAACATTATCCAGTTGTTACATATCGGTGTTTATAACAGCCATGAGTATTGTACAAATTCTCGTCAAAACTGAGGATAATCATAATGTTAAAAGACCTGAATGAATAATTGATGTCTCACACAATTCTTGTCGGCTAGAAGAATACCATTTGGATTTCAATACTGCGTTTAGTTACTATTTCCACATAAAATTGCCTTTTTATATAATTACATATATAAGCTATGCATATAAAAATCAACATTTCATAATGTGGATTGTTAACTTATATCTTATCTATTAGAAAAGGTTCAATTGTACGTGAGGGTATTTATAATATAGAGTAATATTGATAATATGTAAGGCACACATATTTATTTATTACTGCAATCTATGAAGTTGTCATTAACTACAGTAAAAGCATTGCATTGTGGTAGGGCATTTTGCGATACCCGCCTAGCTAAGTAGCTACCACCCACATCATCACGTACCATCAGGTGAGATAGTGGTCAAAGGCTGGTCTATCAAATAATAACAATCAAAAATAAGTGTTTTATTAAAATATTAAGTTAAAAATTGTCTTAAAATATTTAAAAATATTTGTTATTATTAAATGTGGATTAATTATTAAGTATTATTATTATTATTAATTATTTAATGCAAAGTAATGCCTGAATCTATTAATTAGCCAATCAGCTAAAAAAGCTTTTTAATTTATAATATTGGTTTATTGTTTGAAATTTACTGAGCTAATTTGGAGAATATCGAGAATGAGTTTTGATATCTGATTTAATTCATATTTCACATAAACTTGAAGATGGTAACATATTAGATATGTGTAATTATGTAACCTAAACTTCGGCAAAAGTAACTTTTGTCATGTACCTACATATATCCCGGATTAATAAAAAAATGAATCTAAAATAGCGCCGAAACTCATTACAATATTGTAGTGACAACCTAGTGTGCAAATGACGTACTAAATGAAAGTGTACAAGATTTTTTTTATGTTATTGTAATGGAACGGAACAAGGGACGCATGATCATAATGCGAGGGGGACCTGATTAACCTGCATATAACAGATGCATTTCGTCATGTGATGAATTGCACTGCACCCGTCACACTGAGACACAGTTGTTAAGTTTCAAGTGCCCGTAATTTTTCTGGCTCTCAAGGACTGCTGCCGGATCACGCTGCCAGGTGCTTGGCAACAGACTTTCCACCTGAGGGCGGTAGCTGGCCTCGTGAGCATTCCCAAAATGCCATTCCAACATGTGGTGAAGCTGAAGCCAGCGGCGGGATTCGAACCATATGGACCTGCTGCGCGGCCGTCCATAGCTATTACCGCTCGGCCACCATTGCTTCAAATTAAAAGGTGAGGTGAAATGTTTAAAATTGATCATGAGATACGCGTCAATAGGCGAACTAGAGATATTTTTGAACTGTCGTCGTCGTACGGGAATGTATCTATCTTCAGCTATTATCTCTAGTTCCCTCAGGTGGAAAGTCTCTAGTCGACGACAGTTCAAAAATATATTTTTGAACTGTCGTCGTCGTACGGGAATATATCTATCTTCAGCTATTATCTCTAGTTCGCCTATTAAGATCGAAAGGATAAGTTCGAACTATGAATGTGTGAAGCGTGACGCGGCCGCGGCGAAAGTACCAAACTCAAAATCCTGAGGAAGGCTTCCGGTAGAAGCCGAAACATTGTCGATAGCGATATCGACTCATAGTAAGTTCACACTCAAACACCCGTGTCTTCATATATAAATATATAATACAAAAATATGAGCGTCAGTTTTTATATGATATGAATCAGTCGCTACGGTCTAGTATTATGGCATCTGTACTGCGGTGGTTTAGCATATCGCGCCCAGCCCGAGGGACGTACGCTCACGAATATCAATCCGTTCGTGGTTCAAATGTTCCCTATTATTCCCTTCTTTAAGTAAAATTTAGTAAGATAGGGCCAGTTTCAGAATGTTCCAGTAACTTCCGGTCTTACTTCCCAGAACATATTTAATATATAAAACACTATCTTTGCGTTTCACAGTCATCGATTAGCCTTTTCATCAGTTAAAGCTTGAAACGCGCTGCATGTTAACTGTCATTTTTATCATTTAGTTATTTTATGTGTTGCATAGCAACCTGAAACTTTATTAGGACATTCTGAATCGCTTACTCCATTGTTTTGTATTGGAAAGATTTTTTTCAGAGTTTGATATTTATGGTGGCACAGATCACCGCCACATCTGTTTGTAAAAGTTCATTTTGCGGTCTCTTTGGAAGAGTACCCTCAGCGCTAAGGTCGCCCCTTATGGATTTACATTACAACAATATTAGTCTTGCTTGTATGATATTTGTAATGAATTTGAGACCAATTTGCAAGGAAAATAAACGTATTTATTGGCACACCTAATTCTTCGTTTTTTTTTTTATATAATTGTGACGGAACAAGCTCTAGGCAAACTGATGTTAAGCGGTTAAATCTGCCTATAACAGATGCATTTCGTGAAAAGTGACGAATTGCACTGCGCCCGTCACCTTGAGACATAGACAAGGTTTTTTTTACAGGAATTGTGGAATAAAACTCCACAATTCCTGAAAAAAAACTTTTTGAGTTTTTTTGGACACTCTTTTCTCTATATTGATACAATCTCAATAATATCAATAGTAGTCCTATTGTTGCATTTCTAAATAATAGTATATTTATATAATTAAGGCTCTCAAGGACTGCTGCCGGAACACACCGTTAGGTGCTTGGCGATAGATTTTCAACTTGAGGGTGGTTGCTAGCCAGGCGGGCATTCGCAAAAAGCTCTTCCACCTTGCGGTGAAGCTCAAGCTCGCGGCGGGATTCAAACCATGGACCTGCTGCGCGGCAGTCCATAGCCAATGCCACTGAGCCATCATTGCTTCGTTGTTATCTGTTATTTTTGACACTTTCGATGATTTTATCATACTGACCTGTAGGCTGTAGGTCTATCTATATCATAGACAAACGTAATTAGATAATGCATAGATTCAGGCGTTACTTTGCGGAAATTAGGCGGCATTGTCACTAAATATACTTTAATATTTTTTTAAGTGATTTATTTATATATTAATTTGATGTTCTCTTGAAATATTTTTAAAATATTTTTTATTAATAAAAATAATTAGTTTTTAGTTTGTCTTTGCCTAAATTTACGGGTTTATAGACAAACGCTATTACTAGAAATCGATAATCTGTAAATTTTTTTTTTTAGTGATAAAGTTAAATATGCCCCAAGCTCATATCTTAGTGCATATAAAACAAAATAAATATATATCTGTACAGCCGGATCGTGCACTGCTGAACACAGCCTCCCCTATTAAGTGGGTATTTGCCATAATCCCCACGCTTGGCAGGCGTTTTGGGGATCGCAGCTGCACCTTCCAGTATTTTTCCCTAAGTCACCTCTTACGACACCCACGGACATGGGGAGGTGCAATTCTAACCCGGCGCCCCACGGGGAAAATATCCACGAAAATATATATCAATAGCAAAATATTAATTAGTAAGGTATTTTAAAATAATTATTGCCGTTAGAGAAACTTCCGCAGATATTTCAATATTTCCTACGCAATGCCAACATTTTTTATATATATCACGTACATTTCTTTCGCTAATCAAAAAACTTTACGTAACTCGCTCTAGTTCAGCAAAGTATTAATAAAAACAATATACATAGGTTAGTTTACTCATATTACTATGTACTTTTACATATAAGAATCTGTAAACATATATATCTATATATATATTATATATACTCTTATAGAGTATTGTACTGTATCAGCCGGATTGTCCACTGCTGCAATACTGAACACAGCCTCCCCATTTAGGGGGGGGGGGGGGGGGGGTCTGCCATAAGCAGGCCAGGGGAACTCCACGGTCCAACTATTAGGTACTACTGATTGCTTTTAGACTAGGTACTTGTTATGTATTTTTTATGCTAAAAAATATTGCATTGTTGGTTTTTTTTTATACCTGCGGTATGCCTTTATTAAACAAAATACTATGAACTATATACAACACTACAGCTACTACAATAAAAGCATTTAGACAACCTATAAGTCATAGCAGACTCATAGGCAGTCCAAATGCTCCAGCCCAGTACCAGTTGGCAGCGTGCCCAGCATGCTGGCAGCATTGCCCCGTTGAATTGCAATGCTAAGTTGTATTAATAATGTTGGTAAAACAGGTGACCAAAGTTGTATATTTGTGTTAGCCGACATAAAATTCCGCTAGCGAATTAAGCGAGTTATTCATATATTATATAAGTAAGTAGAATATTGAGCACAGAAGAGATTTACAGGCATGAGTCCTAAAATGATTTAACACTTTTGCAAAAAAATATGTGAAGTATTTAAAAGTATTTTCATCTCTGCCAACAAGAAAAACTTTGGTTTTAGCCAAGAAACAATGGAATATGTTAATTATTTAACGAATGCTTAGCAAAATAACATAATTTAAAACATTACTTTTAAAAACTTAACGAATTTAAAGTTAAAAATAAAATTGCAGCTAGTATGTACCTACTTTCGTTCGTGAATAAATTTTCCTCCCGTTCTCAAAAACAACGATTTATTAGCTTAAGGTAGATGCACGTAATTCCGAACGTGTCCCGGAGCTCGAACGCCATGCGGTTTTTGGATTTTTGCGCTCTTCTGCTTATGTTAAGGTATAGTTCATTTATGGCAATAAATTTTTAATTATATTTCGAACCATTTCAGCGGCAACATTAAACGAATAGTTTAATGGCGTTCGAAGTACACAGTTACAAAAGTGGAGTGTCCGAAAATGTTCAAAAACTTTCTAGTTTAGTCGCTGAAGTTCATGTCAACCACGTCGTTTAATTTAGCTCGTAATTCATTTGTGGGCCGTGGTAAGGTAAGTTTACGAATTTACTTGCATATTTCGATATTTTTTTATGAAATATAACCTATAATTAGAAGGGATTCTTATTAACTATTTGTTATATTTGCATGTTTGTCTATTGGTACTCACTAAACCCTTGCTTGACCTAATACTCGGACATAATGTAGATTTTTCGTCCGGAGAAAGGGACACGTATCAATCCTGTTGTATTCGTTGTACCTAAGCCCGTTACGTATCCTTATTACCTTGAAATAAATCTCATTTTTCCATAAACCTCCAGTTCACACTACTTCCAAACAATAGGGCTTGCCTGAACGGGGGTATTTATGCCGTCGTCTTATTTCCTTCAGTTAAGTCTTTTTTTTTGGCTAAGTAGATTATTATATCTAGATTGCTTCAGAACGGTGTAAATTCTATTTGAAATTAAAAAGAAAAATTATTGTAGGTATTAATTTTGTGTCATTTTGACTGACTGACTAATTGACATAAATGTTCTCCCAGAATGACGTTGCAGTGAGGGTGAATGTTATGTATGGGAAAGTTGTAAGGGCTGTTGAGGAGAATATAGCAAAAACTCTGAGTGCATTTAGATAAAATATCTTGAAAGCGGTAAGAAATATGAGTAGTGTGCTTGAACAGAGAGTCATATATTTCATAATTTCCGACATCAGTACTAATATTATAAATGCGAAAGTAACTCTGTCTGTCTGTCTGTTACGCTTTCACGCCAAAACTACTGGACCGATTTGAATGAAATTTGGTATGGGAATAGTTTGAGACCCGGGAAAAAACATAGGATAGTTTTTATCCAACTGCGCAAAAAGAGGTTAATGTTTTTGCGCGATAACCGACATACGCGCGGGCGGAGCCGCGCCCGTAAAGCTAGTTACACATAAAATACAACTTCCTTATACTGAACTTGGAGTAATTACCTAATATTTGAGAGACTTTGTTACGAGTTTTTAAGGTAACTTTTTAGGAGTTTGAGTCCTAATTATTCGTACCGTCTGACATGCACATATACGAACCTGTTGAAACCTAAAACGAACACCGCCTTTCCTACCTGTTGAAACCTAAAACTGTTATCAGAGGCTTGTATTTTAGTACTTTTTTAATTATTTAGTAAATATTAATAATAAGTATTATATTAAAAATAGTTTTAAAAGGAATGTTTTTTTGTTCAATTACTGAAATAAATCTCTTACTGAAAATGAAACCTTTAAAGCGAATATCAATGAAGCCAATAAAGAAAATAAGAATAGAGTTTAGTTAAATTAAAGCTAGAGTTTTTAATTGATTTTCATCAGTTCTGTGTCGGTTTTTTTTTATACTAAATGAATTCACCGTCACTCACAAACATCCACAACACCAGGAGTCTCGAGGATGCGTTACCGGCGTTTAAGGAGGGAATATGCTTTCTTCTTGAAGGTTCCTAAGTCGTAACTGTTCGGAAATACTTCAACTGGCAGCTGGTTTCATAATATGGCAGTGCGAGGAAGAAAATGCCGTGAAAATCGCAAGGTTGAGCTGCAGGTAGCAATATTAAATCGAACAGTTCGTCAGAACATTCGCCGTGATATTTATATGGTAAAAGATGCAGAGTAATCCAACATCTCTACGCAGTGCCAAAGGGGAGCCGACCGGAGAGAACTTGATCATCGACGATTTGAGTCGCTCTGCGATTAATGCGCTCAAATGGAAAAAGCTGGTACTGGGGAGCTCCCGCCCATAGGTGAGAGTAGTACTCCATGTGAGGTCGAACCTGAGCCTTATAAAGTTGCAGGCAATGGGCCGACGTGAAATATCGCCTCGCGTTTCCGAGCACACCAGGCTGCTTAGAGGCTAATTTAACCTTATCTTCCAAGTGACAGCGAAACTGAACGACGTTCGATATGTTGACGCCAAGTACTCCGATGCTAGTTGAGGTGGCAAGGGGGGTTCTTCAAAACGGAGGGATACTACAAATCTTAGCGGTAAACGCACAAACTTGTGTCTAATTCGTTTCGTCTAATGTACGATAATGCACGTCCACATACGGCTAGAGTCGTAACTCGCACTCTTGCCAATGCTCTCATCTGCGTTCTGGCGTGGCCTGCTCAAACGGCAGACCTCAACCCCATTGAACATGGATGGGATTTTTTTTTTATTGCTGATAGGTAAGCCTTTGACCACAACCTCACCTGATGGTAAGTGATGATGTGGCCGAAGGTGTTAGCAGGTTTCACCTAGAATTACTAGCTCTCATGGACAGCTGCCGGAACACACCGTTAGGTGTTTGGCGACAGATTTTCCACTTGAGGGTGGTAGCTAGCCAGACGGGCTTGCGCCAAAATGCCCTTCCACCATGCAGTGAAGCTCAAGCTAGCGGCGGGATTTGAACCATGGACCTGCTGCGCGGCAGTCCATAGCCAAAGCCACTGAGCTATCATTGCTACAAAAAAGAGCTCTGCCAAGTATGGATGCCGTGCATTACAGCTTTTTGACTTGTTACAAAGATGATTTTGATGGACTGATTTAAGCATGTCAAATCGCTGTGCTTGTGTGATTAGTGTGTAAATGCTAGAAAGACACATTATTAACTAGCAAAATGAACATAGCGAAAATCCATTTTTTTTTTCGTTTTTTTGCGATTTGATTGACGACATTAACTTAGGTTACATTTCTTCAAATTGCAAAAATTAAAAAATTTCTTTATTCATATATAATAGAGGGATTCGTCGTTACCTTAAACATATTGATTTAATAAAAAAACCAGTCTACATAACTAGATTGTAACTACTAGTTACTAATTTAACTTGGTAAATATTCATTGAATATTTTTTGATAGTTCAAAATATACATGATCCCTAGGCACTTTGGATGTGTGTACATTTTTCCTTGATCTCATTTTATGTCTCCAGTTAAATTTGTTCTTAACATAATTTCATCGTGGAATTATGAAGTTTCAACTTAGGTTTTACCTAGTAAAATGTAATATTATTGTTATAATTTTAAGAGATTTTGTTTATTTCTTAGCAGGCAACAACAACCTTTGTGTAATTACATTTAGAATTTATGATAAAGCCATAAGTTAACCAAAACCAAAGTTTGATTATCTTTTTTTCTTTTTTGACGTATAAAATTTTGTTAAAAATCCTTTTTTACAACCTTTCTGAGCTTGATTATAGCTAAAAGATGTTGGTAAAAAGGATTTCAAGCGAAATTCTCCTAATCTCAATAATAACGCTAATTTCAACTTTAAATCAACAACATAGAGTTCAATTTTGCAAAGCATCCGGATAATGGGACAACATTCCGTTTACTACTGCAAATCGTCCGCGAATTGGTACATTGGGGTTCTTTTTTATATTTTGTATATTTATATATATCAATCGTCAAATTAATTTTATAAAACTTAATTAAGACTAAGCTAGAATATATGGTCTATTATGCCTTATAACTTTTATTTCTGTACATTTACTAGTTTCAGTTTAGTGGAGCAGCAAACTTAGCAAAGTTCAATATCGTCCGAATATTGGGACGTTTACCTTACTAGCTAATACTAGCTCATAAATCGTAACGTCAAACCCACTCTTTTCCTGCCGCGAGGTAAAAATGCTTCTTTTCTTTCTTTTTTCTATACATATCGTAAACAATATATTTAATTTCATGGATATACAGGCCATAAAGTAAAATAGATATTTTTACCCGCTTGCTTTTAAAGGTTTTAAAATTGTTACCAACTGTTTTTTTTTCATTCATCACTTCGCTGAAATGGCAACTGTATCCGAGTAGCAAAAAATCAGAAACCTACTTTAATCTTTTCCTCATTACGGTGACACGACACCTCAATGATTTAAAAATACCGAGATACGGCACTTTGTTCACTTTGTGCACATGTTATAATTTTTTAAACAACATATGGATGCATGCAGAAAATTTAAGAGCTGACTATAAATAATAATGTATTCAGCAAATTATCATACAATGTGTAAATAAAAAAAGATCGGTGGCTCTATTACTATTATATATGTTGCTATACCCAAAATGAGTCATATATATTCATTCATAAAAATGTATTTTAAATCTGCATGTACACCACATGATGCAAAATAATTGAGAAAAAAATTACAGATATCAACAAATCGTATTTAAGCTATTATGGCATTCAGTACTGCACTGCGCCTATTACCCTGAGACATACAGTTGTTAAAACCCATGTACCTGAAATTTAATATAACCTTAAGTTAATGTAATATTTACCTTCAGTAGATTTAATATGTACCTTAAGTAGATTTAATACACTCGAGAGCAATGAATCCGGGTCACTTAAAGAATGTTAAAAATCTCGGAAACTAAAAATGATAGGTTAATGCAATAAATTGTATTTAATAGACAATGTAATACTCCTTAAATGAAAGTAAAAAAAATATGAGTCACTATACATTTTATTAACACAAAATTACATAAAGAAAAAAACTGCTGATCTCTCCTTAAAACAAAAATAGGAAACATGAAATTTTTGAACTTTATTACGATTTTCTTGAATTTTAATACTTCGTATTGCCTCCTCGTGCTTCCATTACTGCGTTTACGCGGTTTGGCATGCTGTACACCAAGTTCCTTATACGATTTTGGGGAATATTCTCCCATTCCTCTGTGAGAGCAATTTTGAGCTCACGAAGCGTGATTGGGGGAGGGTTTCGTTGTTTTACGCATCTGCCTAGCTCGTCCCAAGCATGCTCGATCGGGTTGATATCCGGGCTGCGCGCTGGCCACTCCATACGAGTAATGTTCATCTCTTGAAGGTAGTCATTCACAATCCTACCTGTATGAGGTCGGGCATTGTCATGCATAAATATAGCATCCTCACCTAAATTGACCATAAATGGACCAACGTGATCATTGAGGATTTCTTCCACATATCTTACGCTAGTTAAAGAGCCGTTTTCTATGATCACCAGCTCTGTGCGACTTTCAGAAGAAATTCCGGCCCACACAAGTACAGACCCACCACCGTAGGCTACTTTTTCTTCGATGCATGCTTGCTTGAATCTTTCCCCTGGTCTTCGATACACTCTGTGTCTTCCATCGTGCTTGTAGAGCATAAATTTTGATTCGTCGGAGAACATAACTTTTGACCAATCTTCAATACTCCAATTTACGTGGCTCTGGGCATATCTTAGTCTCGAAATACGATGCCCACGCTCCAGTTTAGGGCCGTTTGCAGGTCTAAGGGGTTTTAAGTTAGATTCAGCAAGCCGACGTCTTACTGTCCATGCACTTGGGTTACTTCCTCAAAGGCGTCGAAACTGATTGGTGAGTTCAGTTCCTGTGAGAAAGCGATTTCGAAGCATGGTGTTCACCAAGTATCGGTCTTCTCGTGCTGTGGTACACCTGGTTCTGCCCGTTCCTGGTCTGCGTAGGTTAGAACCAGTTTCTTCGTAGCGTCGGAGAACTCTTTGTACTGTTGACAGCGACACACCGACAGTCCTGGCTGTATCGCGCTGACTCCGGCCGGTTTCCAGCATTGTAAGTATTCTGGTGCATTCTTCAGGCGTAAGCGACATAATTTCAGCTTGAATAATGAATATAGAGCACTATCAACATGGTTTATGTACCCACATAAATGACAGATTACAAACAAAAGCAAAACCAAATGCTGTAATTTCGTAGTTCCATCTTCGAAAGTGGCCCTTTTTCAAATTTGATTTTTTTATGATATAACTTTACAATAACTAAGAAGTTTTAATACCTTCATTTAAGGAGTATTACATTGTCTATTAAATACAATTTATTGCATTAACCTAGCATATTTAGTTTCCGAGATTTTTAGGATTCTTTAAGTGACCCGGATTCATTGCTCTCGAGTGTATTTACCTTAAGTAGATTTAATGTTTACCTTAAGTAAACTTAATATTTACCTTAAATAACTAGGTCTTAAAGGCTGCTGTCGGAAGACACTGTTTGGTGATTGGCGACAGATTTTCTACTCGGCAGATGTTATAATAATCGTAATAGTAGTTATAACAATGGCAGTAGTTTTAAAACGCTTCATGGCAATACTCAAAATCACAAAGCGATCTTTTTACAGCAAACAACTAATTCAGATATAATATAATGTAATATATAGGGGTTGCTTTACTTTCCCTCGTACCACTTCACTGGCTCGACAATGTCCGTGTATCTCACAACTGCACTACCGTCCACTCTCGCCCATGGCTCTCGTGACAGTGCGTGCCGTTTGCTAACCAACACAGGGACACACGAGACAGCGTATGTATGCTAAAGCGCATACACTACATCCCTTTATATTAGTGTTGTGACAATTTCGAAGGCGACATTCAAATACTAGGTCGGACTAACGGAGAGGAATTTTTTAATAATAAGTTGACATAGAATATTCAGTAGGTAATAATTATAGATAGTGTTGTCTTGCAGAACCTACACTAAGAAAAATCTTGTGTCGTAGATTCTGCGTAGGTACTTACCTACCCTTCATATGCACAGTCAGGAAGAGGTAAGTCTATGTTGCTGTGAGGTTCATAAAAAAAACCATGATGTTCTTAAGAAAACAATTTGTGAGTTCGGAATGCATTTCTTTCGTTGTTGCCACAGAATAAAAAGGAACAGAAGGATCACTCTGCAAAGACATGCCAATAAATAAGAGACTCTAACTACGACGCAATATAGTGCACTTCAGATCGCAAAGCACGGATTACCTAACTTATAAGTCGTCTCTCTTTCTATCGCATAACCACGCATAGCTCTGATCTCTTTTAGCACGGCACGCAACTTAGAATAATCCCATCCGGATGGTACGCCGATGTACCTGAAGCTTTGTACCTAAAGTGCGGGCGAGCCAGGCCTGACAATGCATAAACTAAATACATACACCTGTTGTGTATAAATAAACACAGTAAAATAGACATCTATGCTTACTGTGTTTATACACAACAGGATATACCTACCGTCGAGATGGCACCTTTTCAACTGGTATGTAATAAAATAACCAATCAGTAGTTACGTGATATTTAGTAACAAAAAAAATTTTCCTGTCAGCTTCATTTTTTTATGAATGGAATGGCTGTAAAAAAATCTCATTTAGCCAATATCTAAGGAACCTTGGAGTACATTGAAAAAAATATATAAATTTTTAGATATTGAAATTCCCGTAAGTAAAACTGGGCGATGCGCGTTCGCGGATGGAACTAGGAGAAACATATTGTGCTCTAGTGCTCTAAAAATGTTTACATTTGTATCTTATTTTGCTAAGTTATGGTGCTATGGTTTTTTTTTTTTTTTTTTTATGTAATGGAGTGGCAAACAAGCAGACGGCCCACCTGATGGTAAGCGGTTACCGTCGCCTATGGACATTTGCAACACCAGGGGCGTTACCAATGCGTTGCCGACCCTGTAAGACTCTTTTAACACGCGTTATGGTGCTTGATATGAATAAAAACATCAAAGGTGTCGTGTCACCTTAATCTTTCTTAACTAATTATAAGGCTCCAAAGATTGATTGGTCACCACAATTTACCGCGTACGAGTAGCAGTGAAAGTTACAAAATGGGACGTTATCTTGATTAAATGCCACTAACAACTGGGCCGTGGTTGTGTCATTGTTTATGGGCTTATATTCACTTTTATTGAAATAACTTACGTTGCACATTAATATAGACGTATAATATTTCTGTATATGAAGCTACAACCACGTTGTAATAGGTAATTATGATAAGTCTACCGTGAAGATGTTCCACTGCGATTAATACTTGGATGGGTGACCGCTAGTGGCATTACTACTGAGCGCTTCCGTGCTGCGAAGGGCACGGAAGCACTCGTTGTTGTTTGTTGTCTTAGGACGGCATTCATTATAAAATGCTCGCCTGGCCTAGCTTTCACCCTCAAGTAGAAACTATATCATCCCTAAAATCAGTAAATGATTGTGACTTTGGTGTTGTTATACCAAAGTTACAATCATTTACTGATTCAATTTATGCCTCTCCGTTACCACGGTAATATTATCTATATAATACTAGCGAGTCGTAATTTTCCCCGGCTTCCTATAGCTATCCTATCTTTCAAATTCAATCAAGAATCAAATTGAACACGGTGTGCAAATCAAATTTAAAATTTGTTCAGTAGTTTAGGAGTCCATCGCGGACAAACAACGTGACACGTAATTTTTATAAAGGTATACATATTACCGTGCCGTTACCTACTCTTATGCAAGTAAATTACAAAGTTAAATATTTAAATATTGCACATTCTACTGCCGCGTTCATTAAACAAGTGTTCCCACCCCTCTATAATTTTGCAATACATCTTCTTCTTCCTACTTGACTCTTTCTTGGATAACAATTATGTCAGTCAGTGTACGGTAATCGAGCTTTACATGTACCTATAGCTAGTGAGACTGCATTCGCAAAATCCATTTCACCATGCGGTGAAGCTCAAGCCGGCGCCGGCGGTAAGAATCAAACCATGTAGGTACCTACCTACCTCCGGAACTGCCGTACATAATTATTACTGCTTGGTTATAACTGCTTCAGAACAGGTAACAGTGGGTTCCAGCAGCTGCCCTTGAATCTCATTCCACATTCTAGGTTAGCTTGAACATTCGGTACTTATGTCTCTTCAGCTGAAATAGTGTTCAGAGGGCAGGCTTCAGTAATTAAAAACATATGCCCAAACGGCCAGTCACAATCTACTTACTACCAATTCTCCAGCTTTTATTTCACTCGTACTACTCTAAGGCTTCTTCTGTTATACCAACTGGTTTACTGGACTCAACTCTAATCACAACCCATTCTTTTTAAAAATTGCGTATCGCATCTTAACCAAATGATTTTCTTTTATCTACTTCCTTCGTTGCTCAACATCCAGATATTTACATTACGACAGTACATCTGTTATTTTATAAATAACTTCTTTATGTAATATAATACTCTCCTTAACTCTAATAACACAGACCAGTGGATGTATTGGTCTGTGTCTAATATAGTAGCTCAATAAATTTTTTTGCTGAACGTGGCAGTACAATGTGAAATATTTCAATATTAAAATTTGTAATTGACCTTCATAAGAGCGTCGTAGACGCCTAAATTGAATAAATTATTTTGAATTTGAATTTGAATATCTAAACCATCGAGAAAATAACCCTAAGAGATGCAATAAGATTTGGTTTGTTCGAGATGAATTGATGCCAAACTCTGTTTAACCTAAACGCGCTCTAATTGGCTAAGCCACCTACATGCGGTAAACACCCGAGTCCCATAGTGATGGGACGTGATTTTTATGTAAATATAATCGATATCAATACATCGTACAAGATATATAAGCTGATCGTATAATATATTCCTCCGTGACGCCCTATTTAGATAAAAGTGATATTTGTCCCACTTGCGTGGGCAATAATACCCAGCAGATACCTCGCGCGGTATTTTGTATGAGTATAGCTGTTTTGTTATAATAAAATATAGAATAATGATTTGGTTGTGTGATTCCACAATTCTGCTTGAAATATCCTTACTAAAATGATAAACATTTAAATATCTCTTTTATTATATTTATGTTTGCAATAACGCATGCTCTGCGGTAATTTGTAATGTAATACAAATATACGAGAGGAACAATTTAATCCCGCACATGACTTAAATTTTGCCTCTCATATATTTGTAATTTAGTAATTAATATATCTCCCTAATAAATTACTATTAGAGTATATTTCTTATAATTGAAGTCCAAATGTTCGACTCGTAAGAGTAAAGTTCCGGTGGCAGAATTCATCATATTTAGAAATATATATGTATCTGTTGTAATAATTATCCGATATATCAACATCCATGCATATATATATGTTTGAGCGTACGTTATTAGAAAATATGCACTATTTCCATAGATATACAGTCGAAAAAAGAGGTCGACAACTCCGGGACTGATTAATCCCGAGTGACATTGACGGGGAGACACCGAGCGGAACTAAAAGTTCCAAGTGATTTGTAGGAATCGCAGTATTAAGTAAACGTCGGCGGCTACTTTTCAATAAATGAAAACAATCGTCTGAAAAGTGACGGGAGCAAACCCTGTTGTAGTATGCTGGAAACCAATTTTCTCTTCTTGTTAGCTCAGTCCATTTTTGTTTGAGATTTGGATCTCTAGGGAATCTATTTAAAAAAAAACAAATTGTTTGCTAATATTACCATAGAATAACTTAAGGTAGCTATATATGTTTTATACAAAAATATGATTTTGAAATCGGTACACGTATATTGATATACCATAAGATTATATTAAGATGAGACTTATATCAAGTAAAAAACGTAGAAAAGATTTGGTGTTTATGAGACAGAAATTCAACACAATACTGGCATCATCATCAGAGTTTTCTTGGCTCATATGTATTTAACAAAACTAGTAAAGTCATCACTAATCTGAGAACACACACGACTAGGTAAGCTAAAATCGAAATAAATAAGTGGTTGAGGACTCTCAACCACGATGAAGCTGAAGATTTTCTAAAAGTTATCGTATGATTAATAAAAATTCAAGTTAGCTTTACACTATATAAGGTCACTTTTAATTCATCAACAATACTGCGGGGGGTGGTGTAGAATCGATAACTGAATGTGATCCACACATTTTTAATTTTCACATAAACAATTCAATACTAACTATTGCCTAAGCTGTGGCGCGTTGACTTTGAGAATGATAGCGACGACAACACTCGCGGCCGCCGTGGACAAGACTCACACATACACACACGTTCTAGGTATTCTAACGCATTGCGAGGGCAATGAACTCGGTAGGTATACCTACGCATTGCGAGGGCAACGAACTCGGTAGGTTTACCTACGCATTGCGAGGGCAATGAACTCGGTAGGTATCTCGGTAGGTATACCTACGCATTGCGAGGGCGACGAACTCGGTAGGTTTACCTACGCATTGCGAGGGCAATGAACTTGGTAGGTATACCTACGCATTGCGAGGGCAACGAACTCGGTAGGTTTACCTACGCATTGCGAGGGCAATGAGTCTTGTCCACGGCGGCCGCGAGTGTTGTCGTCGCTATCATTCTCAAAGTCAACGCGCCACAGCTTAGGCAATAGTTAGTATTGATTTTGTTTATGTGAAAATTAAAAATGTGTGGATCACATTCAGTTATCGATTCTACACCCACCCCCCGCAGTATTGTTGATGAATTAAAAGTGACCTTATATATTCACACAAAGCTTTATATTCATTGCACTTCATGCATACACACAAACACATCCTGTCACACACTCACATACACAATAATATAATATTTACTCAAACATATACGAAATTTTGTACAGCCATATCATTTAATAAGCAAACCTCAATCTCAATGTATTATTGAAGGAAGCAGACTCCCACGACACAAGATTTTTTTCTTAGTGTGGGATCTGCATGTCATTTTACTGTCAAAAAATCACTACAATTTAGTGTACCAATTGTAATAAAGTTAAGAATAACAACATAATAAGAGTAACTGTATATTGTGAAATAAATTATTTTTATTATTATTATTATAAACTCATATCAAACATATAAAAGGTACCCCCTTTTTTACATCCAAGGCTAAATATATTTATTGGCCAGAGTATGACGATACCGATTTTAGTTCCACTATAACGATAAATTACAACACTGTATAAGCACAACACTAGGAGAGGGCGCGGTTTACAGAAAGACAAGGATGACTATAGATGAATGTAGTAAGTGGGAGTGAAATGCATTTATACGGGTCTATTAGATTGTCCAGTTTAACTTGACCTATTAAAAATGTAGTAGATATATTACGTAAATTGATAAATTTTACTTAATTGTGGAAGGTAATTCCATCTGTTTTATAAATGGATGATTGCTATTTTTCCCGCACCATTTAATGGAGCAGGTAGTCATTTTCATTGCAATGAATGCCTACAATCGTCAAAAATAAAAATATTTTCAGACACGTACGTACGGATCAAGCTTCTGGTCGCGTACTGTTTATGTGAGCTCATGCTATGACTTAAATGTGTTAGAAATCACACACCAGTTGCATGATCGGGCGAACCATCAATTCCCCTCTCGGGGTTTAAATCTCGTTGATCTAAACAAACCAGTACGTATGATATTTGTAATACCTAATTTCATTACAGACTTTTTAAATTCTACTTGAAATGAAACGTTATAAAAGTATGCCGCCGGTAATTTCCGCTTAATCCTAATGTGACTTTTTCTAAATGACAGTTTAATATTTTTTTTTTTTTTATGCCTAATAGCTTAGCCTTTGACCACTATCTCACCTGATGGTAAGTGATGATGTGGTCGAAGATGCTGTACAAGCTTACCTAGAATTATTATATGAAAGAGAGTAGGTAGTTAGTCTAATATGGGAGAAATAATATTGTGGGAGAAATGTGTTCAAATAAAAAAAACATTCATAGATATTTTTATACATGACTTGCTTATATTTTTAATTTATTGAGATTTCTTTGAGATGCATTAATTAAGGGTAAGTCCAAACGAGCGTAATTTTGTGAATTGTGAGGTCGCGTATTTTTGGTCGCGTAATTTTTGTTGCATAGGTACATGTGGATGACTCATTTTGCGACGTCGTGTGGCAAAACTGCACTTTTGTGTGAAGCCGAATCCAACAGAAATTACGCGACCGAAAATACGCGGCTCATAAGTCGAATTTTTTTAATTAACGTAAAAAATTTCGTTAATTAAAAAATGTTATCATCTGATATATAGAGATGAAAACTTTTGTGTTCGTTTGTTGTGTAGATGTGATAGGACTTGTTATACTTACCAAGTACCAATTTTTTATTAATAATATGTAGTTCTTGGTTATGGTAAGTGAATAGTAAGTAGGTAATCTTTTATGCAATTCCTACAAAATAAATTTTACCAAAAAATGGAACCGAATTCAACACTCAAAAATGTGAAATAACTTGTTGAAGTCGGTACCATGACAGTCCAAAAGTACCTATAACCACAATATGTTGCGCATGGTACTGACTTCGACAAGTTATTTCACACTTTTGAGTGTTGAAGTCAGTTTCATTTTATCGTAAAAAATATTTTTTCACGCGTTTGACCCTTGCTACTTACGGGATCGATTGTCATTCACTGTCAACTACCTACCTACTATATCAGCAAGATAGGAAAATATTTTTCAGTTATTGGAGTGTAACTCAAAAACGGCTTGGCCGATTGTGATGAAATTTTAATGGGACCAAACGACAAGCGTCAGCTTTCAAATTAAAATAATATATCAAAATCGGTTCACCCAGTCAAAAGTTCTGAGGTAACAACATAAAAAAAAATAAGCGAGAACCTCCTTTTATTTTTTAAGTCTTTTAAAATCTCCTTTAACATTATTCATTCGCTTTGCAGGCGTCTTTGGGTAACGCAATGTAAGTTTGTAGTCTTTAATAGACGATCAATCTTCTAGTATTTTCCCTTCGTCGCCTCTTAAGACTCCCACAGGAAGGTATGCGGGCCAGAATTGTAGCCTGGGACCCTACAGCATAGCTACACCCTCATAAAAAATATCTGTTGAATGTCAACTCCCATTCTAGGTTCAGCATTTTTATCATCTTTGACCACATCATCACTTATCAACAGTTAAGATTGTGACTAACCTGCAAGTTTACGCAATACAAGGCTTTACACCGCTATCACAAATTCACAATATTGAAAAAAAACAGTTTACACTTTGAAGCGCTCGTAGCGACGTGTGCTTAGCCATTCTGAACCGATCAGCAAAGCTAAGCAACGTCCGCCTCGGTCATGATTTGGATAGTACCTATACGCGCTGGTGACATTACTACTGAGCGCTTCCGTGCTTCGGAGGGTGCGTTAAGCCGTCGGTCCCGGTTGTTGTCTTAGGATGGCAGTAGATATAGCATGGTGGTAGGGCATTTTGCGAATGCCCGCCTGGCTAGCTACGACCCTCAAGTAGAAAATCTGTCGCCAAGCACCTTACGGTGTGTTCCGGCAGCTGTCCATGAGAGCCACTAATTTTAGGTTAGTCTGAACAACATCTTCGACCACATTATCTCTTACCATCAGGTGAAATAGTGGTCAAAGGCTAACCTATCTATCAGGCATAAAAAAATAAAAATAAAACACCCATATAGGTATTTAACTTATATATATTTACTTTCATAAACTAAGTAGAGTTAAAAGTAAAGTAAATAACACTATTTTATTTTTTATTATATATAAACTTTTAGAGCATTAAGTAATCTCGAGCGTGTATCGAACCCGCGTCCCCCGGTTACGCACTCGGTGCCTTAACCACTATCGAGCTATCAATCGTGTTATCAATTAAACTTAATTTTTATTGTTATCTTACCTGCATGTTGCAAAATAAATGTCATAGGTTGATAACTTCTTGCTTTCACAAACAATCGTTGTTTTATCGCAAGAGATAAAATAATATCAGATAAAATCGTAAACACCGCAAATGTCACTAAGCAAAATAAAAATAATATAAGTTTTAAAAACGCTCCGTTTTTACTCAAGTTCACCCAAGCTACAGAGTAACCACAGAATAAAAGTAGGTAACTACTTAAGTAACCAACACTTAAAAAAGTAGGTGGGCACTTAAATCAAAACCTAAAGAACGCCAAACCAGTCAACACAAAAGAAATGGTAGGACACGCACGTAACTGAACGAAAGAAATCTTGCATGCATGTGCTCACATTACCAATCTCCTGTATAAACAAAAGGTTTTCAAAAAAAGAACCTAATGTTTTTAATAAAAAGTTCTAATTCAATTCAAACTCATTGGTAAATTAGCTAACGCATTGCAGATATTAAAAAAACAAAAGACAATCTCTGCAAAAGTTCCTAATGACGAGACGAATAAACCCAATACAGTAAGCAAGTACAGTACGGTGCCAAGATCTCGAGCTATCGTACAAGAAAGTTTCCAATAAGAGTACTTAATACTTTATACTTACCAACATAAATCGATTCATGAACTTGACTTGAAGTAATCGTTCAGACTCCAACACGAAATTTCACCTCACAAAACGATACGTTTGCTCTCCCAGTACACAACATATCACTATAAACTGCAAGTTGGGTCTTTTTGTGGTTAGTTTTAGTCAGGTTCACGTTTGATTTTTGTTTTGTTTAATTTATAAAGTGCCGGTATTGTGGGTTGCGCTACGGGGTGCGCAAGCGCAGTCCGATGTAAAACTGAACCGACTGGTACGAAGTATGCCACGGCTGGGCCGTGTCGTGACCGGCTCAGATCAGGCGTCACGAACTATCTTCACGGTTGTTGTATGTACTATAAGTAGGTATTTTGAGACGCATTGTTATCGGAGAGTTTGCATCTTCGTTTTTGCTTACAGCATCAGTCGAGGCGAGGTCTTTTCTTTTGGTTACTTGTAAGGATTGTGGTATGCGAAATGTGTTGATGATTGAGCAAGATTTTGTTTTGTATTTTTGTTTAGCGTTGCAATGACATAATATTTTTGACTTCGTTTGTCTGTCCAATGTACCTGTACATTATGGATTTTCTCAGTTTAAGTAACCTTATGTTGTTTTAAGTTTACGCAATTTAAACACACATATTATTGCACATATTATTATTTTTATCACGACGACGCTTCAAAGACTATGCAGTGATCGTGGTTACAAGGTAATTGATGTGGTGTTCATAGTATAATAAAATAAGTAACTTACCTACAATCAAATAAGGTGGTCTTTAACATCGTATTTATAAAAGGGTCATAGGGCTCATTCTAGCTATGTAGCTAGTTTTAGGGATTTCAGGCACCTTAAGTCATTTATTTACGTCTGAACATGCGCTACAATTTGTGATATTACACGGATGTTTCGAGGCTTATAATTTTTGAGTAGGTAAAGACTTTTTTTACAAATCGGCGCCGATACAAGGATAGATAATAAAGAGATAGATAGATAGACAATTTATTGGTAAAATAATTTACAAGTCGAACATTTCATGTATCAGTCAGTACATATCAGTAAGTACTAATATTATAAATGCGAAAGTAACTCTGTCTGTCTGTTACGCTTTCACGCCATAACTACTGGACCGATTTGAATGAAATTTGGTATGGAAATAGTTTGAGACCCGGGAAAAAACATAGGATAGTTTTTATCCAACTGCGCAAAAAGAGGTTAATGTTTTTGCGCGATAACCGACATATGCGCGGGCGGAGCCCGCCCGGAAAGCTAGTAAAATTATATATGATGTTTATCATAGCAAACACAATAGGTATATATCAAATATAATATAAATAATTTTAAGAATGTGTAATAATATATAACATAATGTTAAAACAATATTATACATGCACCTGTCAGATCCTGAAGTTGAATATATTTTATCACAGGTGAATTTTGTACCTACACATACACTCTTCGAAATTATAGAAGGCCTTCTCGTTGAGCCATGATTTTAATTTTATTTTGAACGATGGTAAGCTAGTTGCGTTTTTAATATGCTCTGGCAGCTTGTTATACACAGAAGGCCCTATATCATACGTCAGATAAATAGGTATCATGCTTAGTTATGGACATAAAACCTCAAATAAGGGAATGAACACCAGAGAGGTGAAATATAAAAATCTTAGATAAACACCCTTCGACGTTTGTATGGAGAAGTGGCCGGCCAGTTTAACCTAGCTTTGATTGTATTTCAAGTAGTCAGTATATATCATCAATTCTTTATTTTCATATAAGAATATCAGACAGGAGAGTACTATCTTAAGATAATAGGTTTCGATTGAAGGCCATTAAAGGCAATTACCTAATTATAGATAAGATATAGCTCGCAAACTGTCGAATCTGCAGGCAGAGTATCAACATTGTAAGTACTTATTTGTAAGTTGTCTACAGTATTCATTTGGTTGAAAAACTGCAGAAGTCCTTTTTAATCAGACAAATAAGACATAGAGGGCCCGTTTCAGAATGTCCTAATAAAGTTTCGGGTTACTATGCAACACATAAAATAACTGAATAATAAAAATGACAGTTGACATGCAGCGCGTTTCAAGCTTTAACCGATGGATAGGCTAAATCGATGACTGTGAAACGCAAAGATAGTGTTTTATTTATTAAATTTGTTCTGGGTAGTAAAACCGGAACTTACTCGAATATTCTGAAATAGGCCCTTAGACACCTATGAGTTCCAAATATAAAAACTCGCGTGCGAATCCGGGGCGGAAGCAACTCTTTAAAGATATACAAAATGACATAGAAATGAAATATTTGAACTACGGCCGGGATTCAAAACCGCAACCATTCTTACCCATAGCATCGACATGCTCTTTAACTGTACTATTGTAGTGAGTGAGTCATAGCTCAAATTTATCCCTTTTTTATGCGTGATAGCTTAGCCTTTGACCACTATCACACATCTGGTAAGTGAAGATGTGGTCGAAGGTGTTGTTCACAGCCAGGCGGGCATTCGCAAAATGCCCTACCACCATGCTATAACGACTACCATCTGAAGACAACCGAAGCACGGAGCTCCCTTTGCTCCTATCGTTCTAGTCTCTCGTTGTAATTTTGTAAGCCTATTCCCATAACTACAATGTTTGAACTTTATGGGAAGTTGCTCTCAAATCAACGAGAAGTTGGTATTTCTCACGTAATTATTCCTGGATCGTATTGTTATATGGATAGATCGTCCTCTGCTGAACAGCGTCCTCCATTAAGAGGGTGTTTGCCATAATCCCCACGCTTGGCGGGCGTCATGTCGCAGTTTAAAATATCAGTTAAGTAAAACTCAGATTGCGCTGCTGTCCACCTTCCGGTATTTTACCTTTAGTCGCCTCTTACTACACCCACAGGTAGCAATGGGGATGATATTCTATCCCGGCACCCCAAGGGGCATCCCTACATTATATGTAATTGCAAAAATATATAAATCACTAAATATTATGTTGTCAATCTTAGGTTTCAATTTATAATAATTTGATTTTGACTTGGGGCCGGTTCATTTATTTGTAGAAATATAAGTATTCGTACAACAGATGTATGTTACTAAGTATATAGTATTTAAATCTTGTTTGGTAGCTTCAAAATATTTACTTAAACATTAGATTCCAAGTGTCAAACACGATATCAATTGTTGCTTCTCTTCTAAGAAATTGTAGAGCAAAGGTACCACGTGATAGGGATTGGCGTCAATGTCGTCAATACTTGCCTTATTAATTTAAATATGGCTGCTTTTAGAAGATAGGCAGTCCGCAGAATTCTTAATATTGTTTTTCAAATTGTATGATTTCTTATTTCTGATAATTGATAAGCATATGTTATATTTCCTACTTGGACAGTAGATATTTGTTAGTTTTCTTTTAATATTTACGAGTTTAGTATAAAATATTTAGTGAATTTACTTACAATTTATACTTTTTAGGTCTGTCCATCTCTGCGTTGATTTATTATGTCTTGTTTCACTTCAAGATCCAAGCACAGTAGAACCACAGCGTAAAAACATACATGGACTGTGGTAGAACTATGTTGTTACAAGTATTGACTAGGTATTAGTTACTTCACTAGTAATAGTCTTTTTTTAAGATAATAAAAGGTAAAATATGACCATATTTCACCGCATCTGATTCCTGATGAAAATTAGAGATAAATTAAAATTACATTAAGGAGACGGAGCAACATCTGCAGCCAAACTGAGTTGAATCTCACTAAGATAACTCAGTTGGAAGACATCGCCAGCGATAGGGATGATGGTGAAAATGGTTCAAATCTCACCCGTAGCGAAAATTTTTCTTTTTGATTTTGGAAACTTCTAGAATTATTACGTAGATATAATTTATATGAAGAGAGTATGTCCATTGGACTTTAATCCGCACGAATTATTTCACACATCAGCAATAAAACCGAGATAGCTTACAATGTAGGAACGAATAGATAAAACGGGCATATTGTAATATTTTAACATCAAATATTATTGAAGCGCTCGTAGCGAAGTTTACTTAGAAAGTTGAGCAGCGTCCGCCGTGGTCATGAGTTGGATGGGTGACTGCTAGTGACTTTACTACTGAGCGCTTCCGTGCTTCGGAGGGCAGGATAAACAGTCGGTACCAGTTGGTGGCAGTCGTTAAAGCTTGGTGGTAAGGCATTTTGCGAATGCTCGCCTGGCTAGCTATACCACCCTCAAGTAGAAATTCTGTCGCCAAGCACCAGTGTGTTTCGGCAGGTATCCATGAGTGCCAGTAATACGAGTTTAGCCTGAGCAATATCTTCGACCACTCACCACATTATCACTCACCAGGTGAGATATTGCTAAGGCTAACCTATCAGGAATAAATTAAAAAACTTAGACAGTAATGGTAGAGTTTCAGCGTAGTAGGTACACTACAAACCTCTCAAAAACTCATCTCACAAACTGTGCACTCAGGAAGGCACGCCCCTCTTCAGTAAATGATTGACGTCTTAGTCAGTGTAATTTTTTTTTTTATTGTGACGATCTCGAGGCCCATCTGATGTTAAGTGGACTGACCTCTGCCTATAACAGATGCATTTCGTCACAAGTCACGAATTGCACTGCGCCCGTCACTTTGAGACAGTAATAAGTCTCATGTGCCTGTAATTTCACTGGCTCTCAAGGACTGCTGCCGGAACACACCGTTATTTCATCGAAATATTACTTAATAAGCATTGTAATTAGATAAATTAATATGAAAAAAGTCAATTAATTCATGCAATTGTATGTAATAAACAGAATACAATTATAATAAAAAACTGTTTAGACAAGTTGGCAGTGAAACAACAAAATTTATGAAACATATAACAATTTCAAAATTATATAAAATATAAGCAAATTAAATTAAAAGGTTTGTCGCCACATTTGAAGCAATATTGATTGAATAATTATAAATTGGTATATCAGTAGATTGCTTGGCGACAGATTTTCTACTTGAGGGTGGTCGCTAGCTAGGCGGGCATTCGCAAAATGCCCTTCCACCATGCAGTGAAGCTCAAGCCCGCGGCGGGATTCGAACCATGGACCTGCTGCGCAGCAGTCCATAGTCAATGCCACGGAGCCATCACTGCTTCAAACACAACATTACAAGAAGAATATATAAAATAGATCAAGCGACTGCCCCGCTTGCCGTGAGAATACAGACAGAACATGGTTTGGTCGGGCCGACCAGCCACACGAGCCGATTTGGCTGGGACCGCACAAATCTACTGCGCAGCCCACCCAACGCTGGTCGTAGGTCTGTTACACAACGTAGGCTAGTCAGCCGCAGTCGGCCGAAACGTAATTGTTACTAATTTAATACTGGTTAGGTACCAGTATTAGTAACAATTCTGTTTGGGCCGGCTGCGCCTGACTAGACTACGTACTACGTACACAATACAAAAAAAAAACTTTTGAGTGTTGAAGTAGGTTCCATTTTTTGTAAAAATAATTTCTTACTCTTTTTAGTGACCTTTGCCACTTACGGGATCGATTGTCATAAGCTGTCAACGACTCCATCATCACGATAGGGAAATACTTTTCAGTTATTAGACTGTAACTCAAAAACGGCTTCACCGATTTTGATTAAATTTAAATAAGACCAAACGACAAGCATCAGCTTTTAAATAAAAAAAGAGTTATCAAAATCGGTTCACTCAGTCAAAAGTGATGAGGTAACAAACATAAAAAAGCAGGCGAAATGAGAACCTCCTCCTTTTTTTGAAGTCAGTTATTCGAGATCACAGCCGTTGAATTCTATGAGGGAGGCCTTTGTTCAACAGTGGACGTCTTCCGGCTGAGGATGAAAAGACATCAAGCGACTACTCCGCTTGCCGTGAGAATACAGACAGAACATGGTTTGGTCAGGCCGACCATGTTCTGTCTGTTCCACACGACCCGTTTTGGCTGGGATGACACCAAATCTACTGCGCAGCCCACCCAACAGACCCAACCAGTAATAGTAACAATTATGGTTGGACGACTGCGCTCGACTAGTTTATACACGATACAAAATAGCTGGTTGGCCGACCAAATCGGTGGTTGGGCCCAGTCGTGTTGTATCGTGTGTTAGTACAGCCAAAGACGAGTGCTGGTATTTAAATCGAGACTAACACGGGTTTTATGCACGAGTTATACACTTAGATTTTCACTTCAATTGTTAGGAGGTAAAACAAGTAAAACATATATTTTGAACATATATCTTTAATGGATATTGAAAAAAACAAAATGTTTTCTCTTAGACACTGGACGTAACACAAGAACATAATATTACGAATAATATGCTACGCTAACAACATCTAAATAAGAGAACAGAAGAACATATGGCATGAAACCCTGACAGGGCACTCAGGTGCATGGTATACAGCACTGTTGTGCGTCTAATGTACACAACACCCTACCCACACCCACGTGAGAAGTGGCATGCTGCTCATCTGACGCACTTTGTCCTTAGTCGCCTCTATACTACACCCACGAGAAGAAATGCGGCTGTGACATTCTAACCAAGCACCCCTAGGGGTTAGTATTAATACTAACTCCTCAGATTAAAAGGCCTCCGTTTTGCCCCTTGGGCATAGAATATATAATAATACCCTTTGGGTAAGGGACCTATTCTAGTATTTGTTATGTAATGCCAAACATTATGAAGTCTAAATTCAAACAAATGTATTTTCGTTCACCTTCCATATTACTGTTACCGAAACTGTCGTCCAGCCGACTAGAATTCAGGTCACGCGTAATTATGGGAGATTTAGCACTAATCTAAAGTATTTTAAACCCTTTGTGTGCTTTAAGATTCTATTTATGAGGTCGATCTGCTGCGAAATTCAGGAAGCGATTGGTTGATTTATTTTGTTCTTAATTTTAATGATTGGGAGGCTTAAGTTATTTTTACTTTTTACGTAAATTATCTTGGAAATATGTTTAGGTCTTTTTTAAATATTATTATATATCTAAGTAATGCCCCTTGTGTTGTGCCGGGCTAGAAAGCCAATCCCCATTGCTAAATGTAGGTGTTGTAAGAGGCGACTAAAGGTGAAATACCGCAAGCAGCGCCTTCTGAGGAACTGATATCTCAAACTGCGATTCCCAAGACGCTTGCCAAGCGTGGGGATTACGGAAAATCTCCCCTTAATGGGGTAGGCTGTGTTCAGCAGTGGATAATGCGTCTACTACAGACATATATAAATACTAGCTTTCAAATCGGTTCACTCAGTGGAAAGTTCTGATGTAACATGTATAATAAAAAAACGGTCAATCACTTTCCTTTACTCTATTAAATTTTTTATTAATTGAGACATTTTTTCGGGGGATTAAAGGAAATACTTGTCCATTAAAAAGACACACATTATGTACCGTCAACTATGTAGACTATAAAATAATGTTACTTACTAGTAAGTAAAATTATTTTATAGTATTATTACCTTTCAGTTTCCAGGTTATCTAAAAAAATTATCTCTGGATGCGTTTTTAACGAATTCATGCAACCAAAAACAGCACAATATATCCTACTCGTCATATTAAATATTTAATATGTACATAAACTTATTTTTAGTGAAAATATCGCGCGTGTTAAAAAAATAACACACCATCCATTTGTCACTGCGGCACAGACGCGACTGTCTGCGTACCGAGCGCGGGCCGAGTTCGAGGCGCGTAGGTATAACTTGCGTTTCGTCCGTTTCTATGAAGTTGAAATACTGTACAGATAGCATTACCGTGGTATCGGTACTGCGAACGTCCAGACGTGATACGCTCAAGTGACGACAGTCTTCATCTCCGCTATAAGAACGCGGTCACTGCAATACTACATTTATTCAGTAGGGCCCAATTGAGCAACACTGCAGTTGCACAAGGGCAATTAGTCCCGATTCCCCTTATGTCTCCCGGCAGCGAGACAAGCCGAGGTCCAAACCACAGTGGTGCCCTTGAGCTCGCTGACAACCCCTCCTATAGTAGCGGCACATTGCTTTTCGCCGTCTACGCCCGTCTCGGGAGAAGTGCCTTCGGCACTTCTATTTCTCCCTGGCTATTGTAGGGCCTTCCCTCGCCCAAAATCCGGTGGCGCTGGAAAATAGGGACCTTTGCATCGCTCGGCCAATAAGTGCCTATTAGTCGTAATCTTATCGCAGAAAGATTAAGTTTTCTATTGCAGTCATGACCGATAGGAAATCGATAAGGGTACTTACTTACTACCAAACAGTTGATGTCTTTATGAGATAATAGGGCAAAGCCTCGAAAATTTTGCTATGAGGAACAACCTTTGCAAGGGTATCGTTAAAACCATGGCACTACTAACATTCCGCCAGATGTTTTAGTTCCTGTAATGTAACCAGGCACGGAGACGGACTCCACACTATTATCTGAGAATTCCCTTTAAAAGAAACCAACAAAGCTTTCCTGTCTAGCTACCACTATGAAGCAGAAAATCTATCGCCAAGCACCTAACGGTGTGTTCTAGTAGCCGTCTTTGGAAGCCGGCTGTATTTCTAGGTTAGACTGAAAAGCCGCTTTGATGGTACTCATACCATCCGGTGAGATAGTGGAAAAAGGCTAAAGCCTATTAGCTAAAAAAATTACAAATTATATTGATTCAACCTCCCCGCTCAGATAATAAGGCACCAGGTCTATTCTCGCCATAACTTGGGCCCCTAATTTAATTGAATCCCTCTATAAAATCAAAATACCATAGCGTGCAAAGAAAGAGGTTTAGATGTAGATTTTGTTCCGAGAAGGTTACATGAAGAGCAATAGCATGACCTTGAATGACGTCACTGCTATTACTATAAAGTTAAAGTATTTATACGTAAACAGCTCACTAAGGCGCGTGTTAAGGCTAGGATATTCAATATCAACCTATTTTTGATTCACCCGTAAACAATCAAATATTCATTATTTTGATCAGAAAAAAATATATGTTGTAGTTCAATATACTTGCTAGATTATTTTGTGGTTCAAAACACGATCATTACTACTTCACTCGATCATAAAAAATCACGAAAAGAGAGAAATTTTGATCGTTTTTTGAGTCGTACGTATATTATATAAATCTTTTACTTAAAAAAAATATGTCAAAAAATAGGCAATTATGTTTAGAAGATTATTTTGTGGTTACTTTTCCTCAAAAAGGTTTATTTTTTTAAAAAACAATATTATATAACAGAGCGGCCCGTCCGACTTGTTTCAGTCGTCTGTGAGACGTGTCTGAGGTAGGACCTGTGTCGCTTTTGCCGACTCGCTGCATTCCCTCACTAATCGATCGCTTTCCTGTTAGAGTTATTCGTTGTTCTTATATAGTTTTAAAAATGTAGCTCATTGTTACGTTTCTAATATCACAGTATACACGTAACAGAAATGTAACTACTAAACATAGGTAGATTTTTTTGCTGTTTCTTTTACTTTTGTTTCCGTTTAAAGATACATAGATCTAAAGGAGTCTTTACAAAAAAAAACACACCCTTGAAGAATAAGTACTTGCATACCTAACTTTAAACTCGGTATTTTTGACCGAGCGAGAACTTAGATCGAGCGAGTTGCTTCAATTTAGAAAAAAATGCTTTCGTATGTCCGGTTGTTCTCCTCTACAGGTCGCATTTCTCAGCCGATTCCGACGAAATTTTGTGAGCAGGTTTGATAAGTCATTAAATTTTTTTATGATTATAGTTACTCCGATTTGGCTGAAAATCGATATATAGGTTTTTCTGGACGTCTTTATTCCAGATTTGGAATTAATTTTTTGAAGACGTCTGCCAAGTGAAGAAAGTAACTCCGATTTGGCTGAAAATCGATATCTAGGTTTTTCTCGACGTCTTTATTCCAAATTTGGATTTGATTTCTCAATGACGTCTGCCAAGTGATCAAAGTTACTACGATTTGGGTGAAAATCAATTTCTATGTTTTTCTGGAAGTCCTTATGCCAAATTTGGAGTTTATTTCTCAATGACGTCTGCCAAGTGATTACAGTTACTCCGATTAGGCTGAAAATCCATATCTAGGTTTTTCTGGACGTCTTTATTCCAAATTTGGAATTAATTTTTTGATGACGCCTGCCAGGTGAAGAAAGTTATTCTGATTTGGCTTAAATTCACAATCTAGGTTGTTCTTGACGTCTTTAATCCGAATTTGGAATTTATTTTTCGATGTCGTCTGGTAAGTGAAGAAAGTTACTCTGATTTGGCTGAAAAATGATATCAAGGATATGCTGGGCGTCATTATTCCCAATATGGACTTATTATTTTAATATCATCTGGCAAGTAAATAAAGTTACTCCGATTTGGCTGAAAATTGATACCCAGGTTTTTCTGGACGTTCTTATTCCATATTTGGAATTAATTTAGCGATGATGTCTGCAAAGTGAAAGAAGATACATCGGTTTAGCCGACAATTGGTATCTGGGTGGTTTTTCATTTGACAAACGACATCGAATAATAAACTCCAAATTTAGAATAAAAACTTCCAGAAAAACTTGATATCGATAATCGATATCGATTTTCAATGAAAAAGTGATATCGATTTTCAGCCAAATTGGAGTAACTTTCTTCACTTGGCATACGACATCGAAAAATAAATTCCAAATTTGGAATAAGAACGTCCAGATCAACCTAGATTTTGATTTTCAGCCAAATCGAAGTAACTCACTCAACTCACTAGAATTGTACGGTAGGCATATAAAGTACCATGTTACCGGAGCGTATCGCGCATCTGCATATTCTTTGACCGTTATATTTGTGCAGCGAGCGCCGAACGTTTGTTGATTACCTGCGGCGAAGCGCTGGTAAAGTAAGCTCGATTAGGCCCAGATGCTCAAGGCCATTGGCGACTCCATACGTCTTAATTTAATAGCAATGTCTTAATACTCACGATAGCCTAAAAGTGATAGGCTTTCTCTCTCGTATAATCAATTATTTATCTTCCATGTTTTTGTAGCCAGTATATTACGAGTAATTTGAGATAAATACATTAGCAAGTATATATGTAAAATTATTGTATATTTACTACTTACATATTTCTGATACAACTAGCCTTCGCTGGGGCCCGCGTGTCATTGATTTTCTTTGACATAAGTCCAAAAAAATAATTTATTAGCCATAGCAAGTACGAGAAAAAAACTCGAAATCCTTTATAAAACTTTGACTTTGACAGCGCCGAGAGGTCTACATGGCTGCTTACATGTGCTCACCCTACATTAGAATCGTATTTCAACGGGCACAGTGATGTTATTTTTTTATCCCATTTATCTGTTATATACAATAAGAAAATAAAATAATTCCTTTTTTAATATTAGCATCGATTAGTTTGTTGTATTTCAGAATACCTATGCCAAACTAAAGTTACAAATCATTGAAGAGTATGCAATAACTTGTTGAAGTCGGTACCATGCTCATCTAAAATACTCTATTTTCAACTTCCGCAAGTTATTTCATACTAATTAGGTATACATTTACTCTACAGACGACCACATGCCAGTATCCAATTTTTCAGCTACCTTACTACGTATTGGTAACAAAAATAATAAAATAAATAAAGTCTAGTCCATTATTCGTCGTTTGCTTCGGTAAACGTTCTACACAATATATCAAAATTTTAGGTTTGTTACTTATTTCGTTTAGGACCTAAAGACCAATGACTTACGGACGGACATACAGACAGACATCGGGCACTCATAAATACGGCTCCGTTTTGCGTTTTGGGTTTGGAACCCTAAAAACAATGTATCCGAACCAAATCTAATAAAAATAGGTACTTATTGTGAAACGCATATTTTCATTTTATAAGCGAATAAAAATGTTCACAAGAACAAAATAATTATTAAGATGCAGTTCTAGATTTAGTAGCAGATGCCTAAAGTTGATCATGTATTTTAGTTACACTGTGACGCTAATAGCGTGCGGCTGGGGACATCGAGCGAGCGACCTGTCGCGCGCTGTGCGACTAGAGCGCAGCGCTGCGTAGTGTTAATAGCCCGCAACTCTCGGACGCTAAATTTGCCTACTGATTGAGAATAAACAAGCCTTAATGTATATCTTCTCTATATATATAAAAATCAATTTCTGTTCGTTTGTCTCGCTAAAACTCGAGAACTGCTGAGCCGATTTAGTTGGTTTTGGTTTTGAAATGTTTGTCGTAGTCCAGGGAAGGTTAAAAGAAAGAAAAAATATGGAAAAATTGCAAAGTAGATAGTAAAAACAAGAATTTCATTTTCCCCATATAAACTGTTCTACCCATACTTTCCTGTCAAACTTTTGACGTCCGTCCGTTAGGATAGGTAATACGAAGTAGACCGGGTCATCTAGTGTATAATAAAATGCATATCAAACTTGAGAGCGATTTTGAGATGCAGTTTATAACACATTCTCCAAATATTAAAGGTTAAACAATACTGCATCTCAACGTATCAAACGACGAGCGATATCAACCTTATAATGCATTTATTAATACGAGCGAGCCGATATTTTATCACAATCGTTATTTGTTCGATTTCTATCGGAAGCCATCCTCAGGATCTTGATTGTGGTACGCTGAAGTTATAGCGTGATACTTGATTGTTACCTAACAATTAAAATTATTTTTAAATATACATTATTAAATAATGATAGTATTATTATTCTTATATAATATTTTTATTTCCCACGAGTCCTATTAACAGCGATTTCTAGTAGAAGAGCTTACTCTCCTCTTAGGTAAGTAATCTTTATATTTTCTTCGCGTTACAATAAGAAAACTAGTATAAGATTATTAAATTATTTTAAAGTCTTTCCACATTTAAGTTTTAGATTTGCTTCTTGTTACAAATTACATAGTCAAAAAATTGTTTTTATTCCTGAAGAAGTTGGAGTCCCCCGGAAAATTGTAACGCGAAGAAAATATAAAGATTACTTACCTAAGAGGAGAGTAAGCTCTTTAAAGATATATATATCTTATAAAATTTTAAATCTTGTCCTATATTCATATTTGGGTCAATATTTTACAAATTACCTAAAATATTTCAGTTGTTTATCTCAGTTTTCGTCAACGAGCTAATGACCTGACTGACAGTAGCACATAATAAGATAGAAGAAGGGACATGCAGAAAAACATTAGAAATAAACCATGCTAAATAAAAAATGGTCAAATGCATAATAGATGTTAGTATCGCTTATTATTTATTATACACAAATAAATACATCCTCTTTTTATAGTCAGTAAAATTTAAACGAATTGATAAAACATCCAAAATAAGCAATGTAAAGCTTGTTCAAAAAAGATGCCATACTTTGCATATACCAACATATCTCATAAAATAAGTATGATTTTATTTCCACCGTTAACAATGATAAACGATAAAGCTATAAATGAAATGTTCTAAGGAATAAATAAAATATGTTAGAAAAATCGGCCAAGTGCGAGTCGGACTCGCGCACGAAGGGTTCCGTACCATTAGGTATACAACTATTTCTTCTTCAGACTTCATATTTTAAGCTTTTTTGTTTTAACGTGCGCGAGTGCGACTCGCACTTTGCCAACTTTTTGTATTTGTTGTTATAGCGGCAAGAGAAATACATCATCTGTGAAAATTTCAACTGTCTAGCTATCACCGTTCTTAAGATACAGCCTGGTGACAGACGGACGGACGGACAGCGAAGTCTCAGTAATAGGGTCCCGCTTTTACCCTTTGGGTACGGAACTCTAAAAACCATAACTTCATGACTCACTTGAAAAGTTTTGCTACAACTCAAAATAACCGCCTTGTCGCACTTTCGCTTGACGTACCTACATTTGTCAAAAATTATATATATATATATATATATAGAATTTTTTTTTAATTTATTGGCAACTGGATACATAGTCCTTATGCCTGTCATTACCATTACCAATGTAGTGTTGCCAGATATTCATTCTAAAAACTGAAAAAGGTTTCCATTGCCAGATTATTATATTAAAGAAGATAATGGTCGCAATTCAGTTGGCAAAACTAACTAAAATTTAATAAAATTTGATTTAGAAACTTCAAATGAACATTATTTATTCTGTTGTCGCCATAAAATAATTAATTAGCTCTAAAATTCTTAAAGTTACTAAACTTAGTAAAATTTATAGTTTTGCTATTCTGTTGAACTACAATTTAGTCAGATGAGGTGGAATCATAAACAATTTTACCTAAAATTAATCACATGTAAATTGGTGTTGACTAAAGCTGTAATGTTCTCCAATTAATTTATTTTGGCTGTTGATATCTTAATTACGAATTCCTTAGTTGGATGAACGATGGAGCATGTAGCTATGTGGTGGCTATACTTGTGGGTTATCCGGAAAGAATTGTATTTTTCATTCTTGACTATTAATTGAGATAAAAGCTTGTACGTAAGTAACAACAAACTTGGATTCACCAAGTAATTTTATTAAATCATATACTCCTGTAATACCATATAATATGTTTAAATACCCACTTTTCATCGGATGTATTTAGTTCTCAAGTAATAGGGGATAACCTTAATGTCATCTACCGGGCACAGTGCCAGATTATGGTATGCATTGAACCGAAATGTGGGTTTATTCTATACTGATCTTTTTTATTATTACTTAAAAGTCTATCTTATCTACTTTTATGTCATTTAGCAGATACAGAAAACTTTGATAGACTTCGGACTGCTGCTTTGTTGTGCTTTGTTAGGTTTTTGTCATATCAAATCACCAGTATATCTAGATCTCGAAGTTGCGAAGCGGCCTGTTCAAGCTGCTCTGCCATCGTGGTAAAATCATTATATATAAATATCACAGAAGGTTACGAATGTAAACAAAGTTCCATATGTAAAAAAACGACAGAATATTTACATAACAATTTGAATCGTGTGCCATCTAGCGTTGAAAAGCAACAAAGTGAATAATGTTGAGTATGTTCATTTCTTGTTTAAAATTTAGTTCGAGATAACAGCAGAATGACTTTTAAGAAACCGTAAATTTAAATCAGATTTTTTTAAAAGTTTGTAAGTTAGTGAGTGTGCAACAGAATTGCTGCCATTATTTATTCTTAATTCTAGGCAAACAAAGGACGTGAAATTATGGGAGAATTATAGGCACTCTATTGAATTTTGCAGGTAACGGCAGTTATTGCTTGGCAAACATCATAAAACGTCTTTATATTTTGCCATTTCCCCGCCCAAAATCGATATTTGAGTTTATACAACAACCGAGTCGTTCAGTACCTTGGAGTAAGCTAAAGCAACCAAACAACTACACTCTGATCCTTGGCATCTGATAGATTTTGTATTGCCACCTCGAGGTAAAACTGGATCTTCACCACGGTAATGTTATCTATACAGTATTTTAACTCGGCTCTGTCTTTGAAATATTATAAATAATACCTACAGCCGCGCTGTTCGTAAACATGCGATAGGGCTGCCCGCCTCCAGCATTTTAATTACATTTGCCTACTTTGTGTTTCCGTTTAGTTTTGTGATTGTAAATATACTTTTTTTAATATAAACAAATAAAATACTTTGTGAATTGAACAGGAAGTGTTCATTAAAAATGTGTGTTGTTTTTTTTTACAAGTAGGTAGATTTAATCAAAAAACAAGTTTATGTTTGAATGAAAAAACGTTCTTAAACATTTGCGACCGAAAAATATTTGTGAGACGTACGAAATGCTTTATATTAAACTTTAAGGTACTAAAAATCCGCATTCTAATAACTACCTATATAATATTATAACATGCTTATAACTACCTATTTCACTCGTGTCAATCACTTTCCTTTACTCTATTCACTTGTTTTTGTTAATTGAGACATTTTTTTCGTGGCATAAAAGAAAATACTTGTCCATTAAAAAGGGCACACAATATGTACCGTCAACTATATGTTGAATAATTTTACTTACTAGTAACTAATTTTACTTACTAGTAAGTAAAATTATTTTATTTAAAAATTTTGAATTTTTTTTTTCTCTGGATGCGTTATTAAAAAATTCATGTAACCAAAAACAACACAATATATCTTACTCGTCTTTATTATGGAAATATGTACTTGAACTTATTTATGGTGAAAAAATCGCACGGTTTTTAGGGTTCCGTAGTCCTGACAGGGAACCCTTATAGTTTCGTCATGCCCATCTGTCTGTCCGTCTGTCCGAGGTTTTGCTAAGAGACCGTTAGCACTAGGAAGCTGTAATTTCATATGGATATGTAAATCAATTACATCGACAAAGTGGTAAAATAAAATTTTGTGAAATATTTTTTTTTGGTACTATCACATGTATTTGGGGATGATTTTTTTCTCATCTATCTCGTCGTGTGTGGTATGGTTGAATAAGTCTTTTAAAATGACTTCGGGGTTGCTAATACTGTTTTTCGATTTAATGCTCCATTTACGAAATATTAAACTTTAAGGTGCAAATTTTTGTTCCAACAGAGCGTCCCCCCCCCTTCTAAAAACTAAACTGCTTTATGAACTTTAAAGGAAAAGTATAGCAGTTGAGATAACTTTATTAGTTTAGCAGTAATAGTGGTTGAACTTGGGTGTTGGATAATTTTGTACTAAATATAAAATCTATAGAATAAATCCTTTAAAGTGACTAAGATGAAGTGGTTGGTTGTTTATAAGGGGTAAAGACTGTCATTGAAAACTAAATCTAAAATATAAAATCTTAAAACAATAAATATGCACTAACTATGTCATACATAATAGACAAGCTTTCCAGCTGCAGCTCCACCCGCGCGTATTACGGTTATCGGGCAAAACCATTAACCTCTTTTTGCGCAGTTGGATAAAAACTATCATATGTCCTTTCCCGGGTCTCAAACTATTTCCATGCCAAATTTCATCCAAAACGATCGAGTAGATTTTAAGTTTATTCGGTACATACAAATATACAAATCTTTCTTCTTTACAATATTTGTATTGATATAGATTATGAGAGTAAAAAGATTCGACTTATATAGGTATTAAGTACTTTTTGGACCTCATCCTCGCCGTACACTAGAAGTGTTTGCTGTCTGTACCGGTCGTACCAAGGTCTATCACTTCATTACACACATCATCAATTTGCTGATTGTAGTGCTCTTCAATCGTGTAAATTTTTTCATCAGTAAAGAGAATATTTCTGTGCCTTTCACTTGTGTATCGCAACGGAAGGCACTCTATTAATTTTAAAGATTGATTGAGGGTAGGGCATGTCGTCCTGTATATCGACGATACGCACCGAGCTTCAGGTCTAGTTTTATAATACATTCTTCATTTCTCGCAATAAGATTATTGTTAAGTTATCATAATATTTTAACATCCTAATGGGATTTCGACAAATTCTGGCTTTAACAGCATTAATTTGTAGTTCTAATAGCACGCGGCTGCCCTGATCTTTTATGGCTTCGACAGAGAAAGTGTTGTTGTATCTGTTAATATTACGCTGTACGAACATACGGCTGATACCAAGCTTTTGAAGTGTCTGGAATATGACCGACGTGACGACGGCTCAATATCTACTTTGTACAAGGCGAATACTGCTATCCTATTTTCTTTAACCATCATTTCATATTGTTATTTGATAATGAACACGAAATAATATATGAAAAGGCGCGAAATCGAAAGAAAATTTTAAAGTAATAAACGCGTTCCAAATTCTAAATAATCTAAAGCTGAAAAGTTTTTATGTTACGGTATTTATGGCCAGCCTAGTATAATCAGCCCATTTATAAGCTGAATTGCATATATCGGTGTATACTTTTTATTTTTCATATATATATACCAACTCTTTTATAATAGAATAATTATCTATGCTACAGCAAATAAATTAAATGACATTCAAATTCTTACAATGCACTAACGGATTCTAAATCACGCTGTCGTTACGTTTTCATTCGGGTATCTACCTATAGAATTCACAAATGACGTTTGTTTAATTTTCGATTACAATTGAAATAATAACTTGACGGCAATTATTTTTTTAATTATTATTATTATTTATTATTATTATCAATTACTCTTATTTCTTAGATTTAGGAGGAAGAAAGTGGATGAGAATAAATAACTACATAATCGTTCTATATTATGATAACGGGCTTCTACGGAACCCTACATTGTGCGTGGCTCGACACGCATTTGACCGTTTTTTTGTTATTATAACAATAAAACTATTCGCTCGTCTCTAGCGGCACAGTCGCGACACTCGAGACTGTTTGCGTACCGAGCGCAGGCCAAGATCGCGGCGCGTAGATATAACTCGCGTTTCGTCCGTTTTTATGAAGTTCAAATACTATATGGATAACATTACCGTGTCTTCACATCATGCATTAGTGGGCCACTTTTGCATTCCCAGCTAGTGTTAGTGAAAACAGCTGTTGCCAAGTTGTGAGCCTGTTATTATCATTGAAATTTATTATGTTAGTGAAAATCCTCGTACTTTATAATTTTCCAGACCTTTTGTGATTTGATGCTTAATTAAAATGACGGTACCCTAGGATTTTTGTATTTCAACTCTCTGGACGGTACCTACTTAGCTATTGAATTCAGTGTTGCCAGTGACCTATAGCCAAAAGTAACATGAGTCAGCTCAAAAAGTAACATTTTCACTTAAAAAGTAACATCATCTTATTTTATGTAGAAAACGAAACGAATCCTATTAGACATTTTATTTCATTTGTTACGTGTCCAAGGAACAATTATTAATAGAGCAATTAATGGTTAACCTGAAAAAGACATACAATTAATAATGTGTAAGTAATATACCAACCAATAAAAACATGTTTTTCAATAGCTCCACTACAAATTACTTTGGTGATCATTTTTTAAAACGTTATCATAACCTATTATAATTGGGTGCAGTGGAGATGCTAATTTAAACTTGAACCTTAAAGAACATCACTTTAATAATATAGTCAAATAATTCATGAAAGCAAGTTATAAGTGATATTTAAAGGTTATTTTAGTAAGCAGTTAGTACCTTCACTACTCTTATTTTTTTTTTTTTTTTTTTTTTTTTTTTTTTTCGGGGGTAGTTGTTAGTTAAACATCAAAAAATTTTGCTATATTTTAATTTCAATTTAAAAATAGTAATTCACAGTAATTTAATATAATCTATATGTATAATTGAAGTTTATACTACAGTACCTGCCAGGTTGTGTTATCTGAACAAATAAACATCAACTAACTTACATAGATTCACTATTTTGATTTGTGCACTACAACACTACAAAATGGAGGCTATCAAAGAAACTATTTCCCAAATGAACAAAACATTTCACATGAAGCTGGCTGAATTTGAGGAAAGACAGGTAAAGCTCTGTTCGCCTTCATCTGCTGATGCTGCTAGTCTTTCTGCAGACTTCTCAAACTTTAAGACTTTTGTGATCAGTGCTCTCCGTACACTCCAGACACAAGTTGAGATAAATGCACGGACAATTGACACTCTGGAGATGCACAACCGCAGAAAGGTGCTTCTTTTGCATGGTGTATCTGAGGATAAGGCTGACATCTCAGCTGCCATTGTTGAGACAATAGTGCACAAATTAAAACTGGTTGGTTTCAAGGCTGAAGAAGTGTCCCGTTGCCACAGGATGGGTCGGTTGTCAGATACTGGCAGGCCTAGGCCTATATTATTCCAACTGCAAAACTACTCAATGCGCATGAAAGTCTGGGCTGCCAAGAAGAACCTCAAGAGTTCGGGTATTACGTTGTCCGAATTCCTTACGAAGCCACGACACGACACATTCAAGCTGGCGCGGCAGCAGTTTGGTGTTTCCAGGTGCTGGACGCATGAAGGCTCTGTCTTCGTGCTAGGTGGTGACGGTGTGCGACATCGAGTATCTTGTACAACGGATCTTGAGCAAATCAGCGTGCAGGCCGCTACGAGCTCCGTCGCAGGCTCAAGGGAACCGACTGTGGCAGTACTCAAAGAACCTTCGGCATCAGCAAGAACAAGACGTGCAACCAAAAAGTAACGGTACATAACAGAATTTCACTGATGAACTGAACCTTGGTAAACAAACATTACTTTTACTGTGTGTAGGTACTTATAACTTTGTAATTTTCTAAAACTCCACATAAAGTTTATGAAGGTAGCATTTTTTCACAATGACAAGCTAACCAAGAAATTATCGTGACAAATCGTTAGGTACATTTCACGGCGGTTAATCACAAAACTTTATCTACGATTTTAGAAATGAACGGAGCGGACTGTGACCGATGAACGTTTGTAGGCTTTTGACATTACTTGCTCTGTGGTGGTATCATTCATTCTTTCCTGTTTCAGTTCATTTCCCACCATTTTATTTATCAATTTGCTTGTGAAAATAAGAAATTCTGATTGTAAATGTGGATGGTTCTTGTTTTATTATATTACAAACCAGGATAAAAAAAATACTGTTGCTGCTGTGTGTTTTACAGTAATGTCTTCTCGCTCGTGTTGCATTGCTAGTTGTAGCTGTAAAATAAATACGTGCCAGCTATTTCGTTTTCCTGGCCATCAAGACAGGAAGAAATTATGGTTGGACTTGGTGCAGCCACACAGTCCAAATGTAGCTGGTATAAATGCTCCAAGGATATGCAGGCATCATTTCGAGGACAAATATCTTCGGGGGCGGAGAAGATTGCATATAGGTTGCCCAACCTTATTTACACCGAAAGAAATTGAAACCAGGAAACCTGACAATCCTGTATGCTTGAGTAAGTACCTAAATATTCTTCTGTATGTTCTATTGAAAAGTATTATGAGTCTGAGGTGTTTATAATTCTATAAGGATTATAAATGCTACATTAACTAACCTAACATTTGACAAAATCTAAAAAAGCACTATTCTCTTACATAAAAAACAATTAATAGCTAATGTTTATATATTAAGTGATTGATATATTAAGTGATTGGTATTGTCTTCGCTGATGCAAAATGTCATATGTTTTAACAAAACTAATCACTAAATTGCTAATAAATCATCGCTATTCAAAGATCATGCAAGGATATATGCATATAATAGTTTATCCTTCCAATATGACACATTTTGTAATTTTACTGAACATGATAATTCCCAGGTAAACAAAATTAGATATATAGGACCACTATTTTTGAAATTAATTGATTCAAGAAGCTAATCACCATTAATTAATTATTTTAAATATATACAAACTATTGGAGCACAAAATGTTTTGCCCCGGGCGGGAATTGAACCCGCGTCCTTCCGATTTCGCGCCGGATGCTTTATCTTTAAGCTACCGGGGGGTCGGCTGTGTCGCCGAAATTTTGTGCTCCAATAATTTGTAAAAATTTATGATTTTCACTTAATACGCGGTAGTGCTTGTAATCATAATATTTAGAAATATACAAACTATTGTTCAGTGTGGAAATAATATGCTAATACTTTTTCTTTACTCCGACGTACTGACCACACATTTTTGTTTTGGTAATCATTTATTGTATAATATATATATAGTAACATTTTCATAGACTGTACACTATTACATACTGGTGGCCCACCTCGGTTTTGCACATGTATTTAACAAAAAAAAAACAAAATAAAAACTTATTTTTTGATAATATTTAGATATTAGTATGGACATGTTAATACAGAATAGATATGTTTTAAGTTTACATATATATGGGTAATTGTTTAAACAGACTTATAGGATATATAGGCAAGTAAATTGCTTGTAGCGGAGCTATGTCGTAGATGCAACATAGACAGCAGTGGTATGTGATGGTTAAAACTGTACTATATGGGAAGTTTGCTAATTTATCCACCATGATCTCAATCCCAACTTCATTATCAAATAAATAGTACATTTTTAACAATTTTGCATGTTATTTTTCAGTGTACACTGACCAATATGCCGTTCCAATGCTGACAAATACTGACCAGTCTTCTATGGCAAACAGTAAGTTACATCTTATAATACATAAATAAGCTTACATAATTGTTAATAGTAACTTAGTAGTCTTTTTTTTTTGGGCGGGTAGTTGTTACATAGACATCAAATTATTTTAGACTCTTATAATTAAAATTATAAAAACAGTATTTCACACATATTATCTATAATTTATATGTATAATTAAAGTCTAACTTACAATACCTGCCGGGTAGTGTTATCTTGTCAAACAAACAACATATAACCTGAGAAACACAAATTTGTTTTTGGAATCACTACAACACTCAACAAAATGGAGGCCATCAAGGAATCAATTTCTCATTTGACTGAAACTTTTCACTTGAAGCTGGCAGAGTTCGAAGAGAGGCAGCTTAAATTATCTTCCCCTTCATCTACAGATGCATCAAGCCTAGCTGCAGAGTTCTCAATTTTCAAAACTTTTGTAGTAAGTTCTCTTCGGACATTGCAGACACAAGTACAGGTAAATGCACGAAGTATTGACAACTTGGAGATGCACAACCGTAAAAATGTGCTTCATTTACATGGGATCCCCGAAGACAAGAAAGCAGATATTTCTACAGTAATTGTGGATACTGTTGTGCAAAAGTTAAAAGTGCCCGAGTTCAACTTGGAGGCTATCACTCGCTTCCATAGATTGGGTCGCTCTTCAGATGAAAGCAAGCCTAGGCCCATATTAGTCCAAGTTCGTGATTACTCAATGCGTAGTTAAATATGGGCTGCAAAGAAGAATCTCAAGAATTCCGGTATTACGCTATCTGAATTTCTAACGAAGCCACGGCACGATGCTTTTATGCTGGCAAGGCAGCGGTTTGGTGTGTCCAAGTGCTGGTCGCATGAGGGCTTCGTTTTCGTGCTGAGTGACGACGGTGTAAGACATCGGGTCACTTGTGTTGCCGAACTTGAGAGAGTCAAAGTGCAGGGCGTTAGTGGTGTCACCATCGCTGCTCCAAGGGAGCCGATTATGAAAGAAAGCTCGGCCTCTGTGCCAACCAAAACAAGGCGTGCTGCTACCAGAAAGTAATCAGGTCTAGTAATAATTTTGTCTTTCTCAATACTGCAATACTCGTCTTTGATTTGCAACTGCTTGTGTATATATGGATAAAGTCCTACCCTTTATATTGTTTTATATAGCATGGCGTATATAGTCAAAACTTTGCGGTAGTTTCAATAAAGATATTTTATGTATTAATTCGTAGGTAGGTGTAAACTGTTAACAAACATTACAATTATCATGAATTTATAAATAATTTATCCATGGATGGTTTGTTCAAAGTTGTCACTGTCTTGTCTTTGACAGTTTTTTTTTTTTTGTACTAAGTTTTTGGAATCGTACGTTTTGTATACTGTTATTTTTTCATTCTTATTTATTTTGTTTCTGATTTGATTATTTTTAATATTAATGTTATGCATATTTACCTACCTCTTGCCCTTTCGGGTGTTCATATTATATATGTTGTTTATAAAATTCGAATGATTTATGTAACCGGCAGGTAGAATGTAGATAGTGCCGAGAAGGTACTAACCTCTATTTTGGTAATTTATCTATAATTTATATATATTATATATATTTAGTATATTAATTATGTTAGACATATCTAATAATAGTGATGACAATTATTTATCCATAACATCTAATAGCAATGATGACAGTTTTTTGAGCATTCCTTCTCTGTCGGAAACATTGAACTCTCATTTCTCTGATGTACCGAAAAATTTTAATATTATTCATATTAACGCGCAAAGCATTCCGGCTCATTTCACTGATATGTTGGCGTCACTCGATAACAAGAACATTCACGCTGTACTAGTCTCAGAAACATGGCTTAAGCCTTCTCTTCCCTCCATTTTATACTCTTTACCCGGCTTCAATCTTATACGCAATGATCGCACAAGTGGTCGTGGTGGTGGTGTAGCCATTTATCTGCGTGCCCATATTCCCTTTTCAGTTATTAGCACATCAACTCAACCACCTCCCCTCGACGCTGGCGAGCATCTTTTTATTGAAGTTCATCTCTCACATACCAAAATTCTCCTCGGAGCCTACTACAGCAATTCTGATACCAACAACTACTTCTCTTCTTTTGAAAAGGTCTTGACAGATTTTATGCCATCCTATAGTCATACCATAATTATGGGTGACTTCAATACTTGACTTTTAAAACGCAATCATCGCACTTCCTTATTAGAAACACTTATCCAGGCTAGCAACATGCACATTCTCCCTCTTAGTGCTACTCACCATTTCCCAAACTCAGTTCCCTCTTTTCTGGACCTTATTATGGTGTCATCGTTAGGGCTTGTTGCTAAGCATGGTCAGTGTTCAGCTGATAATTTTTCGTATCACGATTTAATCTTTGTATCTTGTAAAATTCGTCCTCCTAAATCAAGACCTACAGTTATTCTGCAACGTAGTTTTAGTGGTATGAATCGTGACGCTTTTACAGATGACGCTAAAAAAAAAAAATTGATTGGGCTCCAATAATGGAGGCTGACTCAATTGATGAGAAAGTAGCAATTTTTAACTCGCTCATAATCCAACTTTATGATGTTCATGCCCCTTTACGAGCAGTTAAAATAAAACACACACCTGCGCCTTGGCTCACTGACGATATAAAAATGCTCAAACATAAAAAAGCAGTTGCTAAAACTAAGTACAAGTGTTATCCAACTGATACGAACAAAGCTCGATATACCAAAGTACGGAATCACTGCAATGTGGTGTGTAGAGATGCCCAGAGACGCCATATTCATGAATCTGTTCAGGAAAGGGATCCTACGAAAGTTTGGAAGTTTCTGAGGTCGTTAGGGGTTGGTAAATCTATACAAGATTCTATTCCTAATAACTTAGATATCAATTCTTTGAACCAACACTTTGTCAAGTCGTCTAATATGGACGTGTCATCAAAAGCAGCTACTTTAGTATCTCTCACCAACTTGACAACCCCTGACCTACCTTCATTTGTCTTTAGTCAATTCACCGCTTGTGATGTTGAGAAAAGCATACTCTCCGTAACTTCAACCGCTGTTGGAATTGATGGAATAAGTCGAAATATGCTGATCCCCATGTTAGATTTCATTCTTCCCATACTTTGTTACCTTTTAAATTTTTCTGTTTCCTATGGTGTGTTTCCTTCTTTGTGGAAGGAAGCTCATGTAATCCCTTTGCCAAAAAAAGTAAACCCTAAATCTTACTCGGAATACCGTCCCATATCTATACTTCCTTTTTTGTCCAAAGTACTTGAACGATTAGTCCATAACCAAATTAACAGTTTCTTCTCTCGTAATGATCTCTTGAATCCCCTTCAGTCAGGCTTTCGTCCGGGACACAGCACAGTTACTGCACTTGTCAAAATTACTGACGATATACGTCTTGGAATGAATAATGGGCAGTTAACTGTGCTGACACTCTTAGATTTCAGCAGTGCTTTTAACACTGTTGACTTTGATATTCTTCTTGCCATTCTTCGCTCAAAAAACATATCTCCAACGGTGATTGACTGGTTTCGTTCTTACCTGTATGGTCGCCGGCAGCGGGTTCGCCTTGAAGATCGATTTTCTTCCTGGTGTAACACCACCACTGGTGTACCTCAGGGTGGCGTCTTATCTCCTCTTCTTTTTTCAATTTTCATAAATTCAATATCTCATAACATTTCTTCATCCTACCACCTCTACGCAGATGATTTTCAATTATATTCACAAGCATCACTGCTTAACTTGCCGGAAGCAGTAGAAGCAACAAACAGAGATCTTGCTCATATATTGAAATGGAGCAAAGCTTATGGGTTGACAGTCAACCCTCTTAAAACTCAAGTTATCGTAGTCGGAAGTTCCCGCTTGATCACCAGGGTTGATTGGGACTCATTGCCGCGTGTTGTGTTCGATGGAGTTATCATTCCATTTAGCGAAAATGTAAGAAATCTAGGTATTACCATCGACCGAAGTCTAGCATGGGACGCTCAAATAGCTCAAACCAGCCGTAAAATGTTTGCATCAGCTGGAGCCTTACGGAGACTCCGCAACTTTTTACCTACCACCACTAAAATTGCGCTTGCACAATCTCTACTACTCCCTATTCTTGATTATGCTGACGTCTGCTATCTTGATCTCACACAAGATCAGCTGAATAAACTTGAGCGACTCCAAAATTTTTGTATAAGGTTCATATACGGCTTACGTAAATATGATCATATTTCCGAATTTCGTACCAAGCTCAAGTGGCTACCTATTCGACTTCGCCGGAATGCTCATATATTACATCACCTTTACAGTATTCTGTTCCTTCCTTCATCTCCGCGCTACCTCAAGGAACGTTTCAAATTCCTCCACACTACCCATTCGTTATCTTTACGGTCATCAGATAATTTATTGCTACAGGCTCCAGTTAGTAGAACCTCTTTCTATCACTGTTCATTTACTTCTGAAGCTGTTAGATTGTGGAATCCGCTACCGACTGAAATAAAACGTGCTTGTTCATTGGAATCATTTAAAAATCAGGTTAAAACTTATTATCTTTCGCTCTAACTGTAATATTTACAATCATTAGCGTCCTAACTTAATCTATAATTTGCTTAACATGTTTTATGTCTGTTTTGTATGTTTTGTCTTTATTTATATATATTTAAAAATATGTATGTATATATTTTAATTATTGTATGTTATGTATGTTTATGTTTATTTATATATGTATATGTAGTTATTATACGTGACGAATATTTTTCTGTATGTCTATTATGTTATTTCGTTTTTGCTTTTGTTAAATTAAGTTCAATAGTTATTTTTATATTTCTAGTATTTAGTAACATTAGCTTAAAAACCCTGTCCATATACTTACATACTATCCAATATTGTTGGGTTGTCTGGAAGAGATCGCTTTAAGCGATAAGACCGCCCATTGTATCACTTACTTAAGTTATATCTTTAGTTGTTTTTTTTTTATGTTAATTAAGCTTGGTGTTACAATAAAGAGTTTATCTATCTATCTAATAGTACAAAATATGTTTTTATATATTTCTGGTTTGAATGTGTCACACAATAACTATGTAATGGCTAAACAAATTGAAAGAGTCAGTTGGAACCTATTTCTATAAGTTATTTAATATCCAGGATGCCGGGCTAGAATAGCATCCCCCCATCTCCTGCCGTGGAAGTCTTAAGAGTCAATTAAAGGCAAAGTGTGCTAAATGTTACGTATGTTCAGTTAGTAATACCTTTCCATAAAAATGAGCAGCATGCAACTACTCACATAGCTGTGGGTGTGGTATGTTGCTCATTTATCATATTTTTCCCTGTTGCTGTTTATTGAATGCATGACTCCTTCTTTCTTAGCACCATACCAGGCTTTAATACAGTATGAGCTTGTGTTCCTGTCTTATGTCTTATGTGTAAGCGAAAACTATTATTCATAGTATATTCTTGTATTTCGCCCAGTGTGATACAGAAAACATATTTTAAAGCTATTAGATGAGACCAAAAACAAATCTTGGAAATGTGGGTGTTACATGTTTTGGATTAATGTCTTCTCGCTCGTGCTGCACACAACACACTTCTGTATTCACTTTCGAGGATATGAAGATAATTTTATTGTAGTTGAATTATTTTACATTTACTGCTACATTCAGAAAAGTAAGGGTTATAATGATATTGCGAGAAATATAGGAAAAAGTCCCTCATTAACATGCTTTGTAATAATGAATATTAACAGAAATAATATTATTTTCAGCTGAGCTTACGGAATGCTTAATAAAGGTTAAGCACGACCACACCTATGCTAAAAACACTGCATTGATAGGTATTTCTGAGGATAATTCATGAATGTGTAGATTGACACTGTAAAGAAGTAGTTTAGTTTTTTCTTAGTTAGTATCATTATCTTAGTTTGTAGATGGTGCATGTTCAGTCAACACTTATCTTATTTTTTTTTAATAAATTATTTATTTTTTAAGTATTTATTGGGGTATTTATATTTTATAAATTAAATGCATTGAACATGTTATCTCCATATGTATCAGAATTATAGGAGATACCATAATCATAAAAATTATCCCTTATTTTAGTTTCTCAAATGGCATTCTTTTGTAAAACTTAAAATTATTATTAATTTTTTGTCAGTGCTTGCCATTTCCAGTTAGTAATACCTTTCCATAAAAATTTCCAGAGCGTTTCTATTGTTTCAAATACAAAATCAAAGTAAACAAGGTACAAGGTCATGGTATGGAATTGGCTTTTTATTTTGATGACTTTATTGCTTGAATATTTCAATCAAAGTTAGCAATGTACATAATAGTTAAGAATCTATGGCCTAGTTTCATTTGGGCCTTAATCACCACCCTGTAGAAGTAGATATTTTGTTTAGTTTTAGATAGATAACTTTTTATTGTTCTAGAAACTTACAACAAAAATATGTTCTAGTCAAATAAATAGTTTTCTGTAGTTATGAATTATTTGTTAGTAATAAATATACATAATACAATTATAAACAGACAGTTTAATAAATATCCTTCACAATAACATTTCCAGGTCATCCACCTATATCATGGACTGTGGAGCCGGAAGTTCCAAAAGAGACTCTACCTTCATTTGGGACTTCAAGGATAGCAGAGGTAGCTACAACTTCGAGACCTGCTGAAGTTGCTTCTTCATATGGGACTACTATCACAATCCATCAGGAATCTCCAGTTGCGTCAACTAACTCTGGAACATGTAAGTTATATTAATAGTTCGCTCGAACTGAACCTCACAATATCTCGACATGCACTTAGATGATTTGGCTCATATTCAAATTTAAAAATTCCATTGGCATAAAGTATGCGCTAATAATTCATGACTATAGGACATGGTTCTCAAATTCTCGTCGGACAAATATAATAAAAACATTAGGTTAGCCTTTGACCACTACCTCACCTGATGGTAAGTGATGATGTGGTTGAAGATGTTATTCAACCTAGAATTATTGCCTCTCAAGTGCAGCTACCGCAACACACCGTTAGGTGCTTGGCCACAGATTTTCTACTTGAGGGTGGTCGCTAGCCAGGCGGGCACTTGCAAAATGCCCTTCCACCATGCGGTGAAGCTCAAGCCCGCGGCGGGATTCAAACCATGGACCTGCTGCGCGGCAGTCCATAGCCAATGCCACTGAGCCATCACTGCTTCAAAAAACAAGGTTCAAACATTCTTTATTATATTATTTTCTTAGTAACCTGACTCAGAAGGGTTTATGTGTGTGTATAATAAATAATATTTTTTGTTAAATACCCTGCGAAGCCGGGGCGGGCCGCAAGTTAGTAATAAATATACATAATACAATTATAAACAGACACTTTAATAAATATAATTCAAAACAACATTTCCAGGTCATCCACCTATATCATGGACTGTGGAGCCTGAAGTTCCAAAAGAGACTCTGCCTTCATTTGGGACTTCAAGGATAGCAGAGGTAGCTACAACTTCGAGACCTGCTGAAGTTGCTTCTACATATGGGCCTACTATCGCAATCCATCAGGAATCTCCAGTTGGGTCAACTAACTCTGGAACATGTAAGTTATATTAATAGTTCGCTCGAACTGAACCTCACAATATCTCGACACGCACTTAGATGATTTGGCTCATAAAAACTCCATTGGCATAAAGTATGCGCTAATAATTCGTGACTATAGGACACTACTCAAATTATCGTCGGACAAATATAATTAAAACATATAAACATACAAACGCCGATATTTCTCTGAGACCTTGCTCCGCTTGGACCATAATTTTTAGAAAATTACTAATTTTTATGCCTCATAGGTTAGCCTTTGACCGCTGGTACCTGATGGTAAGTGATGATGCGGTCAAAGATGTTGTTCAGGCTAACCTAGAATTATTGGCTCTCATGGACAGCTGCCGGAACACACCGTCAGGTGCTTGGCGTCAGATTTTCTTCTTGAGGGTGGTAGCTATCCAGGCGGGCATTCGCAAAATGCCCTTTTTCGGTTTTCGTCTTAGGATGGAAGTCGTTAAGCATGGTGGTTTTAACGTCCCAAGACGAAAACCGGGACTGACAGCTTAACGTGCCCTCCGAAGCACGGAAAACATGATGAGAGTGAGGACAAAATAACTCGGGTAACCAACTCTGTTATGTCTACCGGCGGCATCCAGTCTCAAGGTGCTGTTGGGTTTCACATTCACAAGTCTCTGACTAAAAATATTGTTACCTTTGACAGTGTGCCGAGCTGTGTTGATACACCAAACAAAGGTCACTGACATAACTTTAGAGCTTTTATTTAGTAAGTAAAATAGCAGTCGGCAGGGCTCATAGAACTCTGGCGTCTGCAGGAAAGTACCCTAAAATGGATTCCCTACACATAGTCCCTGGGTGCTAAAACAGCACACAGCAACAAGGTAGATCTTTTAAGCAAAAGGTTGTCTCATTGGGCAGTCTGCAGTGTCCTATATCCTCTTTATGTTCATGCATCTTAAATGACGTCTGTAAATAATGCTTATTTATCTCTAGAAATGAATGTGAATGAATTGAGTAGAGATATGATTTTAATTTGTCCATGAAGGTGATGTCACAAGCAAAAGCTGGTTAGTAATAATTCTCATCGTAATTAATTTCAGGTTTGACAAAGGCTGGAAGACAGAGAATAGTTCGGAGCATTCAACAGCTTACTCCTAAATGTAAACGGTTGTATACCAAATGTCTAAACATCATGAAGTCAAAAAAAAGGCTTGCTTTCAGTTGCGAGAAAAAAATAGAAGTACTTAAAAAACTATGTGATAAAAATTCTTTTGACTCCCTAATTGAGAGTATGACACCTGAAGCGAAAACATTTTTACAGATGCAAATAAACCAATGCAATAAATATATAAAGAGGAGGCGCTTTACCAATGAAGAGAAAATATTTGCTTTATCTATAATGAAGCAAAGTCCAAAAGGTTATCGGTTTTTAAGAAAACTGTTTGTTATACCTTCAAAAGTGACTCTTAACAAGTTCACCAAAAATATGTCACTCACTTCAGGGCTTAACGCAAAATTACTTGCTCATCTGGAACAGTTGATAAGTAGCTGGGATGACAAAAAGAAACTTTGCTCGATAGTTTTTGACGAAGTAGCACTTACACCGCATCTCAACTTTGTTGAGTCCCTTGATGAAATAGAAGGTTTTGTGAATTTCGGACCAAACAAAGAACGAAAACTATGTGATCATGCATTGGTTGTTATGTTGCGAGGTATTTGTACATCATGGACACAACCAATCGCATATTACATGTGTGAAGGTGCTACTCCAGCATTAGTTTTAAAAAACATTCTAAGAGTAAGTACCATTGTAAACATTTAAAGAAACAATTAGTGTGTAGACATTTCAAGGACCATTCAGAAAGCTCATACCCGTTTGATTTTAGCCAGACTTTTTATATGGTTTTTTGTTTCCAAATTAAAGTGTAGAGTAGGGCCAGTGTCTAGTGTAGAGCAGCAGTGTTAGCGTGCAAAATGATTACAGTAGAATATTTTTGATCTAATTTCGTTTCTTATACTTTATAAATAAATGAGCTAAAGCAATTATCTGACTTAAAATACGATAGCTTTGAAAATATCCGATCACAACTGTAAAGTATATGGCATGCAAGGAATAAGAATATTAATTTCATGTTAACACAGCTTTAAATCATGAAGTAATTTAATTTTTCGTTTCATTTCAGGATGTCGTGGATGCTGCTGTTAAAATTAAACTTAAACCTATAGCTGTAATTTGTGATCAGGGCTCTACATTCTTGTCATGTATGAAAAGTTTCCAACAGGAAACTAGACGACAAAACTTATTAAATGATGTCCCTGGGGGTAAGTTACTGTATTCTTATTGTTATTCTAAATGGGGACCCTGAGCCCTGCATTGATGTCCCGCTTGGGGTGTATTGTACATATCCCCTTCCAGCTGTCCTAGCCAACCTAACTCCTAACCTATAACGGAGTGTTTGGTAGCTGGCACAGTTGTTGAAAATGCTTCCTGCCCATGAAAGAGATTCTTCTGTAACAATAGAGTCTAAAAAACTCCAGTCGTTTTTGTTTAGTATATATGGGAGACGAATTACTTAGCATTCCATGGATCAACCGTGCGGGTGCCGGGTCCATCGCGTTGCAGAGGAAGAGGCTAGAGAGACCTGGGACTTGCAACCTAGGAGTAGGGTTAAGGGGCCCCTTTACGATATATCTACTTGACAGAATTTCTACTTGAGGTTGACAGCTGGCCAGGCGTGCATTCCCAAAATGCCCTTCAACCATGCGGTAAAGCTCAAGCCGGCGGTAGAGATCTAAACATGGATCTGCGGCAAGTCATACCATAGCTGTTACCGCTCGGCTATCATTGCACACATAGTACACATAATAACACATTGGAGACATATAATAAAAACTATTTGTATTGATTCAATACTATCGAGTACTGTATATGAGTAGGTTACTATATTAATAATATTTTCATGAAACATGTAATGCTTTATTGCGCTTTCTACCGTTAAGAGAGGGTGGTCCTTCTTGCTGTGAACACAACATGCTTAAAAAACTTCTTATAACAACCCCAATCTCGTGTCCAGAAAAGAAATGTATAATAAGTTTTTTTTCCAGACAACAAAATTTACATCAATCATCACAAATTGAATATTATTTATGATCCACCCCATCTAATAAAGGGTATTAGAAATAATTTTTTGACCAAAGACATGATATTCCGTGGCAAGGTGGCTAGATGGGATGATATTGTAGAAGTATATAAAGCGGATTGTGAGTTGGGTGGTATACGTTTATTGCATAAACTAACTGACGAGCATGTGATCCCAGCAAAAATAAAAAAAATGAAAGTAAAGAATTGCACACAAGTTCTAAGTGAGAGGACCAGTGCAATGCTCCAGTATACTTCGAGATATGGTAAGTGATTAATAATGATTTTATTATGACTTTTCCTTTGTTAACTTAGGTGTTTTTCAAGCCAATTTGAGATTACTAGATAGGTTTTCGTAGCAACAAAATATATGATCGAGTTGATGTTTTCTGTGGGTAGGTAAAATTAAAGATTTTATGAGATTTTTAGCTGGTGATGTGCGGAACGCATTGTTCTATCTAGAAATAATATTTTTAAGATGGTAATTACAAAGGTTACTTGTTTAATGGCTTGTTTCTGTGAGATTGGACATCATATCACATATATAGTAAGAAGCTGCTACGCAGAAGATCATGGCCCAGTTCGTGCTACAAGCCTAAATGGTCAGAAGAAGAATGCATACAAAGAAAACATTATTATCTTTCGTGGTCTTGCTGGATACGTGTGACATGCCACAAAAAATGCAATTTTGCACTTATAATATCAGTCAAAATAAGATATTATTTTTTCCTAGAAAATCATGCAGACGGGACCCTGGTGAGCCCTACGATGAAAAATACTGCGGAGGCAGTGCTGTTCTTTGACAAGCTGTTCGACAGCGTCAACGGGTCTCGTGGAGGGGCAGCGCCAGGGAAGATGAGAGGACCGGCGAAACTGGATAAAACAGGTGTATCAAAACATGTTATATTTTGGCGAGAGGCAATTAATATCTTAGAGAATATATATTTTATTGATAGGAATAGTAAACAGGCCCAGCAGTTAGGTCATTCAATTAACAAACAAGTGCCTAGTATTAAAAATTGGGTAACAACTTTGAAAAGTTTCATTGACATCTGGACTGATTTACAGGGATCTGGTGTCCAATATTTCTATACCAGAAATCTTAATCAAGATCCTCTAGAAAACTTTTTTGGCCGTATTAGAGCATTAAATTACCGCAACACAAACCCAGACTGCTATACTTTTCAAAATGCTTTTAAATCTCTTTTGCTCTCTAAAGCATTGATTCCGTATTCTCCAAATTTTAGTTGTGAGAATGACCTGACTGAAAATGTAGTCCGATCAGAAGTTATACTAGGAAATAATGATTCTGCCAATGTATTTTTTGTTGCAGGTCAACTGGCTGATACCGCAGTATGCTCCCAAAGATCTGCTGGACCTGTTGAAATAGTGTCATCAATGACACTGTCACAACAAGTCCAGCAAGAGGGCATACCTCTTTTTTCTGTTTCAGATCAACTGGCAGATAATGCAGGATGCTCCAATAATTCTGCTGGACCTGTTGAAACAGTGCCACCACTGTTTCAACAAGTCCGGCGGGAGAAGATTCGCGCACAAGCTTCAGCTTTTACAGCAGGCTATGTGACGCGCAAATTATTGAAAAAATTTAAATGCCAAACTTGTAAACATCATTTTTTAACAACAGACTTATCTGGAATCCACGATTGGATTACCCTAAGAGAGAGGAGAGCGTTACGGGGACCAAATCTTTGCTATCCTACCGCGAAATTCATTAGACTATTTAGAGAGCTCATTGGAGTTATCAATGAGTATCTCGAATGTTTTCCTCACAATCCGCATATTGTGAAAAATATTTGAGATATATTTCTCAGAAATGCTGTTGTTGACTGGTTTGGATGTCAACAGCATCATGTAGAATTACTAAAAAAATTTATCTCATTAGTTTGCCGCTTGCAAATACACAATTGGTGTAATTCAATCAACAGAATTTTGAAGGGTACTGATATTGAACGGTTATCGTCATCTAATATGACAACAATGCAAAGTTTGGCATTTAAAAAATTTAAAGCAATCAGATGTAAGAAATAACATGTTTTATTTCTCACCTGTGATTGTTTTTTTATATATTATGTCGTAGCCGGATCTACCGTCATTTGTTTACTAAAATATACTGTCTAGGTCGTCTTTTCCACTTATCTGATCTGTAACATCACATCACACATTGTTGATTGAATAAATTAAATATGTTCGTGTTAAAATTAGTCACTTTCAGTGTATTTAATGCAAATGACGGTAGTATTTACTGTAATAAAATTTAAATGTTTTTTTGTATTTTTCTTTCAGATCTTTGGTAGAAGCGGAAATGTTGTTCCTGCTTTCAAGTATTATATTGTATTGTTATTTGTTTATTACTGAATAATTGAGTTTATATAATATAATAAATATATAGTTAATTCATTTGCAGGGTACATAATCTTAATTTGATTATTGTATTATTTTAAGTTGATATGACTGCTTTTGATTTGTATTGATCAGATAGTTAAATATGATATAGTACCTAATTTTTATTTGATTGCTGTTTTAGTTGGTTGTTAGTTCAATAAAGGCACATGCCCATTCTGTGTATAATTTATTTTCTTTGCATAATTCTGACAGTTAAATATTGTTTGTCTAATCTTTATTTGATTGATGTATAAGTTAGTTAGTGGCTAGTACAAAAGAGGCACATGCCCATTCTGTGTATAATTTCTTTTCATTTGCATCATTCTGACAGTTAAATATTGTATGTCCAATCCTCACTTAATTGATGTATAAGTTAGTGGTTAGTTCAATAGGGGCACATGCCCGTTCTGTGTATAATTTCTTTTCTTTGCATAATTCTGACAGTTAAATATTGTTTGTCTAATCTTTAGTTGATTGATGTATAAGTTAGTTAGTGGCTAGTTCAATAGAGGCACATGCCCATTCTGTGTATCATTTCTTTTCATTTGCATCATTCTGACACTTAATATTGTATGTCTAATCTTAAGTTGATTGATGTATAAGTTAGTTAGTGGTTAGTTCAATAGGGGCACATGCCCATTCTGTGTATAATTTCTTTGGATTTGCATCATTCTGACTGTTAAATATTATATGTTAGTCTTAAGTTGATTGATGTATAGGTTAGTTGTTAGTTCAATAGCGGCACATTCCCATTTTGTGTATCATTTTCTTTCGATTTGCATCATTCTGACAGTTAAATATTGTTTGTCTAATCTTTAGTTGATTGATGTATAAGTTAGTTAGTGGCTAGTACAAAAGAGGCACATGCCCATTCTGTGTATAATTTCTTTTCATTTGCATCATTCTGACAGTTAAATATTGTATGTCCAATCCTCACTTAATTGATGTATAAGTTAGTGGTTAGTTCAATAGGGGCACATGCCCGTTCTGTGTATAATTTCTTTTCTTTGCATAATTCTGACAGTTAAATATTGTTTGTCTAATCTTTAGTTGATTGATGTATAAGTTAGTTAGTGGCTAGTTCAATAGAGGCACATGCCCATTCTGTGTATCATTTCTTTTCATTTGCATCATTCTGACACTTAATATTGTATGTCTAATCTTAAGTTGATTGATGTATAAGTTAGTTAGTGGTTAGTTCAATAGGGGCACATGCCCATTCTGTGTATAATTTCTTTGGATTTGCATCATTCTGACACTTAATATTGTATGTCTAATCTTAAGTTGATTGATGTATAAGTTAGTTAGTGGTTAGTTCAATAGGGGCACATGCCCATTCTGTGTATAATTTCTTTGGATTTGCATCATTCTGACTGTTAAATATTGTATGTTAGTCTTAAGTTGATTGATGTATAGGTTAGTTGTTAGTTCAATAGCGGCACATTCCCATTTTGTGTATCATTTTCTTTCGATTTGCATCATTCTGACAGTTAAATATTGTTTGTCTAATCTTTAGTTGATTGATGTATAAGTTAGTTAGTGGCTAGTTCAAAAGAGGCACATGCCCATTCTGTGTATAATTTCTTTTGATTTGCATCATTCTGACAGTTAAATATTGTATGTCTAATCTTAAGTTGATTGTTATATAAGTTAGTTAGTGGTTAGTTCAATAGAGCGACAAGCCCACTCTGTGTATAATTTATTTTGTGTTGCATCATTCTGACAGTTGTCGCCAAGCACCTAACGGTGGTTTCCCGTGGGGTGCCGGGCTAGAATGTTACCCCCCTATTATGACTTGTTCTGTCATAATAACATTCTTAAGTTGATTAATTTATTAGTTAGTTGTTAGTTCAATAAAGCCCGTTCTATGTATAATTTCTTTTGATTTGTGATACATATCAAATAGTTCAATATTTTTTTAAGGAACCGTTTTCTATATATATTTTAGTATAATTGTAGAATAGAATAGAAATATATTCTATTCTACTCTATTAAAAGAAATTGCACGCAGAAAAGATGAATGCATAAATTGAACTATTAGCTACTTACAATTCTAGAATAGAAATCTATTCTATAATTGTATGTAGCTAATAGTTCAATTCATGCATTCGTCTTTTCTGTGTGCAATTTCTTTTATTAAATATTTAATTCAACTTGTATGATACTGATAGATCCATAACTGTATGTAGGTACCTAGTTCAATAAAGCCACTTGCCCATTCTATGTAGCATTTAATTTGGTGTGATAAATTGTTGATTTATTGATCCATGTAAAATTACATTTTGAATGTGTATGTTAGTTATGCGATTCAATAAAATGTCAATTTTAAGGCTGTATACCTAGTCAAATTTCATTTTATTTTTGTAATATAGACTAAGATAGTAATCGGAGAAATCGTCTTTTTTATTTAAATTTAAACTTTGTTTTAAGGTTAGTACCAAAGAAATGTACCGCTGAATTCAAAGGTAAAGTCTGCATTTAAAAAGAAATAGCGGTCATGACAGTTTATCTGAATAAAAATTTATATATAAAAATAAGTGTTTTATTTTTTAAATCAGGAAACTGAAGTCGAATAGGTTACTATAGCAGCTTTGATATAAATGTCCCATCACTAGTTTACATAAATGTCAGTGATTTCGCCCGTTTTCAAGCACTAGACAGTCGCAGAATACTTAATAGTTACTGTCATCAGTCCCAATTCATGTTCACCTTTAACAATGGCTTCGTTGTTCAGTTGATTTGTATCTATACGTAGTATATATTCTATTTGATCTATGGTACATTTGTCTTATTTTGTCACTGACACTCACTCATATGTCATTATCGTCAATATATCATTATCGTCTTATCTAGTTGTCATTGTCAAGATGTGACCATAAATTTATTTTTAGACTCGAACAGTTTGTACAGTTACAATTAGTCAAATATTTGTAAGCACTTTGTTATTTTAAATTGTTAGCTTTTAGGATGTTGTTTGTTATTATATATAAATGGTTTTGTTATAAAAAAACCGGCAGGTACGTTGTATGAGTAAGTAGGTACCGCCTACTTGCATATCAATTTTTTTTTTTTCTTTTTTTTTTATATGTATATATATATTTAAATTAATTTATTTTATATATATTTGTATATTTATTTTATATATAGTAATATATTTTATATAAATCGTAAAATGTTAAACATATTGAGCGATGATGTTGATAATGACAATTATTTGTCTTTATCATCGTCTTGCAGTCATGACAGTTTTCTAAGTATCCCTTCTCTCTCTGAAACTCTAGAATCACACTTTTCTGATGTACCTAAAAACCTTAACGTTATTCATATTAATGCGCAGAGCATTCCGGCTCATTTCCCTGATATGCTGACGTCATTTCATAACAAGAATGTTCACGCTATTCTAGTCTCCGAATCATGGCTAAAGCCATCACTTCCTTCAGTTTCATACACCATACCAGGGTTTAATCTCATTCGCAATGATCGATCATTTGGCCGCGGTGGTGGTGTCGCTATTTACGTCCGTTCCCATATTCCCTTCACTGTAATAAGCACATCAACTCAACCACCTCCCCCAAATGCTGGCGAACATCTTTTTATTGAAGTTCTTTTTTCCCATTCTAAAGTACTTCTCGGAGTCTACTATAGCAATTCAGATAGCAACAATTACTTCTCGTCCTTTGAAAAGCTCATAACAGATATTATTCCATCCTATAGTCATACAATAGTTATGGGTGATTTCAACACTTGCCTCCTAAAGCATAACATTCGCACTACTTCATTAGAGACCCTAATCAAAGCTAGCAACATGCATATCCTCCCACTCAGTGCAACTCATCACTTTCCAAATTCAGTCCCTTCACTTTTGGACCTTATTATGGTGTCGTCATTAGAGCTTGTTGCTAAGTATGGTCAGTGTTCGGCTGATGATTTTTCATACCATGATTTGATTTTCTTATCTTACAAGATTCGTCCTCCTAAATCTAGACCTACAATTATTCTGCAACGTAATTTTAGTGGTATAAATCAAGATACATTTTTAGACGATGCTAAAAAGATTGATTGGTCCCCAGTAATAGATTCTGATTCAATTGACGACAAAATAGCAATATTCAATTCTCTTATCACTCAACTCTATGATGTTCATGCCCCATTAAGATCCATCAAAATAAAACATACACCTGCGCCCTGGCTTACTGAGGATATAAAAATTTTACGACATAAAAAAACACTTGCGAAAATAAATATAAATCTAATCCTACAGACGGGAACAAAACCCGATACACCAGGGTACGGAATCACTGCAATTTGGTGTGTAGAGATGCACAAAGGCGCAATATTCATGAGTCGGTTCAAGAAAAGGATCCAGCGAAAGTATGGAAGTTTCTTAGGTCTTTAGGGGTTGGTAAATCTCATCAAGAATCTATTCCCAAAAATTTAGATATTAATTCATTGAACCAATACTTTGTCTCATCGTCTTATATAGATGATTCTTCAAAAGATAATACTTTAAAATTTCTTTCTAACGCTACAACCCCTGACCTTTCTTCATTCGTCTTTAGTCAATTCACCGCTTGTGATGTTAAGAAAAGCATACTTTCTTTTTCTTCGAATGCTGTTGGAATTGATGGAATCAGCCGAAATATGCTGGTTCCTATTTTAGATATTATTGTTCCAATACTGTGTTGTATTTTTAACTTTTCCATATTAAATAGTAAGTTTCCTTCAATATGGAAGGAAGCACAAATAATCCCTTTGCCAAAAAAAACAAATCCAAAATCTCATTCAGAATATCGCCCAATTTCAATACTTCCATTTCTATCAAAAGTTCTTGAACGATTAGTTTATAACCAAATTAACAGTTTTCTTACTCACAATGATCTCTTAAACCCCCTTCAGTCTGGCTTTCGTCCGGGACATAGCACAGTTACAGCTCTCCTGAAAATTACTAAAAACGTAGTCGATATTCAAAAAAGGAACGTCATGTAGCCTGTAGAATAAAGCTTATTCGAGAGTTCATAGGGCTCATAGGCCAAGTATAAGGGGGGTAACAATGTAAAAATACACAGTTCGCTGTCGGTGTCTTTGAAAATCATGAAAACTACTTGAAGTAAGGTTCACATTAGCGCGTGACGCGGCGTGATGAAAACGTCAAATAATTGCCCGAAATGCTCGCAAATAAGAAAAAATAATACTTTTCATATGGATGCTATGATTAAGAACAAAGAAAACGTTACGAATTGTTGAATATGGGAGTATTTTAATATCTTGGCTAAAATCCTAAAAGTTACATAAAAGTAACATTTTGAGTTGTGTAACATGGAAGTAACATAAGTAAGTCAAAATTAACGTTTTGGCAATACTGATTGAATTTTTGTTTACTTGATCATAAACATCGTTTATTTCTGTTCATTGAAATATCTTTACGTTCTAATCTAAATATTCAACCAAAAACTACTATAATGGCAAGTGGCAACACTGTCGCATATTTACGCGAAAGTTTGGTTTGGTTCAGTTTGGTTCACGGCGGTTAATCACAAAACTTTATCTACGATTTTAGAAATGAACGGAGCGGACTGTGACCGATGAACGTTGGTAGGCTTTTGACATTACTTGCTCTGTGGTGGTATCATTCATTCCTTCCTATTTGAGTTCATTATATATTCTATTTGATCTATGGTTCATTTCCCACCATTTTATTTATCAATTTGCTTGTGAAAATAAGAAATTCTGATTGTAAATGTGGATGGTTCTTGTTTTATTATATTACAAACCAGGATAAAAAAATACTGTTGCTGCTGTGTGTTTTACAATAATGTCTTCTCGCTCGTGTTGCATTGCTAGTTATAGCTGTAAAATAAACACGTCCAGCTATTTCGTTTTCCTGGCCATCAAGACAGGAAGAAATTATGGTTGGACTTGGTGCAGCCACACAGTCCAAATGTAGCTGGTATAAATGCTCCAAGGATATGCAGGCGTCATTTCGAGGACAAATATCTTCGGGGGTGGAGAAGATTGCATATAGGTTGCCCAACCTTATTTACACCGAAAGAAATTGAAACCAGGACTCCTGACAATCCTGTATGCTTGAGTAAGTACCTAAATATTCTTCTGTATGTTCTATTGAAAAGTATTATGAGTCTGAGGTGTTTATAATTCTATAAGGATTATAAATTTTACATTAACTAACCTAACATTTGACAAAATCTAAAAAAGCACTATTCTCTTACATAAAAAACAATTATTAGCTAATGTTTATATATTAAGTGATTGGTATTGTCTTCGCTGATGCAAAATGTCATAATATGTTTTAACAAAACTAATCACTAAATTGCTTATAAATCATCGCTATTCAAAGATCATGCAAGGATATATATATGCATATAATAATGTAAATAATAGTTCATCCTTCCAATATGATACATTTTGTAATTTTACTGAACATGATAATTCCCAGGTAAACAAAATTAGATAGAACCATTTAGATAGGACCATTATTTTTAAAATTAATTGATTCAAGAAGCTAATCACCATTAATTAATTATTTTAAATATATACAAACTATTGTTCAGTGTGGAAATAATATGCTAATACTTTTTCTTTACTCCGACGTACTGACCACACATTTTGTTTTGGTAATCATTAATTGTATAATATATTATATAGTAACATTTTAAAGAATGGGATGAAACCATGACGATCCTAATAAAGTCTGCTCCAAACGAAGACTTTTAAATGTGTTTAGAGATATTAAGACTCTGATCAAGAGACGGTATGGTATAGCGGTCGTGCGGAAAAATTGCTTCTACCGCAGTGAGACCTCGCCTCACGCGTTGGCCCTTTTTGGCATTCAGTGTGAACCCCACCGCGCTGGTCACGTTCCGCGCCCACTACCTGACGCTCCCGCGCCACAGGTGTGTCTTGGGCTTCAGTTATGCGAGTGGTGGTGCTAGAAACCTATCTTCAAAGCACGCCACAACTTCCATGTCAAAACAAAGGGAATGCAAAAACAAAAAAAACTATTTTTACTTTCAAAAGTACATAAGTGTACATATTTTTTTATGAAAATGCATACAAAGAAAACATTATTATCTTTCGTGGTCTTGCTGGATACATGTGACATGCCACAAAAAATGCAATATTGCGCTTATAATATCAGTCAAAATAAGATATTATTTTTTCCTAGAAAATCATGCAGATGGGACCCTGGTTAGCCCTACGATGAAAAATACTGCGGAGGCAGTGCTGTTCTTTGACAAGCTGTTCGACAGCGTCAACGGGTCTCGTGGAGGGGCAGCGCCAGGGAAGATGAGAGGACCGGCGAAACTGGATAAAACAGGTGTATCAAAACATGTTATATTTTGGCGAGAGGCAATTAATATCTTAGAGAATATATATTTTATTGATAGGAATAGTAAACAGGCCCAGCAGTTAGGTCATTCAATTAACAAACAAGTGCCTAGTATTAAAAATTGGATAACAACTTTGAAAAGATGTTTGATGATTTTATATAGAGTTCCCATAAACCGTAATTTACCACAGTTTTTTGACATTTTAGAAAAAATTTTAAAATTGCTAACAAAAAATTTAAGTACAAAAATTATTCTCTGCGGTGATTTTAATATCAACATTTTGAAAAATAATAAACTGACATGTGATTTTGAAAAACTATTACTATCTTATAATATGAAATGTTCAGTAAGAGAACTAACCAGACCAAGTAGTAAAACTTGTTTGGACAATATTATCAGTAACATCCACGGTGCACGTTGTGAAGTTATTGAAATAGCTATTTCTGACCATCGATCTCAATTATTCAGATGTCCCGTAAAAAAGACATGCAAACTGAACTCGTGGACAGTACAAAAACGTGAGTTAGGCAATGAAAACCTAAACATATTCAAAAGTAGTTTAAGTAACTTGACTTTTAATGATGTCTATAGTTCGAATGAACCTAATCATGCATATCAAATGTTTTTGGAAACTTTCATGCTATTTTACAATTTATGTTTTCCTTGGTTAAAAGTAACAATAAAAAATCATAAACAGAAGAAATGGATATCTAAGGGTATCAGAAAATGTAGCAAGAAAAAAATAAAACTTTTGTGGCAATATCGTTTACAGCCAACTGCGCATAACCAAGCAATATTCAAAAAATATTCAACAACCTACAAAAAAGTTATTAGACTCACAAAACTATCCCAGAACAACTATTATATTAAATCATCGGCTAACAAAACAAAAGCAACATGGGAAGTCATTAATAAATATAAAAACAATTTTAATGAGTATATTTTCAAAATTAATCATAATAGTAAAATTATCACTAACCCTGTTGATATAGCAAATGCATTTAATACATATTTTATCAATCATGGCCAGAATTCAATACACAAAACAATAGAAACATATTTAAAATCGAAGAATACAAAACTGCTACCTAATACAATGTCATCGATGTTTCTAGCTCCAGTTACTCCTGAAGATGTAGCAAAGAAAATATTTCTCTTAAAAAATACAAACAGTGTCGGCTACGATGGCATATCCACTAAAGTAATTAAGAATGTTGGAGAAATAGTATGTTTTCCTCTTTGCTATATATTCAATATGTGTATAGAGCAAGGCATATTTCCCGAAAGTTTAAAAACTTCAGTTATCAAGCCACTGTTTAAGAAAGGAGAAAGGGATATTTTATCTAATTATCGACCGGTGGCCCTGATACCAATTATTTCAAAAATTTTTGAAAGGATTATTTACGATGGCATTTATGATTATCTAGAGCAGAACAAAATATTAGCTAACGAACAAAACGGTTTTAGAAAAGGAAAATGTATTAATTTGGCAATTTATGACTTTGTACAAAGGATCATTACAAATGTTGATCAAAGAGTCCCAGTATGTGCCATTTATATGGACATGACAAAGGCGTTTGACTGCGTAGACCATAACATCTTGTGTTACAAATTGGATTGTTATGGAATACGAGGCAATGTATTAGATCTATTAAAATCATATTTAAGTAATAGAATTCAAGTAACTGAAATAGTAAGAATAAATTTACGTCATAAAATTGAAGAAAAATTTAAGTCACATAATGATAAAGTTTTGTACGGCATACCACAAGGAAGTGTTTTAGGACCGCTTCTTTTCCTTTGTTATATAAACGATATTCCTAAGTGTACTAAACACCCCATGGTATTGTTTGCTGATGACAGCACAGTGATGATACAAAAAGAGAATGAAAATTATCCAGATGAAATTAATAAAGCTGTGAATGATATCATTAACTGGTTGGAACAAAACAATTTGAAAATAAATTACAACAAAACAAAAGTAATGCATTTTAGCCAGAGGTTGAACAAGGAAAATGTTGATGTAAAATTTAGAAACCATGTTATAGATGAAACACAAATGACTAAATTCTTAGGGTTACACATAGATAGGCAATTGACGTGGAAACATCATACAGATACATTAATTAGAAGGATACATAGCTTGGCATATGCTCTGTATCATCTTTCAAAAGAAGTTAATCGCGAGACCGCAGTAACAGCATACAATGGGTGTATAGCCTCACTATTGAGATATGGGGTAATTTTTTGGGCTAATTCTACTAATAAAGACCAAGTGTTTCTGGCCCAAAAAACGTGCATCAGAGCTATATGTCACATACATAGTACTGATAGTTGCAAACCGTATTTTCAGTCTCTAAGCATACTGACGTTGCCATGTCTCTATATTTATGAAGTAGCGTTGTTTGTGAGGATCAACATCAGATACTTCCCTACGTTCAATGATATGTATAACTTCAAAATGCGAAATAAAAATAATTTATGTGCAATGCCGGCTAATACTACACTTATGAGTAAAAGTATATTTCGTATGGCCCCTAAAATATATAATAAACTGCCAAAGTACTTAAAAGAATGCAATATGTCTACTTTTAAACATAATTTAAAAAAGCTTCTAGTCAGAAAATGTTATTACAGTATTGTGGAATTTTTAGAGGACAATAATTTAAGACAACAATAGTAATATGTATTATGAATTAATTTGTTATATGCGTTATTAATTATTATTGTATTATTTATTTATTTTTGACAACCTATTATGCCTAATTGAATATATTTATGAATATAATTTAACTTAATGTGATTGTATTTAGTTATGTAATTTTATTGGTACCTAATGACAACTAAATGGCTTATATTGATGTAACTAGAACTATTAATTTTGGACTTAAAAATTTGCATGCCTATATGGTAAGAATGTATGAGAACTATTTTGTAATTTTTACCATCTTGTACACTACATTCTACAAATAAACTTATTTGAATTTGAATTTGAATTTGAATTTGAAAAGTTTCATTGACATCTGAACTGATTTACAGGGATCTGGTGTCCAATATTTCTATACCAGAAATCTTAATCAAGATCCTCTAGAAAACTTTTTTGGCCATATTAGAGCATTAAATTACCGCAACACAAACCCAGACTGCTATACTTTTCAAAATGCTTTTAAATCTCTTTTGCTCTCTAAAGCATTGATTCCGTATTCTCCAAATTTTAGTTGTGAGAATGACCTGACTGAAAATGTAGTCCGATCAGAAGTTATACTAGGAAATAATGATTCTGCCAATGTATTTTTTGTTGCAGGTCAACTGGCTGCTACCGCAGTATGCTCCCAGTATGGATTTGCATCATTCTGACTGTTAAATATTGTATGTTAATCTTAAGTTGATTGATGTATAGGTTAGTTGTTAGTTCAATAGAGGCACATGCACACTCTGTGTATAATTTCTTTGGATTTGCATCATTCTGACACTTAATATTGTATGTCTAATCTTAAGTTGATTGATGTATAAGTTAGTTAGTGGTTAGTTCAATAGAGGCACATGCACACTCTGTGTATAATTTCTTTGGATTTGCATCATTCTGACACTTAATATTGTATGTCTAATCTTAAGTTGATTGATGTATAAGTTAGTTAGTGGTTAGTTCAATAGAGGCACATGCACACTCTGTGTATAATTATTTTGATTTGCATCATTCTGACAGTTGTCGCCAAGCACCTAACGGTGGTTTCCCGTGGGGTGCCGGGCTAGAATGTTACCCCCCCCATCTCTACCCGTGGGTGTCATAAGAAGCGACTATGGGTAACACACCAGAAGGTGGGCAGCAGCACTTACTGAGGAACTCATATCTCACACTGCGGTCCCCAAGACGCCTGCCAAGCGTGGGGATTATGGCAAACCCCTCTATATTGTGAGAGGCTGTGTTCAGCAGTGGACTATCCGGCTGATACAGTACAGTACCTAACGGCGTGTTCCGGCATCAGTCCTTGAGAGCCAGTGAAATTCCATGCACATGAGACTTAACAACTATGTCTCAAGGAGACGGGCGCAGTGCTATTCGTAACTTGTGACGAAATGCATCTGTTATAGACAGAGGTTAGTCCGCTAAACATCAGGTGAGCCTCGGGCTTGTTCTGTCATAATAACATTCTTAAGTTGATTAATTTATTAGTTAGTTGTTAGTTCAATAGAGCCCGTTCTATGTATAATTTATTTTGATTTGTGATACATATCAAATAGTTCAATATTTTTTTAAGGAACTGTTTTCTATATATATTTTAGTATAATTGTAGAATAGAATAGAAATATATTCTATTCTACTCTATTAAAAGAAATTGCATGCAGAAAAGATGAATGCATAAATTGAACTATTAGCTACTTACAATTATAGAATAGAAATCTATTCTATTCTATAATTGTATGTAGCTAATAGTTCAATTCATGCATCTTTTCTGTGTGCAATTTCTTTTATTAAATATTTAATTCAACTTGTATGATACTGATAGATCCATAACTGTATGTAGGTACTTAGTTCAATAAAGCCACTTGCCCATTCTATGTAGCATTTATTTTGATTTGTATTATAGAATAAAACTAAATAACAGAAGACAGTATTTAATTTGGTGTGATAAACTGTTGATTTATTGATCCATGTAAAATTACATTTTGAATGAGTATTAATAGTTATGCGATTCAATAAAATGTCAATTTTAAGGCTGTATACCTAGTCAAATTTCATTTTATTTTTGTAATATAGACTAAGATAGTAATCGGGGAAATCGTCTTATACTTTATTATTTAAATTTAAACTTTGTTTTAAGGTTAGTACCAAAGAAATGTACAGCTGAATTCAAAGGTAAAGTCTGCATTTAAAAAGAAATAGCGGTCATGACAGTTTATCTGAATAAAAGTTTATATATAAAAATATGTGTTTTATTTTTTAAATCAGGAAACTGAAGTCGAATAGGTTACTATAGCGACTTTGATGTAAATGTCCCATCACTAGTTTACATAAATATCAGTGATTTCGCCCGTTTTCAAGCACTAGACAGTCGCAGAATACTTAATAGTTACTGACATCAGTCCCAATTCATGTTCACCTTTAACAATGGCTTCGTTGTTCAGTTGATTTGTATCTATACGTAGTATATATTCTATTTGATCTATGGTTTGGTTGGGTTCATAGATCAAATAGAATATATACGTTGGGTTGAGTAGCCGTCGAATTTTAAGTTTTGTAGCTTTTTCAATAAAACATAGGTAAATATGCTATTTGATAAACAAAACAATATGTAAATCATTATAATTCATGTTAATTTTACAAAGATGTAGTGTACCTAATAAGTAAATAGTAATAATCGTAACAGTTATTTCATAGGTGTGGCTACGGGCTTTAATTATTGAAGACTCGCGATGTTATTATTGATATTTATACTTTATTAAGTACGTCAAATAACCTGTATTTACCTATTTTTCAATAGAATCAATAAGAAGATTTGGATACTTAATGTAAAAGCTGAAAGTTGAAAAAATGCCTGTGTTGGAATCCTGTTGGTCACCATGTATTTGGTCTTCAAATGTGAAGACTGGGAGTCGAGCGGTTGCAGTTTACACTGTAGCAATGAGTCTGGTTCTAATAACGTTTATTGCATACCAGATGGATGGAGGAGATTCAACTCAACTTTGGAATCCATTATTTGAAGCTGATGTGAGAGGATGTAAGTAAGAAAGTTGTGTGCTTGTTAAAAAAAAATTACAACATTTTTAAGAGTATCCACATTACTAAGTACATCATTTTTCAAAGTTATCTGTATTCTTTTTTTATTGTGAAAAGCAACTAGTAAGTAACCTGCCTGTTATTATAGTATAATATAACCTTTACAAACTAGCTTGAAAGTTTTTTATATTGCAGTATGCCAATATCAAAAATTCAAATATGGGTTCATGTATACGCAAGATCGCAGACTTTGCAGGATCGTCTAAGATAGTCTAGCGCTACTAGTTTTTCCTACAGGACATTTTCAGAAGCAACTAGATCTCATCACTGCATGAGATGCTGAAGCTTTTATCTAATTTGTCTATATTGAGGTGGCACATTGTGTTGCTCTCAATGCATTGACAATGTAACTTACTTATATATGGAAACTCATAAATGTCCATACATTTGAGTTAATTGTGAGATGCATTGCACAATGCCCTGAATCTAATAAATAATAATCTAAACCTAATCTTACTTTCACCTGCAAGGGTAATTTAGCTTGCACTCAGCATCTCTATTAATTCTCATGAGCCATGATTTTTTAATAGCTCGGTGTGATATAGAGCTTATATACCACAAAACAACAGCTCGGCAGTGATATAGAGCATGTAACAGGTTATAGACAACAAACATAATTGTTTCTAAATTTATTAACAAATATTAGATTAAAAATTTAACTTGGCTTGCTTTTAATTCAAATTTGTAATAATTATATTGAATATATATATATACATATATATATTCATTGTATTTTGTGTTGTAATTAGACATATCAGAAGGACTTTAGAATCAGTATATGTACATATCTACTTTAGGAAGGGGGGAAGGGGGTACCGGAAAACATTTTTTTTCAATAATAATAATAATGATTTAATAAAATATTATACCTACATACACTGAATGGACTTGTTAGATATGGTATATGTTGGTACATATTACATATTGTGGTTAGGGGGAGAGAGGGCGGAATATGGCACTGAAGTGAGGGGGATTGCAGAAACCAAGATTTTTAATGCTAATAAAATTTCTCAAAATTAGCTTCTTCTTCATGAAAATTTACAAGTCTCAAATCACAATTGCGAAAAGTCAACAAAAAAAGGTTAAGCATAAGACACAAATGTCTTATCAGAAGTGAAGTAATTCTAAGACAGCTCCGGCGCTGTGGGTACGCAGCGCTTTAGTTTTCTCGCTACCTCGTCACAGCGTACTCGCTACGCCGCCGTACGTGTAGACTAGCGCCACTCCCCCTCCACGCCTCCAGCTTATAAAAAACACTAGGGGTAGGGCAGACAAGACTGATTGGAAAGAGGGTGCTCCGATTCGGTTCTGTCACACCATACAACCAAATCTAAGCCACCTGAGTAATTTGTGGTATTTTGAATCCATTAGGTTTTGCCATGTACTTAGAATAGCAAAATACACAAATAATCAAAGTTAAAATTAAAACTTCAATAATTTATATCTCAAAAACTATTGATTTCCAGAAGATAAAACTGTGTGATTATTTAAAATAACTATATCTATCTGTAAAAAAAGGTATGTTAAATGAAGGTACATTGTGGTGTGGTATATACCGATTCTAAAGATGAGCCGACATATCTTTTGCAGGCCAGTTTTAGGAAGGACTGAATTAGAGATGGGCCGAACATGGGTTTCACCGAATACGAACATTCGGCCGAATGTTCGGTAAAACTCATACCGAACCGAATATTCGGCCGAATGTTCGGCACAATTCATTACCTTACTTAAATAATGCGCCGGACACTCCCTCCCGCTCCCCCGTTGTACCACCGATGTTATTATTGCATCATCTAGTAAACAGTAAAACTTCACCGCGTAAGTTTGTTATGGGAATTTTTAAATTTAAAATTTATAAATAATAAAAAAAACTTAATTTCTGACAATTAAGATCTGATTATAATAACGTTATTTATTATAAAGAGTTCATAGTAGTTGTACGGTCCGAGACCGTATTCTAAAGATGATATAAAATGAGAAATAAATCCTTGATTTGCTAGTTGATATAAATGTTTATTTGATATGTAAAATAAATATAGTGATTTAATGATAGTGAGCCGCGTGAGATACGATCAAATCGATGCTAATTACGAACTGGTCATTTACTTAGAACGATGCCAAAAATGATTACGCGGGCGAATATGCGGTTGCACAGTACAGTAGTTTAACCCCAAAACAGCTACAACTTATAAATTGTTTTTGATAACCATATTTTTTATCTGCTGTTATTGGAAATAAAACTACAGTGTCTACATAAAAATACTGCAAATTACTTACCACATAAAAACAAAATATAGGACACATTTAACACTCAACTCAAGATCAATCGGTTTAATACCGTATTAACTTTGAGTACCTACCCTTTTATCGAATATTCGGTGATTTGACCGAATATTCGGCCGAATACGAATATTCGGCAAACCTACCGAATATAAAACGAATATTCGGCCCATCCCTAGACTGAATACCTTCCAACTGTATATCATTGTCATCATCAGCAAAAATAACAACCACAGATAGCTTCCCTTTTTTTTTTTTTGCTGATGGGTTATCAGGTGAGATTGTGGTCAAACCACAATCTCACCTGATGGTAAGTGATGATGTGGTCGAAGGTGTTAACAGGCTTAACCTAGAATGACTGGCTCTCAAGGACAGCTGCCGGAACACACCGTTAGGTGCTTGGCGACAGATTATCAACTTGAGGGTGGTCGCTAGCCAGGCGGGCATTCGCGAAAATGCCCTTCCACCATGCTGTGAAGCTCAAGCCCGCGGCGGGATTCGAACCATGGACCTGCTGCGCGGCAGTCCACAGCCTAAGCCACTGAGCTAACACTGCTTCAAAATAATTCCCATAGATAAATATGTAGATGTGCAATTCTAGCCTGCAGTCCAGCACCCTACAGCGACAACTCTGTATAAATATCACATATTATATACATTAAGTGATAAAGACCAAGATATTTCTCTTCTGTACAGGAGTGGTGTATCTTTTAAGTAGTTAATCTGTTGCAATAGTCTGTATGTAGTCTTACACTGAGCCTATTGGAAGACAATAGGCACTGATGCACTTTTAATTCGACTTAACATCGAGCTTGCGAGGTAGATGGGATATTACATGCATGTGATACAGGTGAGCGAATTCGCACAACTGGTCTTAAGCAGATAAAATCTGGCAAAAACGGATTTATTAAACACTCGTTGTGGTAATTCATGTTATTGGTGATGTATTTTTGTATAGACTAACTCAGATTTAGTGGCCTGTGGGGTGCCGGGTTAGAATTGCTCCCCATATCATCCTGTGGGTGTAGTAAGAGGCTCAGGGAAAAATATTGAAGGGTGGGCAGCAGGGCCTTCTAAAGAACTGCCAACTAACACTGCAATCCGCAAGCCGCCTGCCAAGTGTGGGGAATATGGCAAATACCCCGTTAATAGGGGAGACTGTGTTCAGCAGTGGACGATCCGGCTGTTACAGAACTCAGATTTACCTGCATAATACAGAATTTTACAAGTGCTTAGAAAAATCTTTTTCTATCATACTAGATAATTTGTATTTCTAAATAACAATTTTTCTCGTTACAGCTCTACAAGTTTGGGGAACCATCTTCATAATAATATTTACACTTCTGATCATTTTCTCAGTTCTAATGGTATGTATTTAATGAATTTAGTTTGTCTTGATTAGATTTTTTTTCTATTTAATGTTGGTATAGTCTATCATTAGACTAAGTAAGCAGTCACTATATTCTGTGAATCTTATGTACACTTAAAATCACATACACAAAGTTGCAGTAATTTATTACTATGTCTATTAAAATTTTGTGCCAGATAGTGACTCTTCATATAAAAGATAAGTTGCAAATCCTAGAAGATAAGAATAATGATGTAAACAGAAATTAAAAATCAATATCTGTGTAAAAGTTACTTTGACTGACTGATTAAATTTGGTTTACACGCCCTGGACATACATATTTGAACATTTACTACTTATCCCAATACGATGGTTGCATGAATAACGAGAGCAAGAATTACAGTTATGAGTCATTGTGTCATGTTAGCTCAATTGGTTAGAGCGTACCCCGGCTAAAGGGGTGGATAGACGCGGGTTCGAATCCCGCACATGACTATAATTTTTTCTCTCGTAAATTTGTAATTGTGTAATTTACTACTCACTTATTTTCTACATAATTCGTTCACAGAAATCATATTGTAGCTGTCCTTGTCAAGGATTAAATTATGATAAAAAAAAAATCTTTTGACCAGTTACTAAAGAGGTTCCCTGAGGCCATTTGCTGGCTTAGGACAAAAACTTGGTGTCTCAAAATTGAGTTTGGCATTGAACCTGTGAAGATGGCGACAGATTTTAAAGAAATAAAATTTTTGGAAAATGATTAACTTTATTTTGAAGATGTTCTTCAAAAGAACTTTTATAAATATGCTTGCCATTGAGAGTTGCAGTGTAACGTATAGAATCAAACTACGAAGTTCTGCATGACACTGTATTGTGTCCATCACTGTAGTGAATCTACTATTTGTTCAGGCTAAGGTGCTCTTGAAGCTGAAACATAGCATCATTACTATGTTGTTGAAACACTGCTTATTAACTAAAAGCAAAAACAATAGTATATATGAATATACTAATTTTTTTTCTATAAAAATCGACCAGCGGCAGTCAAACCATGGACTCCTGGTTTGACTGCCGCACTGGGATTGAGCTTGTTATCACCACAATATGTTTATGTTTTTCAACACCATACAAACACACTTGATAATTTGTTTATTTAGAAAATCAATTACAACTTTAGAACAGTTGAATACAAGTCTGTAAGATGATATAGTACCTACTTAGCATACATGTATGAAATATTTACCTACATAATAAAATATAAATAATCATACATTTATTTCTAAATATTATTATCTGATAGCTTGCATGCGACTTCTGTGAATTTCGCCTGGCTACAATTATAGATGTCAACATGAATTGATCATTCAGTCATTTGACGTATAGCTCGCAACCAAGCAAATTTATTTTAGTTAGTATAATGCGGCCATACATGGTAATCATGCTTAATTTAGAATGGAAACCGGCTCTCCTACACAGCTGCCAGATAAAATTTTTTGGATTCATGGCCACAGAGTTTCTACTTGAAGGTAGCTCGATGTAGAGCATTCACAGAATGACCTTATTTTTCAGACGACCTTCAAAATGTTTCAAACAGTCGTAACATCCACAGTTAAGTTTACCATAATCGCCATGCTTGACATAGGGGTCTTGAGGATTGCAGTGTAAAATGGCAGTTCTTTAGAAGGCACTGCTACAGCAATGTAAAATGCCGGGCTATAATTGCTAGGCAACCAAGTTGTTCCCTCTTATAACTCCCACAGATAGATATGGGGATGCAATTATAACCTGGCACTTCATAGGGAAGCCTCACTCAGAACTCAGAAGTTCGGTAATGTATCAGCCTGATCAACACAGCCTTCCCCATTATGGGTGGGTTTCCCTTAATCCCCTTGCTTGGCAGCCGTCTTGGGGATTGCAGTGTGAGATATCAGTTCCTCAGAAAGAGCTGCTACCCACCTGCTGTGTTACCTTTAGTCGCCTTTCACACCTACTGGTAGAAATGGGGTGGTGACATTCTACCACAGCACCCCACGGGCACGGGTAATACCTTCTTTTTACACTAATCATAATAACAAGGTATTTTAATAAATTCCAGGTGATTGGTATCAATATCTGGATGCGTGGCCTGATGCTTCCATGGCTGTATACAATGGGGCTGATCATACTCTTTCAGTTTATATTTGGACTGTGGCTTATAGGAGGATATTACATTTATGTAAGTTGTAGCTTGATTTTTATGTTTTAATTGTAAACAATAAATTCGCGTCACCGTTTGAAAGCTCATCCACACATAATCGAGTCCTGGAAATCTCACACAGCTCGATTTATGCGTTCCTTCTTACCGCAAACTTGTACTTGCAAAATGTGGAATGATCTTCCAGCTAGCGTTTTCTTCCCGCAAAGCTACAATACGGATTCCTTCAAAAAGGGTGTTAAAAGAGTCTTACAGGGTCGGCAACGCATTGGTAACGCCCCTGGTGTTGCAAATGTCAATAGGCCGCAACATAATAACCGCTTACCATCAGGTGGGACGTCTACTTGTTTGCCACTCCATCACAAAAAAAAAAACAGGTCCACTCACTACTTTGCAGTAATTTATATAAAGCCCAAGGCCCGGTTTTTCAATCATCAGATAGTTACTATGCTTATCAATAAATGTATATAAATACAGCTAATATTAAAAGAAACAAATATTGCTTGAAATTTATTTAAACTTTTACAAGTAAGTTTCTTATTTTTACATTCACAAATGGTCTGGCTGTCTGATGCTTCGTATGAGTGTCATAGACATCAGGGACAGTCTCCTTGATACCACAGATGATGCAACTGGATCAAAACATGTCAAAGTTAGTCAAAATTAAATTTTGATATTAAGTAGTGCATGAATACAACTGTTGTATAGGTACACTTGTACTAATACCACGGGTCTATTCATATCACACTTGTGTTAGTAGTTTAAAAGAACAGTTTATTGATTTTGAATTTGGTCAGCTTACATCAGTATCAATAAACTTGAACCTATACATTGGTAATATTCGTAACACCATTGTACTAGTTTCTTTATTTATTAATTTATTTATTACAAGACAATAGAATCCTAACAGTCGAAACCGAAGCGCAAACTACTTAAATATTAATTATATTAATTAATGAATGACTTATAAAAATATTATTAAGTGATGTATGACCATTTGTGAGCGTATTTTACGCGATATAAGCATCATTATTTTTAATTTTAATGGATCAACTAAGTTAACCAAAGTCTGCGGCTTGGATGGTAGACCTCTAGGTGTCATTACTAATGAGGGTTTCGTGCTTGGGTAGGCGACGTAAAGACGTCAGTGCTGTCTTCAGTCAAATTTCAAATTGCAATAACGCCATTTTTGTTCGTGTGTTTTAAGTCGCTTTAGAAATTGATAGTTACTCTTTTTGATTTCAGCTGGATGCCACATTTGCAGCATTTATTGACTTCGTGTGGATGGCTTACAATGTAAGTTCGAATTATTTACATTATCTTAGCAGTCACATATCGCCAAATAGCAATTCAACCAAGAAGCATAATGTCAAAGTCTCGAAACGTCTACTGACCAAAACGGCCAACCAAGCAAATTTTCTACCAGGGAACGTTACTTTTGGTAATAATTGTTTCTTCCGATATATAACGAATCTTACGGTACATACATTCTGCTACTTAAACTCGCAGCTATATGGGCATAAAATTATTTAAATATCTTTATATAATCTCTTTTGGTAATATTCTAATTATGAAAAAAACTAATTATGAAACCTATCTGAGCGCTTGGTCGATGCGACGCGTGATAAAAATGCTGGCACATATTTGGCTCAATGAATAAGCATTGCAATTCAACGGGGCAATGCTGCCAGCATCCTGGGCACGCTGCCAACTGGGAGTGGGCTGGAGCATTTGGACTGCCTATGAGTCTGCTATGACTTATAGGTTGTCTAAATGCTTTTATTGTAGTAGCTGTAGTGTTGTTTATAGTTCATAGTATTTGTTTAATAAAAGAATACCGCCGGTATATTATGAAATGAAATACAGACTTTTATTGGCATATTTTATTTACATACTTCTATAAGAAAATTAAATTAAAGCTCTATCCTCCTAACAAAACAATGCTTTAAAACGTTTTTTTAATTATTAAAGTACAATGTGTCCCGACCAAGGAGGTTTCAATTCAATTTAAGTCAACATTGTCTGTGGTGAGCGCGCTGCGCGCGCAACGTGCTGGTTCCGAGCCAATAGACCAAAAACAGACTCTTTTCTATTTTAGCGCTATTTCGTACATACGAATTTTAGTAATATTTAGTTGGATAAAACTTTAGTAGCAAAAATGTCAAGCAACACCGACGATACTGATGAAAATTTAACTCCACCTGACATTCTAGAAACAGCTACGGAACTGACGAATCAACAACTCAACTAGTAGTTATATTTTTTAGTACGCGCAAATACCTTTTACTCTCATAATCATTTTTAATTACTGTTCCAAGATATGGACCAATAAGAGATTCGTATGAACTTACAGAATAACTGACCCAAATTTGGCACCAACCAATTTGGCAAATGAATTTGATACACCTCTATAAAAATGTGAAATCAAGGAACAAACAAATAAACAAATATTTTTATTATTGACATACCTTGATTACAGTACATACAATGAACCCATAGGTTCCCGAACTAGAGTTTAACTGTGTTTCAGGAACCAGTGGCACTTCCCATTTTTAACTTCTGGTCAATTTACATTTTATCATATAAAGTAAGATAGTTAATACAAAAATGAAGAATAATTTAAGAAAAATTAAATAATTAAAAAGGGTATATGTGTGTTGTGAGTGTAGTGAATGTATGTTTTGGAGTGTGAGTAGTGTTTGAATATTTAATAAATAAATAAATAAATATTAAAAAAGGCATATTTTACATTAGGAATAAAAGTGTGAAAGAATAGTCTTAATACTTTCATAATCGAAATTCTTCAGCCAAGCCACTATAGTAGCCTTAATTTCGTTATTAGACTTCTTTTTCAATTTGACCTTCTTATTTAGCTAATTATATAGATGCGGAACCATTACATTATACTGCTTTTGTGCAAACCTAGATACACTGGGGATTGGACAGTTAAGCAGAAAAGAAACCAATAGTGCCGGGTGCTAATTCTATCCTACTATGACTAACAAAATGCATTTGAAAACAGGATAGCAAACTTCAAGATACGTGTTACAGGATATATATATTAGCTACGCTATATTTTCGCCAGGAAACTTTTCTAAATACATCTCGTTATTGTGGTTTCCCCCTTACCATTTACCTTAATGGTCGTCAAACATGGATTAGTCACTAGTAAAACGTCGTTGATTTTCTCACTTACAAAAGGTAACATAGTTTTATAATTTTGATATCTTTGTATCATCTAACAGTAGAACAAGTAGCCTTGTTTTACACGTCAATTTAGCCCTGGAATTTAATATTATTATTATATATTAATGTTCCTGGTTGCCAACCATTTAACGACAAATGTTGAACAAAACTTCTAGTTAAGGGAGGTTTGCTGTAATTTCCACGCTTGACAGTTGTTTTGGGGGTCGCACTGTGCAGTTGTTCAGAAAGAACTGCTGTCTATCTTTTGATATTTTTCCTTGTCGCCTCATACGACACCTACATGTACAGTCGACTCTGGTTAATTCGAAACTTGAGGGACTCTTAAAATGTTACGAATTATCGAGAGTTTGAAAAATCAAATGGTTCAAAATTGTTGAGAGAAAATAAAGTTCGAGTAGCTTAAATTTTCTCCTTGTGCTTTATTATGGATGAGAGAGTACTCAGAGGAATCTTAAATTCTTTTACGACATCACTTTTTGTCTCACCTACCTCTACTTTTTCGTTTAACTTCTTCTTTTCAGCCTTTATACTTTTAAGACTCATAATTAACACAAACTTTTATTTAATCTGTATACAAGGAACAAATGAGTAACAGGAACTGAAATTTAACTATAAAAACCAATTCGTGCGGATGTTTACGTCAAACTAATCATTACCAAAACAAAGGCTCGTGTACGATGATACAAGCTTGAACTTCTTCTGCAATGTACTTAAGAGGCCTTTTACATTTTATTCTATTTGAAATTATCTTTAAATGTGCGAGTGAGAGGGCTGCAAAATGTAAAAGGGCTCTTAAATGTGTCCGCAGCGGCGGGATGGATTACTCGGACTTGTTTATAAGAGGATCAAGTGACTTATTCTTTACGAATTGTCGAAAGTTTGACGCCGATAAGTTTGAATTAACGCGTCATTTTGTTGCGTAGTGTTGATTTTATCGTTCGAATTACCAAGTGCATAAAAATTTATTGATTTAGTTCGAAATATAAAGAGATTTTCTAGGGAACTCGTGATAACTTCAAATTATTGAGAGGTTCGAATTATCGCACGTTTGAATTAACGAGAGTCGACTGTATCGTTAATACATTGTTTCTCTATTTTCAGATATACTGCTGGCTTTGCGTCTTCTCGCAGTACCAAATAATTTTAGAGATGCAGTCGCCCAATATCGAGATCTTAATAGATTACTAAGCCTTAACTCTACCGTCTCCTCCATCAAACAGGTATTCTATGGGGTTAAATTTATAACGTTTTACCCAGATCTGATTATTATTACGAAGGTGCAACCCAGCGTAAATCTACTATACTCCGGCCGCCGAGAGAATGCGTTTGACAGTTCGAATATTTTTTCCCCAGTTCAAAGTAACATAGACAGTTTGACTGCATAATATTGTATTAGTCAGGCACCGAAGTATATAAAAATAGGGTAAATATTTTATTTTACTCCATTTACAAGCCACAACGCCAATAAAAACACGTACTGTCAAACGCATTCTCTCGGCGGTCGGAGTTTAATAAGACTAACTTACCTAAATAAGACAAGTAACTGTCAAACATGACGTCTATGTAATAATAATATCATATATAAAGAGTTTTAAGTCGAAAAGATATTAATAATTATATAGTAGGTACCACCGACTTAAATGTAGAACACAAAGACCTTGTTTGAAAATAGTAGATTGAAAGATTTCATAAAACATGTCATTTTAGCCGAGGCCTGTAATTGAAATGAATAAAGTTGAGGCTTAAATGATGAAATGAAAATTGGGAGGGAATGAAACAAATAAGATGAATAATATTATATTTTTTTTATATTTATATATAATTACAGTTTTTTTAATTATGAGATTTGAATAATGTTCTATTTTGATCGTCGTTGTTTCGTCAAAATTGTATATACAATAAATGTCTATATAAACAGACGGTCTATATAAAAATAATTGCCATATTTTTTTTATGTGTATTTTGAAAGACCCAGGCAAAAACATTCTCTGCCCAATTTAAAAAAAAAAAACGAATACATATATGTATGCACCAGAGCTTAAAAAAAGCATAAACAAGAACTTAGAGAAAAATATGAGAAGTGAAAACAATATTTTTTAATGATATACTGTACTGTAACAGCCGGATCGTCCACTGCTGAACACAGCCTCCCCTATTAAGGGGGTATTTGTCATAATCCCTACGCTTGGCAGGCGTCTTGGGGATCACAGTGTAAGTTGACAGTTCTTTAGAAGGCGCTGCTGCCCACCTTCCAGTATTTTTCCCTTAGTCGCCTCTTACGACACCCATGGGATGATATGGGGTGGGGAGGTCCAATTCGGACCCGGCACCCCACGGGGTGTTAATGATATTATGAACAGTAATATGCGAAAATTCAAATTATTACCTGTAGTTGTACATCTCTATGTTTAATCTGAAATTGTTCTTGAAGTCAATTATTCAGAAATAAAGTTCAATTTAGCACATTTATCACAGTTTTAACTATTGTCAAATTCGGTGCAATACAACTTAAAAACGAGCTACATTTCTCAGAATGTATGACGAAACTTTTTTTTTTATGCCTGATAGGTTAGCCTTTGACCACTATCTCACCTGATTGTAAGTGATGATGTGGTCGTGGATGTTGTTCAGGCTAACCTAGAGTTATAGAGAACCTATGTTTGAATGGGAAGCGCTTCTATATCTTAATAATTATAGTACAAGCTAACTGATATATCGGAAGTTATTCATTGTATTTTTTTTATTCTCAAACATCTTTAAAAACATTGATAATTGAAAATTTCAAGGACTTCCCATGCTTTGTGTCACATGTCTGCGTTATCAGGTTCTTTTGTCATGTTCACCATATTTTACCAATTAATTATATCATAAATATATAAGTTTTATGTTTAATGTAAGTAGGTATATAAAATGATAAATCTATATATAATGATTTAAATGCAGTTGCATTTAAATCATGCTAAACCTGACAATACTAAAATTATAATTCCTTAATAATCTATAAAATGAAGATGTTGGACTTAGTTGAATTTAGTTAGTAAGAATTTTACAAGTGTAGTTAATATAAGATTTTTTTTATATACAACTCGTACGAATCAACTGTGCACTCCGCTGGAATGCGACCCCTCTCCCGCTTCCCCGCGCCGCGCGGCGCCCCGCATTCGCCGTAAGCGCTCAGTAGCGATGGCATCTTTGTTACCGTTGCGCGCGATGACGTCACAGAGCGAGGTGCACAGTTAATTCGTACGAGTTGTACATGGATACAATTGACTGTAATTTCCGTCCAATTTATGAATATCTATTTTTCTAGTTTTAAACTATTATTTTATTTATATTTCATTATAACGAATCTCTTTACGTTCTTTTGTTTGTTCTATAGTGTCCCACATACCTTACGAAATCGTATGCAATAACTGATTCCCTTCAAAACTGTAAAAAACAATTTTGCATCCATACATACTACCATAGATCAAGAACGATCATTATTTCGTTCCACGATGGCTTCGAAGGATGACGTATTATCTGTTTTTGGTTTAATGCTCGCCCTAGGAAAAATATATGGAAACGACGACGAATATTAAAATATATAAAAACATTATTATTTAGTTAAAAATAATAATACATAATTCTATGCAGTGTGCAATCGAGATCCAAAATGACGACAGCCGGCCGGCCGGATTTGATTTATCTATTCGATTTTTTATTCTACTCCGTTCGACAGTACTGTTTTTAAAAATTGCACTGACCTCCCACATACTCCGTACGGTTGATTGAGACAAATCGAATGTATTGTTTCGCATTCGATTTCGTATGGTGTGTGGTAGCTTTAAGATTTAAGGCCTAAGGTATTAATGTAACATTTTAATGATGTGAACCAAACTTTCTTTTAGACTGGGTTATTTTTATAATCTAATGTTGTGCCGAGAGCATTGGTGATTTAACTTACACTTTTTTCTTTGAAGCTGCACTTTATTTTATTTTGTTTTAATTGCGGCAATGGCATCGTTTTGCAAGTCCTCAATGCCACAGCAGAGCTCTTTGATTTGAAAAGTTCTGCTACGAATAAATACGTAAAGAAATGTGTATCCAGCTCAAAAACAGCAAAGCGCAAACCTTACCGCGGCGGGCGTGGTTTAATGTGCATTTGGCCCAACAACATTAACTTGACGCGACCAATCGGATGCGATCATTTCGAAGCGCTAAATCAATTACCAATCCGATTGAATTTAGAATATAGTGCGTGTTTTGTTAATTGTGAACTTGATGAGTCTGAAATCAAAGCGACAACTGTATGAGAGTTACACTTCTTTACATATATATATATATATATTTTATTGCTGATAGGTAAGCCTTTGACCACAATCTCACCTGATGGTGAGTGATGATGTGGTCGAAGGTGATAGCAGGCTTAACCTAGAATTACTGGCTCTCAAGGACAGCTGCCGGAACACACCGTTACGTGCTTGGCGACAGATTTTCAACTTGAGGGTGGTCGCTAGCCAGGCGGGTATTCGCAAAAATGCCCTTCCACCATGCGGAAAGCTCAAGCCCGCGGCGGGATTCGAACCATGGACCTGCTGCGTGGCAGTCCATAGCCAAAGCCACTGAGCTATCACTGCTTCATATTTTGGTAGTGCTACGATATTATTGACGAACGGGTGATATCACTCTAATATTATAAATGCGAAAGTTTGGTGATTGTGAGAGGTTGTGACACTGCATGTTTGTTAGTCCTTCACCTTGAAACGGCTGAACCGATTTGGATGAAACTTAGAATATAGATACTCACCCCGTGACCACGATCACTGCAAAGTGTTTGAAACGTCGGGACAAATAATGATAAAATTACGCGATTTAAAAAATTAACTGTAAATCTTAAAGTTAAGTATTTTATTAAAATTTTGCTGTATTTTAAAAAGTATAGCTCCGATCGCGCTCAATCCAACGGGAAACGATCGGGGATCGCGGCCCGCGTGTTTTGATGCGTGGAGCTATTTAAAAAGGTTGAAATCTGATTTTTCATTTTGAAAATACAAGAAATTTTGAAATATTTGACTATAAAATGGTAATAACTTTTTTACTATTGACACTAAAGACCTAAAAACAACGCAGGACAGTCCGCTACCAGCGGCTGCAAATTAGCAAACACAAAAACACCACACAATTAGGAAACGAACAGAGACATCACGAATATATGAAATTTCTTACAAAAATATTAGCAATAACAGGTTTTAGCTGTCTGGTGTAAGATTTTATTATGGGACGATGTCGAGTTAATTTGCGCTACCGTTTAAAGTTGTTTAATTACTATAGATAGTGTAGGTCTTGGATTAACACTAAAGTATACTTTCCATATTCATCATTACCTTACGTCGATTTTTACGGGGGTGAAACCGTGGGGATGCAGCTATATATATGAAAAAATATATATATGACAGTTCAGTGTGTGCTGAGTCCGTCTTGTTGTGTGCCACTGCAGTGTGCACATACTTATTTCAAGCAGAATTTGCACTATAGTGCGAGGGCATTGTAGTAACTAAAATTACTAGGCGAATGTAACTAATGTGGTTCTACCGTCTTTCTAACTTAAAATATTGTGTATATTTGGGGAGCATTTAGGAGTTGTTATGACGAAATCGGCCTCATGCTAACGTGTCTCTCCCATTGGGGCAGGCATGGCTCACTCCGCGCTTGAGGTACAAAGATACAAGAACATCGGCGTATCCGTCCAGATGGGATTATTCTACGGTGCGTGCCGCGTCAGAAGAGATCAGAGCTATGTGTGGCTATGCGATAGAAAGAGACACGCCTTGTAGCCGAATATTAGGTACTCCGAGCTCTACCAGCTGAAGTGCACTTTACTGCTTCGTAGAGTGTCGCTTATTTTGGAATAGCTTTACGGACAGAATTGGAACGGTTTCTGATTCTTTTTATAATGTGGTTGGGGTAAGTTAACAATGAGCAGCCTTTTGAAACTGCTCTAGAGTAGGACAGAAATAGTGCTGGCAACGTCTCATAGTCGTGCTGTCTCATCACATCCCCACGCTTGTGGTGGAGTATACTACTATGTATTCTGTGGCGTAGTCTGCACTTCAATGTTCGGTTATTTTAGATTCGTTTTTTGCTACATGATCAAGAAATGCTATTTATTCCGAATACAGTACTAAAACAATATAGTATTGTGTTAGAATCTCCATGTCTCATGTTAATACGAGTCGATAAACCTTTTACCTATAAGAAAGCAAGACGGGGTGGTGTTACTTTCTCTTTTATAATATTAGTGAGGATTTGTGCCGGTTACATTAAAATTTAACTGTTAACTTTTTTAAATTTTAATATGCTGTCGGTGTAATGTGTAGCTTCAAAGAATGAAGTTTAGGTATGATTGAAAAAACTTGGCCTGTGCAGCTTATGTAAGGACATTATGATTGTGTTCATTTCAATATAGTTCATAAGTTTTCTACTTCATTCTACGCTTCTGATGAAATGTGTTATTTTTATGAATTCCTAATATGTATTTCAATAATAATTATATTGTTGCCTTGAAGATCATTTTATCATTCTGCAGATAAGAAAGAAATAACCGGTGTGCTTTTATGAAATCTTGTTATCGAACTGCTGGATGTTCTCAACGAATTTACATATTTTGATACCAAAACTTGTATTCAATGACTTGATTAAAGGTAATCAAAATTTTTAACTAATTATAAGTCAGGAGGATTACTTAAAACAAGCAAAACTGAAATCAAAAACTGAAATAGCAACTATATTTTTCCTCATCAAAAACTATATATATAGGTAAAGAATTATATGTATAATGAAATATATAAAATGAAAATACTAATTTGATGTATTATAAAATGATCTATATTTATATAAATATATATGTATAATATGAAAATTGGTTGAGAAGACTCCTAATCATAGGTACAGACAGCAGCAAACAACTTGAAAACCAAGGCTGTGCAGTAGTCGTTTTTAAGATTTCTTCGGTGGATCGAAGGGTGGGCGGTGGAAGTATTTAGAATGCGCGTATTCATCGATTGACTGATAATTCGGCCCCTACTTCCCGCGTCGTTCTTCGTCGTCCGAAGTCGTCCCTCTAGTCTCTCTAGTATCAGACAATACGAATTAAATAATCAGGTCTAGCGATGCGAAGCCTAACACTATCCCTTGTGGCCCATTTTACTGAAAAACTATAGAAACTATATTTGTGAACATTTAACATAGTAATTTAACTTAATATCTAGATATGTTATCTGTCAAAAAAATTATGATTGTTTATCATTAAAAAAAATCACATTAACAATTTTGTATTCATTGGATAGAATGTTGTTCTACTTACGCCATCTGTTAGAAAACCAAAGAGTTAACATCGCTACAACAGAACTAAACTCAATATGTAGATACATCGTAGTTAATCTACTTAACACTAGATGACGCCACTAGAATCAGGTTGTAGAATAAACGCGAGCCCTCACAACACTCAGCTTTTTGTTAGTATAATTAAATATGAATGACTAACCCCCGGAATACCTAATGCTCAAGTTGTATGCTGTTGTCTGTATTAGTTATAGCGACAATATGTTCCAAAATAATCATATCTAATAAAATAAAATTTGTATGTGCCTGAAGAGTTGAAAGGTGCAAGAGAAGAGACCTGCAGAATAAGGACATTCTTCGCATTGTATACAATATTACCTAATATTTAATGAACTGACGTTATTTTTTTTAAATTTAGATATAAACCGTTATCGTATATATTTACTTTGTAAATCGTGTTTGTATTGAAATAAAACAAAATCATTTTGGAAATTCTTAATTATTTATTCGGAGAAATAAACTTTCCTTTTTTGTTCATGATAAATTTTAAAATAAAAAAATACATTGCAAGATAAAAAAGAATCGAAAAACATAACAGATAATTGCGTTACAAGCCTATTCCAATTTTTTACTATAATTACAGCTTTATTACAATTTTAATGATAATAATAATTATTATTCTTATTTTACGATACTATATCGAAGCCTAATAGAAAATGAACAATATTTGTCACACTTATTGCACAGATAAAATAGCATAAATATTACCAATTATTGTAATAATTATAATAACATCTAATTGAACTAGTAATTAATAAAATATAACATTTGCAATTATAAAAATAATTGTATTTGGCTTGAAGAGAATGTGAGTGAGTATTTTGTCGTTTTGTCATGATACCGTCTTATGAATGAATTGAATAGCTTAACTGTTCATTTAGGCTGGTATGTAGAAGGTATTGTTCTTACGGAAGAATTCAATATAATAATTGGGAGTCTTTTTGTGTTACGCCGCCGAGTGCGTAGACGTGAATTTGTATGGCAATACGCACAGCGCCTTTGGCGGCGCGTTAGTGATGCGTAGATGTTGCCATATTCGCGATAAAGATGGCGGTTAGCGAGAAAAAATCACGCAGTGCCTTCGTTATCTATATTATTATATACACAGTTTGTATACCTCAAATTTGTTTGTCTTGTTTTAAAAATGTCCTAAAATCTTTATAAATACTATGCAGATGGAATGTATCAATGGAATGTATGTACAATGAAATCTTATTTCGAACAATAAAATTAATATACAATACTTAAAAACTATAATGTACAATGACACAGAAACATGTCTATTCTAAGTACAGTCGTCTTCATAACTATAGTACAATAATTTACAAAAAGCTTACGTTTAAAATGATATGCAATAAGCTATTAGAATAGCCCACAAGTTTGTTATACATACAAACTAAGTAGCTCATCATAATTAACTTCCAAGTAATCTCAGAAGAACTCTATACATATTAATGCATGATTTCTATTGAAATCTAACTGAAATACATTACCATCACCATACGATGGTTAAAGAACGAGGGGTAAAATTGGAGTAATGAGTCATTGTCGTTTTTTTTTTTTTTATCCCTGATAGGTTAGCCTTTGACCACTATCTCACCTGATGGTAAGTGATGATGTGGTCGAGGATGTTGTTCAGACTAACCTAGAGTTACTGGCTCTCAAGGACAGCTGCCGGAACACACCGTTAGGTGCTTGGCGACAGATTTTCAACTTGAGGGTGGTAGCTAGCCAGGCGGGCATTTGCAAAGTGCCCTACCACCATGCAATGTTAGGTCAGTTAGCCCGGATATAGAAGTGGATGACACTGGTTCGAATCCCGCACATGACTACAATTTTTCCTCTCGTAAATTAAATACATAAGTTTAAGATTCTACGAAAAAATGTTGTTTTACTCTTAACTGATTTCATCCGAATGAATGAGTCAGCCTCAAAATGGACTGAATAAGACAAAAAAAAAACAGTTAACACTAAAATTTCTAGTTCGGTGTCACGATATCGTTTTCTGAGTATTCTTCAAAGTCTTGTCATCCGTATACAATTTTCTAAATCCAGGAATGTTATTTACATACTAATTGAGCCCAACATAATACCTTATACGTCATGATCGAGTCTCATTCAAAACGATAACAAAAATGTGGTAAACTTAACAATGGAACCAAGCTCGATTTCAAAAACAATTCAGCTAATAAGGCTATGAACCAGACGAGTACCAATTTGTGTTTGGAGGGCCGGACTTCTCTACCGATTGGTGCGAGTGAGACGCATGAGCTGCATGCGCTTGGGGGTGATAAAGATGGAACGAGGAAGAAGGATGGAAGAACTGTGACTGGTCTAAGGAAGAGGCGTAGTCAAGCGCGCCTGGGACAGCAGAATATGCTTGGGGTTTCAAGGGTAAAGGCGGCTCGCCTAAATACGAATGCCTTAACGCCTCTGAATAGGCACTATTATCATATGACAAAGCATACTGCTGCTTGTCGCGAGGAGATACTGATCCTGGAGGTGTCATTGCTGAGTGATAGTCAGCGTATCCTCCGTATGCTAACGATCCTATATCGGTCCCTTTGTGCCCTAACTGTTCGCCGTAACTGGATCCTTCGCTACCTGGAGGAGTAGGCAAAGGCCCTGACTGCCCGTCGCTGGAGTAATATCCTCCCGTTCTACCGTCACCTAAGAAATTACTTCTGATAACGCTCTCCCTGTTCGCGTAAAGTTGCCTCAGAAGTGCACTGGCTGGAGTCGTGGTGTGGTTCCCTGGAATCTGTCTGTTCAGATGGTTCAAATGGTGGTTCTGAGTGCCAATCCATTGTATTGTTGACTTCTGCTGCTGTTGTTTCAACAACGCATCCGTTGAAAAGTCAGTCGGTCGATGGGAGATTTCCTTCCCATCGATCGCTGGTAAATGTTTCGACATGGCATTTTCCAAATCTCTAACCGAAGTGGCATCTGTGGAACCTTCTGGAATTGTCAAGTTTGATTTGCTCGCGTCTCGTTCTGCAGGAGATAAAGCCGCGCCAGGATTGGAAGAAGACTTCCGTCTTTCTTCGTCTCTTTCAGTTTCATCGTCACAGTCTGTGTGCTTTCGTTTCTTCAGTCTTCTAGCTGGCATTGGAGATGTTCTTTCTGGAGTTGTATGGAGAGGTAGTGGTTGTGTGTCGTTTAATCTAGTTAGGTGTGTTACATCAGATGTTGGGACCGGTGCGGACGATGCAGAGTCGGTGTTTGTCGGAGGTTCAGTTCTTTCCGTGGGGTGTCTGTTGGGTGGTGGGGGCCCGCCTGAGTTGTCAGTGTCTGGAGGTCCGTTTTCGGGGTCTCCGGCTGTTTCTTCTCGCTTCACGCCTTGCACGCTTTCTTCAAGTTGACAGCAGTCCATGACGGTATTCGGGTATTCACGACCGCTGTAAAAACAGTAAACATTCAAAAATATTGAAAAGACAACTTATGAGTTATGGCTGTTGTCTTCTTTTCTTTGATTATTTTGACAATAGAGTTATGTTTTTTAAAATTAAAACAATCCATCATTTAAGACAGATGATTAAGTGATAATTTATTATCATTCATAACATCTTCTTATAGACAAAATGTAGTGACATTTTTTTAAAGAAGATTAAAGTCTGGGCTATCTTCATATATGGGCTATCACATTTTGACTTGAATGTCTGGTACTTTAGAAACTGGAAACTATAGAAACACTCGTCATCCTTCAGCATATTAATAAGCACCTGTCTGATATTGTTACTAAGGTTTATTCCTTACCTTATAACGTAATTGACGCAAATAATATTCTGTTCCTCGGCATTTTTGGAAGAGCAGACGACGGTCGCGCACGTCTGCATCCACGTGTAGCCTCCCAACTTGTTCATTATCCTGTAGTAGTGGGTCAACACTTGGCCTTTGTTTATTACTGAAAATAAGACATAAGATTGCTATAAATGCTGTTTCCTTATATTTCTATCAATAGCTGGGCAGGTCATCACCTCATGACTCAACAGAAACACATCGAAAATGGTTGTGAAAATTTACCCATTTTTTATTGATTGTACAGATAAATATCAAATTTTGGGTAAGTACATAATGCACCGGTTTAGATTATTAAAAAATTAATCTATCATTTCCATTTGTACTTATTATAATATTATTTACATGTATTCATTGCTTATTCATAAAATTATCCTTATATCAGCTCGACTTCAGACTTTTTTGGCAACAAACAGATTTATGTTTAAGTCCAAATGCAAAAACATGTTAAACAGGTCAACTTTGTTGCACCCAGTTGGATATTTATTTTCCATTAGATCCATAGCACTGTCGTAGACTATGTGTGGTAAAAAATCGAGTTACAATAACACGTCCTTTTTATTCTGCGATAATACCGTGAACAAAACATTAACTTTTCTACTCAAATTATTAAATCTAATCCCTTAATCATTACGACCTTTACTAACTTTGTCATTCCTAAACTCGCTTCCGAAAAAGGACGACCTTCACATCTTGTAACGTAAAACAATAGGTACGTTACCTACCAACAACAATGATGTATTAAACTATACATACCCCTGTATAAAAATCAAACTACCATGGTACCTTATCACAGTAAGTTTACTACCAACTCTGTGGCTTTTTTAAGAGATTCGAATCGATTGTTATTGTGATAAAGATTGACAGCTTAAGCAGAGCCTCTTCAGTGGTACCTATATTCGCATCATTGCAAACACAAAGGAGCGAGTGACAAACACGTGTTATTCTATACGTGATTCATTACGAACGAGGTTTTTGGTTTTGTTGATGTATTGTCTTTATTTGCTGGTACTCATTAGCTTATAGACGCGATAGGAATTGGACCGGGTCCAAATTGTACAGCTGACCGTGTAAAAGGTGGCTATGTGTTGATTGTTGTGGTTGGGAATTGAATTTTAATGTCTTTAGATTATCTTTATAGAATTCTCTTCTCTTGATAGGGTACTTTACCTGTTTACATGATACAGAAGAAAAATTGAAGGAAAACATTTTGACTAAGAATGCAATAAATACATAATGATTGGATGTGATGATTATATAAACAACAGAAGTAATTGGATAATTCCGCTACTGCCTATGTACAAATTTTCAATTATTTTATAATATATTGTAACACATCCTTAAAACAGGTTTAAAAAGAATGTCCCCGAGTTTCATACCAGTTCTTCTTGCAATGGCTCTACACTTTTTTGCGCCGAATAGAATACCTACTTATTATGTACACAAAAAAATTTGGCACGTAGATTCTACTTAATTTATAATAATAATTAATCTATTTTAAATCTAATACTAATAGGAAGAAAATAATATAATCGTGGTATCCTCATTCCAATCCAATCTTCTGTATCAACCGGATCGTCCACTGCTGAACACAGCCTCCCCTATTTAGGGGGAATTTGCTATGGCAAAGCTGCTGGAGATCGCAGTGTAAAATGGCTTCTCTTTAGAAGGCGCTGCTGCCCACCTTCCAGTATTTTTCCCTTAGTCGCCTCTAACGAGGCCCATAGGGTGGAGGTGCGATTCTAACCCGGCACCTTACGGGTGCCACGCTGATCTATTACCTACTTTAAAATGTTCTTTCAATTGTGTTACTTTCAGGCCTCCTTTGATTCTTGAACTTGTTCAATCTATACATACCACACATTCATCTCAACATTCGCATCTTCTTTATCATTTGCCTCTTGTCGCCCAACATCCATAAAACCTCGATAGACCATATTATGATGGTTTTATACATTTTTCCCCTAAGCTTTTACTAGTTAGGTATATGTTTGGTAAACCTATTTGAAAGAAGCCGGCAAGTCGTAGACTTACATTTGCAACTATAATCAATGCAATGACTGATCATATGTTGATTACCGTCTGCTACATGCTTAGAAACTACAATCGTGCCTTATTTAACGTGATTATTGAATCATGAGTTGCACCGTCACGAAAAATGACGCAAATCATGTGAAAATTACATTCATGATATAATGGCAAAAGGCAAGGTGTCCGTTGCCGCAACATTGCTACCTTTTTAGTTATGTAAGTGAAGTATTCCTCTGTGAACAATTTTTCTGGCATTTCTGTTTGATTCAACTGATGAACGTCGAAAAATGGAACCACTCAAAAGTGTGAAATAACTTGTTGAAGTCAGTACCATGATAGTTCAAAAGTACCTATTATCTGAATATTGTGCGCATGGACAGTATTACAGATTTCGACAAGTTATTTCACATTTTTGAGTTATGAAGTCAGTAAAATTTTTTTAATAATATTTTTTTTATTAATAAATTGTTTGAATTTTAGTAACCCTTGCTACTTGCGGGATCGATTGTCATTCATTGTCAAGGAATATATCATCAAGATAAGAAAATATTTTTTTAGTTATTGGAGTGTACCTAACTCAAAAACAGCTTGACCGATTGTGATGAAATTTAAATGAGACCAAACGACAAGATTTAAAATAAAAAAGAATTATTAAAATTAGTTCACCCAGTCTAAAGTTCTGAGGTAAAAAAACAGACAAACAGAGAACCTCCTAAATTTTTTTCAAGTTGGTTAAAACAGCGATATCTTAAGGTACATAAGTAGCACACAGAGCAATGTACCTTTTTCTTAAAAGAGCCAGCCCAAAGCCCATAATGAAATAATTAACAAACTTTCAAGCGCAAGAAATTACATTAATATTCTTAATAAGTTCGTGTATTTTTTTGATTAAAGACTAATTTTACTTAATGACGTCATCGTAAACAATACCTTTGTCATTTTATTAGTCACAAATTCCAAGGTTTCAGCGCTCATAGTCGGAAGTCCCAAACATAACCATTGAGTTTTATTACAATATGAACAAAATAACGTCGATAAAACCATCATGTAAGCAAAACACATACACAGTTGTAACCAAATTACCCGCTTTCTAGCAAACACCCGGACTTTTATGTAAATAAAGACAATTGTTATTCAACACCAGAGTTGTCCACATTTGACCGGTATCTACATAGATGTTAATTTTAAATTCAAATTGATGGTCTCGTAAAGCTATCAAATGGTAAGGTGCTAGGACCAAATGACGTTAACGCTAAGCCGTGATTGGCATTCAGGATGGCCGCCATCTTGCTATGTACACCATGATTGGCTACGAACCTCTTACGTCAGGATTATGAATCGCTCCATTCATATTGCCAACGGATTAAGGAAATAAAGAACAATAAACAAAGCCGTTAAAATTTTGTTTCGATGCCAAAAGTCCTAAACTTTCTATCCATTCTTCAATGTCCGATTAAAAACTGCCACCAGATATTACGTTGGAGATTGAAGGCAAATAAAGGAAGGGTGACATCATCTTATTAGTAATCAGGATTGGCGCCTACGGTATAGATACATGATAAGAATAACGGATTTCGTAACGGAATTATTTTAATAGCAACCCGTATACTTCTTGCAATCGCAGAAAATACCTGCAAGCTAAGTTACAAATGTCAAAAGTATTTGTAGTAGGTAAAACAGAATGATTTACCTACAGAATTCAAAGATATTTATTATGAAGAACATCCGCCCCCACATAATCCCAGAAAAGACGGAGCTCATAAAATAGTACATAGAGACATCTCAGAGGACATTACACGACATTTCCCACGTCTTCGTCAAGGGAAAGGAAACCAAAATGATCGTATAAAAATTATTATTCAAATCTCGTAGAGTCGGGCCGGCGCATAGCGCAAGCCTAAATTGTATTCCTCAGACGGATCCGTGGAAAAGTAATAATATCATACGTATTTCAGAACATGATTACGTTATTGCTTTGGAATATTTCATGAGACACGCTAAAATTGAGAAAGATTACGCTAAAAATGTTTAAAGAAGTATTATTTATAAAAATTTTATGTACGTAATAGCATACTAGGAAAACTTACTTTCTTATTTCTTATTTGTAATCTGCATCATCCCACGAAGGATAAATATGTACAGTAGCAACTAAGCGAACGAATAGAATACCTAGTTAGGAAGTTATCGAGTGGTGGGCACTCAAGATACAGGCGTTATCGCCTAGTTTGAGGCCCGTAGCCAAAATAAAATCATATTTATGTAATAGGGATTAATTTATCAACCGCTATACCTAGTTGTCTAAGTATCAATAATTGTTATCACATAGTTCACCAAGTATTATTCCTTATGTTGCATTGTTGATCCCACAGCAAAAAAAAAAAAAAAAAAAAAAAAAAACGTTTCTGTTTAAATATACTTCGAGAACTATTTTAATTAATATATTTTATAGCTTTCCTCTTTTACTGTAAATGTGTTTAAAATGTAAGTCTGCATGCCTCCTGGAATGTATTTTTTCTGGAATAAATGATTATCTTATCTTAAAAAAAAAAAAAAATTACTGATGATGCAGAAGATTTTGAAGCTGTTAAGACTGTTTTTCCTAGAGACAAAAACACGGAACACGTTAAGGAAACAGAAGTCAATACACCAATACAGAACTTATACGGAAAAGAATGAGGTAAGCAGAGCAACTCGTCGCCTGATTAACAAACCGAATTTCTTCAAAACAACACAATAGGTACATAACAGTCGTAAATTTTCCTGCTCCGCTCCTTGGGCTGCCAGTCGACTTGACATGGATTTCTATACTCCTTACACTGAATACAAATCGGTAGTTACGACACGAAGATTTCACCACACTATTGGGTCATGGGTGGACATCAAGACAATCGATTGAATCAAGGATAATTAAAACGAGACAATTAGAGTAACATAATAAAAATACTGGCACAGCTGTGTTCACCTATTCTAAACGATTATAAATAAGGGGTAGAATCCAGGTAAATACGATTGCCCGTAATTCCTATGTTGATAAAACAGAAACAGGCGGGTACATTGAAAAATAAAATACGATGTAGGTTTGTTTTTATGTTATTGTGACGGAACAAGCTCGAGGCCGACCTGATGTTAGCGGATTAACCTCTGCCTATAACAGATGCATTTCGTCACAAGTCAAGAATTTATCTGCTGACACTTTCACCTTGAGATATAGGTAGTGCAAAGTCTCATGTGCCTGTAATTTCAGGTAAGTACCCTATGTAAATCTTTTGCTATACAAATTAAACGAAGCTATGAGCGTTGTACGACTTAATTGTGCAAAACTTTTACAATACAATGTATTTGTGGAGAAATCGGAATTTCCTAAAGATTTGCATTCATGTAAATAACAATCACATGAGCAAATGCCTCGAATAAATTCTCAATTTAGCAACAACTTTCTCCAGGAACACGTATTGATTATTCTGATTAAAACAGAGATACCTAGTAATTTCTTTAGAAAGAATTTTGCTTTTGAGCGCAGAAAAATAAGTAGGAAATGAACATAGGCTTAGCATTTCTTAGATGGGCTGCAATATATTGCAATTGTATATCAACGCGCTTTCATGTGCAAAATGTTTTATGTAGCTCTCGTATAGTAACAAAGGGTGCTCTCAGTTTTTTAAAACTGGAATATTGTCTTGCTACTGGTTAGATGGACAAGTGTCACGTCCATACCGCAAGATTTTGGATTTGGTCTGGGCGAAGAATTTCATTGCTTTTTCCCACATTCAATGCTCAATAATTGTTCGAAGTGTAGAATATATTGTGCTGTACCTAATTAGTAGTATCTAGCGGCACGCCCCGGCATCGCACGGATATTTAACACAATTTTCAAAAATTATAAATTTAAACACAAAAGTAGTTATTGTGACATAGCTGTCATAGTTAGATATATAGTTCTCCGGATTATTTTATAGATATTGATGTGTTCCATAAAATTGTATTACCTACATCACTTCGTTCTGTTTTCTATCATTTCCGTAGCGTTTTTGGAATATTTTCGCACGTTGGGTTACATTATCGAAGTTTTTTCAAACGGATCCCTAACTTTTAGATAATATTCTATGGCCTATGTTGTATCAGGGATAATGTTGGATTCCCACGGAGAAAGATTTTTTTTAATCGGTCCAGTAGTTTCAGAGCCTCAATGCAAACAAACAAACAATATTTTTTTCCCATTTATTATATAATTAAGGTTTAGATGAGTTCAGTGCATACTCCTATTTCCATATTCCCATCGCTATATCACATGCAGCCACATAGTTACATAACTTTCACCGTTGAGCATATTCCCCATTTATCAGGAGGGTTTGTCATAATCCCCACGCTTGGTAGGCGTTTTGGGAAAATTTAGACTCCGGTTTTATAGCCGAACGTCTTATTATATGTACCAAATTCCAATAAAGCAAAAATGATTTATAAGTTAGTATATTAACTATAATTACATTAAAGAAAATCTGCTTAAGTGATTACGACGCTTTGCGCACTTTAGTGTTTGTTTTGTTTGTTTTTATATAATATGATAAGATCCACTATAGGGTATTTTTATGCCTGGTAGGTTAGCTTTTGACTACTATCTCACCTGATGATAATTGATGATGTGGTCGAATATGTTGTTCAGGCTAACCTAGAATTACTGACTCTCAAGGACAGCTGCCAGGACACATCGTTAAGTTTTTGGCGACTGATTTTCAACTTGAGTGGTATCTAGTCATGCGGGCATTCCCAAAATGCCCTACCACCATGCTATAACGACTGCCATCATAAGACAACAACCGGGAACAACGGCTTAACGTGCCCTCCGAAGCACGGAAGCGCTCAGTAGTAATGTCACCAGCGGTCACCTATCCAACCCATGACCGCGGCGGACGTTGCTTAACTTTGCTGATCGGCTAAGAACAGCTAAGCAACTTCGCTACGAGCACTTCCAACATGAATATGTGGTTCAAAAGCCCTTAAAAATAAAGAATAAAAAATCCTTTGCAATGCTCACGTTGGCAGGAGAGCCGCTACCTATTGGGTAATTAGTGCGTTAAGATGGTAAGGAGCCCTATTGCAGCAACATCTCATCCCCCGACACGAATGGTAGCAAGTTGTTAATTAGTCTTAAGTTTCTTTTTTGGGCGCATTTCTTCCCTAAGTCACCTTTTACGACATCTGACATGGGGATATTGAACTGTTCATGTTTATTTAGGCCGGGAACTACGTATCTGCATGGAGATATCGTGTATAATTAAATGGTACTTACAATCTACATGGCATTTTCTTAGTTTGTTAGCATCCTCTCCGTGGCAAAGAGCGTAGAGGTTCTTTCCCGTAAGCTCCTCCGCCGTGTACCCCAGCAGCTCTGATACCCTGCTGGGAAAATGGATTACAATGCACCTTGTTCATTTAAAACATGTTAACCAGTAATTTAAGAATAAAAATATAAGTATTCAGTTGTTTTCACTATTACCCGTTCTATTGAGATCAATGGAACCTTCAACAATCAATGTTACTTTTTTAACATTATTATATTTCTTCTCGTAAATTTATAATTTTGTAATGTAATCCGCACACCATGCGTCATTGCAAAAATAAAAATATTAAAATTATAGGGTTGCGTCATCATTAACAAGTTTAAAGCTAATTGCAAAATTAGTCTTGTTACAACGTAAGTTGAAGTATAGATGTCGCTCCATCCCAATACGATGGTTAAAGAACGATCGGAAAAAAATGAGTTTGGACTCATTGTCATATTAGCTCAATCGGTCAGAGCATACCCCGGCTAAAGGGGTGGATGGACGCGGGTTCGAATCCCGCAGATGACTTAAATTTTTCCTCTCGTAATTTTTTAATTTTGCACAATTTTACTTTTATTGAGGAACGGGACGATATCCTGGGCATGCATGTTCAAGACTTCAATTCTATATTCTGAAGCAATGATAGACGATCAGTAATTGATGTAAGTTTAAGTTATGTGTATAACTCAGTAACCACCGTCTTTCAGAATAGAAAATCAAGTCCTAGTCCCTGGGACGGACGGTCCCGGGTCCGAACTTGATGAACTAATATTTTAAGCTTATTCGTATAACGTAATATAATAACAACATTACAAGCCCACACTGTAGTATTTTGACAGTCGTTCTTGAGAAGAACTTGAGCTATTTTCTGTAGGTAAATCTAAACAAAAGCGACAAAAACGCCAAATACCTGGGTTCACAGTGTGCTATCCTAAAGTCAAAGTTGATCCTCGTGACGAACATGTCCGATTCCAGTCTTATTTCGTGAACGGACGGTGGTGGTAACGCTATCGCTAATGCCACCATCCCAAGCAGTACTGTTGGCGACTTCCGACTGTGAGAGAAGGAATACTGTGGTCGTAATCGACACAGCATCAGTACGACCTGAAAAGAAAGAGAAAGAAGTTATAGAATTTGCAGGGGCAAAAGTTCCTTTTATTCTCTAGTAACGCTAAATAAACTAAAAATAATGTGCCTGTTAGACAAACTTTAGTACTTATTTTAATGTACTAAACGTACCTATTATATTGAAATATAAATTTTAAGAAATTACATATATATTTTTACTGATATTTTTTTCTTCTCCAAATCCATGTCACTTGACGGATATACTCTCATTATAATCGGCATTGAAATGAAACAATCCATTTTAATTATGAAATAGTTTTTTACTCTAATTATAGCGCATCTCTGAGCGATTGTCGCAACATTACGGAGTGTGATTTCGTACTAGCTAATGATACATTTTAACAGAAACCTTCTGTTAACCTTACTATACTGTATCTAGTATGCTTGTGTACCTACCCTATATATTTTATTAACAATATTGATGTGTACGAGCAAGTATACATTTGAAACTTATCAAACTTCCAAGTTATTATTAAAGTTTGATTACACAAACAATACGTACGTATCTCCAAAGAGACTGTCATAAAAAACCTAATTTAAACTTTGAAAATACCTGAGCAACGAGCAGAAAACATGTTCAGACAAAGCTAATAAAGTTCACATAAACTGAAAAGCTATTTGTTACGGGGAAGCCACGTACCTACAGTAATACATTGTCTACCTGTTATTCGAATAAGAAGATCGAATTTAAGGATAAACTAATTTGCAATTTTGCTAATAAATGTTCGCCTTTGGCGTATTACCCAACCTCGAAACTGTAATAAACGATCTATACTAATTGCTTTATCCCACTGCCTCAAAGTAGAAGCCATTTAGATAAAGATACCAAATTATTACACATAACTCAACCCAAACATTTATATCAAATAAAAAACAAATAAAATAACAATTCATAAAGAAATAATCGACCCTTAATATAAAAGGAAATGTCCGCGAAGTGGTTATGAAATAAAAGGAAAATTTACACCCGGAAAACAATCTACGGACAATTTTACGTACATAGTGGTTTTTGCGAGTCGCTTGAGATATAATCACATTTTATGACCTAACACCGAGTTAGGGCAAAAATTATGGGGCCATAACCGTGCCTTGAGGCACCCCTAGCAGAACAATAATTCTAACCAATGATATTTGTGATCTAAGACGGATAAAGAGGTCGTGCGACAACATTTATTACAGTTGAAGGGAAATTGTAAATCTGACTAGATATCTGAATTTAAAAAACCTTATTAAAATTTGTAATAGGTACATTCGCAAAGGCTCATTATTTTCTGTTAAGCAGACAAAGTATGAGAAGCCTAGTTTAAAAAGGCGTCGTTATGTAAAAATACAAAACTGCAATGCCTCTCATCCTTTGGTTAAATAAAGTAACGAAGTTAGAAATTACACTTCGGGTTGATAAAAATGTTGGTTTTATTTATGTTATCAGAACAAACTTATCATCTCGCTACAAGATACCCACCCGCCAGTTACCACTCTCCCCGTATCTCGACGTTTCACCCTCCACGTTTCTTCCGACCTAGATTGAAAATGAAAATTCAGAGTCCATTTAATTCTCATTCTATACACTAGATAAGAAAAATGTCCATAAATTTCCATAGTCGCTCTCAGGTACTAATGACTTGGAAGTGAATAAATCTTAACGATAAGATTTCATAACTGAATCAGAAAATGAATTGCTAGCTCGAGGCTCAATATTTGTAAAACAATATTAGTTACTACCTAACTAATTTTGTTTCAATTTATATAATTTTACTGAGAATGATTTAGATAGATAGATGAACTCTTTATTGAAACACCAAGATTTATACAAATATAACAAACAAATAATAAGACTTAGTGCTACAATGGGTGGTCTTATCGCTCAAAGCGATCTCTTCCAGACAACCCATCTGTAAGGGATATTACATAAAATAAGGCGACTCGGTAGTTTCACAAGGTGACAGATAATGTGCTTTAAGTGGCTCCTTGAATGATTCTAATGATTTATTTTAACGGTAATAGGATTCCATAATCCCACAGCCTCAGCAGCAAAAGAGGAGTGGTAAAAGGTTGTTTTAGTTAAAGGGGATTGCAGCGTTAAGTTCTCTGATGACCGTAACGACAAATAATGGGATGTACTGTGTGAGGAAAGCGTTAGCACCCAAATAAAATGATTTATTTTTAAAGAAATATTACCATAACCTTATTAGGTATACTAGCGAAAGTACCTACTACCAAAACTTGGACTCGCATAGTACACATTGCTGGTTTTCTTACCCTGTATCCTGATGATTTGAAGTGGCATCCTCTTTTCGTCAATGTACTTTTCATTCTTACGCAAAAAGCTCGGTCCATTCCTCGATACAACGCCCCGCTGGCTGCGAGAGTCATTTGTGCTGATACTGTTGACAAAACATAGATCTTACAATCGGATAACAGTTAACATTTTATGAATGACCAACATAAACTTGACCGTAAGAGAAGCATGATAAAATCAGCTGGATAATAAAGACGGATTATAAACACTGAAGAGGAAGTGAACATGTTCCGCGAAAGATAAGGATAAAACCTCTTTAGAAATTAGGTATTAAATAATATTTACTTTAATGTTCTGATTGCCAAACATTTTGTATTCTTACAAATAACCTAAGAGCAGGTTGTATTCTCCATTAAGCTCGTGGGGGTAAAAGAACTAAGTATATACTTCATGCTTGTATTCGTTTCATCTCCTCACTTATTAAAAAATAGTAGTCCTCTTCATTGCGTTATGACGTGTCTATTTTATAGTAAGAAATCGTAATGAGCATATAACCAAATAAAACCAAAACTAGATCATGTTATTGAAATAACCAATCCAATCAAAATAACGATAATAGAAAACAGTTTTGACATAAAGATCTCAATTTTACCTTACAAAAGAGGCAATCTCTTCCGCAAGGGCGAAGCGTCTGATTGATTGGGAAAGCGAGTGGCTAATTAAAAGATTCATGGCTTTGGGATCGGACAGACACACCGTGGCTTAATTGATTTCGGATTGAGCTCCTTGAATTTGGATGCTGCGGTTCTTAAAGTTTTGTAAACATGATATATAAAATAATGAAACTGCATCTTTCAGTTCGGAACCTTTTATGACATGGTTGGTACATACTATAGCAATCCTTGTTGTACCATGTTGGGCATTGATGATCACATTACCTGTATCATGATTTTCCTGTTTGGCTTTATCGCTGGCTGTGTCCTCGCTTATAAAAGTCAATAGCATTCAATGATTTGCATGGTAGTCTGCAAGCATCTTATGAATGCCTGTCAGACTAGCTACCACCATCAAGTAAGTAATGTTTTGTCAAGCACTTGTAATTGTTCTAGCAGTTGTGTTTTAGAGCCAGTCATAAATCTAGGTTATGTTTAGCTTTTTCAACCACATCTTCAGTTACGTACCATAAGGTGAAAAAATGTATCTACAACAGTACTATATACTCACACACACACACACACATTAACTCTCATTTTTGTACTTGAAAACGAGCTAACAGCCTTCCTTATTGTAAAGGAAGTGTATTCACAGAGCTTTCCATGCAAACAAACTACGTTTGTCATATTTAAAATACCAATTATTTAAACTCGGTGAATTTTACATGTTTCGAGAACATGCAACCCAAATTTCAGGAAGTTTGGTCACTTGGTACTTAAAATATTACATGACTACGTTATAGAAAGCGTTTCATTTGAAAAAATACAGACATGTTACTTTAGGCATTCCACTTTTTGTTGAAAAGGTAAGATCACCTTAGCTCTACCCTTTTTATAACCTATATTTCGATTTCATCAAGCTGAAATTTTAATGCAATTCCTTTATCATTTAAAATTTAGTGTTAACGTTCGCAATTGCAAAGTTCCTCCGTTTACTTTAGCAATAGCCACAAGATACTTAGTGGACAATGCGCTATGTCGATTTGAATCACGTCTTTGTACCAAATGCGTAACAAGTCTGAGTCAGTGTAAAACTATTCAACCTTGGCATGTGTATTGAAGTAAGGTGCACCGTATTTTCCAGAAGATTACATGATAACTTATTTATAACTGCAGAACCATCGTATTACAAGTCAATTTATGTTACAAAGAATATATTTGATACGCGCTGTTTTCGATTACTGTAATGCTTCCTGGTTTACCTTTACCTACATACTCGTAGGTAGTTAGTAGTACTTTGGCATTAAAAATGTAAGCATTTTGGCTCCAAAGAAATATTAGTATTTTTAGCTGCAAAGATGGATTTCTAGAATTTGTTCTAGAAATTTTATCTTCTATCTTTTCTCTATTATCAATGTCACTTTTATCTTTTAAGACAACATTATTTAAGGATGTATTAATTTTCTATATAAAATGTAACAGATTGTTAAAAAACGTTTAAAAGAATGGCCCCTAGTTTCTTACCCGTTCTTCTCGCAGTGGCTCTAATATATTTTTTGCTGAACGTGGTAGTAAAATGTACAATATTTCAATATTAAAATTTGTAGTTGACCTTCATAAGAGCGTCGTAGACACCTAAATTGAATAAGTAATATTGATTTTTTTGATTTTTGACAAAATTACCACCTACAGTTTTTGGAAACACTGGTAGTTTCTTACCATCTGGAACTTTGTCCTCGTCACACGATTTCCCATCACAATTCTATGGTCGTCTGTCAACAATACAGTAGTTTCTTCACGGGCTACTGTTCTGTGAGTTCCTTTTACCACGCCCTTCACCTAACAATGCTATGCTGTCGAACTATTTCGATCCTGATAGATTTTTTACAACTTTTTCTCGCATCTCAGAGTAAATTGAAATTGATTCTAAGCCCTTAAATGTGGACTAAATTGAAATTGTAGTATATCCGTTAGGTTGGATAAAAAATTGGGTCAAATGTGTTAGCGTCACGGTTGTTTCGATGTGTAATGATCTTCTTTTTTTTTGGGAACGCCGTATAAATATGATGATTTTAGTATAGTAATAAAAAATATGACTCAGCATTTTGTTGTTAAGCTTTACTTACCAATACTATGTAAGTACCTACGTAAAGTAAATTGACAATGAGTGTTTGATTAACAAGCATATATATTTATGATACGAAAGGAAAGGCAGACGAGTGTAAACACACACGTTTATTATTCGCCATCTATTGGACACAGTTTCAAACTCCAGCTGACTACTGAAAATTTCTTTATTAGATAAATTCTATATTTATCCGACCCGGGGTTCAAACCGTGGACTTCGAGATTACAAAGCCAAGCTTTCATCACTTCAATACTAAATATATAGATTTTAAATATCCCTAATTAAACAAAGGCAATAACTCCAAAAATATCAATCAAATCCATACTTGCTTATAAATGGTTTCACGCCAATAATACATATAATAAACAATAGATACTAAATATGAAATCCTCATTTCTTAAATTAAAGAAGATTTTTTTCAGGTAGTAACGTAGGTATAATCAAAGCAAGTAAAAACTCCGAATGCAGTGAAGCGAGCAACTATTGACTGTAAAGATTATTAACGAACAGCTTTTTTGCTAATTCGATCGTTTAATTGAGAACCGACACCTATATTTCGATTCAATGAATATAAACAGGTTAGTTACCTCAGTAATGCTAGCGCTGAAGCAGTAACGTTTGAAGTAAGGCGCAGCAGTGGCGCTTATTACAAGTTTGTAGATGGTTCCCATAGAATTGAAATATTAATTTGCTGCATAAAGATGCCCACTGACACCCCATTGACCGTTTCATAAGCTCCAAATGCACCGTAACTATTCCATAATCTAATTTAAAATTAATACTCGAGTTATTGCGGACAGCATTGGGAGATTCGTTATAGCAGGAGAAATGTTCGGTATTGTCACTTCACAGAAGGTGCAACGGCCTTAGAATAAGTTTAATTGAATTCTGAACACATTTTTTTTCAAGTTTTTTGTCGTCAACTCATCGGTAATTCTCGACTTTTCTTTTGGGTTTCGAAATGTGACATCTATTTAGTAAGAATGAGTAACGGTGATAGAAAGTGGCGTTTTCACTGTTTCTGAAGATTTTTTTAGTTTCTCTTAAGCGAATTTAAACGAAGCTAAACGTTTTTGCAAAAAGCTATCTAGACTAGACCGGTCTAGATTTATCACTGCGGGCTAACAATTTCACGCATTAGAGTCGAAATCAAAATGATGCTGGACAACCAACACATAAAACAGTTATATTAGAACATTTAATAGCTTTCACAATCATTTAAACGTCTTTGAAAACGTTCCATGAAAAAGCACTTTTTATTTTATTCAACCTTATATTCTATTCAATTTGACATCAATGGATCGCACAGAAAATTGTATGACACTCGAAATCATTAAATTAATTATTCTGATCTTAAGTATTCAAAACATGCTTTACATATCATCATAGAAAAGTCTCAATTCTCAGTTAAATCTATAAAAAAAACATTTTATTAAAGTAATAATATAAATTAATTAATCACTTGACACAAGCATTAAGTAGGTATATAGGTACTCGTACAAAACAATAAAACAGAAAAAGATTTTTCATTATCCGACTACGGCATACAGTGTATGGGGAGGAGGTGAAAAATTTAACTAGAGATGCTTTTGTGATATTGTAATAATTAGATAAATCAGATATCAACAAGTACTAACCAACTGTAGAACTGATAAAACTATTTGAAAGAACACACATCAACGTATTCCAAATCTGAAAATTGGATAAAGTAATAAAACATGGATATAGCTCGAAGAAGACAGACAGAGATACTTCTTATTAAGCGACAACGATGTACACAAACTTACAGTTTATAGCTATGTCAGCTTCTTTGAGTAGCTGATGTCATGCAAATTGCCTTCCTGCTAAAAGCATAGTTCTAAGCTATACCTCAATTCTTACCATCAGGGTTGTTAGTCCCATGCTGGCTCCCTTCTTCGCTTCCAGACGCAGGACTATTCAATCCAGCACCTCCTCTCCCTGCTAACGATAATCCCAGCTGCTCTGCTATTTCTGCATGGTCAGCTTGGTGGACGTAATCAAATATACTGCTACCCGTCATCTCTACCTGTGAAAAGGGGATCCTTTTAATTTTTTTGATTTATCACTACTCCAAATAAGTGTTTGTTTTATTTCTGTGGTTTATGTTTATACATATTAAGTACTTCATCATTTGTCAGAGAAAAAAACCCCCAAAGGGGATGGCAGCGGTGACTAACACACACCTACATTTTAACCAAGTATGTTTTTTACTAATTTAAATATTACACTATTGCGTGCTAAGCGAAAATCTCATTTATAAATTTTAAAAGTATGCAATTTACTTTCCTGCCTGCTTTTGATTCCCACACGAGTTCAATATTTTGTGTACTAAAAATTTGTAAAACTGATGATTACGAGCAAAAGGCGACTCCTAGATCGGGCCTTTTACCATCTACCGACCATCAAAGTTACAGACTGGACTGTAGAAAAATCAAATATAACTCTTGCAGAAACATAAAAGTATAAAATTTGGGCCTTCTTTCTTTTAGATAAAATGTAAGGTGTGTACAATATATTATTGTCTTCGACTCTACACGTCAACTCCAAACTCACAGCGTGGACTTTCCTATTTTCTCATTCATAAACAATTTCACTCAAGGTTCGAGTCTTCTAAAGACCTCCGTCATCATCAACTATGGTATCTTGTTTACAATTATCATCATTATCAAGCATCTCTTGTCTACAATTACAATGTCCGTCAGCATCCTCGTTAGATGGGCACCTGCTGTTCGTGATAACAGCAGCTTCATTCATAACGATGGTGGTACGTGACCGTTCGGACTGGACGGGTTACTTCTCTCTTTTGTTTATGTGTAATTACGTACGGGCAGGGTTCGGGATGGTAGCGTCTGAAGGTCTAGTTACAACTGTACCTTTTTTCTTATATTGACACAATTTTCTAGTCACTTAAATGTGATTGTACATTTACTTATTAAACATTTTGTTACTGTCAAAATGTTCAAAACTATTACAATAGTCTTTATTGATTCTAAGAAATATTTTATTCAATTAATTCTATTGCCTCTTTGGTCGAGTATCGAAAAAATCAGGCCTAAGATTTGATTCTTGGTTCGGGCATTGGAAATTTCTGAAAAATAAATTTTCAGCAGCTGTCAAAAGTCCAGAACCAGCTAGATGACAAAATGTAGGGTCCAATTAATATGAAGTTTAACAATAGATTATTTTATATAAGTACAGAATTGACTGTATAAAAGATACTAAGTCTTAAAACACCTACTATAAACAAAGAAATTCTGAATCTTTATAAAATTAGAATACATATATGTTATGTATCTCGCTAAAGCAATTCAGTTGTTTCAAACGCAACTTTAGAACTGACCGACAATTCCAAAGATTTGATTCAGATAAATACGCCACTGGACTTTCACAATGACCCTTTCACATATATGCAAATGTCCTTTAAATAAATTTATCAAATATAATTGTGGGAGCATATTACACATTCAGTGGACGTGTATCCGCACTCATCCTCTGCATATGAATTCTATAAGACAATGGTGACGTTATGGTGGTCGGTTCTTGGAAAGCAACCGATTTTATGGTGTTTATCGAATTGATGATCCGACAAATCGATTTGGAATTTACGTAAGATGGACAAGTATCGTTTGCCAAATTTTCTTGGCAATTCCTGAATATATCAGAGATCATATACCTTAATATACTCGTACCTTATATCATTGAATATGCGATGTTTAATGCTAGCGTCAGAGAAAAGGAAGATGAAATTGATGAGCCTAGCTCCTAATTGATATTTATTTTTATTGATTATATTAGATACTATGGATTTCCACTTACTACGTACTACATAACACTTTTTACTACCAAAAACGTAAGCAGAGGCGCTCTGCTTTGTTTTATGTCGTCGTCATACGAGACTGTGATGCTATCAATGGGACTACAGAACGAATGAAATGTTTTTGAAAACTGTTAAATTCTCGTAATGAACCATAAACTTTCTAAATTTCTGTAAATATACCTTCACATTTCATTGTATATATTTATAGATTTTGAAACATTGCGAGGCGAACTAAAGACCTGGAAAAGCACGGCGAGGTTCCACCGTTAGCCATCACTATTTTCACGAGCACTCTGTCAAGATTGCCCGATTAAGAAGACTCAATTTTCACGCACTAGTGTTACACTGGTTTAGCTCTATAAGTGTAGTCATAGTATCTGTAAATTCCCTGTTCCATCTAAAGAGTATTATGGCAAAAAAGTATCCATTTCTTCCTACCGTGTTTACAAAGAAACATGATTTCCCATTGTCGACGCCATCAGTCTTTACCCAACGAAAAAATACAGAATTTAATATAGCCGAAACGTCTAACACAAACCTTATAAGAAAGTCGTATCTACGCTTATTTACCAGGAAGTTTATATATTTTATGTCTACCCACACATGTGTAAACGCGTATTGAGTTACCGCCGTGCGTGTGTGTGAAAGGTGTTGTGACATTGCTTGTGTGCGTCATTTAGCGGTGTATGTGTGCGTGGTAAGGTTCGCATCAGCATTAGGATGAGAAGCACGCACCTGCCTTGCCCGAGACGTGACCGGCATATCGCATCGTCCCTTTCCCCCTGTCTTCCCTCTCCCTCGCACCACCCCCGAAGCCATGTTGGCAAGAGTTTCCCTGTTTTCGGGTCTTTTCACGACGCCTTTTAATTTCGTTTATTTAATTCTATATTTACATCAACCTCTATTTTATTCTAAATTATTCCTCTTTGTACATGTCTGCGTTTTAAATATCATCTCATTACTCAGACGGAATAGAATAATTTGCGTGCCAAACAAGTTTAGTACGTTCCGCATTAACATATGTACCTACCGCATAATCTCATTTTTCTTATTAAGTTCCACAATGTCTCTGAAAAATACTTTGATATAAGTATTAGGCGCGAATACATACTTAACATAGAAATTCATTAATGTTTTCTTTCATAATATTTTCGTAGTATTGCATCCCAGTACTATTAATAACATAAAAATGCGTCCTTGTTATTTTTTCCGAATACTGTTCCTGGTTTTATTATAATTTGTTTTTTGCTTTCCCTAAAAATGATGATTCCCGAAACTTATGACAATTCACTACTTCCACTAACATCGAAAAAACTTCACATATGACCCAACGATGGGGATAAAAAAATAGATGCGTAACTATGAAATCCTGCCCACGTAGACGTCATAACGTAACACGTGTTCCTCTTATCTGATATCAAATGCAGTTACGAAGTTTGAAGTTACCACCGGATGTCTTTGGAGCGGAGCCGAAAATTTCAGATTTAATCGGCTGACTGTACCTGAGCTTGTGTGCGTGCGTGAGTGATTATTACTTTGACATGTGTGTGTTATGGTGTTTTAGATTATGATAATATCTATAGCAAAATTAAGCGTAGGTACTAGGTAGTACTATTCGTAGTAAAAAATGTTTTTGTGGATCTGACATAGATTTCGTTTTAGTAAACTGTAACACCCATATTGTTTACATTCCTGATAGCCAATGTCTCACTCTCACTCAATAGAAATTTCAGGCAGCTGTCTTGAACCTGAGTAATTTATTTTCTTTCTTTCGTTCCTTCTTTCCTTGAGAGCATATTCTCTTCTCATTCCAATATCTTCAACTACAAGACTAACAGTATCATAATGGTATTTAGTGGCCAATTAGCTATTATTGTCTGGAAAAGGCTCCCATTGACAAAAAGCTGCAACCACCAAAGACAATGACTTACAAATAGATAATTATTAATAATACTCACTTGTGATAATCCTAAATATATAGAAACAGTTTCAGATATGTACAGGAACCTCCCATCGGCGGCCACAGATAACGCGAAACCATCCAATGACTGTGGACAAAAAAATAAAACATTAATCTTAGGTGTTTCGTTTTTGTGTATGTTTGTGGGTGTAGAACTAAAAGCGCCACCGCTTTAGAATCTTAAGGCACTGGGTTCGATTCCAGGGTCAGTAGACAAAGGGTATTTATCTAATATACTGAAAAATTTTCAGTAGCAGTCCGAAATTTGGAATTGTGCCCTTTGGATTGTAATAGGCTTGCCCCCTAGTATCTATATAGTAACTCAAAACGATGTTTTGATGTTAACTTGTTAGTGAATAGACCCTTTAGTGACTCATAAATTATTAACCTCAGTATTAAAACTTTGCTTTTCATCAAAACTCTTGAATGCAAACATTTTTTTCTTAGAAGAGTCCGCTCTCATTCAACCACCAACACACTTAAAGGTGGAACTAATTTCGGATATCGAACATCAATTTCGTGATAGAACAAAAAATTGTAAACAAACGGCTACAAGTGACGAAAAACCATCAACACGAGCGAAATTACACTTAGACATAGAAGCGCTAGAAGTGCTAAGTTAGAAGTTAAATTATAACTTGTGAGTCAACTGTACCAAAGATAGTGTATATAAGCTTAATATTTGCCAGTAAATAAATCATTTACTAATCAATATATAAAATGCGTAAGACTATAAAATTTACAAAACTGGCAGCGTAAAATCGAACATATCGTTTGGCGATACGCTGAACATTAAAAACTAATAAAATGTCAAAATTTATTTATCCTCCAAGGACCTGGCCGCCATATTTTGTAAAAATTAAACCTGTTACAGAGTCTTGACATTTGTAATCGTTAATTTTCATAGAGGGTACGAGTTAAAATGAAACAAATTATTTTTGAAAATCTTGGTGTGTTATTGAAATTATGTTTAGGTTATCAGAATGCAAAATCGAAAACAGAACACAATTTAAGACATTTGAATTTAGCCTCTATCTAGATATCCACTGATCAGATATATTTTCACGTAAGTCAGTTTCTATTGCCATTGCAGTTGAACTGATATGACTCGTACTTAAGTTATCTATTAGATTTGAATATATATATATATATATACCTAATTTACCTTGTTTTCAACCAAACTTGTGTCAAAAAGCAATCTTAATATATCTATCGGTCATAAGAAGTAAAGAAATAGAAGAAAAGCCCTGAGTTCCCAAAAAATTGGCCCGTTAACCATATGCAAGTATTTTTAGTTTATTTTTATTTTATTTGTGATAGGTAAGCCTTTGACCACAATCTCACGTGATGGTAAGTGATGATGTGGTCGAAGGTGTTAACAGGCTTAACCTAGAATGACTGGCTCTCAAGGACAGCTGCCGGAACACACCGTTAGGTGCTTGGCGACAGATTTTCAACTTGAGGGTGGTCGCTGGCCAGGCGGGAATTCGCAAAAATGCCCTTCCACCATGCGGTGAAGCTCAAGCCCGCGGCGGGATTCGAACCATGGACCTGCTGCGCGGCAGTCCATAGCCAAAGCCACTGAGCTATAACTGCTTCAAAAAAAAAAAAACTTTTTTCTTTTTTTTTGTTGTTAGTTGTCTTCAAGAACGCGGTATAATGCGTTATGAAGCACCAAAACTTTTAATTAAGTCATGTATAACAACTTCTTGATTATCAATACGAAAAATCATAAAAACTCAGTATCAGAAGAGAGCGAGTAAACACAAAGAAGAAATGCAAAGCATAGAGATACCACCTCAATGACATGTATTAAAGTCATTACCGCCGCAATAAATTAATCTAATCGACGCTGTAATCCTTATTTGGCTATCTTAGCTCTCTCTTTTCCTTCTAACTTTTACTACTAATAGCCTTCATTGACTCCTTAACTTGGCAACTGTTCAGAACCGTTTGATAATCATCACTAGGTAGATATCCAATCAACAAGTTAATCTGCACGTTGGTCTACAGTCTTCTTACTTTGCACTGTGAAAGGATCTATTTTGTTTCAATGTGTTCAGATACGCCTGTGGTCTTTAAGTGTTTGCCATCGTATTTTTTTTATTCTGACACCAATTTTTCTTCACGGATATTTGATATATGCAAAATTGGTGTTCTTGCGCTCTTTGGACCTATACTGTTAAACTATCCTTACAATGTAAATATGTAGACAAAACTTACATTGGTACCTTGATATGAGTACATTACTACCTTTACTAACGTGCAATGATACGTCAGACTACACCTGATACATCAGATTTTCTTGCATAATTTGTCAATATGACTATCAAATAATATATAATAATTCCAAGTCTTCACCGAAATAAATCTTCATCAATTTAAAACTGTCAATTTTAAATGACCAAAGTTGATGAAAGATATGGAATACCTTAGAGAGATAACAATACTATTTTTTTGGATAAAGTTCATCCAGCCAACTTAACATCTGCAACGTCATCACAAATTTTAATGAGATGCACGGTTGACAAAATACATCCATCTTGACGAATAAGTTGTTTTTGTGACCTTATAACAAATCTGCGTTTAAACGCTCCGAGATGATTCTTCAAAAAGAAACGTAAAAGTGTGGAATATGACCGTAATGGTCCATTGTGGAAGCCAGTTTATTTTTTATTTTGCATGGACGTGGTTCTAGTTTGTTCAGATTGAGTTTAAACTGTTCTCGTTTGTTTTTGTTGAAATTGAAAATTATTGAAAAAAGGAACTACGATTTGGTATCTGATTTTACATATGATCATTTTTAATCTTGTTTTGTTGATATAAAACTCAGGAATAGTTTCTGCTTGTATAGACTATAGAAATTCATATTAGAGTATGACTATATTTTAATCACCAATCACAACGTATACGAAGAAAATTCGCGTGATGCTGTTCTATAGTAGTGTTTAAATTCATCTAACAAATTACTAGAAATATTAGTGTGATAACAAGATGAGACATTAGAGGATGTTGCCATAGAAGAATGAGAGGAAAGAAGTTTCAGATTTCTAACATCATAACTATGTATAATAGTAGGTATAAGCCTTAATCATTTATGTCCTTCTTTTTAAAAACGTCAATCAGCTGTTTAATAGTCTCAAATTACGGTCAAGATTTCATTACAAACAACGTGGTCATGCACGTAGCATTTTTTTTAACAAAACGTACACAGTCCCGCAAAACAGTTGCATTTCTGCATTGAAAAAATAAATGGAACTAAGGAATCACGTACAAGCATCAGAATAGAAAACCGCAGCACCCACAAGCTTATAATGACAGAGAATCGATTGCAAAATGATAATTTACTTGATCGAATAGAATATAATAGAGTTTTTTTCACAACCCTATCAAGACTGCCCCAGAAAACGTGTGTTCGAATTTCAAATTAATTTAGTTTTGAAATTTTAGTGAAATCTACGAAATATAAAATTAATGTTTCGTTAGACAGTCTGGTGTGTGTTGCCAGCTTCTATTATAATACCTATTGTGGCACTTCCATTGTATGTTTTGTTGATAAAAAAGCGTGAAGTCGGCCAAGTGGTTGCGTAATCTTAAATTCAAGTTCGAGTGTGGAGTTTTTGTGGCAACTCTATGACGAAAGTAAACAAACTTGCTTGATTGAAATTTCTTCATGCTTTGTTTTATGAGTCACTTTGACTTCGCGTAGTGTGACTCATAAAATTAGTAGTCAATAAGGTGCCTATCTAATTGAAAGTTGCACCTAGGCTTTGACAGACGTGGTGTTTCCGTTCCGATATAAGTCTGAATGAAAACGTGCAAATATTTAATGAATATAAGGTCTTTTTTCGCACCATTGAACATATTAATTAAAAATGACTTCTTTATATTTTGTGCTTCTTTAAACGACAATAATTCTTGGTCAGTATTGGTATCTGCCAAGCAATTAAAATAAATATTATAATGTATTTTTTTCTAACTTACGAGTATTATTGAAAGAAGTTTAACAGGAATTATAGCCCCGAGTATCTTGAGAGTTCTTCTCACAGTGGATTTATAATACATTTTTGTTGAATGAGGTGGTAGAATGTAGTATATTTCAATATTAAATAATATAATCGACCTTCATAAGAGCGTTTTAGATGCTTAAAATTAATAATTGATTTAGAAATCTTCTATTATAAAGTAAAAGGATTTGCCTTTATTTAGGTTCACGGCGACAGGTTTTCTACTGAGTGAGTATGGTAGGTGAGAGTGGTAGCTATCCATGTGACCATTTGCAAAATACCCTTCCACTATGCGGTGAAGCTCAAGCCAGCGGTGGGGTTCGAACCAGGGACCTGCGGCTTGTCAGTCCATAGCTATTACCGATGATGGCCGAACATCATTGTTTCACAAGTGATTCACTCACATCGAATGAATATTATTTAGCTGACTTTTTGGGTAATATATCAACTAGAATTTCCAAAGAGTAAAAGTTTCCGCTATGATCTTAAACTTCTAAAATGACAGGTATATCTACCATCGATATTTTAGTCTTTTATTTCATCTTACTCAATTGTTTATACGAGTAGCAACTTATGTAGTTACATGCAGTCTTATATAACATGTTTGTGTGTACATTTATTTCACATGTTTGTTTACATATGATCCTATAAGGGCATACCCTGTAAGGGTAAATAAATATTTGAATTTGTATACGTTGTGATTGGTGATTAAAATATAGTCATACTCTAATATGAATTTAGGCAATGGTAGGAAGGGACCGATCTATTTCTAAGTCATTAAATTTATCGTTGAAAAATTCGTCTAAGGTATAATAGCATTTAAATTCAAGTAGGGATTTAAGGTTTTTAATAAAACATTCTACCTTTTCTTTGTCTTTTAGCGTATTAGGCAACTTATTATATATATTATCTATAGCCATTGAGTTAGGGCCGGATCTGTGCATCTCTAGATCTTAATTCTCTGATTGACTGATGTATAGAATTAAGACGTTTGTAAAACCTGGGAATGACACAGTATATCAAAAAGAGGTGAGAGAAAAAAAAAATGCTCTTTTTACCTGAAGTATGTGAGTGCCTTGATGCTGCTCGAACAGCTCCATGGCTAGGCCTGCAGACGTTCTTCTGCTTTGCGCTCCTGAAACAATAATTTTAAATGTTAAATTATTTCGCTGAGACGACAACGCAATGTTGCAATCAGACTCCATCTACCTCGGTAGATAATCACGGTTGTCAAAAAATATAATAAATAAATAATATAAAAATAAAGAATATTTGCAAGGTGGTAGGGCATTTTGCGAATGCCCTACCACCACACCCTACCACCTCACCTGGCTAGCTACCGCTCAAGTAGAAAATATGTCGCCAAGCACATAAAGATGTGTTCAGGCAGCTTGAGAGCCAGTAATTATATATATTTACATTTAGTTATTTATATTAGTGTTTATAAAACTTTATTATGTCTATATAGCATAATTTTTTATTTAAAAACATTAAATTGTTTGTTAAAGAGACCTAAAGTGTCAATAAATGATTTGTCATTAGTAGTCAGGTCCTCACGATACAGGCAATGCCTAGTGTGAGGATCATAGCATTTTTCTACATGTATAATATACTAGCTTTCCGGGCGCGGCTCCGCCCGCGCGTATAGCGGTTATCGCGCGAAAACATTAACCTCTTTTTGCGCAGTCGGATAAAAACTTTCCTATGTTTTTTCCCGGGTCTCAAACTATCTCCATACCAAATTTCATTCAAATCGGTCCAGTAGTTTTGGCGTGAAAGCGTAACAGACAGACAGACAGAGTTACTTTCGCATTTATAATATTAGTACTGATGTGATCAGCAAAGAGTATTTGAATAAGTATATAATTATCTCAATTTTGTTAATTGTTGTTGTCTTTTACTTATAGCTGTAAATAAATATTTTTTCATTTCCAATTCTATGTTAGCCTGAACAACATCTTCGACCACATCATCACTCACCATCAGGTGAACTTCATTAACTTATAAGCATGATGCCAAAGAAAATCTTATACCTAAACAAGAGGCTAATTTAAGAAACTATTTGCTCATTGAACATGGAAGCTGAATACGATTCTTTATAATCTGTGTTCTCAGTGGAACTATAAACAATTCACCCTGTAAAAAAGGAACTTCAAATAAACCCTTCATCGCAGCAGACGGCAAGGGTAGCCTACTCGTAAAACAGTCGTATGTAACCCGACACCGCGAGATACCATCACGACAGGTCAAAATGGCGGACGGTAGCTCAAGCCCTGCTTTATGTTTACTGCTGTTTAGTTGGTAGCGGGGAAGAAATTGTGACAGCTTTCGGATACATTTCTGTTTTTTTATATATGTCATTGTGACAAACAATAAATTAAAAAAAACTGTGGAACAAGCTCGAGGCTCACCTGATGTTAAGCGGACTCACCTCTGCTTATGGACAGATGCATTTCGTCACAAGTCACGAATTGCAACTGCGCCCGTCACCTTGAGACATAGTTGTCAAGTCTCATGTGCCTCTAATTTCACTGGCTCTTAAGGACTGCTGCCGGTACACACCGTTAGGTGCTTGGCGACAGATTTTCTACTTGAGGGTGGTCGCTAGTCAGGCGGGCATTCGCAAAATGCCCTTCCACCATGCGCTGAAATTCAAGCCCGTGGCGGGATTCGAATCATGGATCTGCAGATTTTCATCGTCGTTCAGTTCTTAGAGCGAGTTCGACGCGCAGTTACCTACTTTTCATTTTTTTTCTTGTCCATCATCAGTCCACGCCTTGTGTCTTCCGATTTCAGCCGTGTCACTTGGTAATAATTAGGTAATACAGTTTTTTTAAACATAGTGACTTCTAAAGAAAGTGACGACAAACTATATTACGTGAAGGACACGCCTGTCGTGCCGGTCGTGACGCGGCTCGGGATAGACAGACAAACAGCACGATTATAATGTAACGATATCCAACTGCAGCCGCTGGTTGTTCGTCTATGTTAAATTTTGTTGTAGAGTATTTGATTGTTATAAAACTTCTCGCGAAATGTTAGTGTTTTTCGCCTCTTTTTTAGAGTTCCCTACTAACAGGATTCCGCAGTCTGTCTGTCTTTACACCATTTGTCTGTAAATTACGGGTCTCTTGCTCTTAAATGGAATGAGTTACAAACAATTCGGGCGTTGAGCCGAAGTGGAGAAGAAATTAAATTAAATTATTTTTCAGGGAGAATCCAATGCATGAGAAGTAAAAGCTTTTTTTTTACCCTAGCATTTCGGGTATTATTTTTTAAACAATTCTAAGTGAGATAAGTACACAATTTTACAAAATGTAGTAGAACACAAATATATCATCTATTATATTAACTATTTATCTACATCTACACTAATATTATAAAGAGAAAAGATTAGTATTTTTGAATGCAACGAATAAACTTAAATACTTCGGAACCGACTTAGATGAAATTTGGTACGGAAATAGTTTGAGAACCGGGGAAATCAGTACTAATATTATAAATGCGAAAGTAACTCTGTCTGTCTGTCTGTCTGTCTGTTACGCTTTCACGCCAAAACTACTGGACCGATTTGAATGAAATTTAGTATGGGGATAGTTTGAGACCCGGGAAAAAACATAGGATAGTTTTTATCCGACTGCGCAAAAAGAGGTTAATGTTTTCGCGCGATAACCGACATACGCGCGGGCGGAGCCGCGCCCGGAGAGCTAGTACTGAATAGTTTTTATCCAACTGCGCAAAAAGAAGAATGGTTTTGCGCGATAACACAAGCGCGGGCCGAGCCGCGGCTGGGAAGCTAGTTTATCTATAAAATATGGAGGTTCAGAAATTTGTACATTTTTGTTGGGGTCTATCTCAAAAACTAAATTAGTAAGTAATCTAAAATTTCAGTATATTATGTAGATATCATATTCTCTTATTAACTGATTAAGAAGATGCTGATATATATACCGGTTTTAAGTTATTAACAAAACCAATAAACAAAAAATCTTTTACGGGCTATGCAACAGCCAAATACTGACAAATACTCCTAAAACTTGCCCATTCAAGAAGGATAGAAAAACCAAGCCTTCCTGCAGTACTTGTGCGAAGTCCATATATTGTATGGAGCACGCAAAATTTATTTACCAAAATTGTGCTGAGCTCGACAGAAGCCTGTAATTTTAATTTTAGTAAAAGAAAATAATTACTGTATTTATAACGTAAAGAATATAATTATCTTATGGTATTAAGTTGATTTATTCTCCAAAGAATAATATTTTTGTTTAATTGTTATTTTTTATAAACCCCTAAATTTTTGTCCTTATAATTACTAAGTATAATAAAAACATTAATAAATAGTAATTAATTCATAATTAAAAATTCATTTAATTGTATTTCATTAAACAATTCATTATAATACAAAATAAAATCAAAATAATTAGGATGATAATAACAACTTGATCCTAAAACACGATTCCATATATTTCTCTCGATATATCAAAAACAGCTCTAAAATTTCACTTAATCAAGTTTTGTGTCTATATAAAAAAAATGTTTCTATAATTATTATGTAGCACCCACGTCATACCTACAGGACCTGAAAGATTATTTCCATTTTGAAAAAGTCCTATTATATGAATTTATTAAACAAAAACCGCTCAGTCGATTTAAATATTGCTTAGTTCTGTTTCGCTCACTCGCATACGAAACGTGGTCTATCCGTCCTACTCCTTCAGTCTGACATTTTTCAAAGACCACGACGTCTTAAAATAATTTCACCTTTCGATACCTTTTGATGGAATTTAAAGAATAAATATATAAATAAAGCCTTTGAAGTCCTCGTAGCGAAATAAGCTTAGTCGTTTTTGATAGATCATGCCCGCTGCAGTCATAACTTGGATGGGTGACCGCTATTGGCATTATGTTTTCTTATAGCATGGTGGTAAGGCATTCTGCGAATGCCCGCGTGGCTAGCTGACAACTTCAAGTAGAAAAATCTGTCGCCAAGCACCTGACGGTGTGTCAGCTATGTCCTTGAGAGATTGGAATTCTAGGTTAGCCTAAACGACTCTTTTCGACTTAACATTAGGAGAAATAGTAATCAAAGGCTAGATTATAAGTGATTCAAAAATAGATAGTTAAAATATACTACATTCTTTATATACAAGCAAAATACAATGCAAGGTATAATATTGTTGTCATGTCAAAACATCGTAAGTTTGCTTTTCGAAATAGTACAAAACAACGGTTTGCGCTATGACTTTATCCAAGAGGTAGTAGAGACACCATGATTTCGTAACATAAGGGACAAATTTAAAAATATATTTTAAAAAATAATTCCGTTCCTCTTAATATTAAAGTTTTTGGTTAAATGCTAACATATATAAAAATAAAGGTTATTATTATTCTATCAAAATATAAGATGTAAACTTATGTTTTTTTATCATTATAAATAATAATTATTATTATACATAATAAATAAATTCAATACGCTGTAATTTTTGTTATAAGAGTAGTTTTTTTTTTCAATTTGGCAGCTAACAGTTTAGCGCTATTTTTATTCCCGATAAAAAAATACTACACGGTTATTAAGGTGTATATGTATAAGAGCCGAAGTAAAAAAGGGATTTAATGTATCTTTAAAAAAAATCTATAAAAAACACGTAATATCATCAAATTTTTGACTGCAGTTTCTGTATACTTTCTCTGTAATACAAAAAAGTCTAGTGTATTTTTTGTGAAATGAAGTTTTGTCAAATGAAGGAGTAAAATTCGTATCTCCTCCTAAACCACATTGACGATATTCTTCAAAACAATGTCAATCGATAGATTAACTGGTTAATCTGTGCATAGATAATTTGATAATTTTGAAATCGTACGATGGTAAGGTATTATTTTTCTAAATATTATGATTACAAGCACTATGGCGTACTAAGCGAAAATCATAAATTTACAAATTATTGGATTACAAAATGTTTTGCCCCGGGCGGGAATTGAACCCGCGTCCTTCCGATTTCGCGCCGAATGCCTAAACCGCTCGGCTATCGGGGGGTCGGCTATGTCAGCGAAATTTCGTGTTCCAATTGAATTTCTCCCGGGGCAAAACATTTAACTCCAATAATTTGTAAATTTATAAAGTACTAGCTTTCCGGGCGCGGCTACGCCCGCGCGCATGTCGGTTATCGCGCAAAAACATTAACCTCTTTTTGCGCAGTTGGATAAAAACTATCCTATGTTTTTTCCCGGGTCTCAAACTATTTCCATACCAAATTTCATTCAAATCGGTCCAGTAGTTTTGGCGTGAAAGCGTAACAGACAGACAGAGTTACTTTCGCGTTTATAATATTAGTACTGATTATTATTTTCTTAAATATCGGACTGTCCGTAATGCTCGATGCCCACGGTAGAGGTAGCGGCCGTACACAATTGTAGTAAACGAGTACGAGCTACACTATTATGATGAGTTCTGATGGTTATAAATTCTCAATAGAAAATAATGCCAGTTCATGGTCACCCTCTGCGACATGCAAGTCGGCATATCAAAGCTTGTTCCTCTCTGTATCTTGAATTAAACCGCAATAAAGAACGCTCTCCACTATCTCAGCATCTCTGGTTAAATATGGCCCTACCCTAAATCGCGAGCATGTGATTTTTTTTATCTCTGTGTGAAATGTCGTGGCAGGTACTTTGCCTTTTGACCTTGTTTAGCGTTATTTATCATTTAAGTGGTACAATCGGGTTATAACAATTACAAACTGTAAAGTTAAAATACACAAAGTTTAAACTGTAAAGTCTAAACTTTGAGTATTTATATAGTATATGCAATCATCAAGGAACGTGCAGGTACGTTGTTTATCAATAGCCAAAATAAAAGATATATTTAAGTAATCCTTCGATCAAAATTTCCAGCTTGCGTAAATATGACGACGATGCGATTGTCTCTAACAACACAAAGGACAACTTGTATATTATTTTTTTTTATATGTCCAGCCACTGGTCTGACTTTCAGAAAGAAAGAAAGAAAATCTCAATAAAGTTTACATTTCTTTACCTTAGTTTTTTAGTAAGTTCAATTTTGTAGTGGTAGATCATGCACCAAGCTATACCTACTAAGCCATCTATAATATGCCACACTCCAGTAATAAATCCGTCGCCAAGCACCTAACTGTGTTTTGAACCAATGATGGCTATTACTGTTGACTGACGCTTAGATGGTAAATGGTTCCTATCCTGCTGCAGGCTTCCGCTTTACCTATACCACAAGGTTGTCATTGAGTAGTAACTATCTTCAATTTGAATATCTGTCGCCAAGCTCTTAACAATATGTTCCGGCAGCAACCCTTGAAAGCCAGGTTCCTCTACCAATAGCCAAACATCTCCGATTGAATATCATTTGACCACTTGTGAGGGCTAAGGTTCATCAGTTAGTAAAAAATCATCAACAAAGACAAGTCGACATAATACCAGACATTTACTGTATATTAACTTCTGTAAACGACTGTGGAAGATCGCAAGCTTAAGGGACGGGAATGAGAAAATTATACGAAGTATTAACACGTTAATAAAAATTTGTACGTTGGGGGACTAATGGGGCAGCCGAAGACTATTCTGATTATAGAGGATATAATGAGACATCTTGATAAATTGTTATTTAAGTATGGAGTCCATCCCTAAATGCAATCTTGTATTCCCATACGTAACTTTTTTGTGTTTACCTATCATAAACTAAAGGTTGGTTATCTCTTAACTGAACTGAAAAAAAAGCGTTTGTGGCCCATGAAATAATTTTTTATTTATTTTTAACTTCTTTTTAGCCTTTGATCACTATTTCAACGTGGTTAGTGGTATGTGGTCGAGCATTTTTTTCATGTTAACTTAAAATTACTGGCTCTCAAGAACAGCTGCTAGAACCAATAAAAATATACCAAAAATACAAAACAATTGCTTGATTGCCTCCCCTGTTTAAACTAACGTCCACTGAGGCCAGGGTCTGGTAGATTTAATAAGTCGCCCTAAGATGGTGACCACTAAACGAGCCTCGGTGTCCACTCGATCGATTTAACACCGGGTAAAGATTTGGGGCCTACTGTTACACCGGAACAAACAAACATACTGCATCTGCGTTCTTAGATATACTAAGTTTCAATATCGGCATTGACACTTATCAAAATAGAGACAGAAAGACCTCTATATGCATTTGAAATTTAAATTTAAATTACTGACAGTGGAAATTCGGAGATATTTTTGTTACTGAGGCCGAACTGCATGCGGATAATATCTGGCGAGCAATCCTTAAAACGCAGTAAATGGAAAAAAAGACAACAGAGGTTTAATCACGTGCACAGTATTCATGCCGAGATTATACACAGCCTGGATTGTAACCGACCAATCTTAATGTGATAGTAGAATCCTTTTTATTTTGTGGTAGAATCCAGATTCAGCAGCTATTATAGGCCCGTATTCTTAAATACATAGATTGACAAACTGTGTTTTTATCACACGTTGTTACTTTGTAAAATTTTACTAAACTTGCTTGTTAAAATACTTCAAATTTACCAAAATTATGATTTGCGATGTATTATCACTTAGGACACTCCACGTATTTTAGGAAGTGATACAAATGTTGCTATAGGTAAAATATATTTTTCACGAAATGAATGTTACTTAACGGTGTAAATGCGGTCCCAATCTACACTAGAATTTAGCCACATTTATACGGAAAAGGGCAATAATTCGGTCGTATTTGTCCGTTTCGACATGTGCCGGCCAAAGCTAACACTAGCGGGGGTGCTGTTTTCACAAGGCGAAATTAAATAAAACTCCCGCCTAATGCTGGAGGGTGGGTCAATATTCTGAAGATATACTGGTTTGAATGATCTTTATGGACAATACTATTTTATTATTTCGACTAGTAGCAGATCTCACCTCATAAGTATATGATACATCATTAGTTAGAAGGGTATGTAGGTCGATGAAATTAAAGATATAGTTACAAGGTACTTAACAACTTTTTGTCTCAGGATGTTGAGCGCAGTGCAACAATGCATGATGCTTGTTCCGTCACAATCACGATCCAAATTTTTTTTTCAAATATGTATGAAAATACTTTCATTACAGAAAACTGGCAAACTAGAAGCATAGATATTAGGCCCTAAGACATATGCAAAATTTCACTGAGTTTGGACACTTAGAAGAAAATATGGCGAAACTACTTTGTATGGAAAGCGCTCTAATTTTAATATTTTTTCAACAGTAACTTATGATCTAATTTATATTTCTAAGCATACACGGGCTTTAAGTGATTTAGCAGAAGCATTTACGTTATGTGGTCATAACAACATAACACATACCTTACGTTGCTTTTAATTAGGCACTTCTACATATGTAATATACTTGCAGTACTCATTTAACTACTCATTTAACTCAATAAATATAAATCAAAACCCAAAATCAGTTTAGTCAAAGACTTTTGACTAATATAAACATACATACACTCTCATTCACACTCTACATACATATACAAAATATAACCTAATATTTAAAACATATATATATATATAATATACTTACTTTAATTTTTAATAAGTATTCTTGATTGTAACTAGCAGTTTTTCATATACAAATTTTAATTCTCTGTAATTCATCACTTAATCACAATTATCTTAATACGGAAGAGCGAGACCCTCTAACACAGGTATGTTAATACTTAAAAGAGAGTCTCAAACAATATAAACTGTAAATTAGATTAAGTTTACTGAAATAAATATTTTGTATTTGTATTTTTTGTTTTGAGCAGTATGTGTCCTATCAATTTCACTTTAATTTCACAATCTGAATTAAAAAAACTACATATCAGGCCCTGATTGGGATGAGAACCCCAAGGAGTTGTCCGGAAGTCCACATCACTAATGAAGAGTTACCGACAAGAGAAAAGCATCAGCAGTATGTCTATAGTATAGAGATCATTATAGGAGAGCTACGGGTAATAAAGTCTATACAAACGTTTATTTCTTTTTCTACAACATACTAGGGTTCATAGGAGGAAAATTATTATATTAATCTTGTTCACACTCTTCTATGAGATAAAATCTATGGTGTTTATTTGTTACAACCTCCTGATACCTTTCGTTTCTTTAGTTTACTTAATGACGTTAATTCATCAGTATACATACTAAATATAGGAGTACCTCAAGGGTCAATACTCGGACCAGTACTGTTCTTAATTTACGTTAATGACATTATTAATGCTATGCCAAGTTGGGCGTATGCTAGTTTGTTTGCAGATGATACTCACGTAGGAGTATGTGACATCAATGAATGTAATCTAAATATTAAAGTTAATGACGCAATGAGTATATTAAAAGAATGGTTTAACGCAAACGGAATTATCCTTAATACAGATAAGAGTGTTATAATGAAATATAAAATACGAAAGGAGTTAAAAAATAAAATCGATTTGACAGAGAATGTATTCCTTGGATATACCGTGGACTATACGATAACACATTCAGCCCATATTGAAAAACTGTGCAAAAAATTGGCAAGTGCTAATTACGCTCTGCTCAAACTAAAACCTTTGCTTGATAAAACTTCTTTGCTGTCAATTTATTATGCTTATATTCAGTCACTCACAAGATACGCCATCACTATTTGGGGAAATGGTGCAAGCATAAATAAGGTTCTAAAGTCTCAAAAAAGGGCAATTAGGATCATTTTTGGACTGCGTAAACGCATGTCAGTAAGAACACATTTTAAGAAGAACAAAATAATGACAGTGATATCTCTATATATATTTAATAGTTTACTGGAGATACACGAAGACAAGGAAACAATGTTAAAAAACAGAAATGTTCATAACTATAATTTGCGCAACAAAGAAAAGTTATTTAATCCTAAAGTTAGACTGACAAAGGTCCGAAAACAGGGAATCTGGAATAAAATTTCTATGTACAATAAGTTACCTTTGACAATATCAAATTTAAACATCATTGACTTTAAAAAAGTACTAAAGCAGTTTTTTGAAACACATCCACTCTATTCCCTAGATGAATTCATGGACATGCGCCTCACGGAATCTTCATTCTTGTAAAAGTTGAATTTTAATAAATGTAATTATGACAATTTAATTATTAAAGTACACTTGACTGCAGCTTACAATAATATTTATAACAGTTAATCATATAAAGTCTTGACATTTAAAAAATATATATATATTTGTGTATTGTACTAAATCAGACATTCCATTTATTATTATTTGACTATGTATAATTTTATTATTTTGATTTTTCCTATTTTTGATATATTTTTTTTAGGAATATTTAATAATTTTGATGTGATACCTGTTTTATATTATAAAGTAGTATTATTCCTCCAAAATTGTACTCCTGACTTGCCCAGTATGACAATCAATGTTGTAAGGCCAATAAATATATTCTATTCTATTCTATTCTATTCTATTCTATTCTAATGAGTAACTCTTTGCATGCAGGTGCCAAGCTTAGAAAATTTAATTGTATATTTAGTATTAGTCCCATAGTATTCTATGTAATGGATCATATTCTTAAGTAAGAGATAATGCCACTTTACTGGTAGTTTATGATGTCATGATAACAAACAATTTATGTTTCTTTTGTTTTGGTTTAAGTTGGACCCTACGTATGGTGTGTGTACAGGTTGTACCTTATTGAGTAGGTAACTTAATACATGCGGGTGACAATTCCAGAAAGTTAAATTTATATAATATAAATTTAAGTAAGTTAATATTTCGAGTTATGGGTCATATTTTAAAGTTAACGATAATGACGATTTTCTCATTGTTTTTGTTGTCATGATCACAGATCAATGAACTGTCTATCTACTTCGAACATATACTGATAGTATATAATCACGAAGATTGTCTAAGTTCTAAGAAACGTAGTGTCAGTTTTGTGCAGATGGTTAAGCTTTCCGGCAGCGGCTCCGCCCGCGCGTATGTCGGTTATCGCGCGAAAACATTAACCTCTTTTTGCGCAGTCGGATAAAAACTATCCTATGTTTTTTCCCGGGTCTCAAACTATCTCCATACCAAATTTCATTCAAATCGGTCCAGTTGTTTTGGCGTGAAAGCGTAACAGACAGACATACAGACAGACAGAGTTACTTTCGCATTTATAATATTAGTAAGTACTTAAGTACTTATTTATTTGATAATTTGAAATAATGAACTGTTTCTAAATAAATGTAATATATTTAATTAGGAACCTTTCAAAGACTTAATAAGGGTGATCATAAGAATCAAAGTTTATTTAACACCGCCAAATGCCGTACAACACAGCCTAATAAGAGACTGTGAAAAACATGCGCTAAGACAGCCCCGTTCTTAACATTTCACTATAGTAAAATATATCTCTTTCACATAAGCAGGCAGGTTCAAATAAAACACGTCAAAATCACCGTCCACCGTATAATGAATCGTAACTGACCAATTACATGGACGACCAACCCTTCATCACCCGTGCAGGGTCGCGAGGACCGATCGATACAAAATAAAAATAGCGGAATCCCGGAAAACGATCCCCGATTCCGCACACGTACTGTCAATATAGAATCGCGATGATTGTGATGCAGGGACTATGAACAAAAATGTTACGGGGTTGGGTATTGAAAATAAGTGATCGTGCATGGACAGTTAAGTTTTGGGGTATGGGTATCTGTCCGGTATTTTCACTATGATAATATTTTTTACTGATATCTGTTGCATTGAACTAAAATTATACAACGAACCGTCAATACTAGAACTCGTCTGATTTAGAATAATTTTATCGTCGATTATGAAATTACTAGAGTCCGCCCGCATAAGGGATATTGCGATGCACATAAATCGGAATAAAAAGTGTCCTTTGTTAAAAGGATTTTAAAAGATTATATAGACATATAATTCAGTAAAAAATATTATCATACTTAATCTCTTAGAAGAATGTATATCTACCAAAAATAATACCATCACGCCTGTATTGGACGAACTGCTAATCTTGAAAGGGTAATAAACATCGTGATAAGTTAATATACCTATGTACTAAGTCTCACCAAAATTCTTTAGCTGCTATGTATGTTGGTGAGTGGCAATAAACGCACACACACACCTACGTACACATATACTTTTTTATAATAAAACTAAATCAATTATGATATTTTTAGTTTACACTCTGCACAGTCGTATCAGTAATTTAGCAATATCAATGTTTGCTCTGTTTATGACACTAGTATAATTTTTTTATTTTTTTTTCACTTGCAAGCTTGAGACTCACACTAACCCCGACCTCATTAAATACAGGTAGGTATAACGTACAAAGAAAGCGGGAAGTGGGAGCATAATACCCTCACACTTGGTTCATTATAGCCCGGATTAGCGGAAGGGTTAGCTTATTGAAGGAATTTTGGATAGAAGCGGTATTAAAGGATAGGGGAATTTCGCAGATGAGAAGATTCGTATAAATAGGTACATATATATATTAGTGGGATTCTGAAAAGATCACGGAAAGAAAATACGAGTAGGTACTAACAATGTTTTTAAGTGCATGGACTGGCGCACAACACAGCTTAAATAATTTTATGACAAAAATCTTTTTAAGGTCATAGGTAAACATGTAGAGTCACCTAAGTGTATATTCAAAAATTTCAATGATTTTCGATATTCGGTCTGTTTCTAAATTTTCTGACTACCAAACATTAATTAATATGTTTGACATATTACTGCGAAGTTTCTGCGCATTGTCAAGGCACACAGTATGATACGGCTCTGCCAAAAGATATCGTGGACACTCCCAACAAGAATTACCATTGCAAGTTTGCATGAAGTATGTCTACTTAACTAACCACATAGAAATGTGATGAATTGCAGTAATATCAGCTGATGTAAAAAAAAGCAATAATACAAATTAATAAATAAAAATATAAGTAATTTAATGACATGATTATAAAACTTTCAAAGATGAAATATAAATAAAATAACAAATCAAATTTCCCAAAAACAAACCCAGCAAGTCAAGAAAGCAATATTTCTCAATAGCACGAGAGACAAGCAGATAAATTCGACAAATTAACTCCCTACGTAAACACATGTTTCCACATATTGTCGCGGGGCGGCAGCACCGGTGATTTATGGCAGTTGAACACGGGGCGTTATGGCAAGCAGTCGTAGAGGTTGGGAAATATTTATGTTTTTTTTTACAATTTTGTTTATATCTTTGATAAAATGTACATTTACAATCATATCTCTTTTTCCAAAAATCCTTTTTAACGATTATTTGCTTTTTACTTGCCGATAACTTTTCATAAGATGATGATAAACCTCACAAAAATATCAGCTAGATTCATAAGATCTTACACCTTATCTTACTAAATTTTGCACCATGAATCCCCTTACAACAAACCCCTTACCGAAACCTTATAGAATTTACGTCTCAGTTTCCATGTTTTTATTTCTAAGTAGATAAAGTATTTTTATTGTTTATTGATGGCATATTCTTTTTAAAACCCTATAGCCATATTTGATAATATCCGTTAACCATAGTTCTTGCTTACTTATATAATTTAAAAATAACCTGTCTACTTTGAGCGTGTTTAAATTTTGCCAAAAAATACAATAGCTACTAGAAATAATTTGCCTATTTATTGTAGATGTTTGTTACTTTACGAATTTGTACTACCGATAAACGAATGAATAAATAACCAAACTATGATATTGAAAACCAGTAGTTTCACTTATTTAGCTAAAACTACTAAAATACAACAAAAAGAAAAAAATGCCACGAGTGGGATCCAAGCCTGTGACTCGGGCTAAGATATGCTTTTCCAGTATAAGCTGCCGCTGTTATTCGGTTCTATTAAAATGTTAAGATGGTTCTATTTTGTCCTTTTGTTATTATGAAAAGGTATACCTACCACATTAAAGAACGATATTTATAGTCTACATGAATCGTCGTAGAAACAAAACTAATATTGCAAATTAGCTTTTCATTTGTTTACAATGATGCAACCCCATTAAATTTCTAACAAAAAACAACATTGAAATGCATGCATTATAGCTTAAAAACAGACTAATTATTTTAGTCTGTGTTTACATGCTTTTGTGTTCGTTTTGATATTGCAACTTTTGTCTTCAATTGTCGTTAGTGAAAATATTCAATATCATCATGAATTAACGAACAAGAAGGGTGCTATTTTATGCGTGTGTTTTTCCATGTAACATTAGATTACTCTCGGTAACACTACTCACTATTTACGAAAAACAAACCGTTTCCCTGACCAGCGCGTTATATTTCACGTTCCTAATACGTGGCCCGTAAATCAAGACGGGCACATCTGCCGGCGAAATAGAAAAATAACAATAAATATGGGGTATATTGTACCCGCCACACGGTGGCCGGGTTAACAAGATATATTGGGAATATGACGGTGTAGCTTATTGTCAATATTTTTGAAGCATGTATAATTTGCTTAAGTATTCGATCAGACTTCTGCAGTATATAGCTAGATAGAAGACTGAAGTAGGTTAACTCAGAGCATCGTATAAAAATATCTACTGTATATAATAGTCTATTGTAGTGTCCAAGCTAATATTGAAATTGATACAATTAAATAGGGCCGAGCGAACAATATGTATTCGTGCAGAGTTCTAGACCGAACTTGTGCAATTCTCTGGCTCCATATTTGACAAATTAAGATTGCAATGCAGCGAAGCAAAGAAGCGACTGGGCATGTTGCTGGCGTGCAATGATCTGGAGCCTTCGATCATATTGCATGGTGGTAGGGCACTTTGCGAATGCCCGCCTGGCTAGCTACCACCCTCAAGTTGAAAATCTGTCGCATCTGTAGCACCTAACGGTGTGTTCCGACAGCTGCCCTTGAGAGCCAGTAATTCTAGGTTAGTCTGAACAACATCTTCGACCACATCATCACTTACCATCAGGTGAGATAGTGGTCAAAGGCTAACCTATCAAGCATAAAAAAAAAGCAAGAGGGCTGGAACATTTGGGTTGCTTACAAGGACTTATAGGTTGCTGAAGTGTTTTCATTTTAGTAGCTTAGGTACACAGAGTTTGCCGGACTAAAGCCTACAGGGACTTCGTTTGCCTAGCCTACCTTATTGAACCTTTGTAAATCTTTGAGGTACTTACGTAGGTATCTATAAAATAACTTCATTCGATTAACGTTATTATAAGTAATATCTTTTTGCATGGTGGTAGGGCATTTCACGAATGCCCGCCTGACGCCAACCAGTAGCAACCTTGCCGCAAAGCGCTTAACGGTCTGTTCCAGAAGCTGTCCCTGAGAGCCAGGTCCGATTCTCAGACTCTTCGACCATATCATCACTTGCTATAAGATTGTAATAAAAAGCGATCGGCAATAATATATATAAAAATATTTATTGCGTATGCACAGTGGTTCAGTACTCAAAAAAACTGGTCAAAAATGACATATTTGTACATAGAGCAAAACATTTTGTTACAATTACCGTACAGTCCAATTAGCGCATGAATCCTCATGGCAGTCGATTCAATTATCTCTCATTACGAACTGCATAATGTAGTTAATTTTACATCTCTGCGGACATTAACGTCAATAACAATGACAATTTTATGTACGGTTCCTGTACATATATCCTGTCCTAGGTTGCTAGGCTGACCATATTATCGCTTAGCTTTAGTGTTTTTTTTATGCTTGTTAGGTTAGCCTTTGACCACTATGTCACCTGATGGTAAGTGATGATGTGGTTGAAGATGTTGTTCAGGCGAACCAAACTACTTGCTCTCAAGGACAGCTGCCAGACACACTTAGGTGCTTGGCGACAGATTTTCTACTTGAGGGTGGTAGCTAGCCAGGCGGGCATTCGCAAAATGCCCTACCACGATTGCCAACCTAAGACAACAACCGGGACCGACGGCTTAACGTGCCTTCCGAAGCACGGAAGTGCACAGTAGTATTGTCAGCAGCGGTCACCCATCCAACTCATGACCGCGGTGGACGTTGCTTAGCTTTGCTGATCGGTTCAGAATGGCTAAGCAAACTTCGCTACGAGCGCTTCAAAAAAAGGTGTTGATGGCACATTAAGATTAGCAAAGTAGGACATGTCAAGTTAATATTATTAGTAAATTATTCTTCAGATAGTGGATAAAGCCTACCGTGTACACCAACGAATAATATTCTAAGTGCAATGTAAATAATATTATGTACACGAGTATTATATTACATATTATACACGAGGGTAAGGAGTGGATCACATAAGGTTTTGTTATATTAATGACACGAAATCTTACATGGATAGGCTCAGGTTAAATAAGTCCACATGATTACCCGCAATTACTGTTCTGTTCTAAACACTTTACACTAAACGTAAATCTTACTGTATTTTACAAACGAAGTGCCTTGTAAAAATTTACAACTCAGCCTTAAAAACTAATGAGTGATTCATTTTAATAACATATGTAAGACCTTCCTGAGTTTCTTTATAGGTACGTTTTATATTTTCAACATCAAATAAAGAAAGCTTACCAACATTAAATATGGCAACTGTTTAAGCAACATCAAGAAGTTTTATTTCAAAGTTAATGAGGCATGACATTGCTAATTGAAGAACGAAAGATTTATTGCATTCATTATCCACGCATCAAATATTAAAAACTTGAGCAACATTGGTATCAAAGTATCCAACCAAGACAAACTTAATGACGAATAACATTTGGCAAAACCATGAACGCACAGTGGTAACACCAATTAAATAAGGCAGACAAAATCATCAAACGAACCCCAAATGAATTTGAATAAACCAAGTCACGTCCATCAAATAAGCAGTACTAACAAGCGGTGTATCGCTTGCACTGATTGTTAATTGATTAGATTAAAAATTTTGGCCAAATCCGAAGCCGTATTGTAACACTGGGGGCCGGCCCTAACGAATTAATTAGGTATTTTAATAGGTGCGGTGTCTTTTACAATTTCTATGTTGACAGTTGCAAAATCTACTGATTTTGTTATCTCTTTGGCATGTGAATTTTAAATTATAAATTTTTGTCTACCGTATGTGTTATATGTGTTTGTGTGGAGACATTTGGACGCCCTTTGTTTACATGTTAGAACAGTAAAGAAAGCAACAGGGAAATAATATTTCCAATTTATGTTCGAGAACTCGTTGCAAATTCAAATGCCAATATACCGTATATAAATCGTAGCATTCGGAGTGCATTTTCCTAAGTTGCCTACTAAATCTTTATTGCTTACGCGACTATATTTGAAACTCCAAATTTGTCCCCCAAAAACATTTTGACACCCTAAACGCCATGTTTTATTGTCTCGAATATTTTTATTTGAATACATGTATAGGTGGGAAGTGGGAAGGAAAACCGGGTTTGGAAATTGAGTTAAAATGACAGTGGCATACGTAGTGATTCGCCCCGTGGTCGTATTAGAGGCATTAGGGGCCAAAATTGGATTTGTTCTGGGGCGTTTTATTGGTACACTTGTTACGAATTTAGGAACAGTGTGCGAGTTAAAAAACCTCTTTGTCAAGGTGTCTGTTGTGGGGATGTTATAATAAGAGTAATTTAAGTGGATCAGTGCATTATTTACGGCTTGTTGTTCATCAATATGGTTATTACACACAATATAGTACCACACTTGATATCTTATCTGGTTTAATCTTTTCATCATTTTTAAGCATAGGAATGAGTGCTTTCGATTGACTCTCTTTGAGTATAAGTTTTATCGGTCTTAATTTTTGGCTTCAAAAATTCACCAGATTTTTCAAAACGTAATTTTTTCGGTGTTTTCCTAAGTATTAACTTACGTTAAATGACGTGTTTTATTGAATTAAATTAAGTATCTAACCGACAAATATGGGCAGATACAAATTGGCATACCATTACAATAAATAACCGATTATAATAGAGGTCGATTTAAGTTATCTGTAAAAATAACGCTCTTTAGGATTATATATCCATAAAATCAGTTTTTTTTTATCAAATATCCATCAAAAAGCCAATAAATCTCAGATCAAACACTTCCCCCAAACCGTCTTAAAAACCACATAAATATTTCCATACAAACACAATCAAGCACATGTGTATTGACTCACTAAAACAAACCTTTGTATTTTACGCAATAACGAATAGAATACGTGATATTTATTTGACGTTTTCTGGGCTTGTGAATCAGTCCCCGGGGCGTTTTTATTGCGTATACGCTTCGGTAGTCAATATTTTGTGATTTGTCGCTTTCCGTCTTAAAATATTTTTGACCAAAATACAAATTTCATACATTTTATCCACTGGGCTATCGCTTTTTGTCAAGAAAATAAGTGAGGTAGGTTTGCTGGAAGAGAACTCTTTTAGGCTCAACTTGTTTTTATTATCTCGCTAATCGATTAATTAATAGATATCATATAATTATGAAATATCATATTTATTGTGAAAGAAAATATTGTAATCTATTAGTGACACATCTATGGAATAAGATTCTTCATTGCACACAAACAGTAGAGAGATGACATTGCTAATTAAACATATTTAAGCATAAAAAGTGTACAAAGGCGAGCTGGTCCTAAACAAGACCAATCTCAGTCGTGAAGATTACCATTTGGCGTTATCTCGTTAATTCATAACAAACAGTCTAGTGGAAGTCGCACTAGAGCACAATCTCTTTATGAAAAGTATCTACTTCCAGCACAATTTAATTAAAGGATGAAATCCATAAATCATTCATTAACCGTCTTCAAAAAAAGGAGGAGTTCTCAACTCGTCTGTGTTTTTTTGTAGTCATCTTAATGATGGTTATAACTTAGATCTTCTGTTAGCCGTAACCGTGGTCCGTAATTTTGAACGTACAGGTTTGGTGAGTGGGTCCATATTTGCCATAAATAGAAGTAACTTCAACTGCGTTGACTAGAAAGCTAAGTTATCATTTCACCTCTTTGAAGCGCTCGTAGCCAAGTTTGCTTAGCCATTCTGAATCGATCAGCAAAGTTAAGCAAAGTCCGCCGTGGTCATGACTTGGATCGGTGACCGCTGGTGAAATTACTACTGAGCGCTTTCGTGCTTCGGAGGGCATGTTAAGCAGTCGGTCCCGGTTGTTGTCTTAAGATAGCAGTCGTTACAGCATGGTGGTAGGGCACTTTGTGAATGCCCGACTGGCTAGCTACCACCCTCGAGTTGAAAATCTGTCGCCAAGCACTTAACGGTGTGTTCCGGCAGCTGTCCTTGAGAGCCAGTAACTCTAGGTTAGCCTGAACAACATCCTCTAACACATCATCACTTACCATCAGGTGAGATAGTGGTCAAAGGCTAACCTATCAGGTATAAAAATAAAAAACCTGTCTGAAAAAAAGCTCGTATTTAACCTTCTTCTCTTATAGCACAGCGTGAGGAAAATTGAAATTTGATTCTTATGGAACATTGAATTTCACTTTTCTTATTGGTTCGCATTCGTGCTTCTAATAGATTAAGTTAGGAACACTACTAATAATTTATTGTCCATTTACACGAGTTTCCAGTAGGATTTCTTTTTTATAGGTGATATAAATAGTGTGTAACTCAGGACTAAAATATTTTGGCCTATATTGAAGTCCTTACCACGCTCATGATTCTTCTTTACGGGAATTCCATCGCTGTGCTCAGGATTCTACTTTTTTCTACTATAGGATACTTCGCTTCACTCTGAATTAAAAATAACGCCCTCGAGAATCAAAATTACATTTGGCTCTAGTAATACAAATATCTCACTATTAACAGCTCAAGGGAGGGGCCCAACACTAGATTTTTAATTAAAACCTTGATACCGTTACCCGTTCCACGACAACGGACGCAAAACAAAGTGGTATTTTCCCTTAGGTTTAAGATAAAGAAATGCCCATCAAGGAAAACACTTAGAAAGACCAGAAGCTCGAATTGATGTAAGAAGTTATTACTGGAATAATATTTAGTACACATACTGAAGCAGATCATATGAATCAATTCGTAGTGTCCAATTATAACAGCTATACTTGCAGCTTATCTGTTTTCAAAATCTGCCGCCAAGCACCTAACGGTGTGTTCCGGCAGCTGTCCTTGAGAGCCAGTAATTCTAGGTTAGCCTGAACAACATCTTCGACCACATCATCACTTACCATCAGGGGGGATAGTGGTCAAAGGCTAACCTATGAGGCATAAAAAATAAACTATCATTAATCAATTGTAAGTATTAAAAAACAATAATTTAATACCTTGTAAATCTTTCATTATGGGTTTGGTTTCGGTGAAATTTGGCATAGGCACAAAATACAGGTGTGCTCTGTGTCTGGGTGCGATACTCCATGACGTCTGCTAACCTTGGGGATTATGGCCAACCCCCCTTTAATGAGAGAGGCTGTGATCAGTAGTGGACAATCCGGTTGGTACAAGTACCCAGTTTAGTTTGTAGCCTGGAACACCTTTTAGAAATCGACAAGTGCGATTCTCTACATCTGTACATATATATGCGAGCTGGGTCTTCCCGAACTTTAACTACACCTTTTCAATTGATCGTGTCCCAACCCTCATTCTACTTATAGGGATCGCCATATTATATCACGATAGTTCACAAAAAAAAAATAAGACATGTATCATAATGTAAAAATAGGTTAAATGGTGCCGTTCCGCCTTCTGAAAGATGTTATCAAGCAGCAACAGCCTACAAGCACGTCGATGACGCCAATAGTCTCAGGAAGCGCCTTCGTTGCAATAATTGAATTTTATTACAATATACTTAGGGCCCATTTCACCAAAGTATGGTATATTATAGTTAATCTCTGCATAATCTAACCAGAATATACTAGAACTTTGTCACAATAAACATCCAAAGATGTTGCAGTATTTCGAAGTTACCATGGTATTAACTCGTAAGAAAATTGTCACCAAGCAGACGGCTTGTTTTATTTTTATTTATGGCTGTTAGACTAGTCTGTGACCACTATCTCACATTATGGTAAGTGATGATGTGGCCTAAGATGTTGTTCAGGCTAACCTAGAATTACTGGCTCCTACTTATTTCCTAAGGACTGAAGGAGATTTCATTTTTTCCACGTCAGGAGTCCAATAATATAAACATTAGTACTACGCACCAACATAAGTACGCTGCTACTTGGTTTATTGTCCTATGTAAGGTTAAATGTCTATAAAATGTTGATTGTTTAAGTGTAATGAAACCCTAAATTCGTGCCTTAGTCTTTGACGATAAAGTTTTGTACTGTAAAATATTTATATATTACGCCAAACAACGTAATATAAACATATATTGTAATAATCGTATTATATTGTATATAACACATTGTTAAAAGATGTTTAAAAGAATGGCCCCGAGTTTCTTGCCCATTCTTCTCGCAGTGGCTCTATAAAATTTTTTTTTGCTGAACGTGGCAGTACAAAGTAGAATATTTCAATATTAAAATTTGTGATTGACCTTCATAAGAGCGTCGCCTAAATTGAATAAATGATTTTGAATTTGAATTTGCCCGTATATACTTATCTCTGTGTCTAAACACTAACGTTTAGCAAGATATTTTTGGTATCATGTAATATGTGGCTAGTCTATAACAATCTACTGGTCTCGAATGTAATAACACTCTACACTATACCTAGGAATGCGCGAAAATTTTATCTTTAAATAAAATTTCCTTTAATTGAAAATTCCCTGTCTATCCCTACATTTTTACAATATGGCCCTGACTGTTTTGCTGTCTGTACCACGACAGAGGGCGACGTAACCGCATTACGAGCACAATGACTTGACGAAGGCAAATCTGATTTGGAACCCTCCTCTGTTATTTTAAACCGACAGTTCATTTTGCATAGTTTTGAGACCTGTCTTGTGGAGTAGTTTAAATATATTAGGGTTAGTTAGAGTTAGCTTGTTATATTTAGGGCCCGTTTCAGAATGTCCTATTAAAGTTTCGGGTTGCTATGCAACACATAAAATAACTGAATGATAAAAATGACAGTTGACATGCAGCGCGTTTCAAGCTTTAACCGATGGATAGGCTAAATCGATTACTGTGAAACGCAAAGATAGTGTTTTATTTATTAAATATGTTCTGGGTAGTAAAACCGGAACTTACTCGAACTTTCTGAAACAGGTCCTATATTAGGGTTAGTTAGAGTTAGTTTGTTACATATAGCTACCCAAGTCTTTCTTTATCTATCATATATATCCTTTAGCTTTGATGTATAATTCAATCAATTGGATTGTTTAATTATGATATTGTTTTTTTTTTATTCATGATAGGTTAGCCTTTTGACCACTATCTCACCTGATGGTAAGTGATGATGTGGTCGATGATGTTGATCAGGCTAACCTAGAATTACTGGCTCTCAAGGACAGCTGCCGGAACACACCATAAGGTGCTTGGCGATAGATTTTCTACTTGAGGGTGGTAGCTAGCCAGGCGGGCATTCGCAAAATGCCCTACCACCATGCTATAACGACTGCCTTCCTAAGACAACAACCGGGACCGACGGCTTAACGTGCCCTTCGAAGCACGGAAGCCCTCAGTAGTAATGTTAACAACGGTCACCCATCCAACTCATGACCGCGGCGGACGATGCTTAACTTTGCCTGATCGGTTCAGAATGGCTAAGCAAACTTCGCTACGAGCGCTTCCATTGATATCAGTTAATAATGATTTTGCCTCTATATATATATTACGTATTACCATCCCCCTTCATATTTTAGAAGAATCTATGTTTTGCCACAGGTTTCAGTCTAATGTAATAGGAGGAGAGGCTATTGCCGCTTACAGGGTTCAGTTCCAGATTTTATATTTTGTAAAAAACTATAAATATAGTCTGACCCCAAGGCAGTCTCAAAGAATTTGCATCCATAAGGGAAAAATATATAATAGTTATGCCGTCATATATGAGTTAATATGATATGATAATCATATCAAATATGATATTATTTTTCATCGTTTTATGAACCCAGTAGCTCAGAACAGGGCTGAAAAGTGTCGTAAGGTGAGGTGGGTAATCGTCAGCCTGAAGATGGACTCATACACATATTGAGGTATTAACTTGTCTTATTTGGTCAAGTGGTACGATCGTGAAGTTAATGATTTCGTTTATTGGAGTTTTATCACAAAACCATTTCAGTAATAGCCTGGTATATGAAACGGTGCTGGTAACTGGTAAAAGGCTAGAACCATATTACATGAGATTCTTTTTTGTACAGAAAAAAATCGCAAAATTTGTATTGGGCTTGTTTTTAGCATTGACTTTTTGAGCAGCAGTCTTGAATAAAGAATAGTACGGTTTCTTACCTTCCCATCAAATGATGATGAATGTCAACCAAGTTTAAATTATGCTCTTATTGAGCAGAAGCAACTGCTCACGGCGTGGTGTAAGAATTCCGTCCTAGCTTCTCAAAATGCTACTAAAATCAGGCTACTCAAACCTTAGACGTGGTCCGGGTTGCATTGAGCTACGAGCTGGAAACGAAGACCTATGAAGAGAAAGGAAGTATGTACCAACCTTTTAAAGCCTTACTCGATGGTGGCGGATCCCTACTCCACGGAGGATCTCCATGCCCAGAGAAGTCTCGTAACTTAAGGTAGCTGATCGTCAGTCTAATGATGGAAGCTTTATCCAACTGGCTGGTGATGGCAGCAGGGAGTGGCAGCATCTTCGCTAGCTCGTAGAACTCGTAGTTTTCTTTACCACGTCTAGAGCGAGCTGCGTCTCTACTCTTCTCTTTTCGGAGCTCGAGGATGCTGTGGAAGAAAAGAGATGGTTAGACCTACACGATTTGTAGTAGGTAGTATAAAATCTAAGGAGCTGAGGATTTCACCCAGAACAACAGCCGTAATGTTCACTGTTGAGCAAAATCCTATCCCATTAGAGGTAGATTTGCCATAATCGCCACGCTTGGCAGGCGTCTTGGGGAACGCAGTGTAACCTGTGTAACAGTTCTTCAGGAGGCCCTACTGCCCACCTTTTGTTATTTTTCCTTCGTCGCAGTCTTTGATATCCACAGGAAGATATGGGGAGTAGTTTAGTAGTTTGTAAGTAGCGTAAGTTTATAGTTTTGTGAGATATGGGGGTTTCAAACTATCCCTACACGTTGAATTTCACCCACTTCTTATATAGTTGTATTTGTAAGAAACAAGAGTGTAGTTCCTCACACTGATAAGGTTTAAGTTTAGTCTAGAATGGATTTAGATGCTGCTTTTCGATGAGACAATATAACTTCACCAAGGTTTTAGACTAGGGCCTGCCCTTTACCCTGCCTGATCGGCTGAAGGAGCCAAAGAGTAACTTTGGCTCCTTGAGCCGATTGCTTGCATTTGCCTAGGGAGAGAGATGCATTCTGGTATAAAGCATGCATTTTTAGTTTTTTTAAACCTTTTAAGTTACTTAGAGACCTGTTCATCATTTCTGGTTATGCCTGCGCACGGCATTTATAAACTACAGATGTGACCAGGTTCGCTACCTTTAGCATTTTTTTGTTGACATAAGTTTACAAATGGAGTATTCTAATAATTAATTATGAGTAAATATAATAAGGTATCATCTACGAATGGTATAATCATATAACTTAGGTAAAAGTAAAATGTAAAGTAATTTAAGTTAATATTAAGTTTATAACTCGGCCTATCTAGTAAATTACTCTTAAGTAATTATTTGATTAATAAATACTTGATTGGTATATATTAGAGAAACGAGCAATCAGTCAATCTTGCTAATGGCTTGGTACAGCATGTTCTGACCGTTAGGAACCGTTAATACTTTTAAATGCTTCTGAGAAGATTCCCTCAACTGTTTTTCTTACCTAGGTAGGATATCGATATCCTACATAGTAAATCATACTATAGCGGCGATCGGCCGTTCCCGCGACTGAAAGGATTGATTTTTTACGTCGTATACACAAGCTGTTTTAATAAAAATTCTATAACTGAATCGACAATAAAACTCCATATAATTATCGAAACTGTTCACAATATTTTACAAGAATCTGTTGAGTAATGCGACCTGGAGAGTAGAAAAGCTGGACATCCACTGCACGGACATACGAAAGCATTTTTATCCGATCTGAAACAGAGAGGCTTCAGTCGTACTTCGCGCTTTCTCGTCCAGTAAAATACAACACTATATTACTATGAAAAATGGATTCATTCCCATCGTCCGTTTCTCTGAAGTTTATCGGGTAGGTGTACACTGTTGGCCACTCCCCCTCTCCACCCACTACCGGTGGGTGTCGCTAATGAGGTTGTATATCTGTAGTATTTATGGATATGTTGAAGAGCCATTTGCATTTCGGCGATAACTTTGTTAGAGGCGGAATTTAATGTAAATGCGTTTCGTTCTGCGGCTTTATGCAAAGCAATAAAAAATATTCGTGGTGTGTTGTTTCAAGCAATGATAATTCGGAAGGTTTTACTTTTGTTCTGATAATTCAGAATATAATAAAAAAATTGATCAATTTATTTGTAAAAATCGATGCTGTTATAATTTTATGAAACGTTACCATCACAAACATACATAAATCAATTTCTGTAAATTTAAACTTAGATAAGTAACTTTAGAACAAAAAAACATTGTTTAACTTATACCTTTATCTATATCTAAAGGAACGATTTGTCTTGAGAACGTTTATATACATAGGAATATATATTTATGTTTAAAATATGTTTTTATAAGTCAAGCTAACGACCTTTCATGTGGCAAAAAAGATCAATAATTCAGTTATTTAAAAAATGTAATCACTTATTTATTGAATAATAAAAAAAAGTTAAAGAATTTGAACCCATTCATTCATTCATCAACATGGCATTCAGTGTACCTAGGTTGTTCCGAAAATAGTTAGACGCAAAATATATACTCTCTCTTTTTGCATGATAGGTACTATTTTGAGTTGACGACTGACTGCAATACAAATCTCTTTGGTGAAAATCATTAGCCGCCTAATAGTTTTCTAAATATTTTGCCGTCTCAAATCCGTCAGAGCATAGCCAAGCTAAAGGGGTGAGTGGACGCGGGTTCGAATCCCACACATGACTTAAATTTTTCCTCTCGTAAATTTGGAAATGTTTTTTTAGTTGCCAAGTTTTGAGACCAAAAACAAAACTCCGTGCACTTTACGGTCCTTCTTAAGCAAGCAGTAAAGTCGCAATTTTCAAATGGCCTTACTCAGGTGACAATAAAGTTTAAGACTCGTGGGATCCCGGGACAGGGTGTAATCGCGTTCGATCGTAAACTGGGACATCCCGGGAACGCTTACTTGGCACTGGGTAGCGCCCCTGGTAGTAAACCTGTGATGGGCACCTCCCTTAATGTTGTGCTCATTATGGTAGCCTGATGGGGAATGAGATTGGGTTTGTTGTTAATTAACTAAGATGTGCGATGATTTTACTTCTCTTTTCAGTTAAAAATAAAACATCTGTATTCTGACTAAATACTCTATTACAAATATTTTAAGGTTAACATGTGTTGTTTGATATTTTTATTTTTGCAATAACTTATTAATGAATAGATTCAGGCGTTACTTTACGGCAATCCATATTTAATAATAAATACTTTTAAAAGTATCCTAAAAAAACATTAAATAATATTTAAATAAAACACTTAAAAAGCATAATATTATATAGTGACAATTCCGCCTAATTTTCCTGTCATCTACGTGACGTCACAAACATCACGCAGCTTAACCGGAAGAATACCAATATATAGAATGATAATCTCGATCGTGCGCTCGGTGAGTCAAGACCTCCTGAAGATGCTTCGTTTAGAAGTGAAACTAGTCGGGTATTCTTCCGGTTAGGCTGCGTGATGTTTGTGACGTCACGTAGATGACAGGAAAATTAGGCGGAATTGTCACTAGATATATAATTTTATGCATTTTAAGTGTTTTATTTAAATATTATTTAATGTTTCTTAGGATACTTTTAAAAGTATTTATTATTAAATAACTTATTACATTACAAAATTACAATAAGACGAAAAATTCCGCACATAACTATAATTTCCCCTCTCGTTTAATTTTGTAATACATATTTTACATCGCTTCAACTTTTTTTACTTTGGGAGACCTTAATTTATAAATATCAAGTAAGAAACTATTGACTTTAAGTCAAAAGATTTCAATCAAAATCGATAGAAGTAAAGTTATAATTTACTTAAATCTTATTTTTTAAGATATGAAGTGATGATATGTACGATATGGTTGGAATATGATAGGCGACACGTCTGCTTATTGCAATTGCAGTGCCAGTTTTATGTGACACTGCACTGCGCTTCTAACTCCGAGACAGTTTTTAAAATTGCTGTTTGGTAAGTCGTTGACCACAACCTCACCTGGTGGTAAGTGACGGGAGTTAACAAGTTAAACCTAGGATTTCCTCATTTTATAAACTACGTAAAGATTTGAAACTGAAACTAGATACGTAAGTCATAAGTCAGTTAAAAAATATCTTATTACAAAATTACAAATTTGCGAGAGGAAAAATTTAAGTCATGTGAGGGATTCGAACCCGCGTCCATCCACGCCTTTAGCCGGTGTATGCAATATATTGTAATGTAATCCGCAGAGCATGCGTTATTGCAAACACAAAAATACTAAAAATATCTTATTAGCCTAGATTAGGTAATTGATATCTTAACGGCACTATTTGTTTATAAAAAGCACTTTCGATGATCTTAAAGTTACCCATAAATCGGACTACTTAAAGTTATCAGAATTCAACTACAGCCTGGGGACCAATAACATTAAAAATATAAAGAAAGTCCAAACCAACCCTTTCTAAATAAGATTTGGTTCTGCGATAAACGGAACTAAATTGTTAAAATATAAAACAACCGAACTATGGTACAGTCAATGAGAAAAGTGTAAGTAAACAGGCACCTTCGGTAAGCGAAACTTTAATGTCGAATCAGGTATATAAATTATTATATGGAGTATACAGAACTTGCTTTTATTAGAAAATTATTGTGTTTATGCTTGCTCTACAAGTAAGAATTGTGTTTAAACCACATGCAAACCTCACCTAAAACAAATTATCATAGCCTTGGGCTTTGCCAGGCCGGGAGTTTATTTAGAGAATTACTGGCTCTCAAAGACATCTGCCGGAACACACCGTTAGAAATCAGAATCATTTATTGACCGTAATAACGAAGAATGTTATTCTAGGCAAGTCAGTATACATGAAACATTTTTATATAATTATTTAAATATCTTAAGTCTATAATAAATAATGCACTGGTTACCTAATGTTTCCAATTGAAATAACTTAATAATAACTACATACAAGCAATCATATACATCGAAATATCAATTAGTGAAATTAATATGAAACAAGTCAATTAACTTATACAATTGTAATAAACAGATTACAATAATAATAAAAAAAAATTTGTGAAAAATATAAAATATAAGCAAATTATATATCAGCAAAATAAATTAAAAGGTTTGTCATCACATTGGAAGCAATATTTATTGAATAATTATAAATTGGTATATTAGTAGGTGCTTGGCGACAGATTTTCTACTTGAGGGTGGTCAATAGCCAGGTGGGCATTTGGAAAATGACCTTCCGCCATGCGGTAAGCCGCGGCGGGATTTGAATCATAGACCTGCTGCGCAGTCCATATCCAATGTCTTTGAGCCATCACTGCTTCAATAGTGATTATCTTTCGACATTTGTATGGAGTAGTGACTGTCCAGTTCACCCTTCACGAGTGAAAAATTTTATTTTTATTTATATTTTTGCGATTGAAAAAATATACGGTGATATAACAAGTTTTGCAGCATAATCAATTTTAAAGTTCTTGATCTAATACATGTTCCTTTATTTTGTTACCAGTAGTAAAATTTTACGAGAGAGAAAAAAATACATTACAATAGCATAATATTCAATCAAATTTCACTCCGCCTGTACTGACTTGATTTAATGTAAGGGTCACGTGGTCACCTAAATTGTGGGAGGGGTGGACATTGTTTAAAGTAACTTTAAAGTAGGGGTAGTTACCCCTGACTATTCAGCTGTTATCTTGACCGTTTGGTAAAATACTGGAAATAATCTGTAATAAGTTAAAGATTAAAAATTTATGACGATGAAACATAGTGTACCTACGAGTTAATATTGTGAAGGTGGGTAAGATTATTTTATTTTGTATTTTTCTAAATAATTTGATTGAATAATAACAAATATATTTCTAAAAGTATATTAAGTTTTTTTTATTTATTTGATTGTCCTTAGTCCTTATTTCACGACATTTCCTTAAAATCTAGGCAGAGCGGAAAGGATTTTTATAACCTAAATAATTGCGTATAAGTAACCTATGTAATACTTGACAAATGCGGCTGAGCCGGAGCAGACAGCGCCATCGCAACGTCAGTTACGCGCTGAGGCCCGTGCTCGTCGCTTCGCGCAATCGTAACTCCCAGACGAAGGACTTCAAAACAGTCCGAAACTGGTCGGAATCTTTCCGGTAAATATAACGCGGGTCCTAGCCGTTTAATAATAAGTTAATATGGATAAAACTCGCGATAGTTTTCAAAGTGAACTATGTAATACATTTTGTAAAAGCTGCCCTAGTTAGGTCTAAGGGCCCGTACATGAAAAATGTAAAACGATTTTGATCAAAGCTTCAATACTACATTATCAATCGTCATTCTTAGTACGTATTTGTTGGTTGTTTAGGTACATAACTGAACAAAATTCTTGATTAGTTTAGTTTTTGATAGACAACGTAACAAAAATTGATCTATAACTGACCACATGTATTTATATTTTGGATGAAAATATATTTATAGTCTACTCAATGAGTTCTAGACGATTACCCTCACATGCTAAGATATAAATATTTTTTTGTCCTTACAATGTATTGGAGGACCCTAAAAAAAAAAATGTAGTTATATCCGTCGTCTAATTTTCGTCTTTGGGTCAACGTTTTATATATAATATCTAAACTTCCTGTTTCTAAATCCGTTCAAGCTAAAGCTAAATACCCGTCTCCTAAGGACAGACTGACATACAGTGGAGTATCATTAAGAGGGCGCGGCAGCTCCGTTTTCCTCCATTACCATAAAATATAATATCCTAAAATACATTTTTATTAAGGAGTGTACTTTTATTAAAACCTTCTAGTATTTAGAAACAGTTTTCATTTAAACTCTTTGCTCTACTATAATATCTTTATAACCATAAAAATTCTTTAATTATTAGATACGCACCTATATAATTAATTCATAAAAATTGCAGAGATTTTATACACATGTAAGGCATTGCTGTCGTACTGCCGTTCTAATGACAGTCGAGAAGATGGCAAGAAGCCATTTTCTCGATAGATTAACATAATGCATAATTATGATTGCCTCTCACAATTGTTATGTAAAACAATTTTAGGTCATAGGTACCTATAGTTATATTATTTAATTCTATCAATATGAAATATTAAAAAACGATATCTTTATTTATCGATATTAGGCAGGTAAATCACAATTTTCTGACTTTCTAGCACACTAGCTGTCAAAGTCGTATTAAGTATATCGTTTTAAGTCGATGACATACATTTCAGTTTGCTTTTCATATAGTCTCAACATACACATCCAACATTACCTAACAAAACAAAACATTTTGTTATACCATAACTATTCCAGAGCTTTTTGTTCTGTCCAATTTTTATGACGGACTCTTCCATGACCGTCTTTAAGTGTCTCCGTACGTGTCCCGACACCCTGCTCACCTGGGAATCGAACCCGCAATACTGCACTCACATGTTGACCCTCCACTCACAACAGCATCACTCGTAAACCTACCCAAAGTACGAGCTACTTAGGTCCAAATTGCTGCAACGATCGCATCCATCAGTGGTCAGTGATGATTGGTTGAATTCGGACCCAAAACATCCTAAACAATGAAACTTATCAACGCATAGCCACCACTGTAACTTTCGTCGTAAAGCATATATTGGTGTGTATTTCAGATGGAAAAAAAGAAAATTTCTTGCAAATTGAAATAGTAGAAACTCGAATCGAACTCGGGGACTGCGATAAAAATGCGTCTTGCACGCAACGGTAGGTGTACTTACCGTTAATGTGTCCGGGCCAAATTGAGTTGCGACCGGGAAGGAAAATTAGCTGTCCTAAGGGACCAAGGTTATGACGGGACATATCTAGGGAGGTACGTATTGATTGCATTAACGAGAATGTATAGGATGTACGTAGTAGGAAGCTGTGGCTCAAGGATCGCGTACGTTAGTACAAACAAACTTAGTATTACCAATGTTCAAGACGGTGAAATTTCGCTTACTCCAAAGGCATACCTTGAGAATAATATCTTAATTAGTTTCTGGACAGTCAAAATTAATCGTTTTGTATAGGAGTTCCGTGTTTAACAAGAAAATAAATAATAATACAGAAAATTGGTATATCATATAAATAAAGCCCTAAATAAGATACCCCGTGTTGTGCCGAGTTAGATTTGCACCTCCCACCCCCATATCTTTCTATGGGAGTGGTAAGAGGCGACGAAGGCAAAAATACTAGGTGTGCAGCAGCACCTACTGAAAAACTGCTATCATAGACTGCGATCCCAAAGACGTCTGCCAAGCGTAGGGACTATGGTAAATCCCTCCTAATGGGGGGTTTATTGTTCGACAGTGGATGATGATGATGATGATATGTCTGCAACATTTCATATGATGAGATCCAAAAACTACGTTCCTAGTTCAAGTGCTACGAAGACTATCATAAGAGCATTAGACACAGAAAGAACATTTCATAGAGTAGATTATGTTTTGTATAGACACTCGTTAATTTTACGTTACAATAAAACTCGATAAGATTAAATTTAATAAACAACGCAATAAATAGGGAAATGTAATCTAGTACTTGGTAAAGAAAACTTGGTAACGTATTTCTTTTTATTGCACAATTTCCTCCATAAGCATCAACGAGCTTTCACATGAAATTCTTTGCCATGGTTTGATGAACTTTATTAGTTTGGTTACCTTCTGATTTCCTATTTCAAACCCATAACATATCTGTGATATAGGTAATATTGAATAGCACTTATATGGCTTACGTTGACGTATACCTGCTAGTGATATGAAGTGGAAGTGGGGTCTTAAACTGAGATTGAGAAAGAGACTGTGAAAGTGTGTGTGGGGGGGGGGGGCTGAATTCAGCAGTGGGCAATCCGACTAATACAGTACAGTAAAGTATACTTGTAACCTACACATCTAATCACCTAGCTGTATATATAGCTACTAACGAGATGTCAGATGACAAAGGCAAATCCCAACTAAAAGCAAATCTCCCCACGAGTTCAATCCATTCATCCAAGACATAATGGAGATTAACTTAGCCAGGTAGTGAATTAAACCACATCACCTTGATCACAGATTATGGTACAGTTACTATGTCTTTCAGTAAATTATATTGTCAATACAAGTGTTAAAAGGTCGACACCTATCAACCCTTCAAAGACCGCGCTGCGCTTAAATACCGCGGGTTATTATGCTCGGCACTTTAGACCATGGGAACGGTGGTACAGATTACTGTAACAGTTCAAGTAAATGTTGGTGCATTTTCTCCTTGAATGGGTTTAAGTCTAAACATTGATTGTTGCGGTCGGGTAACGGGCATAAAAGATAATGGTTTGGTATAAAAGAGTTTGCAGCTTCTGTTTTATATTCATTCGGCATTAGGTGTAAATTTGTTGTTGTTCTGGGTAGTTTGATTCAAATCTTTTTAGTGATATTATTTTGAATTTAATGTTGAAAAAGTTTATACTTTTAGCGTCAGCTTCTGTATTTCAATTTAAAGTAACGATAATTCATTATTCATTTTTATAACATTCATTAATACTTAATTAACTTTGTATGGAGTTAACTTTTAGCCAACACATGATAAGCTGACGTGCTAGTGAATAACCTGTATAGCATTTTATTTAAATGCTATACAGGCATCCATTGTTGTGTACCAATGGTCGCGTTTACTTGAATAGTTTATTGTGTCAAATACCTATGCCATATTTTGTTTCAAATTAATTATTTACTTAAATTATAGTAACGTTTCTTCATCAACAATCTGTACTTTGAAAAGAGTCTGAACATTGTTTAAACTAGCGTTGACACATGCTGAGTTGTCATATAAGTTGACATATACAATAACATGGGCTTTTTTGTATAAGAAAGTCCGCTGGATGTCATTTGTATTTGTATTTGTTTATTCAGTGAAAAATATGTCATCTCTTTCAAATTCCAAAAAATCTTCTTATAATAAAAAATCACTAACTACAGTAGTGTGAGAATTGTAACAAAATTAACCCTAAATAACGACCAAGCTACTGCAACCTTGAGGTGCCTTAAAGAAGTATCACACCCCTTGCAGTTTCGCATCAAATATGACACATTACATTGTCAACACGGAGTGGTTATGTCACTATTAAATGCGTACTTGAGTTTTCTATAGACATATTATGGGTTTCACGGGTTATTATATTTTATGAATTATTGTCGCATAAAGCGAAAAGAACCCACTTAAGTTGGGTTATATTGGAACTTCGGGATAAGTACTTGAGCTTGGGTATTTAAACGAAAGGTATAAAAGTTTAAATATGATTGTTACAGTTCCTTTAATACATTTTATAATATATTTTTTAAGTTCTTTCTGGACTGTTCTATATGCTCACGGAGATATGTTCATGGTGCAGTAATGTTGAATCTACAAATAATAAACTGTAGTGTGGTGTTGATATGCATAACGCACATAATAAGCATCTTGAGTCACCTCGTAACCACGATCACTGTACTGTTTGAAACGTTGGGATAAAAATAATGATATATATACGCGATTTAAACCGTTTAAAGTTGTTTAATTACTATGTGTAACAATCGCGAAAACCTAAGACAACATTAAGATGAAATGTGCTCCAAATTTGACGATTCGTCATTCAAAACTAGACCTTTAAAAACGGGTAATTGATGATTTATTTTTTGTATACTAACAGTTCATAAAATACTTTATCCGACGTTGGGCCCCGAAACACGATTAAACAAATTTGGCTCGATAGAAAAAAATCGTAAACTTTCCTAAAAAACACCCATTTTGACGTTCCCGACTATGGAATGAATCAACTGCATTCAGTTTCTATTGAACATAGTGCTTTTATTACCTAGTTAACTTGTAACTGGTATACACTTCCAACTAAAATAAAACCAAGTAGGGTTGGTAACTGACGGGCCATTTCACTACAGCAAAAACATAAAATGTGCAGGGAAAGCTATTGATTTCATGAGAGAAATTATTTAGGTAGACTTATCATAAGTACCTAGTGTGAGAACGTATACCTAGTATATAATATCAATAACTTAACTTAATGTCGTCTGCAATAATCTACAGATAAATCTTTCTATATAATACAAAACAAATTTCAATCTTAATAAAGCTAAAGGTCACAATATGAAAGCTCGAAAGATGATACTTGCGATGTATTAAATCTACAAAGATCATACATTTATGATATCAATAATCCTGAGCGTAATAAGTCCATGACATTTTCATTTCCTTAGTCAAATATTGCGAACTGAGTCACCCCTCCGTATTAATTCCCTGAGTATAATAGTCGTTACGGTGTTTAGTCGGACTAATTTCCTAATATTAGTTTGTAGGCGTTAGATGTTCCATAAATCATATATAACAGGTAGGGTAAAAATGACCTTGATTTATTCTATATATAAGTTTTACTTCTCCGTGAACTGAGAACTTGCGTTGTATTCATTTTCATAAATTAGCCTAGGTATAAAGAAAATGTACATAGTAAAATCAAACAGTTTTTTTTTCTCGTATGCGTAAATTGAACTTTTGCATATGATAGCTACACACTAGACCTTTCACCTTGATAATTTCAACCCTTTTTTAAGACCTTGTATTTGCATCGTACGGCCGACTTAGCACATACTAATTACTACAATTAATTATATATTTATCAGTTTCTTAAAAATGGCACAGACATAAAGTACATAAGGCAATTTGGAATTTTCAGTACTTCGTCTAAATTGTGAAAGTATGATTAATTATGAACAGGCAGGTACAAGTAAGATTAGAAGATATTTGATTTTATAAGAATCATATTTCTTCGCCTTACCCATAGCCAATTAAGTTGGCCTTGTCGTTATAATATGTTTTCTCTATCTGTTGGACAATATTATATTGTTGTTAGAAAACATACATAACAAACCAAGACAATATAATGATATATTAAAAGTTATTATTTAGTTAAAAACACTCACAAAATACACAAATAATCGGGAATTGCTGGAAATTTGAGTTCCATCCAGAACAACAAACATACAGACAAACAAAAATAAAATCGTGGTTATAATGCTTTCGCTAACAACACACACGACACTTTATAGAATTTATACCACGAGTGCGTGTGAATGCTAAGTTTGAATTTAAAATAAAATGGTAGTGGGTAAAGACCTTAATGGGATGATCATGGATTATAGTTTAGAATAAATGGCACCAAAGTATTCATATATTTTGAATAATTTTCGTTCTTTTTTTTAAATTTTGCAATTAGAGTTATTTTTCATTGCAAAAAAAAATTATTACGATCGAAAAAAAAAAAATATCATGTGATATTTTTTTTTCTTCGAAAAATATTAAGAATTTTTTGCGGGATTAAAAATTGAGAAATTTTTCCTCTCGTAAATTTGTAATTCTATAATGTAATCCGCAAAGCATGCGTTATTGCAAACATACAAATATAAAAAAAAAAACTTTCCATTGGCTTATCTGGGATTCTATATTTTGGTGTGGTTTTATTTGACTAGGGTTGAATACTGATATAAAATATGTCCAATGATTTTGATCTTAGCGTACTATTCTATCACCTGTGTGTATTCAACAGCCTTAAAAATAGTACCATCAACTCGTATGCCAACTCACGCTTGCTTACATCTTATTTTCACACAAAAGCGTGTAACTGAGCGTCAATTTATTTGAATGCCAGTGACCGTGGGGTCTGCAGGACCCCAGGGAGACGACGGTTGACTAAACTTGGCTAACTCAGGGGCTACTGTGTCCGCTTTTAAAGAAAGCTACCTAACCCCGCTGGGGTGTGAATGTCTTTGAGAATCAACTCTTTGAAGAGTGAAAAGTTATGCTGAGATACTTAAGTATGTAGATAAATCGAGTATGAAAATGCCAAGTATGTTTTTTTGCTTTGAAAGAATGATCACTAAAGTATACGTACATGTGAATATAGAATTGAATTCAAGATTTCTTTAGATTAAATTTAGATAATTCTAAACATCTTAACTATAACTAAGTGCAATTTTTGCTTCTTTGTGACGTTAACAATATATCATATTTTTATCATACCTACCTATTTTAGGTGAGTACATTACATGTATCATATCATAGTATTAATTAATTATCTTTTTTTAAATGAGTAGTTAGGGAAGATGCATCTGCCCATCTGATATTAGGTGGTAACCTCTTCATATACCCAATAGAAGCATTTTGTCACAATTAACGAAATGCACTGCGCCCAATATCCTGAGACATTCAGCTGGACAAGCTGGTCTCAAGGACTGCTCCGGAACACACGGTCAGGCGTTTGCGGTGCTTGGCGACAGATTTTCTACTAGAACAGAACCGATTTTCTACGTCTATCTACCAATATTGTTATCCCAATAGTTAAGTATATTAGGTAGAAACTTATGTTCTATATATTTTTTTTTTTTTTTTTTTTTTTTTAATTTTAAATCTACACTCCACAGACTCCAGGGTCTGTGACTTTTTTTAACTATGACATAATTTATTAGTAAGCAAGAAATATTAAATAGGAAACATGCAACATTCCAAGGGGGAACAGTGTTAAAAGTTTTTTTTTCTTTTTTTTCCGTTAATGTCATTAGCACCAGCATCCAGAGCAGACCAGTATCCTCTATAATTATATTCGTAACAAGGAGTTTCCATAACCTTCTTTAAATTACTGATATAAAACCTTATTACTTCTTTCAAAACATGCAATCTTCCATGAGAATAAGCAATTGATAAATGACATGCCGGAGACGAAATGGTGTGTCCAAGCGGAGGTCACGTTGTGGACTATAGTGTCAAAGGTGTTGACCGTACGACGCTTGCTCGGTTTTGATACTTGACGAATTTAGGGGTTACTAGGTGCATTTTTTATTTATTTATTTAGTGGACCGTTCTTTCCATATAACTTTCTTATCACGCTGTTCTTCTCTCTTTTTATGTTCATAACTAAATCCTTTATCTCAGCATTTATTCACCTTAGACTCTTCTTTCGCCATACTCAACTTTTGGTGTATCAAAAGTTGAGTATGGCGAAAGATTTAAGGTGTAATAGTAATTACACCTTAAATGATATATCGGGAAAAAATATCAACATAATAAAAATACGTGTGTCGTTTAAAAGCGTCGAAATAGTAATACGTAGAACACAATAATAACATACAGTCTCATAACTGAAGAATTAAATTTAAATATTCATGATAAACGGGTAAATATATATTTGTATATACAAAGCTAAGTATCAAGACCTTTTACTCTACAACATAACTAATCACAAGGGTACATTCTCCGGAGACAAGCTACCCTTGAGATGAGGCTAATATGACTAGGCGACTTTCCTCACGACACAGTCTACACACTCATTAATCACCTTTCGCTTCACAGAAATAAGAGCTATTTCGGCCAGAACTTCTGATGTGGATATCACTCAATAGTTTTTCTTCATGTTACGTCTAGGAAATAGGGTTCATTTTCGCAGACAGTTTTCGGAAATAGTTTAAATGCTATTAAGAAAGGTGACAAGGATTTTTAAGAATAAGTTCATCTTGAAGGCAGCTCCTAACACTCGTGAGGTCGATACGGGAAGTCAAATTTGATGTATTCTTTAATAGGTATATTACCAGCTACTTTTCCAAGTAGGGTTAAAATCGGACGGAGCCGCCAACCGAAGCCAAATACTTTTACTTTCACGACTGCCCAAAAACAGGAGTGTTATGCTTTCAGGGTTTATGTATGTTTGTGAGTTTCTTTATTCCACCATAACTGCTAAACGGCTCAAGCGATTTTAATGTATAATATATCATTAGATTCTTTTTTCGTCTTGCTAGCGCGGGTAACACTAGGTACATAAAAAGTAAAATGAACAAACTGGCTGCGACGCCATTTTGTGATATAATTTTTTTTCTCCCAAACCCATCGAGTGTCAAATGAATCAAAGATATCAAAATGAATACTCCGAAACGAATCCATAAATATATATAACTTGCAGTTTTAATTTGGATGTAACGATTATATGCTTCATAAAAAGAAAAAAATTGCAGTCGGGTTTTTTTATTTTTAATTAATTTATACTTGCTTATGGTATGGTGACGGTACAATCACGTTACCCACCTGACGTTCTCTGCCTATAACAGACACATTTCATCACAAGTGCGAACTGCACCGCACCACCACATACAGTTGTTAAGCCTCATGTGCTTGTCATTACCGGTTCTCAAGGACTGCTGCCAGTACACACGATTAAGTGTTTGGCGACAGATTTTAACTTGAGGGTAGTTAGCTAGGCGAGCATTCGCAAAATGTCATTTAACTATGCGGTGACGGCAAGCTGGTGCTGGACATCGAACCATGGACCTACGGCATGCAGACCATAGCTAGTACCGCTCGGCTATCTTATGTAGTTAGAGAAACTATATTTTACTGGCCGCCTACAAGCAGAGAAAATAAAAAAACTTTTATCTAATTATAGAAAATAGAATTTCATAAACCATACTTAATAAAATATAAAATCCTAACTGTTGCATCTCTACATCTTAGAAACTTGTAATTTCGTCAAAAAATACCCAGAATATTTCAAAAAACTTTCAGACAAACCACTCAATTACCCGCTCAGGTTTAAACATAAACTAGAAATACCTAAGTGCAGATTATTAATGCAAAGTAGTGGTCCCCATGCTATGGCCATAAAAATATTTAATAAATTACCGGACGAATTAAAGACTGATGAAAATGAACAAGACCTTACTAAAAAACTTATTTATAGAAACATTTTATGATACCCTAGAACAATACTTATGTGACAAATATTTATAGAAAAAAAAAACGGGCAGCTCCACACTAAGTTGCCATACCCAAACTTGGGTCATTATGTAGTGTTGTGTAAGTAGTTATTAAGATAACTAAATAATATGCAATAAGTGATTTGATTTGATCCTCTTTTTTAGAATGTAGATTCACTCGTTAGCACATACGCTTCTGAATTCGGGCACATATGATATGAGATATGAGTGAAGTTCAATTATTATCTTTATCTATGATGTGCAAGTATTAATCCTTAGGTACATATCGGTACTCGTATCTAATTCATAACAATATAAATGTATTGTTGTCTTGTAAATATATTCACAGGCGTCCCCCAGCGGTTAGGTATGATATGAGCAGGTTTTTTCTTAACACTTAGATGCAATAAAACATTATATACCTAAAAAAAAAACATAAAAAAAATATATAGGTACATTTTTATTTGTGTAGGTATGTTCATAATTTGTCCACAATTCCTAAATAATATTTAGTCATACCGTTATTTCTGTGGATAAAGTTTTAATTCCAGAGAAATACCGTACATCGTATGTTTTTCTCCCTATTTCTATCTGTAGTTTAGTCATGAAATAATTACTATGCGTATACCTGCTTACGTGAAAACTCTCTTGAAAAATGCACCCTGTATATACTCAGATCAGAGCAAAGCTCAGATTACCACCAAAGTCCGTAAATTAATTTCCAACCACTGATATTCTGCTCGACAAAACAAAAGCTTTTTTATTTCATCCATACATTTTCTGTGCATTGCAAAAGTCTGCACAGTGGTACATTGCATCGAAATTTTCTGGACAAAATAAATAAAGGCGATTGCGCACTTGTCCCTTGGGCCCAGTGGAACGAACGATTTGCGCGCTGCCCAAATTGCCGCTCTTTAGGCGGACTTTAATAATCACGTCATATCCAATTTTCCTTGGATATGTGCACTGAATACGAATGAATGCTGATTGAATGTTGCAGTGTTTGTTAGTGATGAGCTGGTGCTAAATTGTTAATTATGTTGGGTAGTTGAAGCGTGAAATTTCTGACTTACTGTGGTTTGGAGCGTGAAGTTTATAGCTCAATCAATTGAAGCTAGACTTAACTAAGGAATAGGATGGAGATATCTTATTGCACATGCGTGTGAGCGAAGTAGAACTACATGATTTTAAAATAGCATGAGCAATTTTTTTAGCATTTGAAATTTTTTAATTTGCATTGCAAATGAAAAAAAAACTTTAAGTATTACATTATGTGGTTGGTACATAATAATCAAAAAGAAAATTTGTATTGATACGATTTACTATAATAAAACAAAAGATGATGGGGCGAGCTATATTCATGATTTTTTTTCTATACATAAAATTGATGGAAAAAGGGTTTTTCAGATGAGCATTGAGTTTGAATCCTTTAGAATTTTACGAATTTCATTCATATCTGTAAGACGTTTTTGCCTTATTCTCTTTCAATTGGCCTTTTGTAGACACTTCATCCTAACTTCCAAGAGTGTTTTCAAGTAAAGTAAGGTTATGTTGTCTTAGGTTTTCGCGATTAATAAACATAGTAATTAAACAACTTTAAACGGTTTAAATCGCGTATATTTATCATTATTTTTGTCCCGACGTTTCAAACACTTTGCAGTGATCGTGGTCACGGAGTGACTACGAGTGACACAATGACAGATTTTCTAAAAGGCCCAGATTCAAATACATGATTGCCCAGAAAAAGAGTATTATCATGCCTTTAATTTCCTGAGAGGGTATTTGGACGTGTTTAATATAAACAACTAAACATATAAACAACAGATAAAAGGCCGGATTTTTCTACGAAATATCAAAACAAAACAAAGCGCACTTTTCTTAGACAAAAAAGTTCATATTTCCTAAGAATAATACATCTCATAGATGCTATCACCGCACCCCAGTGGTTCGTTCTCCCGTTGCCGTGGACAAAAAATGACCAATCTACTAGACGCGTCGATACGGGCATGACTAATAGTCACCCACCGGTTAGCAAATTGCCTGCCAAAACGGTAGCGATGCTGGAAAATTATATCATTCATAAATGCAATGTTAGGATTTAGGAATATATGCGTTTAGATGAATATGGTGATGAAGGGATTTGTTGGCCCCATCCGATGGTGGTTTTGGACAAATGTTTGTACTTATCATTGTCCTGGTATCACTGTTCTTTAATATTAAAGTGAATGTATTAATATTTGTTGGCAATATTTATTTGAAATAATTAAATGATAGAGGTTGGCTACGGCTTAATGGCATGAAGAACAATTATGCAGTCATTATTGGTGATATTTTTTACAAATTACCTTTAAGTAATGAAGTTATTAAATACCTTTCAAGGTCCAGGATTTTTATGTAAGTGAAGAAACTTAAACAAATTATATTAAATTATTTTTTAATAAGGAATGATCAATTTGTTACGATGGGGTACCAGGATACAATGTCATCCCCCTCCCCCAATCTGTTCCCGCAGGTGTCGTAAGAGGCGGCTAAGGGATAAACACCGGAAGGTGGCCAGCAACGCTTTCTGAGGAACTATTATCTGATACCGCGATCCCTAAGACGCCTGCCAAGCGTAGGAATTATGGCAAACCCCTCCTTAATTGGCAGGCTGTGTTCAGCATAGGACAATCCGACTACAATACAGTAAAGTGTATGTGTTCAGTGTCTGAAAATGTGCCCGGTCATGAAAAACCTCGTTCACACATATATTTTTTTACAAAATTGGTGCACACTTTTTTAGACTATCACGGTTTTGATCATAAATATATTTATCACTTACGGGATTTAATAAATATCGGGAGCACAAAAATAAAAATCGCCATGGTACAAATCCCGTAAGTGATAAAAATATTTATACTGGTGCAGTTTTGTAATATCATAATTAATATTATTCATACTTATTCAATGTAATATATTCTATTCCTATATATTATTGGTATAAGTGACAGCTGTATTTTTATTTGATTTTTACAACCAACGCAAAGCCAAATGGACTTTTCTCACACCATTTTAATAAAAAGTAAAACATTTTGGTTTTTAGTTATGTCTGAGCCGAAGGATTTTCTCCTAAATTGCATCGAATTGTAACAAAACTAGCATTACCCAAAATTAGCAACACAAAGAGTCGTTCCTGCATTCGCAGCCAATTGAACGAAGGAAATAATAGTTATTTGCAATAATCGACGAAGGGACGCCTGATTGCGCCCCGGGCGGGAACCTACAACCAATTCTTAGCTTTTTGTTAAGCTTTTATTTTTGTCAAGATATTGTATTTGACAATTCTAACATTATTTGTTTTAATAAAATAAACATAAGTGTTAATTCAGTTCTACCGTTTATTGAACAGACCTATGCGTTTTGTCCGCTACAAGTGTCTAAGCGACACATTGTAAAGATATATGCACCATATTTCTCAGTTTTATTTGACTATATTAAAATTGGTAAGCATTTGAAGAAGAAGAAGACAGTTATTCATTTTACTTTGTATTTGAAGGCTCCAAGATTATAATTTGTGGAGAAGCTGAGATATTGCTTGTAAGGTGTTTTTTTACACAAAACTTTTAATACATTTTGTAGCATTTTGAATGACTATTCCTCTATAGCTGGCTCCAAAGTTCCATAATTGGTTTTCTCTTTATCCATTTCAGCATACAATTTTGTTACAAATATTTTGTTCTTCTAATTTGTTTTCGAGAAAAAAAACTAATTTCGGGCACTTAAGTATACATAAATAGTTTAACCCTGAAAGTTTTGAGGTGTATTTCAGTACTAAGCCATTGCTTTCTTAGACCTATTTATCAACAGATCAAAAAAATCAGGAGGTTCTTAATTCAGTTGTAGTTTAAATCAATTCTTCGTCACTCCCTGTTTGCGGTACATAGCAATTTTGTCCATCGAATCATTCAATTACTATTTTTTATATTATTGTATTTATATTATTATCAGTGAACAAATTTAGTGAAAAAATATATGTAAAGAAACAAAACATTGTCACACCATTTGTTTTTTGTTGGAACTGTATTTGAATCACCGTCACCCCGTGGGGTGCTGGGCTAGAACTGCCCCTCCCCATATCATCCCGTGGGTGTCGTAAGAGGCGACTAAGGGAAAAATACTGGAAGGCGGGCAGCAGCGCCTTCCAAAGAACTGCCAACTTACACTGCGATCCCCAAGACGCCTGCCAAGCGTGGGGATTATGGCAAATACCCTCTTAATAGGCGAGGCTGTGTTCAGGAGTGGACGATCCAGCTGTTACAGTGCAGTATTTGAATGCTATAACAACTCTGCAATATTGTACCTAAAACTTTAGCAAATAAATATTCATTCCTTAATTAATTCATTCATAGCTTCGTTCAAAAAAATATAATAGATATACCTTGTGAATCTACTTCAGATATTCGATTATATAGAGCTCCCATCTAATTAATGCTAAACCACCATGGCGGACGTCAAGATCTCAACCCTTACCCTGCCAAATCAACCCTAAAAGAAGGCATTAAAACAACAGGGGTCACTACAAAAGTCCATTGATGAGGTAAAGGGGGGCCATAATAGATCATTTTCGGGACACTTGTCCTGTGTTCAATCCGAGGCTGACCGTTTGATCGATTGTTGGACTGCGCACCCTATCGGTATAGGATTGGAATGTCTAATACATTCTTAATTCTTTCCAGATGAAGTTTACCGCTACTAGTCTACGTGAGTTGTGACATGCTGCTAATTTGGAGCATGCTTATGTTACTTGGCTGAAACTTTAGTTCCATCTGTCTTACTTACTGTACCAGTTGGATTGTCTACTGCTTAGTACAGCCTCACGATTTACGGGATTTTCCATAATCCCCACACTTGACAGGCGTCTTGGGATCGCAGTGCAAGATATCAGTTTCGCAGAAGGCTTCCGGTATTTTTCTATCAGTTGAGGAGATGATGATTACAGGTGACATTCTAGCCCGGCATCTCATCTTACTTATTCACTGTTTTTTTTAAGCTTTCAAATCAAGTATTGCCACCGCTGTTTTATAAATTTCCAATGATTGAATTAACGAAAAATGTTAACCATATTGTTATCAAACCTGCTCACAAAACTTCACGAGTATCGGTTGAGAAATGCGATCAGTACTTACAGGAGAACAAGCGAACATCCGGAATCCCTACATATACGAATGCATTTTTGCCAAAACTGAGATGGAGACGCTTCGCTCGTGCTTCGCGCTCGCTCGTTTAAATAAAAGTAATTATACGTGTATCAGAAATCAGAAGCTAGATAGCTGTCTATTACGTTAAGGTAGATATAAAATTATCAAACTTCACTTTCGTCAAAAAAAACATAATACTCGAAATAAATCCGTCCTCAAAAGCGTCCGACACCGATTACAAGAAACTGGTCATTATCCGTCATTATAGAATCGAATCAATGTTAAAAATCGATTTTTCAAAAAACATCAATCGATTTACGTCTGCGGTTTACTTAATCTTTTTATTGGGTAACTTTTTTTATTAATTTTACAAGTGCTTCGGTCGAAATCAAGTGTTATTTTATTGTTTTGAAAGTAGATGTTTTACTGGTGGATTCAAATCGATTCTCAATTGCAATGAATGAGACTCAGTTTACCTTTCGGAAGCTGCAAATAACCCCTTGCTCTATTTTTTCAATATCTTGTTTCTTTTTTCCTTAAACCTCGTTGATTTTTTAATCAGTACTTAATGTTAATTTAAACTTTAAATAACTTAAATTAACTCTGTCTGTCTGTCTGTTACGCTTTCACGCCAAAACTACTGGACCGATTTGAATGAAATTTGGTATGGAAATAGTTTGAGACCTGGGAAAAACATGGGATAGTTTTGGATGCGCAAAAAGAGGCTAATGTTTTTGCGTGATAACCGACATACGCACGGGCGGAGCCGCGCCCGGAAAGCTAGTCACCAAATAATTAGTGACTATCCCTAAAAACAAACACAACCTATATTAAGAACGAATGTTGTTAAAAGTTCATTTGTTATAAATTTGGACCGTTCACATTTTATATGGTTGGTATTTTTTTCTGATGATTGATTAACTGGACCTTAGGTTTAACTAGTCAACATCTACCAATTTCCTTTCCGTTACCCTTTGATGTACCTACAGTATAAGTACCAGAGCACAGATAACATGCTAATATCTCTGCTCATATTACTGTACTATTGCTTGTATATAGTCAAGTTTAGTAAAGCTATCTATCCAAGTCTGATTCGTTTGTTGTTTTCTTTATATATATACAGCTTGGTTATTACCGTCAACGCATTTTTGAAATCTTTGGTGTTACGGCTGTCCATGGGTCATCACTTATCACCAGGTGATAAGCTGGCTCAGATAAAGTTGTTTATCGTCTTGTTCTATTACCATATTTTCAACATCATTTTCTCTCTACTTCTTCTGGTGCCCCTCCATTACTGGAGGTTGGCCGTCAGCTCAGCGACCTTATACTTATCCTGTTTCTCTACTGTATTTCAGTTATCATTGTCTTGGTTTTGTTAAGGTTCCTTCCTATTTAAACCTGCCTCAGGGAATTTTCGATTCATTCGTTGAAGCACAAGTCGCGAGTTGTCGAATAATACTATGTAATCTACAAGCCTCGTTGGGCTATGTGCACATCATACTTGTACTTAAATAATTCCAGTTTTGCTTTTTTACAGCATCTTTTTAGAACCAAAATTAAACATTTTGGGGATTATGTATCTACGTCTAATGCCTCTTTTAATGTTATAAATTCAGGTATTGACTTTAATCGTTGCATTCCTGTAAATATTCGCCTCTTTAAGTCATTTCTTAATGTCATCAACTGCGCATGTTTCCTTATTACTGACAAAGGTTTTTAAAAATCTACGAAAGATACAATTTGGTTAGCTTTTCAATACTTTTCATATCCTTTGTACTAAGTTTAGTTTACAATCAAAGTATGTCAATGTACTTTTCTATCAGTATCTTCGTAATCGGTGCAATGTGATTCATTTTTATATATCCTCTCATATAACTGGCTTGTTCTTTGGGCTGGTAGAAGTCATGAATTTCCTATAGGGAAAGATATCACGAACAAATAGTTTGTAAATTTGGTTCAGAATCATGAGTTTTTATTCATTGAAATCCATTACATTCTGGTATATATATATATATATATATATATATTCTGGTATATATATATATATATATTCTTTATTTTTGTGGTTGTCTCATTTCACCGAAACAGGTAAAATTAGTCCATTAGGTAGACTGCCGCCAGCTTATCCATGCGCATCATAATATATAATGATAACAATAGAATTTCATTCATAAAATGGACGATATCGTCCACGGGTATGCCAAGGGGTAGGAAGCACGAGGATCCAGTGGTTACAAGTGGCCAATAACCGTTTAATGTGGCGTTCTAAGTGAAAAGCATTTAACCCTTTTATTCAGCAGCGTTATCACAATACCACTTTCCCAGTCTTTTGGAATGTCACCTTCATGATGTTTTTATATACACACAAGTTGATATCATCAGAAGATTCGTAGTGCTCGGAGAGCCAGAGAAATATTGCCCTTAGATAAGACAGTGAAGAACGTTTTTTTAAGAAAGTCTACATAATCGCAAAAGACCTGTTAAGATACCCATGTAACGATCGCAAATGAGAAGGAAGGATGACATCAGGAAAGTTGCTATTCTATCCAAACCTGGAGATATAACGAGTTAAGGAGCTTTTTTAAAATGGTTGAAAATGCCAAAAGAAAAAAGCTACCTACACAGGTAAACGATACGACTACTATTGAATTATAAAACGGTCAAAAAACCAAACTTTTATAACTAAATTGAGTGATCACGATCCGCAGATGCTAAATGGCAACACTTTCAATCAGAATATTAGTCAAATATGATCATCAGAATTGAAATAAGTAGCTAAGTACTTACTTCTTCATCCGTAAAAAATTGTACGTGATTCCTCAAATAGTTTTGATAAGCCCAATAAATGTATCACTTGAATAAATAAAATAAATCATCGTAATATTACTTTTCGATGCGAGTTGTTCAATATTTTTACCGTCTAATATCAAAGTTGGTCTGTCGGGATAAAAACTTCAATAGATAGAGGGCGCGACGAATCGCGGTGATTCAGCGTTTGGTGCCTGATTGAGGCTACTGGAATGTACAGGATGATCCCCAATACACTAATAGTCCCATCCAGAAGAAAATAACGTCGCAACTCATCTTTCCCACAACTGCAGAGTTGGCATTGCAAACCTTAGCAATCAATATTTTTGTTCAATATAACGGTATGATTCGGCAGCTGTCCTTGAAGACAAATTGCCAGGCCTAGAATACAATACACTTCGGAAACACTGAAATATTAACACTTTTAATTTTAGATAAATTATGACGGGTTAAAAAAGAGTTTAGATTGATTGCGTAGCTTTCCGTGTTGTAACTACTTAGCCAATATAGCCATAATGCAAGTTTATGACTAGCGCACTATGCTATCTGTATATGCAATAGACGCCATTCTTGTCTCGAATCACTCCTATTATTTTTTATAACTTTATTATTATTTAATAAAACCTTATTTATCTTTCCATTTTTTTGCGAAATTCCGTAAACAGCGTGAGGTATTTAGACCACAACAGCAAACATTTATTTTAGTCAGATAGCAAATACTAAAGGAAGAGTTGGAGAGATTTTTTATTTTTTTTTATTAGAATAGAATAATTATTATAATCAAAAACTCCAGTTATAGTTACTACACTATACGTACATAGCAAGGATTGTTGCTACAAAAAGAATAGTACCTATGTAACTAAAAACTTTTGGCCCTCAATTTTTTTTTATTTCCATTGTTGACTTTTTCTATCGAATAGAACGAGAGCCGACTATAATGTGTGCTATAATGCATTTTTTAATCGTCATATTAGATTAAGCTATGTATAACATTTATTGTGCGTCATTAGGATGAGAACACCCTGTGCATGTACAATAAAAAATAACAACAAGACAATTTGTAATAGATCCATACATTGAAAAAGGACTGACTAAGATTACTTTTAGATTTTTAATGATCATATTGATTACTAACACTTTTATTTTAACTGGTTAGAGTTTAAAATTGATTGACTGTTGGTATTTTAACTGATAAAATTAAATTTGCTTAATCAGTTACTTCTGAATGAAAAGTCTATACCGGTCGTCAAGATATTAAAATTATTTTCCTACCCATATTCTATTTAGGTGAGGTAGGTGCTATATGAATTCAACGAGAGTAGTGGCGCTTTGCTCATTGTGCTTGCTCACATGCTGACTTACCCTAGCATTATAATATGGTAGCCGCAGGCCCATGGTTTCCATGGTCGGTTGAACTGCACCGTGTGGTGAGAGGGCATTTTGCGAATGCTCGCCTGGCTAGCTACCGCCTTCAAGTAGAAAATCGGTCAACCACCTAACAGTGTGTTCCGGCAATAGTCTTTGAGAGCCAGGAAAATAACATGAACATGAGTCTACAACTGTTGTGGCGGGGTGACGGGCGCAGTGTAGTTCGTCACTTGTTGACGAAATGCATCTATTATAAGGAGCGGTTAGCGCTTATCATCAGGTGGGCCTGGTGCTGGGCTTCTGGCGATACAATAATTTTGATGCAGTGATAGCTCAGTGGCTTTGGGTATGGATTGCCGCCCTGCAGGTCCATGGTTCGAATCTCGCCGCGGGCTTGAGCTTCACCGCATGGTGGAAGGGCATTTTTGCGAATGCCCGTCTGGCTAGCGACCACCCTCAAGTAGAAAATCTGTCGCCAAGCACCTAACGGTGTGTACCGGCAGCTGTCCTTGAGAGCCAGTCATTCTAGGTTAAGCCTGTTAACACCTTCGACCACATCATCACTTACCATCAGGTGAGATTGTGGTCAAAGGCTTACCTATCAGCAATACAAAAAAATATATATAATAATAACAAATGAATAGTACTTATTCTTAAGCGTCTTTCTCGATTTTTTTATCAAGCATTCTAAAGTTATTTTGTTTCTTATTTATACTCACAAGTGTATCAAAAACGAAATCTGAAGTAAAGAAGAAATACTAAAAATAACTTTGTTTTGTCTTATTAATTTTTCGTATAGGTTATCTAGCTTAGTATTTATATGTCCCAGATATTTTATTAAGGTTTTTACAGCTGCGGCAGGGTTAATAAGGTTTTAATTTATAAAGCTAATATTTTATCAAAGATTGCATATTATTTCTTCCGAAATGGCCTTAACCTTAAAAGAACCCTTTCACACCTAATCAAAACTCGTGAAGTGTATAAAAACGGACAGAAATGTGAAAACAAAAAATCACATCCGTTGAGAAACATACTTTGATTGAAAAATAAAGAGCATGACTAACCGATGTAACACGGATTCTTGTATCATGTAAATGGGGGCTTTAGATTCGTTGCAATTAGTTTGAGAAACACAAGTTTTTTTTAAAAGGGGTCAAATACAGATACGCTGGTAATAAGAAACTATTTTTTCGAACTCAAAGTAAAATCTTTTGCCAGTCGTTTTTGGAACCGCACAGTCATTCTGTTCAAAAATATTTACAGAAAACATTAAATGAATATTTAAGGAAAACAATTACTAAAAAGAAACCGTACAGAATCAAATATACCATATATTATAATAATGGTATTCCGCTTGATGTGGTGACTGACTGCAGCCTCATGTTTTTATACTCACAGTCAATCCTGCGGTCAATTTGTTGTATGAGATCAGGTGCAACGATTGAAATTTCACGTTTAACGGTTGTTTACCGTGTGTTGTCTTTCTTTCATTGGTTACACTCAACACACACATAGACATTAGATTTCCAATTTTACAAATTATTGAAGAACAAAATTTTATGCCCAAGCCGGGAATCAAACGCGTCCTCCGATTTCACGCCGGATGCATATACCTAAGTCCAAGTGGCCGAGTGGTATAGGCATCCGGTGCGAAATCAGAGGACGCGGGTTCGATTCCCGCCTTGGGCATAAAATGTTGTACTCCAATAATTTGTAAAATATGATTTTCGCTTGGCACGCGATAGTGTTGGAAATCATAACATTTAGAAATATTAGATTTCAAGTCAAAGGATTGATTGTTGAAAACCGGCCTGTGCGAGTTGGGTTTCTTTCTTTTGATCGTAAGAAATCCTATAAGAAATATTCGAAGCGCTCGCAGCGAAGTTTGCTTAGCCGTTCTTAACCGATCAGCTAAGTTAAGCAACGTCCGTTGTTGTCTTGGCTTGGATGGATGACCGTTAGTGATATTACTACTGAGTGCTTTCTTGCTTCGGTGGGCATGTTAAGCCGTCGGTCCCGGTTGTTGTCTTAGGATGGCAATCGTTAAAGCACGGTAGTAGGGCATTTTGCTAATGCCCGCCTGGCTAGTTACCATTCCTCAAGAAGAAAATCTGTCGCTAAGCACCTAACGGTGTGTTTCGGCAGCTGTTGTTGAGAGTCAGTAATTCTAGCCTAAACAACATCTTCGACATGTCATCACTTAGGTATAAGAAAAATATGTTTGTTTAATTTTAAACAACAAAATAAAAAGAACGAATGTTAGTTGTTAAAAGAAAAGTTCATTAGTTCCAAATTTGTTTGTTAACAATGACCAAACAAGTGCAATAAAACTGTTTTTAGGGTTCCATACCCAAAGGGTAAAAACGGGACCCTATCACTGAGACTTCGCTGTCCGTCCGTCCGTCCGTCTATCACCAGGCTGTATCTCAAGAACGGTGATAGCTAGACAGTTGAAATTTTCACAGATGATGTATTTCTCATGCATACGAAAAATACAAAAAGTCGGCCAAGTGCGAGTCGGACTCGCGCACGTTAAAACAAAAAAAGGTTAACATATGAAGTCTATAATGTAGTGTAGCTAATGGTACGGAACCCTTCGTGCGCGAGTCCGACTTGCACTTGGCCGATTTTTTTATTTATGAGACGTAAGTTTCGACCATAATAAGGCTCCTTTGCCCTTACGGTAACTACGGTAATGGAATGTTGTCTTAGGTTTTCGCGATTGTTGCACACAGTAATTAAACAACTTTAAACGGTTTAAATCGCGTATATTTTTCATTATTTTATCCCGACGTTTCAAACACTTTGTAGTGATCGTGGTCACGGGGTGACTAATTGATTTTATTTGTCACATAAGTTATTAAGAAATTATTTGGTCTACCGTCAGAATTTTTTTTATATTAATCAATTAGTCACCCCGTGACCACGATCACTGCAAAGTGTTTGAAACGTCGGGATAAAATAATGAAAAATATACGCGATTTAAACCGTTTAAAGTTGTTTAATTACTATACGGTAATGGAACTCTAGAAAAATAGATAAAGCGAAAACAAATCATAAAATTACTGCAATAATGAAACAGTTTGAAACTAATGATTAATTTTAACAAAAAGTTAATGTTTGAACGCTTCCAAAAAGTTAATTTAGCTATTATGATAGAATAATAGTTACATTTGTGGCGGAAACAGTTTTTTTAGTGGTCATATGTAGGCCTTTGGCTACAGTTCCACCTGTAGATAAGAACGGGAGCTGGAGTTTCAAGGGCAGTGGCCGGAACTCATTTCTAAGGACCTTATAGTTTTAAATTTACCAACTCGATGTCGACCACGAAAAAAAATTCTTGATATTAAAATAATGTTCATATCAATGCACGCTGCAACTGCCATTACTTGTCCAAAATGCAAGAAATAATATTCTTGATATGGACGCCATTGCATGTAGGTATTTCAAACTCATTTGAAGCTATGAATTTTTAGGGTTCCGTACCCAAAGGGTAAAAACCCTTACTGAGACTTCGCTGTCCGTCCGTCCGTCTGTTACCAGGCTGTATCTCAAGAACAGTTATAGCTAGATAGACGATTTTGAAAATTCTTTTTTTTCAAAGGTGATGCTTGTTGTTTGGTCCCATTTAAGTTTTATCAAAATCGGTCTAGCCGTTTTTGAGTTACACTAAAATAACTGAAACTTGACTTCAACACCCAAAAGTGTGAAATAACTTGTCGAAGTCGGTACCATGCGTACAATATTGTGATAATAGGTATTTTTGAACTGTCATGGTACCGACTTCAACAAGTTATTTCACACTTTTGGGTGCTGAAATCGGTTCCATTTTTTTGGAACAAAAAATGTCTACTGTTTTGTGGTTGGTAGCCAGGCCGACATTCCCAAAGGCCAAATAACAAAAATTTAATTCATGGAGATAATCATTTTCTTGAAGCTCAATTGCTCGTATATTTCGCCGAAACTTGTCCAATTTTCAACATTCACAATTCAAGGTTCCATGACACCGGTTGCGTACAATGAGTTTTATTGCTCTCGTATAATAAAGGTAATATTAACCTGCTTACATAACTGTTACTACGGTTTTCAATGAGACTTAGACATTTGCGTTACGCTGCGATAGCGCGATTAAGATGTTTTAATACTTTTACTTCTAAACGTATGTTACTAATTAGGACTGCTTGTACAGTAAATATTATTCCTAGACTTTATTAAATCCCTGTGATTATTAGTTCTATAGATACTCTCCATCCAAAGATTGCCTATAATAGATCGCTTTTATTATAGCATTAATACAATGTAATTCATTATTAATGTAAACATTTTCAATATATTTATTATTTGCGGTGATGTAACAATAAAGTGTTCTTATACACCTATAATCATTTAAGATTAAGAGCTGCAGTTTTGGAGGACCGTGTTTTTTATCATATACAGTTTTATTATAATATAATTCATATTATGATAACTTGTCTCGTTGTCAAAAAAGAAATGATATATAATATTTTATATGTAGGTAGGTAGTTAGTTAAACTCATTATATCAATGGAAGCCATCTACTTTGTTATGCTTCAACTTCAAATGCGATTTGAATGTACAAAAACGAAATGTCTTATTAAAATCCTACAAGATCATCCTCAAAACACACTTAGGTATTTGTGAGAAATTCACAAATTACAACAAAACCACGTTTCACTACGAAATAAACACCAATTAAATTATGGCAAGAAACGTCTTAGTAGCAAGATCACTTATTTGTCATAAAATTTTAACAATTCATTTCATTACAGTTACATTTCTGAGAACCAGACAAATTACGAAGGTAAACCTGATGTTATGATATGTTATGCAGTAATATTGCTTTAAATTGTAGAGTTAACCGAGATTCAGATCTCATTGTGGACAAAAAGTGCTCCGTCATTTTTAACATTTTAATTTTCTACCGAAATTATATTATGTTTCCTTATTTTTAAAACCGAATAATCTAAATATATTGGTCTTGATCTAGTTTAAAAAATAATATGAGGTAGGTATTCTTTTGTTATATACTTAATCGATTTATTTTAAAATAAATACCTTTTATGAAGTACGCCATTCTAATAAGATTTCGGAATGAATGTAGTATTTGATGATTGAATGAGAACGTAGTCTTTGCTTTGACACCAGCTAACCTAATAAGCTTAAAAATTAACGTGGTAGAAACCTTTCCTATCATTATAATTTTGAGTTCTATTTTCAGAAGCTCTATTTTTATTTCTATAACAAACCTAGAGTCAGCTGTTTCTTAGATAGGACATTTCAAATTATAAAGTAATAAAATCTTTAACAAATACTTGTTAAATTATTTCTTGCTGTTCCCTAGTTCATAACACGACAAGCGGCATAAAGCTTAACCGTCACCGAGATAATATCTTAATTTGTGAAACAACTTGTTTTGTCCACGTTGAGTGGAAGTTATGCTGTTTCCTTGGTAGAACTTTAATTTTGTAGCGTTTTAAATTGTATTAAAAGTCATAACTTCAAATATACCAGATAATTACATTTAGTAAAACTATCATTACTGACACTACATATATGTTTCATTGTTTAAAATTAAAATGCTATTAATTAATAATCATCAAACACATAATATACCTAGTAATGTAACACTAAAAAGTGTTTTAGCAAAAAATCTTATATTTTATAAATTTATAAATAAACAAATGTTTCTGTAAAAGTAGAATAACTATGAATTTTGTGTTTAGATTATGTCAACAAATTATTATGGCTTCCTGTAGATTTTCTACGAGGTTCTAGTATGACAAAATGCCTCATAGAACCAGTACAAAAATAATGCAAAGATAAAAATCAGGAAATATTCGACAGTCATTTCGCCTCCACGCGTGGCTATTTAATTTTTTATTGTCTTGTTTTTTCTTTGTCGCAATAAAATACACAATGTACTTACATACATTATTTTTGTAGTACCTACATACTTATAATGTATGTCAAAGTCTTCCATTACTTATTAAGTAACATTAAAAGAACATTAAATATTCAGAATACATTATTAACAATTAAAAGCATCTGTAAAAAGCGCACTAATAAAATAAAAGCAATAAAAATCAAAAGCAATTCAGAGGAGTCATCAAAAACTGTTTTGACAGATCATTGATTAGTTTCTTATAGAGACCAGAAAATAAAATGTCATAAAATCGGTAAAAATAAAAAACTTAAATTAAAAAAATATAAAAAAAGAAACGTGCCCAGGTTCGAGATGCGATTGGTTGGATGCTTGTTGCTGCCGACAGATATCCGCGCTTGGCTGTACGAACCAGGAATGGGTGTAGTTCAAGCCTGGGTTGAGGCCTGCACCCGGTCCCGCCAGGCCCATCACCCCAGGCAACCCCCCCGGTCGCTGGTGATGATGGAAACCAGAAGCCACGTAAGCGTCCATGGCTACCGCTTGGTACGGCAACATTTTCACAATCACAGAAAAAAAACTAGTTCGAAATTACACTCAAAGTTTCCCGTCGACAGAGACATGACATTTTAATTTTTGTTAAAAGTATCAAAATAGTTCGCTGCAGTTATTGTCTTTTTTCAATTAAATCCATGTTGAGTATTATTTATCTCCAGGTAAGTCCGTATAAAATCACAGTTTATTGTTTTTTTAAACAGTCGCAAACAATCACAAGTCACTGAGGTCCTGTCCCGCTTCAGACACGCCGAAGGTTTTCAGTTATCAAACAAGCACCCGTTCTATTTTGGTGGGCAATCATTTACGGGGCTAGCTATTCACAGGGGAAAAGTCACGCACAGCCACCCACTTAATAAATATTCTGGGCATATATCCGTTTTTACGCGGACGTGACTGGCGGGGTACTGTCCGATTTTCACGTACGGAACGCGCAGCCGATTATCGAAAACAGTTGCATGCGTCCCCCTCCTTCGACCTCGGACGTGCAACTGAGTCGAAGCACGCGCGCTAAACGCGACTCTATCACACCCGGGCTAGACGCCGCGGAGCTCACCCAACTCGGTTATTAGAAAAAGATGGAGCTATATAGATGACAAGGACACGTATCGATCGGACGTCATCGCTGAGTTAAAAGCCTGCGTCGTTACACGAGCCGTAATAGGCGGTTACGTGATGGGGCGTGGCCTAAGCTATTAAGTTGAATTGTCGCGCGGTGATTGGTTGAAATTGCTAGTAGTCTGCTACGTGATATGTTCAGGAATACGTTTATAGCGGGTGTTCATAGAATATAATAAGTAAGTTGTAGGTTGGATGCGCGCCAGTTGTGAAGATGCTGCATGTTGCGGTCTGCTTGTGGATTCGCGTAATGATTTTTAATTATAACATCATGTACCGTTAATAGAGGGACGTTGCGTGTTAAGCTCCTCATTGAATACTTAGAACGCGTACGTTCATTCACCGAGAGGTGGGCGTGGTTGCACACCTTTAGCCATCGATTGCTGCTGGTCTTTACAATCTGATGCTAGTATCTACAATCTGATGTATAACTTGCATGTAGTATTATAATTTGTAACAATAACACAGCGCCTAAGTATCAAAATTGTTCCTTCCTCTTATACCTACATACTCTACTATTAGAATGTTAACAAATACCTAAACGCCCTCATTGTCTAGGTACGTACTTATTATATTGAATCTGAAATGGTGAAAGCATTCTTGAGACTATCGAAACTGTTCCTGACAGTCGTATCATTTGGCAGTTAGGTAAGTAGGTCTACACTTAGACCTAGCTCACAGTGAACAAATTGGTTCCATAAAGACCAGAAAATAAAAATCTAGCAACTGACACAAATTTCAATTCCACAAATCATTTTCATTGCTAACATTCAAAAATCAAGCCATTACAAACTATTAAGCAGAGAAATAGGTATATAGGTTAAATAAGTAAGTATAGAGTCCAATCAATAGAACAAAGTTCAAGATCGGTCACGCTTGAAGGCAGTTAGTATGCTGCGTCCTCTTTCAATTTTCCTGTGAGCAGTCTCTTTTCCTCGTTTTCTTTTATCCTTTTTCAAGCATCTGTCTTAGTGTTAATATCGTAGTAATTTTGAAGCAATGATGGCCAAAAGGTTACCTATAGCTATGGAATGCCGTGCCGCAGCTCCCTGGTTCGATCCCCACCGGCTTGAGCTTGACCGCATGGTGGAAGGGCATTTCGCGATCGCCCGCCTGGCTAGCTACCACTTTCAAGTAGAAAATCTGCCGTCAAGCTCTTAACAGTGTGGTACGTCGGCAGTCTTTGAGAGCCAGAAGTTAGAACATATCTAGATTCGCAATTGATATACTTAATCAGTACTAATATTATGAATGAGAAAGTAACTCTGTCTGTCTGTCTGTTACGCTTTCACGCCAAAACTACTGGACCGATTTGAATGAAATTTGATATGGAAATAGTTTGAGACCCGGGAAAAAAACATAGGATAGTTTTTGTCCAACTGCGCAAAAAGAGGTTAATGTTTATGCGCGATAACCGACATACGCGCGGGCGGAGCCGCGCCCGAAAAGCTAGTTAAAGATATTTTGTTCACCATGTTCTAACGGGCTGGCCGGAAGTTCATGTTCGGCGGAAGTCCGTGTTGCTCTAAGGTTATCTATAACAATTTATTGAACTCCTCTTCAAAGGATTATATGGATTCAGAGAAATTATGAAGCAATCATGGCCGAGCGGTAAAAATTAAGGGCTGCCATGCCGCAGGTGCATAGTTCAATACCCACCGCTGTCTTGAGCTTCATGGCATCATGGAAGAGCATTTTGCTAATTCTCGTCTGGCTAGCTACCACCCTCAAAGAGAAAATCCGTGGCCAAGCACCTAACAGTGTGTTTTAGCAGCAGAAGCCAGCTTGAAGGCCAGTGACATACAGGCACATGACACTTAACAACTGAGGGTATAAATGTATCTTGTATGTCTCAGAGTGAGGGGCGCAGCGCAATTCTTCTTAAGAAGGCAGAGGTTGCCGCTTAACATCAGAGGGCCTCTCGAAAAACTAACATTTCATTAATTTGATGTAAAAAAATACTTGAAATTTTCAAATCAAACTGTCATTTATATCCTTAACTAATGAGTGTTCATATTTTTTAAATCGGACCATTGCATCCATGTCAATAGTATTAATTTCTCCAATTTTGCCCATTCCCGACAAGCAAAACATCGCCGCTACCAATCGCAGTGCGCATTTATATTGTACTTTTATCATTTTATTAGATTTAATTCGTGTTTTGTTTTATTTTCTGTTCATCACATCAACCGAAACTTCCACCGTTGAACCAGGTCTCCCCAATTGGGAGGATTAGCCATAATACCCACTCATTGCTGGCGTTTTGCGGATTGCAGTAGAAGTTGTCAGCTCTTCAGAAGGCGCTGCTTGTCACCTTTCACTATTTTACCCTTATAGTAGCCTCTTACGACACCCAAGAGAAAATGGGGGGGGGGGGGGGGGTTGCATTCTAACCGGCTCACCACGTGGAACTTTATAATCCGATTCAACCTCCTTATAGACCTGTATCGCCCACTTAATTTTCAACTTTATCCGATACAGTGGTTATACTTATTTATACCTGCGTGTACCAAATAACAACGTTGGACATAATATTTTAGATTCTAAATACAAATTTCTGTGTCATAAAATGTCCCAGACACGCAAATCTACCTACAAGACATCGTTTGGTGCCATGTTTCGGAATCCGTGGGTCCATGGGTCGAAAGCCGTTATTTACACCGCATGTTCATAGGACATTGTACGAATGTTTGCCTGGCTAGCTACCACTTTCAAGTAGAAAATCTGCCGCCAAGCATATAACGGTGTGTTCCGGCAGCTATCCTTGAGAGCCAGTAATTATTGGATAGCCTAAACAACATCATCGACCGCATTATCATTACCATTAGGTGTGATTATGGTCAAAGGCTTGTCTATAACAGCAAATATAAATAAAAAAGCATTTTCTTAAGAGTCAATACTATGGTAAATTTAAAACAATGCAACATCTTTGGACATCTATGTTGAAAAAGGTCTAACTATCAGCATAATTTTGAAAAAAGGTTAATCTGTCGCCGAGCATCTAACGATGGTTTCCGGCAACTCCAATTCTAGATTAAACACGCTTACCATCCTTGAAGATATCATCCCAAAAGGTAAAGCTATCAATTGTAAAAATAGAAAACAAAACTGCGTTTAGGGCTTCTTTACCAAACAATTTATCAAACTATCGAACAATCATTTGAGGCTGTCCTTTTCATAACATCAAATCATTCCACATAATTTTCCGATATATTACTCTAACACAATACCTATACCACAGCTGTCAGTATTGATACCTGCCAATGCTACCAACACTACATTAGCACACAAACGGTCAATTGACCGGAAGCGGCGGCCGGCAGTTCCGGTTGCGGCCATCTAACTGGACTTGCTTTGATACCTTCTATTTTCTAATCAATTGATTCGAATGAGAATATCTGACATTGATAAATAAAATGGTTTTGTTGTGATTATACTATTTATTAAAAATATATTTACTTACTGTATCGGCCGATGCAATAAATAAATATTGTGTAATGGATTGTCCACTATTGAACACAACCTCTACCATAAATAGGTGGTTTGTCGTAATCCACATGCTTGGCAGGCGTCTCGGGGATCACAGTTTTAGATACCAGATCGTCAAAAGGCACTGCTGCCCACCTTCCGGTATATTACCTTTAGACGCCGCTTACGACACCGGCAGGTAGAAATGGAGGGCCCAGGGGTGACATTATAGCCCGGCAGCCCACAGGACAATTATATTCTAGCAATTATTTTATTATTAACTAAATATCTTGAAGCAGTGATAGCTCAGTGGCTTTGGCTATGGACTGCCGCGCAGCAGGTCCATGGTTCGAATCCCTCCGCGGGCTTGAGCTTCACCGCATGGTGGAAGGGCATTTTTGCGAATGCCCGCCTGGCTAGCGACCACCCTCAAGTTGAAAATCTGTCGCCAAGCACCTAACGGTGTGTTCCGGCAGCTGTCCTTGAGAGCCAGTCATTCTAGGTTAAGCCTGTTAACACCTTTGACCACATCATTACTTACCATCACGTGAGATTGTGGTCAAATGCTTACCTATAACCAATAAAAAAAAATAAAAAAATAGCACTCTCGGCATCTTTTCTGCTCGAACACCGGTCGGAAAATCGACTAAACACCGTGAGTACTAGTCGGTATATTTAGTTAATAATAATGACAACTCACGATAGTTTTTATGACAGTTATTTTGTTATCATATATTTACTTACTTTGCTTTGTTTATAACAAAACATGATTTTGATAAATTTCCAAAAATATTTTATAGTTGTCACAAACACCAGTGTAAGTACAGTTGATCCAAGCTATTTTAAAAAAACGTGCGAGTTGGACTCGCGCACGAAGGGTTCCGTACCATCAGCGATACAATACTAGACTTCATATTTTAAACTTTTTTGTTTAAACGTGCGCGGGTCCAACTCGCACTTGGCCTAATTTTTGTATATTTTGTTATAGCGGCAACAGAAATACATCATCTGTGAAAATTTCAACTGACTAGCTATAACCGTTCTTGAGATACAGCCTGGTGACAGATGGAGGGACCGACGGACGGACGGACAGCGAAGTCTCAGTACTAAAGTCCCGTTTTTACTCTTTGGGTACGGAACCCTAAAAACAATGTTCTGTACTAAAAAAGGTAGTTTGGTACCAAAGACAATGCTGGGTTTTTGATCTGTGTTACTATATCACCTTATAGTAATTGATGATGCGGTCGAAAATGTTAGTCGTGCTGACTATCCTAGAATTACTGTCTCTCATGGACAGCTGCCGGAACAAACCGTTAAGTGGTGGACGATATAACTACTACTTTTATTTCAAAGTCAAAATCATTTATTCAATTCAGGCGTCTACGACGCTCTTATGAAGGTAAATTACAAATGTTAATATTGAAATATCTACTGCGAGAAGAACGGGCAAAAAACTCGGGGCTATTCTTTTAAACGTTTTTCACAATGTGCTACATACTATAGTAAAATTATTACAATATTTGTTTACATTACGTAGTTGACAGGCGTTAGCTTGGCAGAGGCGACCCAGTCCAAGCATTTTCGTCGTTTAAGTAATCACAAACTGTGTAGTAAGATTTTTTTAACAAAATGTTCTTCACGTGCAACTTGATTTCTCAGAACTTCTTTCTGTGAGCATTGTAATATGTTTGGGAACTTTATTATAAAACCGCACACAGTTGCCTAAGAAGGACCTTGTATTTGTCTTTGCTAATCTAAAACCTGGCACCGCTATTACTTATTCCTATTGTTGTAATCGTGATTGTCACTGTTTAATTTAAATATACTTAAATTTTTACTAACATACATAATATTTTCTATATATTATACTTAAGGGGGTTGCTAGCCAGGGCATTCGCAACGTACTCTACCTCCATACAATCTACATACCTAGAATCAGTATATTGACCAAGACATTGCATGATGGTAGGGCATTTTGCGAATGCCCGCCTGGCTAGCTACCACCCTCAAGTTGAAAATCTGTCGCCAAGCACCTAACGGTGTGTTCCGGCAGCTGTCCTTGAGAGCCAGTAATTCTAGGTTAGCCTGAACATCATCTTCGACCACATCATCACTTACCATCAGGTGAGATAGTGGTCAAAGGCTAACCTAACAGGCATAAAAAAAAGAAAAAAAAATAACGAGATGAAACATTTATTGAACATAAGAAGTGGACCGAACTCAATAACCTCACGCTAGTCCGACTCTGTTACAAACTAGCTGATTATTCCTAACGAATTTATCTAAAATAAAGCATTAATTATTACTCTAAATTTATTTATGTGTTTATAATACATATTTATTTGTCACGTAGGTGTATGGGTACTTTTCCTATTAATATATATAAACACATAGAAAGTCTTATCTTTTTCTGGTCACAATTTAGATGGCACGTTATTTGCTATTTGCCTAATGTATATAAATTTTCAATTGAAATGGTTTTAAAATGGTCGTAACTAGAGAAAAAAAAAACGAATTCCAATCTTGTTTGATATACCTTACATAATAGAAAAACAAAGTAATGTAGCAAAAACTAAATGGTTAACTTAACTAAGTATTACCTACGATTAAGTTTTTTCTTCTGTACGTCTCGATGAATTTTTTGAAAACCTACTTCTACTTTGCATCTATTATAAACTAAATAAATGAAGACATTTCCACTTCCCGCTTCATTTAATGCCTAACTTACCTTATAAACCTAAAACTTATAGTTTACCTACTGCTTGGTAAAATTGTGCTATATCCGTCTAGAGATAAGGTTTATTTTATGGTATTTGGTCGCAATTTTGTTTTTCCGCCGAATTTTGGCAAAATAATCATGAAAATGAGCTCTATGATTATTAGAATTAGGTCTATTTTCAGTGATTCAATTGTATTGTTTTTGATTACGGTAAAGTTGGAGTAAATTCTGTCGATAATCAATAAAGCGATCGTTTTAGTGGACACGGTCACGTGAGCGGCGTGCAGTAAACGGACGCTTAGGTACGCCGGGTGAGACCATGGTCCATAAGAGGTAGCGGTAGCGGGTAGCTGTTGTCTTCGCTATGGGTGCTGTTGCAGTACGAAGAGTCGTCACCATTATAGTTCTGTTAACTATTTAAGCATCCACATAAGCCTGCCTTTGAAACAATTCATATTATCCCCTTCTTCTTTATGTACGTATTTATTGAACAGGGCAGCAAACCTTTTGCTTTATACGACAAGGTCTACTTGAGTGTAATCAAACTCGCCATATGCCAAAAATATTAAGTAATAATAATTGCTAGTGATTAATGTAAGTATTTGTATATGCTAATAATATTAAGAACCATATAAATCTAACATCGTATGACCATATTAAATGTAAAGAACTCTGCTAAGAAAATAAATATCAAGTTAAAATACAATTTAATTTCACGATATCACATATCAGTGTATTGATGTTGATCAAGCACCTAAAAATGATGTAAATATATTGAAATCAAAGTTATTTAAAAAATAATTTACATAAGGCTATCTTAAATATTAACTGTTATAAAAATACTTTCAATATGTATTTTTTTCATTATTGAATAGTGCTATTGACTTAATATCGTTGCTGTATGTCAGGCATTCAACTGCATCTGTCTATCATTCATATTATTTACTTTCGCTCATCACGAAGTATTAGCCTAATCACGACCGCTACTGTCAGAAAAATCTTCTTATTGGATAATTCGTGTTTTCCATTTTTTCTCTGAATCAGGTGCTTGAACCTGTCATTCACGAACTTGACATTGGTAACCATTGGAGAGTCTTTAGAACTCCGTAGACCAATAGTGAAATGGTTCAATGAACTTCATTTTTTTATTTGTATCGATACCTACAGATATTAGATGTCTGTGTATCTCTAGGCATTACGATTTTATTTCACCTCTTTACACCACAAAGAACTCATCCGCATATAGGTGACAGTTGGGACTCCCATATCACATAACCCTTATGTGGTCTTTCCTAGTGTACAGAAGCCCTGAACTCTGGTGGTACGTGCTTCCTAAAAGCTTAAGATGAAGTGGTCTTTAAAAATGTCAGACTGAGGGCGAAGGACGGAGAGATCTCGTTTCGCATGCAAATGAGCGAAACAGAACTACGCAATATTTTAAATAGCCCGAGCGAATTTTATGAACAAATTCATATAAAAGTTGGCTTTTTCAATCTTTGGTTGCTAAATGACAATGTACAAATAAACTTTGTATTAATACGATTTACTATAAAGACACAAAAGTTGATCGAAGATTACTTATATGAACACAATGAAAAGAGTGTTGAGTTTATATAATGGACGGATCTATAGAGGTGGAGGAAGCCCAAATTCAGTGTTGGCCTGCGTTAAGAACGCTGCGTTGTGTACAAATAAAGATGCGGGCATTGAGATGACAATGAATACAACGGATTAAAATAGGCTTGAAAAAATGTTTCGTGACCCCTTAGCGAAGGATAACTATCCTTATCCTACGGTTAGGCCTCTGCCTAGCCTTCCCGATTGTGATTTCAGTGTTACGACAGGGAAAGTTATAAAAATGGTGTTCCTATCTAGGCGTTGGCCTCCACCGAAAGATGGAAGTCGAACTCGTCAGCATCTCCCCTGATGTTGCAGTTGTCTATAGGCGACAATTTAATTTACATCAGACTGACCATCTGCTTCTTTGCGACCATTTCAACTTCAAAGAGACAGAAAATAAGAGATTGGCAACTGCTGGAAAGTGCCTGTCGTCGAACATGTTTATCAGGATAAATCTGGAATGGGCTTTTATGAACAGCTACTGGAACGCACTGTTAGGTGACAGATTTTCTACAAGGTGATACCTATCTAGGTTAGGCATAAGCAAAAAGTACCATACCACCACGCAGCGAAGTCTAAGACTATGGAAGGATTTGAACCATGAACCCTCCAAGTCCAGTTCAAAGTCATTGCCACCGCGCTATCATTCTTCTATAATTCAGTCCCAAAACTAGAGGGGTCGCCGCCCGTTTCGAATGTAGGGCAGGCGACAGATCGATGCTATTTAATATTCACTATTTCGCAGAGGGGTTAGTTTATATGTGGGCGGTAATCTGAAAATTTTGAGTGACAATGGAGGCTTGTATTCATCTAGTTTATAACTTAATATAATTAGTATTGAAGCACTTGTAGCGAAGCTTGCCCAATCATTTTAAATCCTAATGTTATGTCATAGTAACGAGTAACTATGTTAAGCGACGCCCTCTGCGGTCATGACTTGGATGGGTAACCGACAGTAGCATCACTACTGAGCACTTCCGTACTTCGAAGGGCAAGCCGATGTTCCCGGTTGTTGTCTTAGGATGGCAATCGTTATAACGTGGTACAGCATTTTGTGAATGCGCGCCTGGCTAGCTACGTAATTCAAGTATAAAATTTGTTGTCATATATGCTACTTTTTTACTACCATAGAACGTCAAACTTAGTGGCAGTTTTTGAATTGGTTGACTTTATGTCGAGGAAAGAGGAAACTAAGGATTTTTTTGACATCTGACAGCAACGTGAACATAGATATAGTATGTATTATCCGCCGCTGCAGAAAAAAGGCCATATTTGTTTATAGTTTATGGAGCCATACCGCCAAGTTCAACGGTGTAAATTTTAAAACTTGGATTAGTTTTTTTCAGTTGCTACAGCCATCTGTGTTAAGTCAAATGTAATAGAAGTAAATACATTAGCAGTTTTAAAATACTGCAAATCATTGGACGTCATATATCGACAAAGGTCTGTCATATTTTGTTGGTTACAGAGATTAAAGTTAAGTTAGTTTTATCCTAGTTTCTGTGAAATTGGGCCTTAAGCAACTAATAAAACGAATTTTACAATCAGCATTTAAATTGTTTCACCATGACGCTAATATTTTGGACAAGCATCTGAGTTATTATAAATTATAAAATTTTCGTTCAAAATTTAATTTGTGATCACAAACTTTAGCAAAACTCGCATACGAATGCCGTAACAAAAAAAAAACACAATACCAAATACCACAGCTCGGCAAGAATGTATTACCATTGTTTTCGAATTAGAACAAACATTATAACAAAACTCCATATCTACATCCAAATCTGTTCAGATATTTGGAATAAAGAAACTTTCATACATTGAACCTAAAAATATAACAGTCTTTTTGAGCAGTCATGTCATCATCATCATCAAGACGTCCACTGCTGAACAAAGTCCTACCACGTAGATCGCCACAAAGAACGGCTATTAACCACTTTTAGCCATTGACTGATTATTAAAGTTCTTTATTGACGTAAGTATTTACATGTTATGTACAACTCAGCGCTAGAAACTAAGTTACAACTATCATTATAATTATTTATTTTACAGGCTAGGACCGCCTCTTAAAACTTATAAAACAAAATGTTAACATTTAGCTAGTTCTCATTAAATCTTGAGTTATAGAGGGTAGTTACAATAAAGTGACATGGACTATCTTACGTGCTACTGTGTCTTTTCGTACGTTTATATCATAGCAAATTTTTTTTTTTTCATATACTAATAATATGTTATGTTGATCTTAACTAATCCCTAGCAGGAGCTAGTCGATGACCTAAAATGAATACCTATAGCCTACGGATACAAAAAAAATATATTTTTCCTACGAAGTTGAATTACACAAGTTTATACATAAACGTTTCTTTAAAGTATACCTACCTAGAACCTAGAACAGATGAAGTAATTTATAGCAATAATATATAAGTATTATATGTTAATATATAATACTTATATATGTACATGTACCAAATTAACAGACTTTCGTAGGAAATAGCTTTAACAATATCATAATCGAGTTCCATAAGTTGCAACTTATAATCTAAGACATTCAACAAAACTTAATTTAATATCTAGATAAAGATTACCTACCCATATATACAATTAATTAATAAACATTCAATATATGTTATATTAATTATCTGTAGCGACTACCTTCATTTTCTCACACATATTCGAAGTTTAATATTAATCAGTTTTATTTAATATTATAGTAATCATTATGCCTTGACTACCCGCGACTTTCACGATATCATCAGTCACGTCAGTAGAGCAGTCATGTAATAATATGTATTAAGTTCCTATATTATTTTTTAAATTAAGATTAAAACTAAATACAAAACAAATGTAAGTACAAATTTAACCACACCACACATACCACAAATCTCTAAACATTATCTTACAATGCTAAGTATGCAAACATAACATTCACTTAAGCGCAAATAAACATGTCCAAGTTACCCCGGTTTATCTTTACCCCAGAATTAGGGTAACACACATTAAGATGGCAACCCAGATACTTCGATATAAATTAAGATATTCTAATTCTAATTGCTGCTACTAGATGTGTGTTGTGCTGCCAGTGTAGAGACTTTTAATGATTGGTCTATCCTAAATTATGGTACCTTTGTTAAATACATTAAAAAGAATAATATACAATTTTGTTGGAGCGTAACAAACAATATTGGTGAACTTATATTTCTGTGTACCTTCCAGCAACTTCTTTAATAAATTTAATGATGTCATAACACCAGGTTGCTAATATATAACAGTATCATAACCCACTCGTGAGTAGGTAAAATATCTCTTTTTTATATGATTGTGATATTTTGAAGCAGTGATGGCTAAGTGGAATTGGCTATGGACTGCCGCTCAGCAGGTCCATGGTTTGAATTCCGCCGCGGGCTTGAACTTCACCGCATGGTGGAAGTGCATTATGCGAATGCCCGCTTGGCTAGCGACCACCCTCAAGTAGAAAATCTGTCGCCAAGCACCTTACGTGTGTTCCGGCAGCTGTCTTTGAGAGCCAGTCATTCTAGGTTAAGCCTGTTAACACCTCCGACCACATCATCACATACCATCAGTTGAGATTTCTTACCTATAACAAATAAAAACAAAAAAAAGAACAAGCAAACCACCTGATGTTAAGCATTCGCATTTACATCAGGTTGGCCTCACTATCATTCTCACAATAACATTCGCAAAATGCCCTTCCACCATGCGGTGAAGCTCAAGCCAGTGGTAGGGTTCGAACCATGGACCTGTGGCTTGTCAGTCCATAGTTATTACCGCTCAGGCATCATTGCTTTAGCCTCTTTTCAAATCTTACAATAAATATACGACAGCAGAAGCACATAATTGTTAAGAGTATTAGGTTTGATTAGCCTTTGGCAGCCTGTCTGACGGCAGCCTGCCTTTGGAAAGTTCTCGTTTGATAAATAGCATAATAGTTAATGTATTTAATCCCCTATTTTTCTGGTAATCAGGGGCGCAGAGACAGTAAATTGTGCTATTTTGAAGCAATGTGTAGCAACACCTCATGTGAGACATCGCCGCGTGTAATGGCATACTGCAAATTAGGCGCATTTATTTATATTACTAGTTTCTTTTTACGTTATCAAACAAAGTCCTTAGTCCTTTTAATCATAATCTGTGAACTAGGACATTTATAAAAAAACAAATAATCATAACAAAATAAATTAATCGATACCAATGTAGTTATTAATAGGATATAAACAAAATTTTATATTTTTTTTTAATTTTGGATACTGAAAATAACTATATTGTGTAAACATTTTTTAATGAAGAAGATTGATTTTTATTTATTATGATACGAAGCATAGAAACCACTGATAAGTACACAATAACCCAAAAGGTTCATAATAAAATAGCCTTCACTCAATTTTACGGTCCTGTTCAAATTTACCCTCCTCAAGAAAATGTATTAAACACAGATAAAATCATAATGGCAACATTAAACTTTACATATGGGTGCAATTACATCAGAATTTGTATAATAACGCTGATATACGTGTAAATAAATTAATAAAACAACCCTCGAGGAAGGGTTGAGATTTGAAGGCACTGATATGATGTTTAACCCTTTTTGTTTAGAAAGATAATCTTTTGGGGTTCTTTGTGAATTAAATGTATTATTGTTTGGTAGGTTGTTTTATATTGTTTTAGTTCTTGTTAAAACATTTACACGTTATTTAAGGGAAGTGCTTTCATAACGCTTTCAATGTAAACGTTGTTTTGTCATATTTTGTCATGTACTTTTTGGTTACAGCTGAAAACCAGCGTTGGGTGTTGGATGCTGAGCTGAACACCAGTTAGGTACTTGCGTTCAAAAGTATTCAAACACATGAGACGAGCGGAAGTGTAACTAAATCCGTAGTCTATGTCTGGCTTCCCATCCAGGGCTCAGGCGTGACTTTATATACTTATGTGTCTTTGAGTGTCTTTTACTTTGTTTAATTATTTGTTAGATATCGGCTCTGTGTCCTATATTGTGTAAATACCTAACAAAATGTTTCTTTCTTTCTTTCTTTCTATATTTTGGATAGGAAATGTTCAAATTTGGTGAAATTTTGCAAGCATGTCCTTGAGCCCATTATCTATGCTTTTTATTTACTACTTTTCGTTTTATTATTTGCTTTATCTCCACCCTTTATGGGGAGGCTGGCACCATTGGAAAATCAGGCTGATATAGTCATAGATTCAGGAGTTACTTTGCAGAATCTGTAATTATAATAGCAACATATTTATGTTCAGAAAAATTGAATAAAATTAAGTACAATTCTAGAAAAGCATTAAACATATCTAGCAACATTAATAAATTAAAAATACATAAAATATATCTAGGAATAATGCCGTTTGTTTTTTTTTTCTTAGCAGAGGTACGTAATTACTAAACTACTAAGTTCTACGTCGTCGTAGCAGGAAAATTACACGAGATTATATATTTGAAATGGTTTTCTAAAATGTTAATTTAATGTTTACTTAAAATATTTTAATTCATTTTATTCATAAAGTATTTTAAAATATATGTTATTATATGTGAGTAATACTTTGTTATTTTCATGGAATCAATAGTACAGGAGTTTTTTAGACTGTTATCGCTGTCACCATCAAAAGGCCTATATAATGTTTTTTATTTAATTTGATTGCCAGATTACGTCGTTTTCTCAATTTGGATTACCAGATTGACGCTAGTATGTATTATCCTTAATCCAAAAGAATAAAAGAACATTTAAAAAAAACCTTTTTAGTGTACTCTCTTTGACTAATCAATTTACGTTATTACTATTATTTATTAGGCATTTACTACAGTTAAAAACGTAATAATTCTAAATGAAACAAATATCTTATCGCCACCACAGAATTCTGGTCTTAAAAGATTATTTTCTGCAATAAACACAAAATAAAAGTTCCCAGAAACGCGCCGGATATGACTTCGGGAGGTAAGTACGAGTACAAGTGTCTTATTATTCTGGTCACGAGTGAGGGGGATATGCTGAGCTGGGATCCACGGCAAGACTGATTGATCTATGACTGCTAGGTTTAAAATGAAACAGGATGTTTTACAAGCATTTTACACAGTTTCCTCGTGTATTCGAGATTGTTTTAAGGTACATTTATAGTCAAAATCAGCAGAGCATTTCCAGTGAAAACGACAATCGAAAAAATAAGTTTTTTCCTTGTTATTTATTTCTTGTTCTTTGAATTCCCTGAAGTACTACGAGTATGCAGATAGGTTTTTCGCCCATTTTTCGTCGGACACGTTCTTGGTCACATGTAAAATAGGGGCGAGCTTATTGCCATTCCACCTCGCAGTTTCAAACTCCGGACTAGGTAGTATTCAGTAGTAGGTACAACTGAAGACATCTTTATCAGAGAAGCTAAATGTATATATCGCACACAGACACCGTAAAAGCAGTCAAAAGTGCCAAAAAAACTACTGTTGAGATATGGTTCACATTCGCACGTGCTACACAGGGTTGTCCGGAACGCACCCCGTCAATTTCTCCTCCCAAAGAGCGCAAAACGTATTGAATATAAATACTTTCTTATGGAGGCAATGAAAAAAAAAACAAATAAAAATATAAATTATAAAAGTCGTACTAGGTACCTAGTCGTTTATATCATTCAGTACTTTTTGGGTAAATTTTCAATTTATGAGGCAAAGCTCTTTTTTATGCTACCGTGATGGAACAAGCCGAGGGCCTACCTGGTGTCCAGTGATTAGCTCTGCCTATAACGTATGCAGTTCTGACAAGCGGCAAACTGCACTGCGCCCATCACTCTGAGACATAAAGTTGTTAAGACACATGTACCCGTAATTACACCGGCACCTATGCCCTTCAAACCGGTACACAGCAATGCTAACATTACTGCTTGGCGACAGAAATACGAGGTGGCAGTAGTTCCTCGGATATACTCGTAATTCCATATCCATTATATTGGTGGCTATTTTTCTCCAATTATCCTTTGAACTATTTCTCATTCAATTAATTTAATTTTAATATTTTGTTTATTTCTATTATAGGTGATAGGCTAGCTTTTGACCAATATCTTATCTGATGGTATGTGAAGATGTGGCCGAAGACGTTCTGGCAACCTAAAATTACTGGCTCTCAAGCACAACTGCCGGTATACACCGTTAGGTGCTTGGCGACAGATTTTCTACTTGAGAGTAGTAGCTAGGACCACCTGCAAAAGTTATTTAATAAGTAACTTATTTGTTCATGGCCAATGTTCGGAAACTTAACAGTACGCTTGATCGATGTGTGACTCGTGATTAAAATGACGGAATTTATTTGGTTTTGCTAAAAATCATTACAATCCACTGGGACAATGCAGCTGCTATGCTAGCCACTGGTCTTCCTGATAATGATGATAACTTTTAAAACAACACGTTCATCAACAATTACGACCTCAAAGGATCGTAAATGCCACTTGGAATTTTCCTTTTGTCATTGCTTTGATTTACATTGGAATGGTTTATTTGTTTGTATGGATGGAGATACAACTAGGGTTGCCAGACGTCCGGGACGTCCGGGGTAGTCCCGGAATGGTGTCTCTTGTCCAGTATGGAATTTGCGTGTTTTAGATTTTTTCACATACTTACGGACACCAAATACTAAAAGACCTAAATGAGGTTACAAAGTGTAGTTTTTTGTTTTAATGTTGATCGAAAGTTTCATGATTGTATAATAGTTAGCCTTAAGGAGTGACTCAATTTTGTTTTAAGTATCATTTTATGATTCTTTTGTTTTATTGTATATTCTTATTAAATATTTGTAACAATAATTGTCTTTCAGTTTTCCTGTGAATAAAAGCACTAAACCTGATATATATAATATATACATAAAAGAATTGATAAACCTTGTTCTGGCAACCCTACATACAACACATGTCCATGTACGTAAGTAATATTAATTAGCATTCGAATTGATTGAAGTTAAGAAATAAACTTTGTTTTGACGTTGCATGTGGATTTAATTAGTCTTTAAATGTGTTTAACTGAGCGATAAAAATATATGAGCATTTTTTATTTTTTATAGCTGATAGGCTAGCCTTTGACCACTATCTCACCTGATGGTAAGTGATGATGTGGTCGAAGATGTTGTTCAGGCTAATCTAGAATTACTGGCTCTCAAGGGCAGCTGCCGGAACACACTGTTAGGTGCTTGGTGGCAGATTTCCTACTTGAGAGTGAAAACTAGTGAGTTAGCTTCTTCAAGTTCATCGTTTTACAGTTTGTTTATCTACAAAAAGGTGTAAGTATTTTCTGTATGGTGATATGTATTCGTAATCAGATCGTGAGTTTTTATAAATTTTCTCAAGCATGATCTAGAAAAAGTTTTAAAATCTCACATAATACTGCTTTTAACATCAATAGCCGTATCCTCCATAATAGGTATATTATCTAAGTATATTTAATAAAAAAATTAATTTCTGACTTGAAGCTAAATATATTATATCTTTTACATAGCATATCATGCACGTATGAGACGAAATTTTTTTTTGTTTCAATGTGACCATTTCAGCCGGCTTCATAAAACTGCATGTTTATTTTTATTTTTTTGTGTTTCTTACGCGATTACTTCGCCAATTGTGAATTGATTTTGTTGATTATTTTTTGTTTAGGTCATACTTCTATATTTATTAATTTTAGGTCATACTTCACAGGTACACCATATAAATTTTATCAAAATCGATTCGGTAGTATGTATGATGAGTTTCTTTATCGCATCTTATCTTTTAAATATCATAACAGATTTAAATGTAGGTATATGGGGTATCGTTAGAATCCCAACATCATCCCCAGTGACACTGGCAATTTTATTTGCAGGGCAGTTTTTGATTTATATTTTGAAAAAAATTGCTTTTCATTTTGCATTAACGCATTCTACTCATTTAACTATTATATTCCAGTGAAGATACCCAATCGAAACTCGACAAAGAGAGTAACCAGCTGAACAAAAGAAGTCAAACTTTTAACAAAACATTTTGAACGGTGTTCAACGCAATTTCACTAATTCTCCCAAATTGCCGCCACTTTGGTAGAATCACATTAAGTCCCCTTCTTAGCATTTTTCTCGCTTCGTCTGTTACTTGCATTCTTTTTCTATTGTTTGTCGCAAATTAAAAGCTACTTGAAAATATTTAAAATTACTTTCTACCCCGTAAATTCATCATTACAATACCTTTTAACCGACTTCTTAAAAGAGGAGTAGTTTCTCAGTTTCTACTGTATTTTTTGTGTTTTTTATCTCATATTTTTTTAAAGTTGTGCAGATTTTGATGTTTTTTAATTATTTTTATATTCGAATCATGTGGCCCTATTTACACATGAGTGCGATCTGACAGTGACGAGTAGTATTTGAGTAAACCGTAATAACGCGTATTTAATTGGCTACATTGATGATATTCTCGTTTTCACTAGTCGATGTTAAATTAACAAAGAAAACTGTATACGATTTTGGTATTTACTTATTAGGAAATTCGGGTTTTTGTTATAAATTTCTTTATTTTTATTTACTTCTCAATTTTGTTATAGGGGGCGTAGCTTTGGCCAGCCAGGTTCGAGTTGGCCTTGCGCGTTGGCGAGTGTTTCCTACCCTTACTGAATGTAATACAAATTATTTTTTTTCTTCGAGCGAGGCCGATCATTTGGGCGGTTTTTTAATTGGTTTTATACGATATAGATTTGGATTACTATCGCACCAAATTTGGTGCTTTTATGTAGTACCATTTTTACGTAAAAATATACGTTGCTAGTATGGCGACTCCCTTTAATTATAATTATCTGTTATTATTATTATTCTAAGGCCAACCTCCACGCTATTTATAACATACTATGTGAAAATTGCGACCGGCCTAAAAATATTAAAAATCGTACAATAGTATAACCAAATAGTAGGATAACAAAAAAAATTTATTGGACCATGTTATTAATTAACATTATTAATATAATTATGAACATTAACATAATTATACCTAAATTACAAATAATATTTGAGGAGCGATATATAATAATGTGATGATCAAAAAAAATTGATTGGACCTAGTAATGCTTATTTTACTTTAGGCTCTTTTATGTTGTTTTAGCCGTACTTTGTGGCGTTCTATGGGGGAGGCCTTTGTTCAACAGTGGACGTCTTCCGGCTGATGATGATGATGATGATGATGATGTTGTTACGACACAATATGTGTAATTCCTCCTGCGTTGTTTATATGCTTAACATTTAAATTAAACATATTATGATAAAATATTACAGGAGAGTAAATTTAATTCCTAATAATTAACCTATAATTATTAGGAATTTGAATTTACTCTCGTGTAATATTTTTTTCATATGTTAATTTTAAATGTAATTTAATTTGTAAATTATTCAATTTACCAATATAAGGTAAGTAGCTAACTACTTGTAAATATAACAAAAAAGTCACATAGCTAAATATTGAAGTAAGCACTTCTTACCAAGTACTAAAGAAAAGGAAAATAGTCACTGAAACTATTGTAATAAACTAAAATTTTAAATGTTTATGTACCCCTACGTTGGTTCTGTTTTGAGAACGGAGTGAAAGGGGGTAGGTAATAAGGGAGTAAGTGAATTTTTCCGAAACGCTCGGAACCTAATAATGTGAGGCAATTTTTCAATTGGCAGTGTGTCTCACCTTTAGGTGCCCTTTATTCGGACGCCGCTATGCAACATGAGGTACGCATTTATTTTTTTACTTGAACATATATATGTGCTCGATTAAATAAAATGGCAAAATTATCTTTTAATGGAACTTGTAACAAAAAATATTTTATTACAAATCATTTACGTTTATAATAATAAATTGTCTAAGTAAAATAATTTATCATGTAAGAGCCATTGTTTTTGATTTGAGAATGATTGAGTTTTGTTTAATATTTTTTTTAATATTAATTGACATTCCTTAATTTTTCATCCCAACAAGGGTTTGACTATCATGATAGCTAATTTTCTCAAATTTGATAAAATACAGTGACAGTACTTTTCATTGAAATATAAATACGAGTACATATCTGCACCTTTGTTCTTCTGCAGTAGTAATTGCAATTCTGATCAATCCATACAATTCATAAATATCGACAAAATATTCAGACTGTTTGTAAAATCTTATAGAAATGTTTTGAATACTTGCGTAATGCTTATAAAAAGTGTTGATGAATGTTGATCAGTGAAAATAAATGATCCACATTACATACATTGCTATTTATAATAATTTTCGTGTAATTTTCTCCCGTCAATATTATATGTCTACGTAACTAAAGTATCTGTATGTAAAATCAAAATAAAACTTCAATAAAAAAATACATCTTACTACGCCTGATACGCCTACGAAACTGATTTACGCGTTGCTACAGGTATAATTAAAGTAGATTTTTTTCTGTTCCAAAGAGTAAGTTTATATACTATGTAGTTACATACAAGCATAGAATGTATATTTATACATGATATATTTGTGTATATGTATGTGAAGCTAGATTTAAAAACATATAAAAGTTCTTTACATTCTACATTTACTTAACACATAGTTACATACACATAGTTTCTAAATTTGATTGGCATTGTAAAATCAACTGTTGTATGCCGATGACGTGTTGACAGCAGGCTAAAATGTCGCCTACCCACAATTGCACGCTTCCGCGAGTTTCGAACATGGATTAAGAATTGATAGAAGTGAAAAAATAAATAATCTGTCGTGAAAATAAGCATTTTATTTTATTTTGTTTATTTGGAACAGCAAACAGCTACATTATAAAACACACAATAATAGTCTTACATAACATAGATTTCATAATAACATAGCCCACGACGCTATTCATTGATTACTAAAATAATATATACCTTGCCACATAGGGCTATAAACCAAAAAGCAATAAAAAGGAGAAATAGTACAATTTACAAAAAAAATTGATAAACTGCGTCATAAATATATTAGTTGTACATATTAAAATATCTATTTCAGTGAAATTCTGATTGTAAGAGTCCTAGTAAGCATGGTGATCAGTTCTGTTTTGTAACATGAAGAAGAAACAATATTATGCGAGCATTATTATTTTCATTGCTTTTATCTTTCACTTGAATGACTCGTTATCTTCATAATCACCCAATCACATTGTTTATTACAAAATTATAACAAGAGAAAAAATTTAAGTCACGTGCGGGATACGAATCCGCGGAGCATGTCAGTGTAAAAATAAAAATATTTCTAAAAACACATTTCTTACGTCGACAACAACTAATACCTACTAGACGTGTAATAATAACTGTTAATAATTGTCCTGATGTGTCTACGTATGTGGTTACGACTTGTGCATAAAAATGTATTAACTACGTATTAAGCAGAAATTTGGTGTTCCACATTTTTTTTTGACAGTTGCTTCTTAACTCAGCGGCTTCGTAGAAAATTATAACAAAAGAAAGCACAATTAATATGAACGATATCGTCCACTGCGAATGCCAAGAGGTCACCGAATACATAAATTATAATAGATTTGGTAAATATAAGGCAACAGATGGAGAAAGAATAATATAATTTTACCAAATTTATATTCCATTGTCTGGCTTATTTCAAAGTCTAGGCTGTGCATCGCGTATCATCAAAACGTCAAATCAACTCTTAGCGAATATTCAGTTATCTCCAGAAAAGTTAGTTAAACGTCACAGTTATGCAAATATAGTGTAACATACAACCACAAACAAGGTTTGAAAAGACTTATTAAATTATTTTTTTTTACTTTGAAGGTCTATATGTTTTTATGTCTACGGCCGACCCCTCATCTAACAGTAACAAGAGCAATCTTGTGGGTGACTCATAACAAAATGAAAAAAATAACTTATTTTTCTTTTAAACACGACTTTTGCATTATGGTAGGCGACTTCTGATTTTAAATGAGTGTAAAAATGGTTGAGTAATTCGATATAAAAAATAAGTTTCCAATATTATTTCACATTTTACTTACCTATGTGGTAAATGGGCGGTGTTTAATAGCATTTAAGTAGTTTCTTCCCTGTATCCCTATAAGAAACCGAGATTCTATTATCAAGTCCAGGTAGTCTGTTCGTCCTTCCTACCTCTATCTGGGTAGCGAATGGGTAGCTTGCCCCGTTTAGATTTCACCAAAATCGGCCAAGCCGTTACAAGTTACACTCCAATAACTGAATTATTTTCCCATCTGCATGATATGACTATATCACACAGTTGACATTGAATGACAATCGATCCCGTAAACAGCAAGGGTCACCAAAATGAGTGAAAAATATTTTTTTACCAAAAAATGAAACCGACTTCAACACTCAAAAGTGTGAAATAAGTTGTCGAAGTCGGTACCATGCGCACAATATTGTGATAATAGGTACTTTTGAACTATCATAGTGCCGACTTCAAGTTATTTCACACTTTTGTGTGTTGAAGTCCAGATCCATTTTCTGGTAAAACATTTTTTTTATAAGTTTAATGTAGTGACACGTTTTTATTTCTTTAATCGATATACGAATATAATTTGACACAGAAGATAGAACAAAAGTGTAGACGTGATGCTGAGCATATAAAGTAATTAGACATTAAAAAACTATTATTAAATCGAGTATTAATGAAGTTAATAGTTCTAGCAGCGGCGCCATAGGATACACGTAGTAGGTACCTACTTTATACATAACCAAATGCTAGTCTTTTGCGAAAATAAAGGAGGTTTTTTTTATGCCTGATAGGTTAGCCTTTAACCACTATCTCACCTGATGGTAAGTGATGATGTGGTCGAAGATGTTTTACAGGCTAACCTAGTATTACTGGCTCTCAAGGACAGCTGCCGGAACACACCGTTAGGTGCTTGTCGACAGATTTTCTACTTGAGGGTGGTAACTTGCCAGGCGGGCATTTGCAAAATGACCTACCACTTGCATGAAGATTGCACAAAAGAGTTCCTGTGACCTCTATCCAAAGAGTTATGAACCAATTAGCAAAATAAGGAAATGTTCAGCAAAAATATATATACAATAGGTATATTTTTCTAAGCAGACCGACTTTTCTTCTTTTTCTTTACTTCAGCACGCGTTCTCTTCTAATATAGTAGGAAGGAATAAAAAAAAAAAACGTGAAATGAAAATTATCATATTCGTGAAGATTTTAAGAACATCTTTTAACTAAAAATGAAGAGTTCGTTCAAGCGACGACGTTTTGGATTTGACGCCGGAATCAGTGAAATTAAAACCAGTTGCGGAAAAACTATTATTACCTTCGACTTAAAAAAAGTATTTTATCAAGTGACGGACGAACATTTAAATGAAATCTCTGTGAAATATGTGTATTGGAATCGTGAGTCTTATTTATTTCCTCTCATTCAAGGTGAAAATTATAGTGTTCAGTGTGGGTGTAAGTTATCAATTGCACCATTAAACTATAAGCGTTTAAATACCACGGGTGCAATTGATTACTTACCATATATTATTAGGTATCAAATGTAATCAATTCAATAGTATCATTATCTCAAATGTAGGATAGTTATACGATATGTACGTAATTATATACAAACATAGCATAATTAGTTATTTATTGTATAGTGTGTGTGTATGTGTATATATAGTATTGTTGTATGTAAGCTTGTAAAAGTATATTGTTAGTATATAAGTCATCTCTGTTTGTTTGTATAGAAAATATTTCTGTAAAAAATTTTTATTTAGCAGTTTGTTCAACCAGACTGTTAATGTTAATTTAATGCACCCCCGTCTTATTAGTCCTATTTCCTCTCCATTCAAAGGTTGCCTGGAAGAGATCGCTATCAGTGATAAGGCCGCCCATTGTAACATTTAACTGTAATCCTTTATATTTTGTTTTGTTATAATGTAGTGGTGTGTACAATAAAGAGTTATCTATCTATCATTCAAGTACGATAATAACTATTTAAAAGATATCGTTTTTGTAATTCGATAACGATTTATCGAGTAAAACTGCATCAAAATCGATCCAATACGTACTTAAACCGCTAAGAATTGATGAAGAATGAACTCTCACATATACATTGTACATTTACTACTAATCTCACACCCGATCTCCACCAGGGAGGGGGGTGGTTGCGATAACTCCGGCGCTTGGCAGGCGTCTTTGGGATCTCAGTGTAAGATGACAGTATTAATAGTAACCATATATTAAGGAAACGTGACAAAAATCACATTTTACTTTATAAGTGTTATATTAATAAGGTATTTATTACAATACTAACCTGAACATGAGCCTCTTTTTTTTAAAGGAAAATACCAATCACGTACACACCTATGTAGGTAATTAGTACAACTGTAAAATAAATTCCTACCAAAAAAACCATTCGATAAAAACTCAAAACCAGGTCTTTTTATGCCTGACAGGTTAGCCTTTGACCACTATCTTACCTGATGGTAAGTGATGATGTGGTCGACGATGTTGTTTAGGCAAACCTAGAATTACTGGCTCGCAAGGACAGCTGCCGGAACGCACCGTTAGGTGCTTGGCGACAGATTTTCTACTTGAGGGTGGTAGCTAGCCAGGCGGGCATTCGCAAAATGCCCTACCACCATACTATAACGACTATCATCCTAAGAAAACAACCGGGACCGACGGCTTAACGTGCCCTCCGAAGCACGGAAGCGCTCAGTAGGTAGTTATGTCACCAGCGGTCACCCATCCAAGTCATGACCGAGGCGGACGTTGCTTAACTTTGCTGATCGGTTCAGAACGGCTAAGCAAACTTCGCTACGAGCGCTTCGATTTGCTAGGCCATACATTTTCAACTAAGTAGGCAGGCATTAGTATAATGCCTTAGCACCATGAGGTAAGTCACAAGCCCGCTACACGATCGGAGAACCACTTGCGCTGAAATAACGATTGCCAATGGGCTAGCATTGCATCAAATGATACACAGACATCCGATGCTAAACGGTTACCAGTGCGATGCGTGGCCTGGATATTTTGGAAATCGATAATCAGACGTACGAATAAAGAAAACAGCACCGAAATCTCTTCAGAACTTGAGTAGCTACGAGACAGACTACGTAGACACGCTAACAGACATAAGCATTGGAAATTATGGTCGAAACACCCTTATTCTGCCATTGGAGGTCAAAAAATGATGTGAAAAAAAGAAACTAGTCTATAATAAGTGGGCTTCGACCACAGGTGCGTCGACCACTGGGGGCGTAAGCCACGAACCCTATAAAAAGGGGTAGTAAGGGCGTAAAGAGATTTCTTTAGGGTCGGCAACGCGCGAGTGATACCCCTGGTGTTGCAAGCGTCCATGGGCTACGGTAACAGTTTATCATCAGGCGGGCCGTACGCTTGTTTGCCACCATAGTGGAATAAAAAAAAAGGTAAAAGTGACTTAACACACTCGTTTCGTCTATTTGTTTCGTCCGATGTAATACGGAGCGAGCCTAATGCCATCTCCTACTAAGCCAACAGACTCTGGAAAGTTAATGTATTTTTTGTGTCTGAAAAAGCGTGTTCGCCTTTGCACTTTTTATATAATTTTACGCAAGCACTGCCGCTTTCCCAGAAGGGTTAGGAAGTGATGTCTTAACGCACACTTTTAGTATTTCATTGTACTGATGAAACCCGTAAAACGAAGACAATGAATGAATTAGAAAGGCACATTCAGAGACGATAGTTAAAGAACGGAATAGTCAACAGTCGCAGCCCGCAGGTATACGGCACTTTGTAACTTCGTAGACAGAGTGCCGCAATGTAATCATGGTTGTACTAATCTTGATACTTTTGATTAATTGATAAAATACAGAAGAAAATCTTTGTGATAATATCAGTAGTCTCTTTGCACATGAGTATGGTGAAACTTAGTGGGGGTGGATGGCGCCACAACCATATTTATGGAAATATTGAGTGTAGATAGGTTGGCCTGAAAGTTCTGTGGGATATCAAAGAGTATAAATATTTAGGCTTGTGGCTAACGGCGTTCTGTGGAAGTGTTACCAAGATGTTGCCCAAGTATAGATTTATGCCGTCGGCGAATACCAATTATATTTAGGTTTAAACATTGTCTTCTATGTTAATAGGATTTTAAGTAAGTTTTCTCCTTGGACTCTGAACAGTCGAAGTATTAAAATATTTATCAAACCTTCAATTTCGTCAAAAAAAAATTAGTACACATCATACATTTTGAAATTGCGCTGGCGGGGGATCGAAACAATTTTCACCTACAGATCGTTTAAGACTTAGATATTTTTTTATAGCAGATAGTCTAGGCTTTTACCACTATCTCACCTGATGGTAAGTGATGATGTGGTCGAAGATGTTTTTCAGGCTAGCCTAATTACTAGCTCTCAAGAACAGCTGCCGGAACACACCGTTAGGTGCTTGGTGACAGATTTTCTACTTGAGGGTGGTAGCCAGCCAAGCGGGCATTCGCTTAATGCCCTACCACCATGCTGTAACGACTGCTATCGTAAGACAACAACCGGGACCGACGGCTTAACGCACCCTCCGAAGCACGAATCGCTCAGTAGTAATGTCACTAGCGGTCACCCATCCAACTCCTGACCGCGGCGGACGTTGCTTACCTTAGCTAATTGAATAAGAACAGCTAAGCAACGAGCGCTTCAGAAGTATAGGTATATGCTTTAAAAATTATGGTAAGTGGTGGTTGGTTGTTAGTGGTTTTGAAGCATTGATAGCCCAGCAGTAATAGCTATGGACTGCCGTGCCGCAGGTCTGTGATTCGATCTCCACTGCTGCTTTGAGATTGACCACATGGTAGAAGGGCATTTTGCGAATACTCTCTAGCTAAATGCCACCTTTGACAGCCAGTACAATTATATATGGGTACATGAGACAACAACTGTATGTCTAACGGTGACGGGCGCATTGGAGTTCATCAATTGTGACGAAATGCATATGTTATAAACAGAGGTTGCCGATTAACATCAGGTAGACTTCGTGCTTGTTCCGTCACAATTCCATAAATAAGTGGATTTTTAGTTACAATATATTTCTACTCTCGCTTAGGTAGTACACGCTTCGGTATTGCACTGGTTTCAGTTCTCCAATTAGCAAGTATATTCTAGTGATCAGATGTACAAATTTTGTGGCAGATGTACATTTACATAAATGTGATATTCGCTCATCAAACGATGCTTGAAATCATTTAAGGACATATAAAATTTCAGTAAGTATTACTTTGTATTTTTGCTTGGAGACTACAATGCACTAAATATTGCAAACTACGACACATATTTTAAAGCAAAACTGACCATCTTTCGTTACGTCATCACAGCCTCCAGCTGATTCCAGCTACCACGTCACGTACTAGCGGTCAGACAGACCTAGAAACTCTTATAGTATCAAGACCGCACGCACTTAGCACGTCTACTCAAAGACGTTCCAAACATCACGTAGAGACGCGGTCGTCAGCTCACGTACTCCAATCATCTGAACTACGCCCGTGACCATAGACCTATCCCTGTCTGTTACAAGCTAGCTTTCATTATTCTGTCCTTGTCGTACGCTTCAAATCCACCGGGAAATCTGAATAGTAGCGGAATTAGGTGCTTTGACAGTACTTTGTAAGGCGTTGATGGATTTTCTTTGATCCGAACTCGTCTCGGGAAAACGAGGTGAGAGGAACCAAAATATATTCAATTCTGTATTTCTCTGCTTGAAAATATAAGAACTGTTCCATATGCTCCCGTTAGATGTCGTGGGATAACGAAAACAACGCACCGAATAATAAGCAGAATGCAACTTCTCAAGTTGATGTGTGTCGATTGTTGCTGCACAAGAAGTGCACAACAATTCTGTTTAACATCTTGAAGTCCACATTCAATAGTAGCAATTCTGTTTAACATCTTGAAGTCCACAGTCAAGTAATGTGTATACTACAAACATTTTTCCAAAAGGAGTTGGTCAAACAAGTGGCCGGCCATACAACAGACGTCAATACTAACTTCGACAGTGATCTTGTGTCGTTCTTTTTGCATTGTTAAAAAAACATATCGGACCTACTGACCCTTCATACGTGGGGTATGAGTAAGATGGTCATGACCTATGAAGATAAAACCTGACCCATGTACAGCAGCCTTGAAAAATCTGAAAATATTTCTGATACGGTCTAAGCCCTAAGAGGATCTTATTATCCCATGTAGATACCAAAGATTTATTACTGAGATTAGCCAACATGTCAAAATATTACGCTAGTATACCCCCGAAGAGGTAGGCAGAAGCATATAAATATATTTCGCCAGGTGCTTTGCACAATATTTTCCAAATCGAACTTTGTAAATCTTTAACAAAGAGAAAATTTTAATAATTGCCATGTTTCGTAAAGGAGAAGTTACTACGGATTGCTTTATACCACTGTAGAGACAATAATAGTGCCACAATTCTTTATAAAGATATGGTAACTCATAATATATCGTGCTCATTCATTCACAAACAAAAATAATGCCATATCACAGAATACGTAACAGTTACTATGTAAGCGACGTCCAAAGCCGTCACTTCCAAGACAAGTCTCATTCCGACGATAGCACGCACGGATGGCCACTCCGTGATAGAATCTGGCATTGTTTGTCTCTTTTGTTGGTCTGGTGTGAGAGAGAGAGAATAAAAATCTAACGGAGGTATTTTTTTGATGTTTACTTCAAGCTTATATATTATATTCTGTGTAGTTAAAATATGTCTTAAAAATATAAATATCAAATTCCTACGCTTAAAAGTATAAAATAAAAATGATTGAGTCATTGAGGTCGGCACGATAATGCCCCTGACTTCAACGATTTATATTTAATGCTTTTCAGGGTTAAAGTCGGCATATTTTGTAACTGACTTCCAAAATAGGGGGAAGGTCCTCGTACATTTTTCATTTAATGTGTTATGACCACTCATAACTTTTCTCCAGATCATCGAATCTATTTTTGTGTTTTCCATGTCATCTTAAAATAGCATTGACAAATACTTTTTCCACTCATGAGCTTGGAAAGGTGTTTTTTGATTTTTGAAATCACGCGTGGAAAAGGTTTTGAAAATCGAACCTTTACAAAAGTTCCAGAAAATCAGACATAAAAAATAATTTTACACATATAGTGAAAGCATTAATGATTGTATTTTTATCCAACAAAGAATAAAACATAAAACACTTAATATATATATGATTGCAAGCACTATCGCGTTCACCAATCCCCATGACGGTTAGAGTATTACAATGTAAACGAAGTTTCGACTTCAAAGGGTAAGGTTCCAGTGGCCGAGTGGAATAGTCATTCAGTGCAAAATCGGATCGAATACCGTCGCGGGATCGCATCCCGTCCGGAACAAAAAAAAGTTGTCCTCCAATAATTTGTAAATATAAAACACTTAAGTTTGTTGACAAGTTGTTTCAGTCTTTTTTTTTACTAAGTAGAACCCTCAACGTGTAAACGTATAAAATTGCGACCTGCCTCTAAACTTCAAACAGAAACTGTTTGTGTAGGTATATCATCGTAAAGCGACTAATAGTTGCAAATTTCGAATAATTATCAATAAATATTTGTCAATAGTAAATTGTTGCTATTAATTAAAATAACCATTGGGTCGGGCTAATTTTAATTCAGAGTAGGCAATTTTTATTAATTTATTACAGGTTTATTGGTAAAATGATAATAAACACTTAGGGTTGACTTCTGCTAGTCCTATCAAACATTTTGAAATGCTTTTATTTCTTTTGAAAAAAAAAAAAATTTTTTTTTTTTAAATGTTTTTTGTGTGTTTTTGACGGAATAAGTGCGAGGATCACCTGATATTAAAGTCTAAAGAGCATGTAATGTATTATTTCATATTTTTTATTACATTGCTCGATGTTACATTAAATTACTCGGTCTAGTGTTGCCACGGGTGCTCTTGGCTCGGACTAGGTATTAAAACACAATAAAAAATTAAAATAAATAAGAAACATAATTTTTTCAAAACAAAAAGCATTCATCTCAGAATTGTTATTAGGACTAGAAGAAGTCAATCCTAAGAGGTTCTTAGTATTTTACCAATAACCCTGTATATTTGACATGAGAACCCCGGCTTCACCACTAGTAGGGGTTGAATTCAACAAAAAGTTTCATCCAAACAATTTTGATGCTGGATGGTAACTCTTTATCACTCACCGAAAAAAATATTCACATGATTCACAATTACCATATTTCTTAACGTTTTAATCAAATATAATATACCATTTGTGTTCTGTTAGAAATTGGAGAAATGAAAAACCTTAAAGACGCCACAAAATAGTAGCTAATCTCTACACACTATTAACCCTAAAATGCCACCCGCTGAGTGGAAACGGCCACGTTCGCCAATTTTTCTGGTCAAATGCTCACGAAGCGATCGCGATAGCTTCGTCTCCGGTCGTCGCCGATCCATCAGCGGGAATCGCGTGTGGAATTCCAAATTCAAAATCACCAATCAGAGTCTACATTTCATACGGTCCCATACGAATTACATTCGAATTTCGAATGAGTGTCTTTTGTTTTACTGGCTTTATTCATTTTATTACTTTATTTGTGAAACTATTCCAATTTAAACTTAGTTTTCTTACGTATACGTTTGTATTTTTTTTGATGGCATCAAGGCACACACAGTTTGTTGTAATTGTCTTAACAATATATAAAACTATTTCCTGTTACGTACCTATAACAATCATTTTGCCCATTGTCTTGAATTTCTCGTGAAACAGGTGATGTCACAGCAAAACTGATGGTTGTTTTTAAAATGATTTAATAAATAGCATATGTACTAGAAATGTTTTCTAACTTTCGTTGTAAGAATATTATTCGAAGCGCTCGTAGCTAAGTTTGCTTAGCCATTCTGAATCGATCAGCAAAGTTAAGCAACGACCACTATCTCACCTGATGGTAAGTGATGATGCGGTCGAAGATGTTGTTCAGGCTAACCTAGAATTACTAGCTCTCAAGGACAGCTGTCGGAACACACTGTTAGATGCTTGGCGACAGATTTTCTACTTGAGTGTGGTAGCTAGCCAGGCGGGCATTCGCAAAATGCCCTACCACCATGCTATAACGACTGCCATCCTAAGATAACAACCGGGACCGACGGCTTAACGTGCCCTCCGAAGCACGGAAGCGCTCAGTGGTAATGTCACCAGCGGTCAACCATCCAACTCATGACCGAGGTGGACGTTGCTTAACTTTGCTGATCGTTTCAGAATGGCTAAGCAAACTTCGCTACGAGCGCTTCAAAATAATATTACTGACAAAGATGTAAAAGAGGAAACACGCCTGTTAACGCTTAAATGTATTTAAACGGATTTGTTTCATACTTCAAACGGAATCAGTTTGTGTATTTACTTCATAACAAGACTTTTACATAGAATATTCCTTGAGAAAGTCAAAATATGTATGTACCATTTCCTGGTTCACAAATGCGGTGACATATAAGCTATTACTGACGACAAAGTTAAAAAAGATAAAACATGCCTGATAAATGTACTTAAACAGAGACCTAAAACATAGGAGTATTTAAACTGTCACGGTCATTAACATTACAATTATTATTACCAACGGGTTCAACCATCAACTCGCACAGACTTCAGTTTACTCGTGATCATGCGCTTGCAACAGTGCCGAAATATCGAGAGCTCAAAACTAATCAAAAACACGGTAAATATCCCGTTGTATAAATGTATTTAAACAGTCTTAAAGCAGGCCTCCGCAAAGCCATTGGAATGGATTTGCGGAGTGATACTTCTAGCCAATTTTATTCTGCGCTCAAACTTCAATCGGAAACCGCTTGTGTATAACTTCATAACAAAATTTGTACACAAAATCTTTTAATCATAAGTAAAAATTGCGCAATCATCTAGTATTCCGCTCTGTACACATAAAACCATAAATTGTACAACCCTTGCAGGTGGCTAAGAGTAATTTATTCGTATAAATCTCGAGAATTTTCACCGGGCCCCGTACTGCGCCCCTGGGCGTCGTTTTGCGATTCTTTTAACTGTTTAACTGCACCAAGGAGGTTGCTTCCGGTGTTTCTTTTTATTTTTTAATAAATGGCTCTGTGAATTAGGCACACGAGTGGCTTAAGCCATTCTTAAATTTTAATTTAATTATCTTGAAAGTTTGTTTTTTAAATGCTATACATTTGTTACGCCGAAATGATGATAAAGTATTATATTAAAATATAGCATATATCACATATATACTTTTTGGTTCTAGATTAATCTAATCTAAGTTATGATAATGAGACTTCGAGAGTTACCTTTTTTCCTTTAATTTAGCCGCTACGCAGCATTTTTACATCTGTAACAGCCATATCGTCCACTGCTGAACACAGCCTCTCCTATTAAGTTGGTATTTGCCATAATCCCCACGCTTGGCAAGCGTCTTGGGGATCGCAGTGTAAGTTGACCGTTCTTTAGAGGGCGCTGCTGCCCACGTTCCAGTATTTTCCCTCAGTCGCTTCTTACAACACCGATGATTTGGGGAGGTGCAATTCTAATGTACTATATCCGTACATTTGAAACGCCATGATGTAAAAATGCCGGCCCCGTGGGGTGCCGGGTTAGAATTGCCAGTAAAAAGTTTATTTGTGATAATTTAAAAGACATAAATGCCTGGACAATTATGTCTCTGCTAAAATAAGCTACCTACTAGTCACCTACGTTATTTAAACAAATATTCTAATAATTTTATATTGTTTGTGATACATTATCAAAACACGTTTAAAAATAATGGCCCCGAGTTATCTCTATTTTTTTTTTTGCTGAACGTGCTAGTAATTTGTTAGGTACATTTTAACATTTTTGCAATCGACGTTCATAAGAGCATTGTAGACGCTTTAATTGAATAAATGATTTTGACTTTGACTTTATCACAGCAGCTACTTAGTTTCCGGGAAAGCCCCGGTCCATAAATAAGCGAGAAAGATAAAGCAACATTATCGCGCGTTATTTTAATTTCGCTTCGCATTAATCATTGCGAATGTCGCGCTCGTTTTAATGCATATTTTTTAATTCGCGCGGGCGCTTGGAGGGTTAAGATTTTTACATGTAAATTGGTTTAAGTTTTTCTGGAAAAAGGTGTGAAAGTAGATTCGGTAGAACACCAAACCAAAATAAATACCTAACAAGTATAAGTTATTTAAAAATGTAAAAAATCCGACCGCAAATAATTTATTTTCGTTAAGCGTTTTATTTTTCCATTGAAATTAAAACTGGAAGCTAAATATATTTTTCTAAATATATATATTATATATATTTTTGGAATCTTTTTTAAATCTTTTGATATCCCACTCGTTGAGTGGATTTTTTTTTCTCACAATGTGGCGTCTTAAATCCTTAGTTAGTTTTTTATTGTTCATTTTATGTACCTAGTGGCACTTGCGCTATCAAGAATCTAATTATATCTCATACATTAATATCGTTTAAGCCGTTGAGAAGTTATGGTGGAATAAAAAAATTCTTAAACATATATACATAAATACATGAATCCTGAAAACATAATACTCCTTTTTTGTGCAGTAGTGTAAAAACGTACATATCAACAAATACATTCAAAGATCCTAAAACATCAATAAGATGTCGTATATGAGCAATTATGATATATATTATTAAATACAATATATTACAATTATATTATTATATTATGAACAATAAAAAAAATAAAAAAATATTATTCATACCTCATGTACGAGTATGTCTATAACTTAAAAACTACAAAAACCTAATACAAACACCCGATTCTCAAAATACCTATCATAGACAATTTATCAGTAGGTGGAAGCTACCGTTCTCATACCGAAAAGTAATAAAATTTCAAAATTATGAGTGGATATCAATATGGCACTTTTTGTATAGTGGTTATGATGCCAGGACAAAAGGTTTTATATTTACTAGCTTCGTGAATGGTGGTTGAAAATGTTGAAATTATGGTCGGATGGGACGATGCGAAAGAATAATATGGATACGGCTATTTTTTTAACAGGGGAGACATGGATGTTATATAGTGCTAATAATTTGCCTCTAGATGTCTGATACAGCTATGTCTGCTTGCAAATGTGATTTATATCTGATAATTTGTTTTTTGACTAGCGACTGCATGTTCTTTGGTAGTTACACAACATTGCCACAAGAAGAATAAAAAAGTAAAATATGCGTAGTCAATGATATGAAACTTCTACTACTCGTATTAGTATGAGGAGTAGAAATTATAATCCAAATGGAAATAGTTTTCTAGTATGAAAAGGAAACATCTAATACCTCAGACAGAAACAATAAATTTGGACTTGTAATTCTTACCAATTATTTTCTATTTATATAACTCTATTCTCTATTAATTCAGTACATCATATATTATATTCGCCATTATTTAGTAACGTCTATAATTTCTTTACGGCTTATCCACACTAAACTTTCAATAGCGCAGAGGCACCCATTTTGTCATCAGGCTATTGTGCGCAAGCGCCGGTGTTAACGACCACTAAATCTACAGCCTGCGGTATCTACGATCTGTCACAACTACGACTTACAATCACAAGAATCACGTTCTTGATCAGCATCATCACAACACAGGTGTACTTATGTACCTTTGCATGATTCAGCATGAAGTCGTTTGGAGACAATCCCCGTGATATAACTCAAATATATATGAATCTAGAACTGGTTTTGTCAAACTATCATATCATCACATATATGTCCCCAAAAGACACATAGGTGTCTGAGGGGCAATGTTTCTCTGATATATTTTCGTCCCGTGTAATAGGAGATGAGCCTATTGTCATCTCCTGGAGACAGTTCTAGACTTCAAACTGCCAGGATAAGTTCTTTTTAACAGAAAAATGAAAAAGCTCTCTGACCCGAGGCACAGAATAAAATCCACCCCGAGGATTTACCCCAGAACTTCGGAATCTTAGTACCTTTTACGCCTTTCGATCATCAAGGCAGCCACGAACTTGCACTATAACTACAAGCTCGTTAAATAACAAAAATAATACCATTTGTCAAGAATGTTACTTGAAAAGTGACTGAGTCTTATGTCCTTCTAACTAGGTCATATCGTAGCGTGCTGAACCAATTTTCGTGAAATATTGTTCGGGTGTAACGGAAAAATACCGAACCCATTTTTTGTTGTGTTGATATGCTAGTCTTGGACTATTTTTTCATCGTATGTTTATTCAAAATGCGGTTGAAAATATCTTTCGTGCTAAACTAGAACTACTGGCTACCAAAGACAGCTGCCGGAACACACCGTTAGGTGCTTGACGACTGGTTTTCTACTTGAAGGTTATAGTCTGGTGGGCATTCGCAAACTGTTTTACCATGATATAGCGATCCTAGCACTACAAACGGATCCGACGGCTTAACGTGCACTGCATCAGGGCAGAAACCCTGTTGTGTACCTAATATGAAGGAAAACCCAATCATTCACGTAGAAGGCACCATTTTCCCTTACTCTCTATATATAGACAAGTCCATATACGGAACCTATAAGACATGATTTGCCGTAATAAGTACTTACATAAAAGTGTCACTGTTTTAAAAAGATGGCATATAACTTAAATGTAGAGGTAAGCCTACAATTGTAATAAAATGGTCCATTGAAGACCTACGCATGAGAGATAATGATGACTCCTACACTTCACTTCTTAGCATTAAGGCTTTTGATATGATCTGACCATAACTTAATCAGTTCCACATCTGAACGCACCTTAAACCTACACAATTACCTAAGACTCGCGTTTTAGGATGTGTGGGTTTGTATTTTCTTTTTTAATTGACTAAAGATTCTAAGTTGTAGTTCTTAGGGACGAATGCATTGAAAGGTTGAGGGACGAATGGGTTGGGTATCCAGCGTCAGCTGTCAGCGCTAGATGGAACAAATGAACTAAAGCAATATCTACAGTAGAATTGATGCAATTAGCGAGCGTAGGTTACCTATTGTTGTTTTTTAATTTTTATAATTTGGTATCAAGCATTTGACAGTTTTACCTGATGGAAAGTGACGACGACGCGGTCGACGGTGGAACATGCTTGCCTCATCATCATTGTCATGTCAACCGGAACGATCCTTCATCGTCACCGACATCGTTATTTGGAAGCTGGTTTGAAACACCAACACTATTCAAATTAAAAATGCTAAAAGGCGATAAGTTTTTTAAGGTTAAATAAGGAACATAAATAAATAGTGTCTCTTTGGAAAGGAAAATTACTTGTTTTTTCAAAATTCTATATCACTGAAATAAATACAATTTCGCAATGAAATCATGGCACCCATGTGGAAAGTATTGTTTTTTCTAATTTTAAACACTTTTATGAAAGCGTTTGCCTCTAAGTCCAGGCACTGATAATAACTATATTTCGATTTGTCAGCCACGAGTTGCTAATGTGGAGGTTATAAGGTCCTTAAATGTATTTTATTACAGCCGTTTTTGAGTTCCCATTTCTAGATTTAACTATGTTTAGCCTACTATATCAGATAGTGATCCAAAAAGTTCCCAGGATTTTTTTTTTAAAAAGAGGTACCTATTTAGCAACGTATTAACACACGTTCAATTTCCACGTGCCTACTTTAGTGTTAACATCCCTGTAATTACATCAAACACACATATAAATCTCACCAACACATGCACAATTTCTAGCGTAACCCTCCAAAAGTCTACTCAGAATTACGTAAGCAGATACTTTGCTTTAAGATCTTCATCTTAGATTTTTCTTTGAAGTCACCAAGTTCTGGGGTAAAAATTGAATATTAATAGCAAAATTATACCTCTGTTCGTCCTTTCTGGGGTTTTTATTACTTTATTAAGACTCCTTTTCTCGTTAATGCGATATAAACAAATCGTTGTGTTGTTTTATAGGTTTTATGTTCTAAGAAAAGGGATGGCGTCAAAAAACAGTAGCATTTAATAGCTTAATCGCGTGTGTTTTGTTTCATAAAATTTATTTACTTTTTTTTGGGGCTGCCATAAATGTCAACTCTGATTTTCAACGGTCCGATATTTCGATAGGGCAAGAATGGCATCCCGAGATCAAGGATTGTCTATTGTGGTTAAAATATTTTTCTTAAATTAGTGGTTAGAATTTTATTAAGCTTTATTACTTTATTTATTAGAACATCAAATGTATTATATTGTAATATATGGATCTGAATAATGGGTAATGAATGAGGCGGATAAAATTAGAATTCATGTGGCAGCCATGCGAACGGTTTTTTTAAATATAATTGTGACGGACCAAGTACGAGGCCCACCTGATGTTAAGCGATACGAGCCATAACATATGCATTTTGTCACATGTGACGAACCGCACTGCGCCCATTACCCTCAGATAACAGTTGTTAAGTTTCATGTGCCTGTGACTTTACGGAACACACGTTTAGGTGCTTGGCGACATATTTTCTATTGGGATGAAATTTTGAATATAGATTTTAGGTCCTGCATGAAACTATATAAAAAGAAAAATAAATAATCTTGTACTAAATGTATGAACTAATTTTTTTAGAGATTTAATTTGTGATATCCTTTTCCTACCAATCATATTATGTAGAAAATAGAGCTCTTTTCTCAGGTCCTTGATTAATACATAGGATAATTTTCATCAGCAGTTTTCACCATTGTCTACGCGGGAGAAACCGCGGAGTGCAACTACTTCGAAATTAAAGTCAAAACTTTTGTAGTTACTATCAATTTATAGACCACACATCATCAGCTAGACTTTTTGATCTCATATCCTATCTCCTAACATACAAATCATTTACCTAATACTTACTAAATCATTTTTACGACTACACCAGCAGTCAAAACAAAATCAATTAATCACATGAATCAAAACCCACAAAAACATAGAGGTAACGGGAACTAACAATAAACATTATGATTTAAGGGTCATAAAGTCCTTTGTAGGGTCTTTTCGTACCTCGCATAGAGTTGGATTAAGTCATATATTACTGCAAATCGTTTTTTGATAACATCTACAGGTGTGGAATCACAAATTCCTGACAGTTTGAGGTTTGACAGGCAATAAAACTTTACTTATTTACTTAGCAGTCAATGAGAAACTAACACCGTAGATGTATTATTTATATTTACAGCTGATGGGCTAGTCTTTGACCACTATCTCACCTGATGGTAAGTGATGATGTGGTCGAAGATGTTGTTCAGACTAACCTAAAATTACTGGCTCTCAAGGACAGCTGCCGGAACACCCGTTAGGTGTTTGGTCTTTCACGAACTACAACAGTCATTCATGTACATAATATGAAGTATTTAACAAACGAAAAATACTGCATATATGTAAATGTATATATATAACGTAAGTGAGTCCGCAATGACTTGTAGGTTGTCTAAATGCTTTCATTGTAGTAGCTGTATAGTGTTGTATATTATTCGTAGTATTTTGTTAATAAAGGCATAGCGCTGTTAAAAAACGAAAGAATTTTTAATACCTGACAAACCACAAACTGTAAGGAATTTGAGATTCGACCCCTATATATAACAAAAAAACAATTTTTATACATTTTATTATTTATTTAGCAGTCATTTATTTGTGTATTTTTATTCGAAGTACTTATTGAACGCACATAATTTATGTATTGTTCTTATATACCTACCACCATCCAAAACAGTTTCTCAATTCCTCTCTATCAAAAGGTTGTTGGATGAGATTGCTTTTAGCAATAAGACCGCCTATATTATATTGCACAGTAATAATTTTAAGTTGTCTTATGTGGTTATTTTGTTTATGTAATGTTTGTGAAGGTATAATAAAAATGTTATCTATCTATCTAAAACATATCATTATCGGATTTTTCTAACAGCTGTGCTCCATTTACTAACGTGGGACCAAAACGTGTCTGTTTAAATATAGGTGTCTATACTCCTTCGTAGAACACATGCAACACAACATGTTTTTCAAGAAATTTGTAATGTGGAGATGAAATTAACAGAAGGTACATAAGTATACTGTGCACCGCGTTGCAGTATTTCAATATATAAATAGTTCCCGGCTTAAGAATTTAACCCTTTGGTGCGCACTATTTTTATTTTGAAATGAAAATGAGATACTAATGTAATAGGACAGAGAACAAGGGGAAAAAAAATGTGGCAAACGTGGTGAGCGATTATGTTGTCGAACATAACAGACAAAGCCTAAATACGATAACTGTCTCAATAACAGCTGCCAGAGCACCATGAAGGCGCGTGGCGACAGATTTTCTACGATAACCAGGCGAGCATACCACCACACCATGCAGTGTAACTAAATCCCGCGGCCACCAGTATTCAAAGTATGAATAGACCGATGCAGTCCAAGTACGAGTAATTTCCCAGGCCATCATTTCCTTCTAACTAAATATTGATATATTATTTTGAATTACTAATAATTGTATTTATTTTTAAAATTAAATTGTATAATTGCAATGATTGTAGATACTGTAGCAGACGGATTACCCACTGCTGAACACAGCCTCCCCATTATAGCCGAGCTAGAAAGTCCCCCACTTTCTAGCTCGGCACCCCACGGGAATTGTAGGTCAGTACCTTACCCTTACCCAGTGGTTAGAATTGCACCCCCATATCATCTTCCTCCCGTGGGTGTCGTAAGAGACAACTAAGGGGAAAATACTGGAAGGTGGGCAGCAGCGCCTTCTCAATACAGAACTGCCATCTTAAACTGCGATCCCCAAGCCGCCTGCCAAGCGTGGGGATTGTGGCAAAAACTTTATAGGGGAGGCTTCAGCAGTGGACTATCAAGCTGGTATGGTAAAAAACACACATAAATAGTTCAAAAACACAAATTTAGAGAACTCTATCAGAGATATCATATTTCGATTTTCTGAAATGCCAACACCGTGTTTTTTATTATATAATAAATTTCACTAGCCTTAAGTTTTAGTATTCAAAACCAAACCCTATCGTCCCTATTTTGTCACCGAAGTAGTAGTTGACATGAAACATTTTTTAAATTCATCAGTCTGTACGTTTAGTCACTATTATGGGACCCTTCCACCCTTCTTGTGTTTATAGTCCCTTAAGCGATGTCCACGACAAAAACCATTTTTCAAAGCGGAACTTAATTTCTGTAAGGTCATTTTTCATTCTATCTCGGTCGGGAGCGTAAATGTAAACGGGCGTATGTCAGGATATTATCATTTTAGAAAAAATAAGGTTATAATATGTATTATTAGGCAATTTCGCTTATTTATATATTATTACTAGCGGCCCGCCCCGGCTTCGCACGGTTAATTACGAGTATAAATTGAGATGTAAGCTATCCTATCTTTCAATTTGGATCAAATTGAACACGGTTTGCAAATCAAATTTATTACATTAGTACAATATATCAAATTTAGGAGTCCATCGCGGACAAACAACGTGACACGTAATTTTTATATGTAAAGCCAGAGAGTTGAAAAAATCTTAGTGTAAAGCTATTTAATTCAGTTCCAAACTTGTCGATACATTTTTATCCTTCAACTAAGCACAAATTAGATTTTTTACGTAAAACGCAATCTCGAAGTGTCATTTACTTCATTAAATTGGCCAACGTATTGAATAAATATTTATTATCTCGTATACACCAACTCGTGATATGACGTGTCGCGTGTTATCACCAAATTTGACATTTTGCTTATACCTATTTTATTACAGTAGAATACAATTTAATAAGCTTGAAGAATGTAAGTTGTTTTTTTCGATTAATGTAAGGAAATTATCTAGATATAACAATCGAATAGCAGTGTGACCTTTTGAGACAACTTTATAGAAAGTATATCTCTCGTTGGAAAAACTTCTTCAAATACGATCTTTATATGAATAACTATCATGGATAAACAGAATAAAGGTAAATAAAATGCAATGGGCCTCTTGGGTCAGTGACTGATTAGTTAGAATTAGAAATCCAGCATCACTAAAGGGATCATGTCAGCTAAGTGTATATAACCACTTCGCCTACAGTACAAACCTCCGATAGGTAATTAGGTATACATTTATTAAGGCCTTGACGGCCATTCAAAAATTGCCGTAGCGGACGGTATTTCACGTCCACATGGCGGGGTATTGGTAAAGTTTTCAACTAGCAATAATCGCACCTCGGATTAACCTCATTGGTTACGATATTGCCTCTGCGCAAAGTTAACCCGAACCGAACACTGCCGAAGCTACTCGGGTTCGCCGGAGAATCTCGTCAGCGCGAGCTATTTTGACGCTAGCGCCATCTACCATGATTTTGTGAAACTAACTGCCTTTGCAGCTTGCTCGCCTAGCACCCATAGTACAGAATAGCTAACAGTTCGTTGTACTTTGGTATGTCGTCATCGCCCAAGCAAAAACAACTAACCGCAAAATAGGGTGAAATTGCGTTTGGCTGCTATAAATTAGAAAAGAGAAACGATGCAAATCGATTGCATAGCTCTCTTATTGGTCGAGAAGTGTCCGAATTTCTCCGAACGTCAAAATTCGAGTTGTAACGCGATCACGCGCTTATAACCGTTACTGCACATTTCAAAAATAGAACACACCGGCCATACTGAGTAGGTGTACAGTACAGTTGGCAGTAGCGATTCGCGCCAAGCGTATTAATCAGCCTGCTTATTTTATGATTGCATATAAAATATTCTAGTGGAGCGACCTGGACATACATTCCTTACCGAAATGACTATTTTATATGAATGCAGATAGCAATTTCACAGCTTTATTACACTTTGCGCTTGTATAAAAGTGTTGTAAAATCTATACAAATGTATAAATAGAATAGTTAGGAATAACTACCAACCTCAGTAGTCCCTATCAATTTTAACTCTCATTAGTAGGTTGGGTCTGTAGTATAACTTGAACCTCGAATAATCCCAAATTTGGACATATGTAAATTTTTCATAAAACATCAGATTCACCGAAACCACTCAAACAAAATATTTCCTTTCTAAACAGATTAAACTTTTCTTCAAGCATTATGTTCTCAAGTTTATAATTCAGTTCACGTAATCTCGACTTTTTATGTGCAATTTTTCTGGACACAAACGTTTTATCAAAGTCTTTTGTTTGAATACGTTTTTTGGTAACCATTTTTGCAAGACCTCATCCAAATATTGGGTTTTTTAAAGGCAAGCTATTATATTAAAGCAACAAAATTACACATTACAATGTAAAAAAATGACCTACATACAATGTCTGCCTATAAAACATATATTTCTACCCTCGATCCGTTTCTGAGAGGTTACCAGTACTTACAATATGTTTTCTCTAATAACATAAAGAGCACTACAAAAATGTAATTATAATTATTACCTGACTACAACCGTCTATGGCATTCTTTTAGTCGTTTAATATCCTTTATTTGTTGTGATTGTTGATCATCCAATCAGTAAAGATGAGAAAGTTCATTCTAGGTTAAGCCTGTCAACACCTTCGACCACATCATCACTTACCATCACGTGAGATTGTGGTCGAAGGCTTAACTATAACTATCAGCAATAAAAAAAAAAGTATTTAGAAATTAAAGCTCTCAATTGACCTAGGTAAGTATAGTAATGAGTGTAATGACTCCATTCTCTATCGATGTCGATTATAAGAAAAACCATCGAATCAAAAAACTTCCTTGTGTATAAAGCCAAAGGGGATACGGGCCCAGATTAACTACACGGGGGTCAATATATACTGGGGCTGATTTATACCTATATCATTTATCATGTCATATCTCAGCGATATACCTTCACATGTTGTGATAGAAATAAGTATGTAAGTTTAAACAAACAAGAGGAACAATAAAGTGATTAAGTTATTGTGATATAGCTCATAATCATATATACATATGTTTATATTTTAAATATATAAGTACATTTTATAAGATCTTAGTAACATAAGGGTAAACTATTGAAAAGTGGGCAGCAGCGCCTACTGAGGAACTGTATCTTACACTGCGATCCCCAAGACGCCTGCCAAGCGTGATGATTATAACAAACCACCACAAATTGAGGCGACTTGTTGAGTGCTAGAAAATTCGGCAGATACAGAACATAAGCCGTAAGCATAATGAATATATCTTACATATAATCAAGATAGGCAGAGTGATATATAGACTAAAAATAAAATATGTATTGTATCTGACTTTATATATGATAAACATAAGTCAAACAACAATAAATAATGCTTCGAAAACACATTTATACTATAACAAATAGAGTATCAACCAATCAAACACCCCAACCCCAATATCAAATCATTAATATTAACCCCTATCGCCCTACGATACCACATAAATATACATTAAAAAACCGCAAAGAAAATCTCCTAAAATATTCATTCAGAGAGGGATTTTTTTAAGTCACTTCGCACCTCAGCCACTTAGCAGTGGTGTCGGCGCGGAGATTTTTGTATATTTTTCTGAATAAAATTTACATTATTCATTTGTAAATTTGTTTGTCAGAAGATTACAAGTATGGTAATATGTCATTTTAGGGGTAAACATTCTACAAGATAAAAGCTGCACAGTAAGCTTCGAGCTATAAATAAAATAGTTTGTTTTTTACTTCAGAACAAATAACTTGAGAAGATTTTGTAACATAACATTATATACAATTCTTGGAATGACTTACGGTAAAAATATTGCACTAAAAATCTAATAAACCTCTGCTGGAAGGAAAAAGGCCTAGGATGCTGGCTGCGTTACCTCGCTGTATATTATTTTTTGGCCGAGATACAAGCCAGCACTTTGTTCACATGTCTCCTCAACCAAACGCAAGAGTTATTAGTACAATATTTTCACTTTAAGTCATCTTAAGAAGATTTTTTAACAGAAATTGAATGATGAAAATTACGCGCACGTTCATATTTGCGTGTAAAGAATCCTTCTAATTTTTTACTAGGATTAATTACACGCACATATTTTACACACATGCGCACACATGAACTTGCGCGTAATTTTCAATAATTATGTAATCGTTTTACTTATTTATTACATTTCGTATGATTCGTATATACGTGAATAATTGTTGGGTATTTCATAAAACAGGTACACATTTTTTTTCCTTTTATTTTGTACCTTTTATATTGTGATTAGAGAATATGTATTCGTATGTAGCAATAGTATAAGCATATAAAACAACCCATGGTTATTGCCCAACGTCTCGGTTTGACGGGAAGCGGTAGTGGATTTGATTCCTGACTCGAATAACTAATACGACTGATGTCACGCTTGTCATCGTACATCACTATTAAATTCCATGTTGAGTTGTCATTGAAATAATAATTTGATTACGTATTAGTCACAGGTGTTGTTGCCATCGAAAATGTATACATAACTTTAACCTGCCATTCAATACAATTTACAACGAGGCCGCGCAAATATTATGCTAGGTTGGCTAAGTGGACCGAAAAAAACGTTAACTTAGGCATTCGGGGCCAGCACAATAATATTATATAATGTTTTCTCGAATTTATTTCATACTACGGAATTACGTGATTTTTAAACCTTCTTTTTCCACTGGAAGACTATATTAGATTTAGTTTAGTTTTTCAAAACTATAAATAATTAATTTTATATGATTTCTAGAAGCTGAATATTAAATGATTTTGAAAATATCTAAATTTTTGGTTTGTAACTCGACATTTCGGATGATCGAACAAACATGCTGAAAGAACTGACATTGATTTAATCCTGTTTAAAATATACAAATAATCATATAAAAATATAAAACCAATTTTCAATTTATAATGATGTAGGATATTACTGCAGGTAAAATTAACAAAACTGATGGTGTTTGGTAGTGTACAGTGAATGTATTTTGTATTACCTACATTTATTATTAAGACAATTCGATTTAAAATAAAAATTGCTGCAAGGCAACCCCATCTTGAAGCGGTAAAAAGTTACAACACTTAGGGGTCTCCGTTTTAAAGCCCCTGCAGATAATAAAAACGCTTGTCTATCCCATAGACAATAAGAGACGCTCGTAAAGATGTGACCAGTTTAACTGGATCTGAACTGAAATTATTTCGACACTTTGAGTTGTTCTTTACTCCGAACAAAAAAATTAAACAAGTGTATCCGTTGAATTTGAGGCACGAGAAATATTTACAAAGAAGTTTGGTACATAAATCAATATTCTTAATTTAGAATAATGAAAATTTACAAAAATGATTACCTAAAACGTGACGAGAATGTGGAGAAAAATGGCCGAATTTTTATCAAATACTACAAAATACTTGCAAGTCTTTAACCATACTGTAGTTAACGCTTCAAAATTCATACCCAATGGCAGGTATTCAGAAGTGCAATAACTAAGTTCTAAAAAGTCAAGGGTCAACCTAAACTGGTAGGTTCAAGAGACAATACGGTACGGCAGCAAATGGTTCAGAACGAAGAATTTTGAGGGAGTTTTAAATCGTCATTACACGGGTTAGAGAGTTTTTATATTCGAGAGCAAGGTGCTTAGTTTAACATATTTCAGTGCGGGGTAGAATACAGGATGTAGAAAAAAAAAAAATGTTTATATCTTATATAAAATAATAACATCTGCAGACAAAGAAACAAAATATGCCAAATTTGAAAGTGATAATATTGCCAGTAGTAGTTATATCGAGATGTTGAAGCATCCACGTTTCGTCAGACATGTTTTGATCCCAATTAATATTGAGTGAGCTTATTGTCATATACTGGGTACTGTTCTAACTTCCGAACTGTCGTAGAAACCTTTTTTTTTGGTCAGAAAAACCCAATTAATTTTTCGTCCCGGGATCGAGCCTACACACCTACACACCAATAAGGCATACGCCACGGACAATATTGAACAAATATTGCAAAATAATATAAAATGCTTTAATTTACATGAAAACAATAAATAACCCCCATAATAATTAAGAAAAAGTTACTTATATGCCGAGATATCTGTAGGTTACATTTACCTTCTTTTTATTTTGAGTACTCACATATCCCTAGGTAACATATACTATTTTTTGTTTGGAATACTCAAATGGTTCTATTCCTTTTCTTCACTTGATACTTGATAGCATACAGTATGAGTAAAATGTGTGCAGTATTGATGGCCCAGTGAAAATGGCTACGGACTACCGCGCAGCATGTGCATAGTTTGAATCCCGCCTCGTTACCGGCTTGACCTTCACCGCATGATGGTAGGGCATTTTGCGAATGCTCGCCTGTCTAGGTACCAACCTCAAGTAGAGAAACTATTGCCAAGCACCTAATGGTATGTTCCGGCAGCTAACCTTGAGGTCCAATTATTCTAGGTTTGGCCTTTCGATAAAATATACTAGTCTTTGAAGGTTTAGCCTGTTAATACTACATCATCAGTCATCAAATCCCATCAAGTATGATAGTCAAAGACTAACCAGTCATTAAAAAACATGGATTTCATAAAATAAGCGTAACTAAATTAATTATTTAAATATTATACAGTAGCTTTCCAGCTACGGCTCCGCCCGCGCATATTTCAGTTATCGCGAAAAACATTAACCTATTTTTGCGCAGTTCAATGAAAACTATCCTATGTCCTTTCTCGGGTCACAAACTATTTCCATGCCAAATTTCATCCAAATCGATCCAGCAGTTTTAAATTTATTCATTGCATACAAATCTTTCCATAGTAATAGATTTAAAAATATGTTTCATGAATATGATTGATGCGAATAGCATACAAATACAAACAATAATCAGACACCCTATATAAATAGGTAGTACGCATTAAGAGCGTCACAGGAAAGATTCACTGTACTAATAAAAATAATAAAGCAAGCAATCCTTTTTTCTTTATGTCGCTAAGGGCGCATACACACCGTCCCCGGAGAGTTCGCGAAATGCGCACCTGCCTGCAGTCGGCCTTATTTATGGGCATTGCTTGAAATGGATCAATGAGCAAGCAGATTGGCTATTTAAATTTTAATAATTTGCAGAAAACATGTTTAAATGTAATTCTATAAAACATAATTCCCAACGTATGATATTTTTTACTGGGCTGTCGAAATGACTATATTTTTCCAAAACGATTCGAATTTCAAATTCAGATTCAAAAACGAACGAAAAAATTTGACTCATGTAAATTATTTTCAAATCTCAGTTTTTTTTCTATGAACAGAGGAAGGACATGTTTATGTACTTAAGTACCAAACATGAAACAAATTGGGTAATTTTTTGATTTATTTGCTCATTATTTGCTTTAACGATTAAATTGCAATAACAGGGTTTACATTGAAAAATGTAGAAACTGTAATGATAATGATTATAATGATCTTCATAGTAGGCTCAGCTAGCTACCCCTCCTATGAATAAGTGCTGGATGCTTTAAATAATAATGATTATTAGATTAAGGTGTTACTCTGCGGAAATGTAAAATACATTTGCGCATACACATCCGCTGGGGAGCAGGTATAGTTATGTCGGGCTCAGGGTCAATTAAATAGGGGCCCCACTACCGGCTAAAAAACTCATTTATTTTTTATTTTTTTTTATCCATGATAGGTTAGCCTTTGACCACTATCTCACCTGATAGTAAGTGATGATGTGGTCGAAGGTGTTGTTCAGGCTAACCTAGAGAACTACTGGCTCTCAAGGACAGCTGCCGGAACACACCGTTAGGTGCTTGGTGACAGATTTTCTACTTGAGGGTGGTAGCAAGCCAGGCGGGCATTCGCCTAATGCCCTACCACCATGCTATAACGACTGCCATCTGAAGACAACAACCGGGACCGACGGCTTAACGTGCCCTCCGAAGCACCGAAGCGCTCAGTAGTAATGTCACCAGCGGTCACCAATCCAAGTCATGAAGACTGCTAACCTAATACAACAACGGAGACGAACGGTCCATGAGGGTGGTAGCTAGCCGCATCGTACAAAATGCTCTACCACCATGTGTTTAGTTTACCACAAATTAATATTAAAACCTTTTCTCTCAGATTGATGCCTATTAGAAGTTGTTCGAAGAAAGCACTATTGTACCAACAAAAAAGAACTATTGTACCAACAGCGACTAGCTTACATTGTTAATACGTAACTATCTGTGCGAAGATCACAGAAATGAAAAAATACTTTTAAATTCACACCACGACATCCCTAGCTTACTTTGAAGTTCGCCGCTGCAAGATAATCTTTGTAAGACAAGTGGATTAGGGTTATCAAGTTTTGGAAAACAGATTTGGCGAGATTTAAAGTTCAGTGTTAAAAACACATGCTTGTGTTTTTAATAGACTTCCGTGAAAGGAGAAGGCTTTCACTTCGAAGAGTGATTAATGATTTATATAATACCTCCGTAAGATTTGAAACGCTTTGAATGTTTTTTTTCTATGTATGACCACATCATCACTTACCATCAGTTGAGATAGTGGTCAAAGGCTAACCTATCAAGCATAAAAAAAGAGGTGTTATTTTTAACGTTGTTTCTTTTTGCTTTTTAGTAAAATTGGTAATACACACAATCTATAAACTTGGTTTGATAATAGTGCAATATCTAACATATTATTATACCTAATATTATAAAAAAGCAGCCCACTATCTCCAACCGTATAAAAATTTTGGACATTTACACGACATTTGCACATTTTGTGTTGATATGTACTGATCCTTCGATGTGCGATCCTCACACGTTTTTGGCCAGTTCTTGTTAAGGTTTCGCTAGTTTTATATACCTAAAGAAAACGAAAAACAGTCTTGTATGATAACCTACAAATATTCATATTTATTCGTAGATGAGAACTCTTATTTATACTTACAAAGTAAAACGAAAAATGGGAAAAGCGTATGCATAGATTAATATCTATGCACAACCTTTCTCGTTTTTTGTTTGCCCCATGCATATCCTTGAGCTTAATGACTGAATGAAGGAGATGCACGCAAAATTTCAACGACTTTGAACATTTGCTTATAATTACGTATAATTCGTAACTCAAAAGTTTTTAGGAGTTACGAAAACACCAACCTCAAAGGTCATACGGGCCGCCGATGCTCAGCAATAAGATCCCGCTTGATAGAACGGACCCTAAAAACCCTCTTTTGAAATCTTGTATAATTAAAAACAACTCCTAAACTGATATCGCGCAAACTTATACGGACAAAAAGTTCTACATAAACAAGCTACCGCTAGTGACATTACTACTGAGCGCTTCTGTGCTTCGGAGGGAATGTTAAGCAGTTAGTCCCGGTTGTTGTCTTAGGATAGCACATGGTGGTAGGGCATTTTGCGAACGCCAAGCACCTAATGGTGAGTTCTAGCAGCTGTCCTTGAGAGCCAGTAATTTTTGATCCATCATATGACATAGTAGTCAAAGGCTGGCTCACCAGGTATAGAAAAATATTTAAATACAAGCTATCATCCAACAGAATTCTGTGAAGAATGGATTAGGCATTGGAAAATAATCATAGCAAAAACACACATACAAACATACAAATAGCACACCACAGAGATCTCGCTTCGGTCGTCCAATAAACGTAAATACTGTTCCTGTACATTTATCTTCGTTGCAATTCGTCCGTCCGTCTGTCACAACTATTAACCTTGTCGATATCAGAGGGGCGAGAATGTCTTTGAATTACAAATCAGTATTGAACGGGGTTGAAATGAACCTCACCCATAAGATAAGGCAATAAGCTACCCCTTGTCTTAGGCTGCACGTGGATGTTTAGTTCAGAAACGTCTGCCTACCCCTTTAGGTGTATACTTTTTGATTTGATTTTTGAAGCCCTCGTGTCGAAGTCTGTTTAGCCGTTTTAAGCCGATCAGATAAGTTATAACGATCATGACTTGGATGGGTGACCACTAGTGACATTACTATTGAGCGCTTCCGTGCTTCGGAAGGCACGTTAAGTCGTCGGTCCCGGTTGATGTCTTAGGATGGCAGTCGTTATAGCATGGTGATAGGGAATTCCTGCACGGCTTCCAAGCGGCCCTCACTTAGAAAATCTAACGCTAAGCACTTAACGGTGTGTTCCTACAGCTTTCCTTGGGAGCCAGAGTCAGTAATTCTAGGATAGCCTGAACCACATATTCACTAACGTTAGAAGTGATATTTAACATACAGCCACTCACGGCACCAACAAGAAAATTATAAAAAAAAAACACAGCTGCCTGGTTGTCGGTCATTTTGTATTTAAACATTACCTATACGTTCTTGTAATACCTGCAGTTGAACAAACCGCAGTTGCCTAAACTTAAAATTTTCAACGAAAAATTAAAAAAAAAATGCGAATAGAGAGCCTCCTCCTTTTTCGAAGTCGGTTACAAATTCAGTGACTACTTATATGAAAATCAATTTGTGTATGTACCTACTTACGTAAAAATATATATATATTCTCACCGCGTTATCTAGTATTTTTACAGCCGATAGAGCATATTAAAACTAGAAGCATTCTGCATAAATTACACGGTCAATTTACAACAGAGCTCTAACATAAAGTGTTTTACCCCAAAACACAGATTAGCTACAATAATAGCTGAAGAATAAGGAGTTTTAATTCGACAGTGCTGCCGCTATTAGCCACGGAAGGGTTGGTAATCAACGAACCTTGTAATTTTCTTGATTACTTTGTTTCTTTGACGATTCTAATTTTGTTACGTTAAAATTAGATGAAATCTTTTGAGACAATATTTTCATACCTTATTATTATTACCTATATTGACCTTCTTACGTTAGGTGTGTTCTTGAAACTAAAATCTAAATAAAGATATACCTATTCAAGGTAGCGAGTTAAACTTAATATATTATCTTATAATTATAATAATAAAATTATTTTTACTTAACCAGTTCTCTTGGGGATAGTATCTGAAACAAGTTAATCAAAATATTAATACACAAATTATGATTAAATAGCATATATTAATTCATTGTTATGTAAATAATGGAACAGTATAATTTTACTATATTTCTTCGATGCTGCACTACTATTTCCATCTGGGGCTGACCAGTGAAACTATTTAAAGTTGTAATAAATGTTGCGTCACTTACACGCTAGGTGGCGCAAACTGCAATTTAAGTTAAGGGTTCGTAATTCTAGATACATATTCTTTCTAACTTGACATATTATTATAGTTATGCCTGTATTTTACTTAGTAATTTTTTGGTTTAGCCCAGGAATTGAACCAAGAACCTGAAAATTCCAAAGCAAATATCTTTGCTAGTACTACTAGCGAAGCAGTCATCTAGGGTTCCGGACTAGTAGAAGGAAAACAGGGCTATATAAGTAAACAGACTGTATGTCGGTATGTGGGTCGCGAATCCATCCATATATCACGAATCTCTAGCTCGTAAGCTTGGTAGATATATGGAGTAAAACATTGATCCAATGAAAAATATTGGACTAGTCATATATTATTATTATTATTTAAAGCAAAAAAAATATACTTATTGAACTCTAGAATAACAATAATGTTTTAGTACTCAGTACTCATAAAATACACATAAGTACATTTCTAATAATAAAAAAGTTTAAAGAAATGTCTTAGAAAAATATCAACGCTTAAAATACGTACAAATAAAGTTTTAATGGTTTTTATTATATAAATGTCGTGCATAGCCCACACTAAAAATAGCATACGGAGGTATAGAGCTAATTGAGTAGAATCACAAATATAAATTAGGTTTTTTTAATTTTAGATGTAAATTTGTGGCATAGTTAATAGATTCAGGCATTACTTTGCTGAAATCCTCAATTCATACCTTCTAACAAATATTTCAAGAAACTTTCAAATATTCAAATCCGATGCTAAGAAGTAACTTTTTAGCATAGATTTATTTACTTAATGGATTTTTCGTTGTTATCATAATACTTCATGACAAAAGTTACCTCGAAGTATTATTCATTCAGACAAGCACCAACTATTAATAGAATAAAATACATCAACATCCCAATAAACAGTTGTGAGGTACGCAAATAATTAAATTCATTTATTTCAGACATAGTCCATAGTTTTACATTCAACGGCGGAAATAAAGCTTAAAATAATAATAATTACAAAGCAATATTATTAAAGTAACACTCCCGAGGAAATACATTAGAACTTAAAAAACACCTCTTTTTTTGCAGTCGGTTAAAATCTGCTTCAACTATGGACAGTTTGACGACAAATCCATTTTAATGTAATGTAAACGATATTATGATCGTGAACATGTATTAAATAACCCATATATATTCTTAAGGATATCAAAATATACTTATTTTAATAAACGCTTTCATATTATACTTTACAGAAGGAAATTAATTTCTCCACATCATTACTCAAGGATACAAAAAAGTCCCCCAAACATCAAAGAAACATTAAGAAATAATAAGATACACCTTAATCTTATAACGCTCTTACTTGGAATAACTTACAGATGTTTTTCCAATCAGATTTCGTAAGGAGCCCTCAATTTTTCATCGACAAAATTACATTAGCGATTTTACATAGCCGCTAGCGCCATCTAGTTCCAAAGAACGAAATTAGAAACCAGATTTTCAAGAACAAACCTTAAAATCTCTTTGAGTCTTATTTCTGTATAATAAGGTTGGTTTTTTTATACTTATTGACGTATAAGAAAGAAAATGTAACTTGGTAATGTAGCTAGCGAGATTAGGGTATGGGTGTCATTTCCCGCCCTTGGCAAAAACAGTATGAATAATAATGCTATTTGCATAATATCGGAAGCTCATCCTGAGGTTGTTTACCTTGATAAGTTATACCGTTAAACAAATTTTGGAAGGTACATAATTTGTATGAAAATATACAGGCCTGCTAACAGATTTTGTGATAATTTTCAGTGTTTAATTATATGTAAGCATAACAAAGTTAATTTATATAAATTTGGCATAAGAAATTACGGCGGGTTGCTTTGATATCTTTTACTACGCTGAAATTCTTTAAAATAGTATATATAAAACTACATGTAAGTGATTTAGGTAAGTACCTTATAATATATTCAAGCGCCCAAGATCATAGTAGTCGGCATTGATATGAAATTTGGCGTCGAGTAATGAAACTTCCCGTACAGAGCCATGGGAGTCTAGTTTCTAACAAAGCTTGAATTCGAAAGCTGGTTCGTGTCAATCATTCCAAACTATAAATATTGTATCTTCGTTTGCCACGCGATTGGCTGTAATCGCAATAATACCAAAAAGCCCCAAGAATCAGACTACTGCAAAGTCATATTTTCTCCATTTTTTCTACTTTGTAAAAAGGTGTTTGCTATGAGATATAGACTCTCTGGAGATGTGTCGCTATGGAAGAATATTCAATACTTCAAAATAAAGCAGCATCTTTTCTTCTTATACATATCCTGTGTCTTGTGCAATTTCCCAACACGCGTTTCAAGCGTGGAGATTATGGCGAAGTCCCCAAATGGGTAGACCTTGTTCAACGTAGATATTCCGGTTGATGATGTTGATGATGAATGTTAAGAGTTTCCCTTTGTTTATAAATGCCAAATTCTCATGATTAATTATCAACTCAAATAATTGATATACCCTTTTCTACTATCTTATACAAATACTAAACAATTCAAAACATTTACAGAACAGGGCTACAGGGCAACCGTTCCAACAACCAACAATCACCCACAACCTTTCAATAAAACTGATCCCAAGAACAAGAGCCATCAACATTACCATACAGATATCCCGGCCCACTATTGGGGGTGGGATGTGTAAATAAATAATTGTGATTCTTAATAAAACTACCCCAATACTGACCGGCGGTCGGCGGTGGCAGTAACTTGCACGCGGCGGAAGTTGGAACTATTTCCAGATAGCGAAGATCGAAAGGTTTTGATATTTGATGTCCAAAATTCAAAAGTATGAAGTATAAAGAATGGTATTTTTAGTAAGTTCTTTAAGCATTTGCAGGCTTTTTGACAGATGAGAAATATATAGTTGTTTATCTATCTATATTTTATCTTGTCTCGCAACCACAGTTTTTATGTAATAAATAACATACACGTAGTCGATATAATTGAAGTTGATTTGATTTATGTAAAATTAATTCAAACTTTTAATATTAACCTCATTTTAGTACTGATACTTGATAGTAGATACTAGATTTTTTTAATTTCTATGCCTACGTACAATAAATGAGTATAATGCATCTATGCAGACAGCAGAAAACTTTTATTTGTATTGGTAATAAATAAAGAACCTAACTATGTTAGAGGTTTTAAAACGGTAGGAACTTATTAACTGATAATACATTAATGGCCGATTCAACCATCAGAAATAAATATCAGATTGTGTAATGTGAACTGATCAAATTCCAAACCACCTAATGGAATTTCAATATATTTTTTTATTTAGCTGTGTATATTTTAATAGGACACCGGGTTTGTGTGAATTTTATTGTCAACAATAATAACCTGTGTATGTCAAATACAAAAAAAGTTAAAGCAAAAAAAATAATTGAAGTATCAAACCGTAGCGGCCGCACTACTGCCATCTAAAGATAGAGGCATCACTCCAGATGTACCGTAATGATGGACACTTTACATAATTCCACGATCGAGTGACCCCAAGCCGCGGATCAAATAATGTATCGTTCACCCTACCAGCTGTAGGGATAAGAAATTGACAGGTTTATTTAGTTTACTTTAGTTACATGTGCGGTATATTTAGGTGGTAGGAATTTGTGGCTATTTGAAATTTAATGAAATAATTTATTTACAACAGTAGCAAAGAAACAAATACAAAATATTTTAGCAACTGCCCCTATTTTTTCACGTACTGAATCGGGCACAAAATAAATGAATCACTCACTATATTTAGCGACATAACGATTAAATAGCATACTTTGCATTTTAAAATTAGGTATTATTCAATACCTAATTTTATCTAAAATTGTTACAAAAATTACTAAGCTAAGTTATTTTGCGTTTCGTACCTTTGCCAGCGTAATACGCTGAGGATTATAGTTTTCCTATAATCCAAGAATCCGTCGCTTCCTCATGTTTCAATAAAAGTACTCGCGAGAGATCTATTTTTTCTTTTGCTCTCTGCATCTGTGCTAAAATACTACTTTGTTAGATTGTCTCAATGAATTGTTCTAGAACGGTATAAAAATATATTATGAAGAATGTTTTCCTTGCACTTTTGTCTCAGTTAATGAAATAAATAAAACGTAACCTTATATATTGGGGCAAAAATGGTCAAACAAATTTATTTCCAATCCTAAAATGTATTAATGCTAAAAAGCCCGGTAAACGTGAAAAAAGTAGGATGATGTAGAAGAAGCATCGCCGCGGGAGACGTCAGTCACCGTCTGTGGATTTAGTACTTACCAACGATATTTTATAAAAACAAACGATTTTTATTCAAGTAATGCGAAGCGCTCGTAGCCAAGTTTGCTTAGCCATTCTGAATCAATCAGCAATGTTAGGCAACGTATGCCGCGGTCATGACTTGGATGGGTGACCGCTGGTGACATTACTACTGAGCGCTTCCGTGCTTCGGAGGGCTCGTTAAGCCGTCGGTCCCGGTTGTTGTCTTAGATAGCAGTCGTTACAGCATGGTGGTAGGGCACTTTGCAAATGCCCGCCTGGCTAGCTACCACCATCAAGTAGAAAATCTGTCGCCAAGCACCTAACGGTGTGTTCCGGCAGCTGTCCTTGAGAGCCAGTAACTCTAGGTTAGTCTGAACAACATCCTCGACCACATCATCACTTACCATCAGGTGAGATAGTGGTCAAAGGCTAACATATCGGGCATAAAAAAAAATCCTCGATTTAGTTACCGTTTAAGAGGACGGTCAGTGGTCAATCGTTACGTATAGGGGCGAGAATGTAATGAAATCTTTTTAACAATTAAAAACAAATCGCGACATCGCAAGATATTTATCTTTTATGTTCAAAACATTATTTCCAACTGTGAAATAACCGACTTCGATAAGTTCTTTCACAGATTTGAGTGTTGAGTCGGTTCTAGTTACATTTTTTTCACTCTTTTTAGTGACCCTTGCTCATTCAATGTCAACGACTATATCATCAAGATAGGAAAATAATTTTCAGTTATTGGAGTGTAACTCAAAAACGGCTTGACCAATTTTGATGAAATTTAAATGGGACTAAACGATAAGCATCATCTTTAAATAAAAAAAGAATTATCAAAATTGGTTCACACAGCTAAAAGTTCTGAGGTAACAAAACAAAATACAGACGAATTGAGAACCCCTTCTTTTTTTAAGTCGGTTAAAATTATTTGAAAAGTCGGGGTAGAGCAATCAGAAGTATAACAAACGTCTAGTCTAACAATAAACGATTTTATCAGCTTTGATAGAGTATACCTATTGCGCTTCCAAGGGCGACTGAGAAGCAATGCGCAAGATGAAAACATAGCTAGAAGCATATCTTAGAAACTGCAAAAACAGGTTTTATCCCACTTCCCTTTCGCTAACAACCACTGTCGAAGCCCAATCTCGACTCACGCATTATAAGATGTACACTTGAGCATAGACGTTAAATTGCAGATGTCTTGATCCTTTAAAAAATTATAAACGATCTTATATTGTTCTGACATGTTCCCAAATATTATCTTTAAGTGGTATTGGTAGTAGAATGGCAATTTGTTCTATTAAATATATTTTTTAATTTTATCTAAATCCATTGTGTGGCGATAAACAGACATTCACTATCACGTTTATAATATTAATGCGATTGTATATAAACAATTTATTAAAGTTTTCGACGCATTCATTTTGAGTTACATTGTAATTCTATTGGGCCTGCGCGCTCCCCAGCTAATCCAGGGTTTTCTGTGAATTTGCCATAGGACGGCCATTCTAACAAATTATTGAATACAACCTTCGACCGCTCAATGCGAAAGACAGAAATTAGATAAGCCAACACACCATGCTCAGCTCAGCTCCGGTCCATGCTATGGCACAGCGCTGTGCAATCCCGCTGATAATCACCGGTAGATATGTGATCACTCCACTTTGGCAATTAAGAGATAGTTTTTCACTAGGTATGATGTAGAAGTTATGAACTTGGGATTTGAGAGTAGATTCACACGCGATGTATTTACGTGCGCTTCGGGTGAAAGGTTCAGTTGAAACTAGCAAGCGAACTAATGACAGGCAATATGATTCGTAACTACCCTCAATTGAGCAATCGTATCAAAAAATAATTTTAATGAAGTACCCTCGAAAGACGCCGATACCAGCAGTTTCTAAATAATAATTACGAGGCTTCAACATGGCCAGATATTCAACTTTAAAATATTTTTTGGTTTTATTGCCAGATGTTTTAAATAATAGGCTTTACTATGTTATTAAGATTTTTGTAATATTTACGGTTTTAGGGGTAATTTATAGAATCATGTGTATTATTGACCACGTTGTTGAAGATAAAATGTACAAAAATCAATAATTTATACTTCATAAAAATAACAATATAATTAGGGTTCCGTACCCAAAGGGTAAAAACGGGACCCTATTACTGAGACTTCGCTGTTCGTGTGTCCGTCCGTCCGTCTGTCACCAGGCTGTATCTCAAGAACAGTGATAGCTAGAGAGTTGAAATTTTCACAGATGATGCATTTCTGTTGCCGCTATAACAACAAATACAAAAAGTTGGCCAAATGCGAGTTGGACTCGCGCACATTTAAACAAAAAGGGTTAAAATATGAAGTCTAATGTTGTATAGCTAATGGTACGTAACCCTTCGTGCGCGAGTCCGACTCGCACATGGTTGTTTTTTTTTTAAATTCGCGAATACTACCATCTTGTAGAATGGTAAATAAATCAAAATAGGTTCGTTTAAATTTTGATTTTTCATCACAGACGACAGACAGTGAGTTTCCGCCTTAAATTTATTATATATTTACATTCGACTAGTTCAAAAATTTTAGGTTTTGCTGCTCAGAGACTTAAAGACCAAAAATATGGAATAGCTAAATACTGCCATGCTGCAGGTCTGTGAATCGTTCCCCACCGCCGCGCCGGCTTGATCTTCACCGAATGGTGAAAGGGCATTTTGCGGATGCTGGCTAGCTACCACTCTCACGTAAAAATATGTCGCCAAGCACCGAACAGTGTGTTCCAGCAGCAATTCCTGAGAGCCAGTAATTAATAATGAAATTACAGATGAAACCTTAACGTAGGTATAAGATAAGTATGTCTCATGGTAATAGGTGCCCTTATATTATGGCATGGTTATAGTGCAATTCGACATTTGTGACGAAATGCATCTGTTATAGGCAGAGGTAACCGCTTCACATATGGTGGGTCTCGTCACAATCTCTTAAAAAAAATAACCAAAAAATGGAACGGAGTTCAACACTCAAAAGTGTGAAATAACTTGTTGAAGTCAGTACCATGATAGTTCCACCTATTATCACAATATAAATTTTTTTGGTAAAAAAAATTTTTTCTCATTTTAGTGACCCTACTTACGGGATCGATTGTCATTCACTGTCAACGACTATCATCAAGATAGGAAAATATTTTTCAGTTATTGGAGTGTCACTCAAAAACGGCTTGACCGATTTTGATGAAATTTAAATGGGACCAAACGAAAAGCATCACACAAATACAAAAAGAATTATCAAAATCGATTCACCAAGTCAAAAGTCCTAAGGTAACAAAAAAAATTACAGACGAATTGAGAACCACCACTTTTTTAAGGCGGTTAAAAAGGCCGCTAGGTCGTATATAACATGTGACGTTAACCACCTCGGCCTTCCAGAAATGATAGAATATCACATCATATATAACGAAGCAATGGTGTAGAACTGGCTACATTAGCCATACTTGTACTAAAGCCCAGCGGGAGGGATTATATTAGCCCTTATAGAGATATCGAGTCGTATATTCTTTCTTTTACATTTTATCATAAATGGTTTATGTCAGTTTACCACTAGCTTGCGATTAAGGAATGGAAGAAACTTTATCTGCTAGCAATCAATGTAGGTAGATATAAATAAAAATGGAACCTACTTCAACAAAAGTGTGAAATAATTTGTTGAAGTCGGTACCATGATAGTTCAAAATTACCTATTATCACGATATTGTGCGCATGGTACCGACTTCGACAAGTTATTTCACACTTTTAAGTGTTGAAGACGGTTCCAGTTTTTGATTAAAATAAAAATCTCTCATTTTAGTGACCCTTGCTACTTACGGGTTCGATTGTCATTCACTGTCAACTACTTTAACATCAAGAAAGGAAAATGTACTTCAGTTATTGGAGTGGAACTCAAAAATGACTTGACTGATTTTGATAAAATTAAAAAAAAAAACAGACGAATTGAAAACCTCCTTTTTTTAAGTTAAAAAAAGGCTTGCACAGACTTACGATTTTAAATGCATAGAAAATGATACTTGAAAAGATTCAAGTAATAATTTTTAATCGATTTTAGTCGGGTCAAGTAATATTTGAGAGAAGTGGCTGCCGACCATAATGTCTGCCTTTGACTAGAGTCACTTTAGAACTACGAATAAATAATATCTATGTAATAAATGCCTGCGTATAAATTTCTAAATATTCCGAAAATTAATAATAAAAATGTCTAAAGTCCCGGTGGTAGCTATCCCGTGGGTAGAATATATCCCATTCATATCTTTCATATGCAGGGTAATCAGCTAACAATCTCTTAGGGTTGGAATCTGCTAGTCCTAACAAACATTTTGAGATATATTTTTTTCGTTTTGAAAAAAAAAAATAATTAAATATTTTTTTTATGTTTTTTATGTGTTTTTGGCGAAATAAGTACGAGGCCCATCTAATGTTAAAAGTCTTTTGTGCATTATTTCATATATTTCATTACTTTGCTCGACGTGAATATTCAAAAATCTATTCAAGGGGAGCACGGCACGGTCCAGTGTTACCGCGGTGCACGCTCTTCGCTCGGAGTAGGCATAAAAACATATAAAAAAAAACAAACGAAACAAAAAAACTTCTTAAAATGTTTGTTAGGATTAGCAGAAGTCAACCCTACGAGGTTGTTAGCATTTTTTCAATAACCCTGTATAATCGGGAACTTATTGGACTGAAGAAAGGTACTATGTCAGCCGAATTGTCCACTGCTGAATATAACCTCCAAAGTAAGGGCGTTGTTTTTTCATGTCTGACAAGTTAGTCTTTGGCCACTATCTCACCTCATAGGACGTGATAACGTGGCGAAGGTGATTTTCAAGCTAACCTAGGCTCCCAAGGACAGCTGCCGGAAACACACCGTTAGGTTGTTGGCGACAGATTTCCTACTTGAGGGTGGTAGCTAGGCAGGTGGGCATTCGAAAAATGCCCCACCACCATGCTATAACGACTGCCACCTTAAGACAACAACCGGGACCGACGGCTTAACGTGCCCTCTGAAGCACGGAAGCGCTCAGCAGTATATAATAGTCACCCATCCAACTCATGACCGCAGCGGACGTTACTTAACTTTGCTGATTGGTTAAGAACAGCTAAGCAAACTTCGCTACGAGCGCTTCAAAAATTGTTTGCCATAATCCCCTCGCTTGGTGCCTCAGAAGGCGCTGCTACCTACCTTCTGGTTTTTTCTCCTTAGTCGCCTCTTACGGCACCCACGGGAGAAGTTGGGAGGGGTGTCATTCTAGCCAGTACATATAGTATATGTCTCTCTACAGAAAGGTACAGCCGTTCTTTACCAATATTTTATTTTCAAAAGCTAAAAGGGAGAAAAATTTAAAGAAACAGCCCAAAAAACTACCTCCACGATCCTTCTTGATCCTTACGGATAGATAACAACAATATAAACATTGGCATCCGTTTGAGCATCCATTTAACGTGCTTGTCCATAGGCCAGGGGTCAGTTTATGAGACATAACTGCTGGTTCGACTATCTGATGCATTTTTAGATCAGAACTGTTTGGGTAAAGACAATCGCTTTTTGTTGTGGATTAAGGGATGAGAGAAAGCGATTTTAGAAATGTCTATTTACAGTGCATAAAAGCGAAGATAGCATAGACTTAGATTGAAATACATAGATAACGCATGGATCGATCATATAAATGGAGACCATGCTACTTTTTTCTACTTATGAACAGCGAAACGTTCCCATTATATCGGCTCTTTTTCTGTAGATTTCTATTTTTTATGTAGAGTTATTACAGCACACTTTAGCTCCAATTAGGCATGTTTTAAAATTTAAATTTAAAACATGCCTAATCGGTGCGAAAACGATGGAGCGCAACTAAATAAAAAAAGGACATTGTTCTCCATTTTTGCACGTTATTTGGCGCGCGAAGTAGACATACTCGCGTCATCTATACCATATATATATACGAGTAGGTATGTGTGTCTGTGGTGGACAGGATATATAAATACGAAAATGAGGTAGTACAACATCATTTTCAATGCATATATTGTTTTATTTATATGGACTTCACATGCCATGAAAGTTATTCTGTGGATTCAGCGTATATATAGATCCTTATAGATGTTTAATCGAAAAACAAAACAAAATTAAAGAGAAACAAGGAACAAACTCCAATTTAAGGGAAACTTGGATAGATCAGAGAAGAATTTTATATATTTTAATAAAGTAATACATATTTGAGCCGTTTGGTGTAGAGACGTTGAGTCCGTGGGGACCGGGAGCTCATCGTATTTTCCAAAACCTATCTGATCGCTTGGTCGATGCGACGCGTGATCAAATGCTGGCACATATTTGGCTCAACGAATAAGCATTGCAATTCAACGGGGCAATGCTGCCAGCATGCTGGGCTCGCTGCCAACTGGGAGTGGAGCATTTGAACTGCCTATGAGTCTGCTATGACTTATAGGTTGTCTAAATGCTTTTATTGTATTAGCTGTAGTGTTGTATATAGTTCATAGTATTTTGTTTCATAAAGGCATACCGCCGGTAAAAAAAAAGTTACAATATATTAATCGTTGTATAACAGGGTTGACATAATCACGCAGCGTTTCAAAGGTCTTCGAAAATATAATAAAAATGAGTTGAATATTTTCTGTTAAACATCCGAACAATTTTACTTTAATTCCTTAATGCTTTCTGGACAACATTTTACTCAGCTTTCTTGTTGACGCGAAGTCTTATGCCTTGTTCCACATAAGAAAAAGCAATTGACTAAGAATTTACTATTTCAAGGATTAGGATGTCGTTCCTTGCTATCCCTGAGCATCCCTGAGGGTACTTTGAGGTCATTTAAGAGGGTTACTTTCAATTTTTGTGGAAATTTATGCTGTTTGAAAATAAAATGGTCGTCTTAATCTTTCTATTTCATCCTATATACCTACTTATGGGTATTAATTAGCATTACGTTATGTCCGCTGCATACATTGGGTACCGAGTAATTAGAATCGTTTATTGTTTGCTGTGAGTGCAAATTCATATAACAGTCGGATTTCGATGATTATAAAAACAGAGAAAAACTTTAAGGTAATTTATTTCTGATAAACTAGCGGCCTGCCCCAGCTTCGCAAGGGTATTTAACAAGTTTCAAAAATAGATTCAACATTATTGAAAATATTCATTTATAATTAATTAATAAACATTCATATTAGATAATGTAGGAAGGATTCTAATTAGAGAAAGATTTTTTTCAAATCAGTGCCACAATAGACATATATACAGTCTGCGATGAAATATAGGGTAGATCCCCGATCGGCGCTCGAAAACGGCACCGTCAAAACAAGGCATAAATCGTGTAGTATGCCTTGTTTTGCTCTCAGTCGCGTGTGACCGCTCCAGTCGTATGACGTGTTAAAATGCCGAAGTGTGCAGTGAAAACATGCAAGAATTATACGTTAAAACTGCAAAAAAAGGATGGCGTTTCGTACTTTGAGTAAGTATTGCATTGTTATCCATTTATTTGCATATTTACTAATATTTTTGTATATTTATTGGCATATTTACTAATATTTTTCTTCATTTTCAACCACGCATTGTGTACGCATCTATCCCTTTCACTCTGGCTCGGACTTCGATGAGCAAAAGCGAAACGAAACTAGTGCTTTAGAACAAGGCCTGTATGAGAGGATACGGAGTCGTCATTCCTTATTTTTTTTTGTGCGTTACACTTTTGTAATCTTTTTGAAATACTTCGTTTGTTTTAGTTAAATGAAATACAAAGGGAGAAATGGAGGTGTATCATATCACGAAACAGAGAGGAAGAATTTTATGAACCAATCTCCTCTAGTGTAATTTGTTCGGAACATTTTTGTAAACAGGATATGTATGTCACGAAGAAACGATTTAACAAAATAAAAAAGACAGCCACACCAAATATACAGGTAAAGTTAAAGTATTAATCCGCCGAGGATGTGGTAGGGTCAATTTGACCGTGCTGATTTTATTTGATTAGAGTTTTTTTACTTGCAGTCGCATGCTATCGACACGGTAATGTTATCTATATAACATTACCGTGCTATCGAACTTATCAGTAACTGTAGTCATTGAATAACCGTCCCTTCTACGCACTTCCTCTTAGTCGGGTGGAACACGTGCAAGCAGGTAAACGAGCGCAAACGCAAATAGGGCAATTTTGACCCTTCCGCAACCACGACGTAGTTCTTATATGCCATTTTTCAAATTATCATTTCATTGATTTTTGTCGTAGTTTAGCGTGTTTTTAATCAAAATGGACAACGAACGAATGGTTTTACTTATGTCAAGTCTTTACCACAATGCTCAAATTGATGACACAGCACTGCTAGTAATTTATTTTGACAAATCGACATTTGTATATTATGTATAAACATATGTTTGTATCTTCGACACTAAGACGAGTATTTTCTTTCTCAAATTTTGTTAAGGTATATTAAAAACTACGTAGTCATTGATAATCTTTGATTTAAATTTGTTGTAAATTGAATAATCTATTCGTTTTTTTTTAGCTAGGGGAATCAAAGAAAGGGAAAACACAATATCATCTCGAGTTGTGATCGCCGCTCCAGTTACAAGAAATGATAAGACATTTGTTCCTAATGTTATGCAGGTATATCAAAAGCCATTTAATCATTATAATCATTAATTTAAATTTATTGTTTCTTAATTAATGTATTCGTTATTTTTAAGCTAGAAGAATCATTCACATTATATTAAATACTATTAGTTGCCCGTTTGTAATTATGTGTCCTTATTGATCCATTTACCATTCACAAATAAAAAACAAACAAAGTGACTCCACGCTGCCGAATTACTTTGTTCCTAGCGGTCGAGATAAGGTAAGTTCAAGTCCAAAATGATGTAACTCGCATGTTATTTGAGACTAATTTGTATTTTAGTGCTAACTATTAAGGTTGTTTTTACATTAAATATATTTTTAGATGTCTTGTTTTATTTCTGGGTATCATCATCCATAAAGCCAAAAGTAATAGTTACAGAACTCTTACAAATGTTTTACAACTCTACTACAGGGTATTAAGGTTCATTATTAAAATGATATAATATCCACTTGTGGACTGTTTTATATTAGCTGGAGATGTAAACATCTAGTATATGTATGCATTAGCGCGGGGACACTGTTGAGGTTTGATTTTCATAGAGACTGGGTATCTATAGTATATTTGATTGAAGTATACAGTAGTTCGATTCCACGGTATCCTGGAATTCAATGACAAATGACAAATAGGAGCTCTAGGGTTACTACTATCGAAATATTTAGAAAATGTATCTATAAAATTATCTATTAAATCATATTTTTCTATTAAAATGATAAAAAGATTACAACCTCTATAGTGTCAATCTGCTGACAGCTTATTAAAACTAAACTGTAAGTAAACACCGCAGTAAAGCATGTGAACATCAGTCTAGTTGTATCTTTTTGTACCACCTCGATGTAGGGAAGGCCACACGGTTGATCACGCGACTGAATTCGGGTAATTTCTTCGTAGTTAAACTACTGCTTAAGGAGCTCCATGTATCTATTGTGAAGCTCCATGTATCTATTGTGTCAGTGCTGTACTTTCAGAGCCTATTCAATGCAAACAAACAATCAAATCTATCCTCTAGTTAAGATAATAATTAGAAATACATTTTGTACTGATACGATTTATTTAATAGACACAAAACTTGACTAAGCTTACTTAACTTACCTACGTACCTAATTTAGAGCAATATTCACATTTTTTATATACAGAAAAAAATATTGATTTTTGGATCAGGCAAAGTATTTGTTATTCCTCTACAATATTATTTATTTTAGTAATATTCTTTCTAGAAAAAGATATTCAAAATTTGCCTTTTTGAAGCGCTCGTAGCGAAGTTTGCTTAGCCGTTCTTAATCGATCAGCTAAGTGAAGCAACGTCCGCCGCGGTCAGGAGTTGGATTGGTGACCGCTAGTGACATTACTACTGTGCGCTTCCGTGCTTCGGAGGACACGTTAAGATGTCGGTCCCGGTTGTTGTCTTACGATGGCAGTCGTTACAACATGGTGGTAGGGCATTTTGTGAATTCCCGCTTGGCTCGCTACCACCCTCAAGTAGAAAATCTGTCGACAAGCACCTTGCGGCAGCTGTCCATGAGAGCCAGTAATTCTAGGCTAGTCTGAACAACATCTTCGCCCACACTTACCATCAGGTGCCTTTGACCACTATCTAGTGGTCAAAGGCTAACCTACCAGCAAAAAAAAAGACTCACTTCACCTTATTCTACCTACCCATTCAGAAGGTCTACGGAAACGTATGAAAGTGCAACTATGTTCAAAAACAAAACATAACCGAAACCCGTTACAAGAACTAGCGCTTATAAATCGAGATATCTTGCTCGTAAAACGACCCCGGACCCCTTGACCGGCGGGGTCAGCCAAGACCCCACGCCGTAAAGCTGGAGTATTCAATAATTTATACAATTGATAAATAATAAATGGGAAATGACCCCGGCGGCTTCTTTTATTTTGATGGGCATTGACTGCTCTTTGAATTATGCGAGTGTAGTAAGAAGAACCTTTCTTGAATTTTTAAGTAAGAACAAAAGAAAGGTAAGACTTGATATGGTGGTAGGGCATTTAACATATTGGATGGGGTTTACTACTAATGCCTTGCTAGGTACCGCGGGGTTGTTTAGACTACAATCAGGTGAGATTGTAGTCAAAGGCTTACCTATCAGCAATAAAAAAAAACAAAATTGGGTTTTTTTCAATCTCACCTGATGGTAAGTGATGATGTGGTCGAAGGTGTTAACAGGCTTAACCTAGGATTACTGGCTCTCAAGGACAGCTACCGGAACACACCGTTAAGTGCTTGGCGACAGATTTTCTACTTGAGGGTGGTCGCTAGCCAGGCGGGCATTCGCAAAAACGCCCTTCCACCATGCGGTGAAGCTCAAGCCCGCGGCGGGATTCGAACCATGGACCTGCTGCGCGGCAGTCCATAGCCAAAGCCACTGAGCCATCACTGCTTCAAAACCTACTTATCTCCCTCGGCAACTACCTACTCCTTAAATTAGCATAAAAGATATTCTATGTTAAAATCTAGCACCACAGAATATTCTTTATGCGTTATGCTGGAAATCACACTGCGCTTGTCACTCCAATACATACACTCCAATACATACTAACACAATCATAACTAGCACCAGCTTTCAAATATAAAAATAACAACAAAATCGGTACACTCAGTAAAAAATACAGTCGGAGTGAGAATCTCCTCCTTTTTTAACCGACTTCCAAAAAAGGAGGAGGTTCTCAATTCAACTGTATAATTTTTTTTAATGTTTGTTACCTCAGAACTTTTGACGGGGTGAACCGATTTTGAAAATGATTTTTTCGTTTGAAAGCTGATGCTTGTAGTTTGGTCCCATTTAAATTTTATCAAAATCTGTCAAGCCGTTTTTGAGTAAATAACTCCGATAACTGAAAAATATTTTCCTACTTGATGATATAGTCGTTGACAATGAATGACAATCGATCCCGTAAGTAGCAAGGGTCACTAAAAGAGTGAGTAAAATTTTAAACAAAAAATGGAACCGACTTCAACACCCGAAAGTGTGAAATAACTTGTCGAAGTCGGTACCATGCGCACAATAAAGTGATAATAGGTACTTTTGAACTATTTCGACTTCAAGTTATTTCATACTTTGTTCCATTAATTGTTTAAAAAAATTTTTGAAGTCAGTAATAAACTGGGAAAAACCACAAGCATATTTTTTAGACTTAAGGACATGCATGCAAAATTTCACCGAGTTTGAACAATTAATATTTAAAATATGCCTAAACTACCTTTGTATTGAAAAAGCCCAGAGGACACTAGTCTAAAAATCAATACCATACTAAAAGAACAAAGTCAAAATATACAATACAAGAATTCAGTCTTCATGCAATCCAACAAGAAACTCACAAATCCACCAAAAGTTAGACGACATCAGAAAAATCCCCAAAGACGGGATTCGCGTTAACAACATCACTTTATGACCTCCTTAATGACGTCCTAGCCCACTTTAATGACTCCTTGCGTTGTTTTAATGACATTTAATGACTGCGAATGACTCCCGAGGCTTACCTTAACAACTTTGCGCTTTTGAAGACATCAGTTTTGTGTAAAGTTTGCAGTTTGATGTTAATTTTAATGTGGGCGATGACGTCCTATATTTTCTTTGGAATTTTAGTAACAGATGTGAGTAGGCCTTTCGTTCCTTAAGGCCTCAATAGTAACCAAATCGAAATGTGTGAAGTACAATACGAATTATTTTACTTTACAATTTTTAGACTAGCAAAGACAAATAAAAGGTCATTTTTAGGCAATTGTGTGCGGTTTTATAATAAAGTGCCCAAACATATTACAACGCTCACACGCTCACGAAAGAAAATTCACGTTGCACGTGAAGATATTTTGATAAAGCAATCTTACTACACAGTTTGTGATTACTTAAACGACAAAATGCTTGGACTGGTTCGCCTCTGCCAAGCTAGCGCCTGTCACCTACGTAATGTAAATAAATATTGTAATAATTTTACTATATAGTACGAGTATGTAGGACATTGTTAAAAAACGTTTAAAAGAATAGCCCCGAGTTTCTTGCCCGTTATTCTCGCAGTGGCTCTATTGTTTTTGTTTGCTAAACGTGGCAGTACAATGTAGTATATGTCAATATTAAAATTTGTAATTGACCTTCATAAGAGCGTCGTAGACGCCTAAATAAAAAAAAAACAAATTTCAACATAGAAAATATACTTTTCAGAATGTTACCTTTAAAGTCAAAATCATTTATTCAATTTAGGCATCAACGACGCTCCTCATGAAGAGCAATTATAAATTTTAATTTATATATATTCCACATTGTACTGCGAGAACGCAGTGGCTTTATATTTTTTTGTTACAAACGGACACGAAACTCTGGGTCATTCTTTTATACGTATTTTATGTGTTACAAAACTATATTATAACATTATAACAGTATTAAATTACGTAGGTGACAGGCGATAGTTTGGCAGAGGCGGAATTGTCCAAGCATTTTTGTCGTTTATGTAATCATAAACTGTGTAGTAGGATTCCTTAATCAATTGTTCTTACTTAACTTTTCTAAAAACAAATGTTTTGCAGGTGCTACTTGAATTTTCTTTCTTATTATTATTATTATTAAATAAATATGATTACAAACACTATCGCGTGCTAAGCAAAAATCACATTTACACATTTTAACGGCATAAAATTTCTCGACTTGAGTGGAAATCGAACCCAAGTCTCCGATTTTACGCACCTTAATTATTATTATCTGTGAAGGGAACTTTTCATATATTATCTGATACATTAGAAGAACTGCTGTGAAACGCGCGTTGCGAAGTTTGCTTAGCCATTCTGCACCGATCAGCAAAGCTAAGCAACGTCCGCCGCGGTCATGAGTTGGATGGGTGACCGCTGGTGACATTACCACTGAGCGCTTCCGTGCTTCGGTTAGTTCTGTTGTTGTCTAAGGATGGCAGTCGATATAGCATGGTGGTAGCGCATTTTGCGGATGCCTGCCTGGCTAGCTACCACCTTCAAGTATAAAATCCGTCGTCAAGCACCTAACGGTGTGTTCCAGTAGCTGTCCTTGAGAGCCAGTAATTCTAGGTTAGCATGAAGAACATCTTCGACCACATCATCATTTAGCATCAGGCTAGCCTATCAAAAGCATAAAAAAAAGAAACTTTCCTTTGTTGTCACCTTTTTTTCAGCTGACGTAAGAGCACATAAAGCTGATACTACAATGGGCTGGGAGGGCAGTGGTAATGGCAAATTGGATTTTTTCACACCCTCACTTGCAGGATTTAATTATTGTTTTATTGCTTGTCGGAGGGTAGAGGGCGCTTTATGTTTAGTAACTATGTACTAATCTGTGGTTAAAAGCCACCGATTAGTACATAGTTACTAAAAACGTTAATGTAAATGAAGAGAGTATTATCTGTCGTGTACAAATGAATTGTGGATGGGCTTTATTTTTTTTGTATTAAGAAGTTTTAGCATGGTGGTAGGGCGTTTTGCGAATGCTCGCCTGTAGAAACCACCCTCAAGCAGAAAATCTGGCACCAAGCGCCTAACGGTGTGTTCGAGAGCCAGTAATTTTAGGTTAGCCTGAACAACATCATCACTTAGCATCAGGTGAGAAAGCGGGCAAACGTTAGCCTATCAGCAATTAAAAAAAGTCAGAGGCAACTAGCAAAAGGGCTAGTAGTTCGCTTGATATTCAGCTACTAAACCAATCCTTAAGTAAATATCGTTAAGAACACGTTATAATTGTCCTGCAGGTAAGAACCGCATATAAAGCTCGATTCCCATTATCCGTGATTGAACAGATTCTCACCACAGATCAAACAAAATTTTTAACCAAAACATTGTACTTACCGACTTCTACACTCCAAAGGGTGAAATAACTTGTTGGAGTCGGTACCATGATAGTTCAAAAGTAGTTACCTATTATCACAATATTGAGCGCATGGTACCGACTTCGACAAGCTATTTCACACATTTGTGTGTTGAAGTCTTGTTGAATACTTAATACGGACGAACAGTTTGGGTACGGAACCCTAAAAATATTGATCAAGATTTCATTACGGAAATCGTATATGAACCCTATAAAGCGTTTGTTAAAGAACATGCCATCACAATTGTACCGGAAAACACCCTCGACAATAAACTCACGACAAAGACATACAAAATAATAGAAACGCGTCATCCTTAAAGGCATTTCCCGATAACAGATCCTGAAGAGATCAATGCATTCTCTATATTATGAACTCCTGATCATTCTATATGAGATAACGTGCGTCTTTTTACTAGATCATGCGAAAATCAACCTTATTAAAAACCAATAAAGTCTTTCGATGGTAGAGAATAACTCGAAGTAGAAAAAGTTTTAAGGTTTGAAAAGAGACTTTAATGACAAGAAACTAAGGGACATTTTGGAACGATCTGAAAGGTATGCTTTAGTACTTGAGTATTGCTTAGCGAAATGTGCATTGGTATAGAAAAAGGTTCGTTTATCGGTATTATGCGAAGGTGCGATTGTTGGTGCGATTTCGTGCGAAAAAATTGCGTTTGAATGTTTGTCGTAATATATTCGTCAAGTGTGGTTCATGTTATGACTCTAAAAGGGACCTGTATAAACAGATCACTCACATAAGCAGCCGGAAGACGTCAACCGTTGAACAAAAGCCTACCCCACGGTGGGTAAAGTGGGTTCACCACAATCCCTACGCTTGGCTTGGCTTGAGAATGGCAGTGTAAGATTGCAGTTAATCAGAAATTGCTGCTGCCCATCTTCAGGTATTTTCCCTTTGTCGGCTCTCACGACTTCCAAAGGGGTGCAAATCTAGCAAGAACCCCAATGAAATCTTTATAGAGAAAAAGAAAAATATTTCTTTGTTGTTTTTTCATTTACAGCTAGCTAGCCTTTGATGAACGAGGGTAAGTGATGATATGGTAGAAGATGTGTTTCAAGTTAACCTAGACTCTCAAAGACAGCTCCCGGAACACACCGTTAGGTGTTTAGCGACAGATTTTATATTTGAGGGTGATTGTTAGAGAGGTGGGTATTGGCAAATTTCCCCACTGCCATACTATAATGACTATCATCCTGACGACTGGGACCGATGGCTTAACGTGCTCCGAAGTACGAAAGAGCTCAGTAGTAATGCCACCAGCGGTCACCCATCCAAGTCATGACCGATAGTTGATCGATTAAGAACGACTATCGCTTCAGAACATAACCACTGATTACTGCCGTTTAAATGTTTAACTCCCGATTTAAGTTCAGGTTATTATTATGTTATATATTTATATAAAGATTATTTGATATAAAAATACTATTATACCAGTTTAAAAATATGTTTAAGCTAAATGAAATTGACAAATTAACGAATAAGCATTACAATTCAACGGGGCAATGCTGCCAGCATGCTAGGCACGCTGCCAACTGGGAGTAGGCTTAAGCATTTAGACTGCCTATGAGTATTCTATCTCTTATAGGTTGTCTAAATTCTTTTATTGTAGTAGCTGTAGTGTTGTGTATATGTAGTTCGTGGGTGGTATTTTGTTTAATAAAGGCATACCATCGGTAAAAAAAATCAAATAAATGATTTCACATGATGAAAGTCATCGTTATCGTTAAATACCAGCATTGCTCTAAATCACAATATATCTGCAGGTACTGTCAAAAAACTGACAGTATCGTAACGAACCCTAAATAAAATATCGATTTAATTGATCGATTCTCGAATCGAATGTGTCGCCGCGATGAGTCGACTTTTGCATCGAAGACGCCGATGCCCATCATTAAGGGAGTGTAATGGGATGTTTATACGAGGTGACATTCTATATTATAAAAAAAATACAGTTTTTTTTATCTGTACTTACTAACTGGAATACGACGCGTTTGTCAACTGCTAAAGTTGTTGGCAAAATGCTCGTGTATTCAGAGTACGTATGGTATTTTTTATAAGAAATTATAGTAATAAAAAATATTTTTAAAAAATTAATAAAACACTTGAAAAATATAAAAAATATATCTAGTGACAATTCCGCCAAATTTTCCTGCTAAGCCGACGTGCCGTCACAAACGCCACGCAGACGAACTGAAAGAATTTTCGACGCGTTTCGCTGACAGGCGACAGATTCTTTTTCAGACAGGTTAGCTAGAGCTACCTAGGCTAGCATTCGCCTAGCTAATAAAATTTTCACGTTCAATTTGAATTTTCCTTCTATGACCGTTGTAATATGTTTGGGAATTTTATTATAAAACCGCACACAATAACCTAAAAAGGACCTTTTATTTGTCTGTACTAATCTAAAACCTGGCACTGCCATTTTTTTTTCCTATTGTTGTCATCGTGATTGTCATTGTTTTATTTAAATTTACAAACTTTTTAACATACATAATATTTTCTAAATATACAGACTCGGTCAATTTAAAATATCAATATCTTTAAAAATATCCCTCAGAGATTCTCTAGGATCCATTTCATATAAACTCGAATTGTACGCTTTTTCTTTTGACTTCCAAAAAAGAAGGTTCTTAATTCCACGCTTATTTTTCATGTTTACGACTGGGTGAACCGATTTTGATGTTATTTTTTTAAATTTGAAAGCTGGTACTTTTCGTGTGGTCCCATTTAAATTTCACCATAATCTGTCAAGCCGTTTTTGAGTTACACTCCAAAACATGAAGGGGTTTCCTGTCTTGTATAGTCACTGACAGTGAATGATAATCGATCCCGTAAGTTAGTAAAGGACACTAAAAAGAGTGAGAAAATTTTTGAGTGTAGAAGTCGATTTCTTCTTTTTGTATAAGATTAAAATTGTCTTCATCTAAGCAGCAGCTCCACTGATTTTTATAAAATCACTAGCACACTCGACATATATTGTAGTTATAAATACTAAGGTAAATTTTCGAAGTACCTAGTAAAATAATAATGAACTTTGACACAAATAATATTATTATCTCCTTAGATTTGCAAGCGCATAGCTCACACACTATTGACCTTCCTTTGTTAAGGGGAATGAGTAGCTAGTGATGCGTACAAACTATAGACGTAGTTTGTAACTTTGTACAATGTAAGTTGAATTATAGGTGTCGCTCCATCCACATACGATGGTTAAAGAATGAGAGAAAAGAAATGTTTTTCAATGTCATGTTAGCTTTAATGGTCAGAGCATGGCCCGGCTATAGGAGTGGATGTGCGAATGATCGAATCCCGCACATGACTATAGTTTTCCTCGTTTTCTAAATCCTAATAAATTTGTAATTATTTTTATGTGGTCGAAGATGATGACCAGGTTAGCCTAGAATTACTGGCTCTAGAGGACAGCTGCCGGAAAACACCGTTAGGTGCTTGGCGACAGATTTTATACTTGAGGGTGTAATTTAGGAAACGTTTGATTGAATTTTGAATCATATGTATCTTACATAAATAATTATATCAAGTAATTTTATCCTATTCTTTAAATATAAGTTATAATATTTGTTACATTTATTGTGTAGTCTTTAATATGTATCTTAGTGGAAAAATACGTAGTCATATCAGTACTAATCAGTACTCAGTACTATATATATATATATTATATATTATATATATTATATATTATATATATTATATATTATATATATTATATATTATATATTATATATTATATATTATATATTATATATTATATATTATATATTATATATAATATTATAAATGCGAAAGTAACTCTGTCTGTCTGTCTGTCTGTCTGTCTGTCTGTTTGTTACGCTTTCACGCCAAAACTACTGGACCGATTTGAATGAAATTTGGTATGGAGATAGTTTGAGACCCGGGAAAAAACATAGGATAGTTTTTATCCGACTGCGCAAAAAGAGGTTAATGTTTTCGCGCGATAACCGACATACGCGCGGGCGGAGCCGCGCCCGGAAAGCTAGTCAGTACTTAATATTATAAATGCGAAAGTAACTCTGTCTGTCTGTCTGTCTGTCTGTTACGCTTTCACGCCAAAACTACTGGACCGATTTGAATGAAATTTGGTATGGAAATAGTTTGAGACCCGGGAAAAAACATAGGATAGTTTTAAACCCAACTGCGCAAAAAGAGGTTAATGATTTTGCGCGATAACCGACATACGCGCGGGCGGAGCCGCGCCCGGAAAGCTAGTATATTATAAATGCGAAAGTAACTCTGTCTGTATGTCTGTCTGTTACGCTTTCACGCCAAAACTACTGGGCCGATTTGAATGAAATTTGGTATGGAAATAGTTTGAGACCCGGGAAAAAACATAGAATAGTTTTTATGCAACTCCGCAAAAAGAGGTTAATGTATATGCGCGATAACCGACATACGCGTGGGCGGAGCCGCGCCCGGAAAGCTAGTATTATTTAAAATTACAGCTAGTACCTACTTACAGTTATAAAATAACGCTTATTTCTAATAACTAGCAGATAATAAAAGTTATTGTCACTAAAACAGCACGTTAAAATGTAAATTATTTAATATTCGTATTAGTTTCACGAGAATCAACTACCACTTAGCAAAATTTATTTTATTCGTTTTTAAATCAATAAAATAAGCATTTGAACCAGGATGGGTGACAGTATAGTTACCGGTTTATGAATGTATGAACTGTTATCATTCTATATTATGGTGGTAAAAAGCGACTATAAGGAACAAAATGCATCAAATGAGCAGCATGCCACTACTAAGCGTCGATTTGAGCTGGGTGCCACTGCCATCTAAAACCTTCACTATCCAAAAATTGTGGTTATACTAATCTCCACGTAAATTTAATCTTTTTGTATTTTTCTCCCACGCTATTTATATTTTTTAATACATTTAGGTACTTTCTTTGTAATAGCGAAGTTGTAATATAATTATTGGGGAGTGATATGTTGAGTTATTGTTTTAAGTTGTTGAAGAGATTTATATGCATAATATTTTGTTTTTTATTAGAAGTTCGGCATTTTGCTGAGACATTACTTTTTTGGCAGCACTTGAACATTGTTTATATACCAATTTGGTTTTATATATATGTACTGTTAATTTGAAGTTTTTATGTGCCAAAAAAAAATTTTTCTTTCGTCTTTCTTTCTATCATTACAAATAATGAATGTTAATAATAGTTAATAGAATGTTAATTTTAACATTGTTATGTTAAAATTAACTGTTATGTTATAATTTTCTTTGCAAGCGCTAATACATTAGCGAATAAGGATACAAATTAACAAGGAAAGGAAAAGTTATTACACGTGGGATTCGAACCCACGACCATCCGCCCCTATAGCCGTTGTTATGAAGAGTAATCATCGTCTTCTTTTAACAAGTGATATTTATTCCAGTGGTGAGAATAGTTTTATAAAACTAAAACTAGCGGCGGGCCCCGGCTTCGCACGGTCATTTAACAAAATATTCAAAAATTATTATAATATTATATCGCCTATGTTCATCAGCGATAATGTAGGATTCTAATGGTGTAAGAATTTTTCAAATCGGTCCCGTAGTTGCACAGCCTATTCAGTGCAAACAAACAATCAAATCTATCCTCTTTATAATATTAGTTTAGAAGAAGAATATCAGGAGAGTAAAATAATTGAAGACATGTTAGCCTGAACAAAATCTTCGATCTCATCATCACCTACCATCAGGTGAGATAGTTGTCAAAGGCTAGCCTATAGCTAATTATATAAACTTACCTACCGTTTTCCTTAAAGAAGACAAAAGGAAATAAAATAGCGCGCCCTTTTCCATTATTTCCTTCCCCTTAACAGAATCCCATGAATCACAATCCGCCGTCCTACAAAGGTCGAGTATAGATTTAATGGTAACCTTTACCACAGATTATAAAATAGTATGTAACCACATATAACCTTTAGTTCAAACTTCACACGGGTTCAGAATATACCAACATAGTTATGCCATAACTAATAATAATAATGTTAGCTATTCTCATGGCCGTATTTAATGCCTTCATCATCATCACCTTTCCAACCTTATTCGGTAAAATTATGTTTCCTTACTGTAGATAGTTTTTATATCGATTTTTCGGGCCATTCATGATTTCTCTACTCGTACACAATGCTGTCTAGACGATTAAAACCTACGTGGTAAAGAGTAGAATGTGAATAGAAAACTTTTTGGTTCCTGGTACATGAAAAAATACTCAATTATACTTCTGTTCAATAAAGGCTAATTTGGAACATGTTTTAAATAAAACGTATACGCCTTACAGATATACATAATATATATATATATAGAAAGAGAGGCAACGATTGTGTAATCGCGATCAATTTGGATGTAAAACAAAATAAAGCTTATTTACGCAAAACTAGTATTGTAGAAAACCACACAGTACATACATACCCAGAAAAGTAACTAGGAAAAAAATAAATAAAAATACCAGTTATGAGTACATTCCACGTAAATGTATACTGAAGTCTGACTTTTAATCACAAAACAATGACACTTAAAAATGCTACGTTATAAAATTTAAATAATTGGTAAAAACGGCCAGTAAACATAGTGAAAAGGATATTCTGTCTCCAACAATTACCTTAAATCGAAAATATAACTCAACTTGTCCGTCTTGATAATGTTACACTATTTTATTGTTATATTTTTATCCACATACGAGCATACACAAATAATTAAAATATTTACGTTACAAACGTGATTTAGAGTCAGCTTTGCAATTTTATTTTTTAAAGAAATTTTGAAGGAAACGTGTTTCCGAATTAATTTGTGGCCCTAAGAATTTATGATACAAATTAACATTATTTTTCATAAAAACTAACGTGAGTTGACATACTTATTAACTACGTATACCGGCTAGAACTCACGGTGTTTAGTCGTTATCACCGAGAGTTCTAGCCGGTATACGTAGTTAATAAATTAATATTTTCTGAGAATTTTCTTACTGCTACTAACTAAATATATTTTGCTAAATATGTCTCAAGTGAAGCTTTTTATCACTTAATTATATTAAAACCAAAATAATTTAAACCATCACGTGCCGGACCATCACATTTCTATGTATAAAAAAATCTCGCCACCGTTTAATAATAACAAATATTTAAACAATATTTTAAGGAAAATTTAATTAATATTTTAATAAAACACTTAAAAAAATATCGACATTTCCGCCTAATTTTCCTGCTAAGACGACGTGCCGCACAAATCGGAAGAAGTTTCGACGCGTTTCGATCGCTTCCACACGAAGCATCCTCAGGTCTTGACTCTACGAGCTTCATTAATATGGATATCCAAAAAATAACGCCCGAATATATTCATTAGGTATTGTCAGCGTTTCTTTTACCTAGACATCACCGAAGGGATAGGCTATAGGATAGAAGTCTGTAACAACCTCATATTGCCAGATGAAGACGAAATTTAAGAAATACATACACTTTTCACAATTCATCCTGACTCTCCCATAAGTAACGCTTGTTAAATGTAACGTAACAAGTTTCTATGCAAATATTGCAGTTAGTCAGGCCCTTTGATTAAACGGATCATAACCAAATGGCTTGGATGTTAACGCTCGGTTAACCAACGGTTAGCTGAAGCTCTTTATAGTGAAACCGGAGCATTGAAATTAATATTACTTTAGAATTTTAGCTGGAAAAATAACCAACGAATGAGATGGCTTCAAATGAAATTTGTGCGAACTCAAGATTTTAAATGGATTGTTTATAAGAATTTTCGGACCTTGATACCTAGAGTTGCCCATATTAATTGCAACTTGGTTGAAATTAATACGCTATGGGCTATGAAATAAATATAGAGTGTTTAGTACGAGTCACTGCGGTGACACCCACCGCAGTATAAGATATGCCGTCTGGAAGCAGTAGTGTGTAAACAAACACTATTGTGTTTTTACAATCACTATTGTTATTAAATTCGTGAGAATTGAAGATTTAAAATGGATTCCTTGTTTTTAAGAATTTACAAACCTTAATAGTTAACTTTGCCCATATTAATTTCATCCTGGTTGAAATTATGAGGCTATGGGCTATGAAATTAATATAGGCTGTTGTAACGAGTTACTGCGGTGAGTCCCACCGCAGTATAAGATATGCCGTCTGGAAGCAGTAGTGTGCAAATAAACACTATTGTGTTTTTTTACAATCACTATTGTTATTAAAATTGTGAGAATTGAAGATTTAAAATGGATTCCTTGTTTTAAAGAATTTTCAGACCTTTGACCATATTAATTTCAACCTAGTTGAAATTAATATGCGGTGGGACTCACCGCAATGTAAGATATGCCGTCTAGAAGCAGTAGTGTGTAAACAAACACCTCAACACTTCAACCTGGTTGAAATTAATAGGCTATGGGCTATAAAATTAATAAAGACTGTTTAGCACAAGTTACTGCGGTGAGTCCCACCGCAGTATAAGATATGCCGTCTGGAAGCAGTGGTGTGCAAACAAACACTATTGTGTTTTGACGAGAAGGGCACTATTAACAAGTGAAATTACTAAACAAACGAGAAATAAGAAATTTTTATTTTGTAATAGCAGTAGAACTCTTTGTGCGTGTTCGTCTGGGTAAGTACTGCCACTATACCTAATTCTGCCGCTAAGCAGTAATGTTCATTACTGTGTTCTGGTTTGGGAGGTATGCCGGTGAAATAACAGGCACATGAGACTTAACAATATTATGTCTCAGGGCGTAGCGCAGTTCGACACTTGTGACGAACTGCTATCAGTGGTTACCGCTTAACACCAGGTAGACCAAGTGCTTCTTCCATCACGATAGCATAAAAAAATGACGAGTGCAAGGAGGACTAGAACGTTAACACTGCAACTGCAATTAGGTAGGCGTGGCGCTTAACGTCAGGCTGATGACTTATTCGTCTCGTCACTTTACAACTTAACACTTTTTGGTTCCCAATTGGTATCGTGCCCCTTAATTTAATTGAAGTGTAAACTTAGCATACTGAGGCTGAGATTCAGAGACATTTATATAAGACGGTTAAAGACTAGTCTTAGCCTAGCGTCGCCTAAGGTAATCTTTAAATTATAATCAGAGATATAGTCTGAGTCCTACTTACCTTGCTCTTTGTTTAGATTACACTCTATTATCTATGGCATATTATTCACTTATGGAATGCTTAGGTACTGGTTCTTGTTTATCTGTGCATCCTGATATAAAAAGAAAAGGACAAGAACAACAGTATATAATATGTGATTGGAGTGAGTGAAACAAAATAAGTGTTCCATTTTCAATTTACGAAAAAAGTTCCTGAAGAACTTTTTGCACTATACGCCTCAGTGTCTCATTTGGCGGCGCCACTCCTGTTTTGAGACAGGATAAAGTAGTCGATTTCCACTACTTGGTTTATCATAGCACGCGCTAAGTTTAAGCGCTGTACCAGACTAAGCTAAGCACTACATAATTGTATATTACACTGAATATTGTATTTAACTATTATTATTAATTTATAAGATGTGTAATGTTATTGAAATTATTATTGTTCCAAATGTAATATGTTTTATATAATAATGTTTTAAATTTAATTAATGTCTGTATGCCAAATTGGTGGAACTAGCGTTCTGTGTATATAAAATATGTAATATCTTTTGTTTGTACCTAGATTCACAGACTAATAAATCATTGTATCATCATTGTACATTTTGACGGATTAAAGCATTAGTTCATGCTTAGACTCGTCTCTGAATCTTAGCCTAAGTACTCTAGTACTGAGTAGAATACCTGACACTGCGATGGTAATCAAGGTGTCATGCTGGAGAGACCTACCACATAACATGTATAGCAAATCAGAAATGAGATCTTTATTCGCCATTATAACAATGATCGTTATACGTAAGTCAATGTACATACATTTTACAGGCTGGTACATGTAGATGATTATAATAAAAATCAGCCAAGTGCGAGTCGGACTCGCGTACGAAGGGTTCCGTACCATTAGCTATACAACATTAGACTTCATATTTTAACCTTTTTGTGTTTAACGTGCGAGTCCGACTCGCACTTGGGCAACTTTTTATATTTGTTGTTATAGCAGCAACAGAAAGACATCATTTGTGAAAATTGCAACTGTCTAGCTATCACCGTTCTTGTGATACAGGCTGCTGACAGACGGATGGACGGACGGACGGACGGACAGTGAAGTCTCAGTAATAGGGTCCCGTTTTTACCCTTTGGGTACGGAAGCCTAAAAATACATACATTTTCTGATAGTTCACTTATAAACTTCCATATTCTCTAAAAAATCTTTCCGCTCAATATAACGCTGATCCTAGCCAGTTCCTAATAAGTTAATATTCTACGATAGTAAGGTTTTTTTCAATAATTTGCAAAAAAAATTATTACAAAACAACATAATGTCACACTTAGAATTATGTACAAGGTTAGACCTACGTAATTGAGGATAATTTAAATAAAAATCTAAATGTATTAGATAAGTTAAAAAATATCAAAAATTCAATTAGAAAATAATAAATAAAATATAAATTGTCAAGAAATGTTATTGGACATATGTAAATTTATCTAAAATATTATTACAAAGGTCAAGTCAGTTAATTTCAGGGTTATAAAACATGTTATTTAAAAAAAATACTTATGTGTCCTTTTAAAGGCCTGAAAATTTAACTTCGTGATTTTATCAGGCAGATTGTTGTAATATATATTTTCGATGCTTTCGTGTTGTAGATGTGATGAAAATGAATGGTTTGCCAAAAAATCCATGATTATTAAAGAATTTGCAATAAGAAAAGAACCGGGGAATCCTATAAATCCACGGTGACTGAATCACAAAGCTCACAACTAAGAGGGCGGGAAAATGGCGGGAAATCTTTATTAACATACAGGAAATGAACAGGAAAACGAACTGCAGCGCAAGTACCGAACTTACCGATCGCTAAATTTGACATTACAATCGTCTAAATTCAATAAAACGGGTTATATCGATGTCTGCAAACATAGCAAATGATATTCAACCCAGTTATTTTGCTCAATGTATAAGCCTTGCAGTATTAACTTTGTAACACTGTCAAGAAGAAAGTCTACCGCCAAGCCCCTAGCGTTGTGTTCTTCCTTGAGAGCCAGTCATTTAAGAAGCCTACCATCTAAAATCATACCTATCAGTGAAGCTTGCTTAGTGGTTCTTAACTGACTCCGGTTAGACTTTGACCAGCAGAGATACTGGTACTGAAACAGATGGTAAAATGCCCTGCCACAATGCAAAACGGTTGTACGTATTAGTGTTTTGACGAAGGAGCTAAAACAAAAATTAACAGAAAAAATGCTTATTCATGGGCCCCCTTTAGTTTTTCCTTTTTTATTATTCGTAAGGCAATCCGCAATACTAACACATATTATCTATAAATCTGTTTTTACCTCAGAACTCTTGACTGGGTGAACCGATTTTGAAGTCGTTTGGTCCCATTAAAATTTCATAAAAATCGGTGAAGCCGTTTTTGAGTTACACTCCAATAAGTGAAAATATTACCTACCTTGATGATATTATAGTCGTTGACAATGAATGAAAATCGATCACGTAAGAAGGTAGGGTCACTAAAATGAGTGAAAAAGTTTTTTTCTAAAAAAATGGAACCGACTTCAACACCGAAAAGTGTGAAAAAACTTGTTGAAGTCGGTACCATGATAGTTCAAAAGTACCTATTATAACAATATTGTGCGCTAGGTACCGACTTCGAAAGTTATTTCACACTTTTTTTTTTTTTTTATGCCTGATAGGTTAGTCTTTGACCACTATCTCACTTGATGGTAAGTGATCATGTGGTCGAAGATGTTGTTCAGACTAACCTAGAATTACTGGCTCTCAAGGACAGCTGCCGGAACACACCGTTAGGTGCTTGGCGACAGATTTTCAACTTGAGGGTGGTAGCTAGCCAGGCGGGCATTCGCAAAGTGCCCTACCACCATGCAAATGGTTGTTGAAGTCGGTTCCATTGTTTGGAATTTTTTTTTACTCTTCAATATTACACAATAAATTACATACTTACTAGACAAAGACGTCAAACACCCGTCCTTTTCCGTCGGGGGTTCCAAATGAGAGATTAATGTTAGCCCAGCATCGGAGTGTTCTTGACAAATAACTCCAATAAAACAACAGAGTATTGGCTTAGAAAGTCGCTTTATCAGGCGACGGGGCACACAGCAATATTGCTTGAGCCTCTTTTCTTTATAAAGGTTTGAGACGAAAAAGGTCGTATCTGGATTTGATAATTTCTAGGTTTAGATAGAGATAGATAAAAAGTTTATTGTAACACCAAGCTTAGTTTAAAAATACTTACAACTAATGATATAACGTAACTAAGTGAAACAATGTCTTGTGAATTGAAAATGAAACAAAGTCATATCGCTTAAAGCTATCTCTTCCAGACAACCCAACAATTATGGATTTTGTGTAAGTACATAAACAGGGGTTTTAAGCAAATGTTACTAAATATAATAGGTTTTTCATCATCTCACATCTTTCTGCATCAAACTCGAAGGAGTGATGGCTCAGTGACATTGGCTATGGACAGTCGCGCAGCAGGGTCATGGTTTGAATCCCGCCGCGGGCTTGAGCTTCACCGCATGGTGGCAGGTCATTTTGCCATGCCCGCCTTGCTAACGACCTCCTTCATGTGGAAAATCTGTCAGCAAACACCTGATGGTATGTTTCGGCAGCTATCCTTGAGAGCCAGTAATTCCAGGTTACGCCTGTTAAGACCATCAACCCCATCATCACTTACACATACCATCAAGAGAGATTGTGGTCCAAGACTTTACTTATCAACAAAAAAAAGGCCACGTCTATTTCTGTGGTGCAACTCATGTGGCTTAGCATCGTCTAGAAACCATTGACTAGAACCAAATAAAATATATAAATACGTATATACATTTTTCTGCTTCTAGTAAGTTTTTTTTTAGTTAGTAGGTTTTTTTTCGACCTATTTTTATTTTATCATCGCTTATTACTCCAAAATACCTGCTTTACATCATTGTCTACTATAAAAACTTTCACATTCATTGTTAAACAGTTTTCTTACACTAAACTTGACGTATCCAGCCAATTTTCCCCCGACCTTTACCCCAGCCGATAAGGCTTACCCCTCGATAAATAATTTGGCAACATATTAGCATACGTCGATTTATCTCGCGGAGTCTGGTGTGGAATTATTATTTATAGACGTCGGCCCCCGCCCCACTACATATGTTAAGCAAACCCGAGATGAAGATTCGGAATAGTGAAGACGTACACCAACTCGGTTTCGCTTTTAACGAATAGGTTATAATCAAAATATTAACAAACTTTGTTCATAAAAATATGTTTAGTAAAAAGTAAACGGAGTTTATAAAAGTATCTTTGTAATCTACATTTTCAGTAGTAGGTTTCAGTTTGGAACCGTGGCTTGTAGATTGCTATAGGCTCGCTCCTTATCAAGAAGAGTTGTACAAAAGTGCACGTAGATGCATGATTTCTTAGGTGAAATTAAATACTTTCTGTTGGTTGGTATAAATAACAATAACTTTGTAAAAGTTTTTTTTTTTTATAATGTATTTATTTATTTAGTCATAACCATTCTCCCGATGCATGCTTAGGCCCAAACTTACGATCAACGCACACAATCCTAGCGAAACGTAAAAGGCTCAAAAGTTTGGCTAAATATTAGTATTTAGACAGCGTTGCCTACTCTTTCAGCGATGTACATATTTTTTTTTATTTTTTTTTTTTTTTTATGGGATAGGAGGGCAAACGAGCAGGTGGCTCACCTGATGGTAAGTGATCACCGTCGCCCACAAACATCCGCAACACCAGAGGTCTCGAGGATACGTTGCCGGCCTTTAAGGAGGGAATATGCTCTTTTCTTGAAGGTTCCTAAGTCGTAACTGTTCGGAAATACTTCACCTGGCAGCTGGTTCCATAATGTGGCAGTGCGAGGTAGAAAATGCCGTGAAAATCGCAAGGTTGTGGACTTCCAGACGTCGACATGAAATTGATGAAACATCACGCTTTGTCGGGAAGTCCGGTGGCGAAATTGAGCTGCAGGTAGTAAATCGAACAGTTCCTCAGAACACTCCCCGTGATATATACGGTAAAAGATGCAGAGTGATCCAACATCTCTACGCAAAGCCAAAGGGTCGAGCCGACCGGAGAGAACTTGATCGTCAACGATTCGAATCGCTCTGCGTTGAACGCGGTCAAATGGAAGAAGCTGGTACTGGGGAGCTCCCGCCCAGAGGTGAGAGCAGTACTCCATGTGAGGTCGAACCTGAGCCTTATAAAGTTGCAGGCGATGGGCTGACGTGAAGTACCGCCTCGCCTTTCCGAGCACACCGAGCTTCTTAGAGGCTAACTTAGCCTTATCTTCCAAGTGACAGCGAAATTCGACGACGTTCGATATGTCGACGCCAAGTACTCCGATGCTAGTAGAGGTGGCAAGGGGAGTGTCTTCAAAACGGAGGGATACGACAAAGGGGGATATCTTAGCGGTAAACGCACAAACTTGTGTCTTCTTGGGGTTAAATCGGACTAAGTTCATTTGGCCCCACTTCGAAACATTTGACAGCATGGTCTCGACTGAAGTCACAAGTTTGTTCCGACTCTCGACAACGCTTTCCCGAGAAATATTAGCGCGGCCGGTGTATGAGGCATCTCCGGTGCTGTCATCTGCATAACAATGAATATCGCTGAGTTGCAGCATGTCATTGATGTGCAAGAGAAATTGACTCGGAGATAGCACACAGCCTTGCGGAACGCCAGCATTAATCGGCTTAAAGTCGGAGCATGCACCGTCGACAACGACCTTGATGCTCCGATCTGCCAAAAAACTGGAGATCCATTCGCACAATTTCTCGGGAAGCCCATATGAAGGAAGCTTCGAAAGAAGCGCTTTATGCCACACCCGATCAAAGGCCTTCGCTATGTCCAAACTAGCCGCCAACGCCTCACCCTTGGAATCCACCACCTCCGCCCATCGATGCGTAAGATATACTAAAAGATCACCAGCTGAGCGACCGCGACGAAAACCGTACTGGCGATCGCTAATCAGCTGGTGCTCCTCTAGATATTGCAGGAGCTGGTTGTTGATAATGGATTCCATTATCTTGGAGAACAGAGACGTTATAGCTATAGGGCGGTAATTGGACGGATCTGAGCGGTCACCTTTTTTAGGGATCGGGTGCACCAAAGCCGTCTTCCATATTTTTGGGACAACGCCTGATGAGTAACAGAGCCGGAAAAGACGCGTTAGAACCGGTGTCAACTCTGGAGCACAAGTCCGCAGCACTATCGGAGGGATGCCATCAGGCCCACTCGACTTATGAATGTCCAAGGAGAACAGTGCTTTACGTACTGCACATTGCCGGAAAATTATATCCGGCATCGAGGTATCACACCGTTGTATAGTCGGTGGTGAGTTCCCTTGGTCATCCAAAGTCGAGTTAGACGCAAAGAGAGAGCCCAGAAGATCGGCCTTCTCCTTTGCGGTGTGGGCCAGTGTGTCATTCTCTCTGTGCAGGGGCGGTAGGGATGACTGACAAAAATTTCCCTGGACAGCCCTAGCAAGAAACCAGAACGCACGTGTTCCCGAAGGAAGGCGGGCTAATCTCTCGCCAATTCTGCCGATATGCTCCGACTTCGCTCTTGCGATTACTCTTTTGAAGGACCTGGAGGCAAAGTTATATTTCTTTTTGAGATTGCTGGTATTTGAATCCTTAGATGCCACTGAATCAGACCAAGCTTGGTAACGCTCTCGTTTGTGGCCAGATGCCATTTTACAAGAGCGACCAAACCAGGGCTGTGACCGATGGGCACTGCAGAATATGGAATAAAGAGTTCCATACCCTGAAGCACTACATCAGCAACATAGTTAGCAGTGACATCTGGATCATCCGGCAAGAAGCAAACTTGCCCCCATGGGTAGGATGCAAAAAAGGACCGCATCCCGTCCCAATTTGCAGACCTATAGTGCCACACGCGACGACAACCCGCAAAACGGGGTCGAGTTGGGCGTGTAACCGGCACTGAACTCCGGATCAGGCAGTGGTCCGACGATCCGAGAGGAGCGTTAACGGATACTGTGTAGTTTTCCGGGTGAGAGGTCAGCAGAAGGTCCAACAGGGAAGGTGTATGATCAACCACATCTGGGATTCGCGTAGGCGAGGTGACCAGTTGTGTTAGATCATACGCTAAAGCGAAGTCGTCAACAGATCTCCCCGCATGATCGGTGGTGCGCGAACCAAGCCATTCGGCATGATGGGCGTTGAAATCGCCAAGTATCACGATCTCTGCGGTGGGGATCTGCTCAAGCACGGAATCTGTAGCCATCTGTAGGTGCTCCACGAATTGATCTATTTCGGCATTACCGTTCATATGGGACCTATAAAGGCACGCGTAGATTCGCGGATGGTCATCGCAGTCTACGCGCAACCAAATGTCAGATAGGCCCCGTCCTTCAAGGCTGCTGAGACGACGAGCACAGATATCCTCTCTGACGTAAAGACACACCCCCGCCCGCGGCAAAAAGGAATGTTCCAGTTTGTACCCAGGGTATGTGAGGAATGAGGTGTCTGTCGGAGAGCATATCTGTGTTTCAGTCAAAAAGAGCAAGGCCGGCTTAGCAGTCTCCAGATGGTAATGGACATCGTTCAGGTTAGAACGGAGACCCCGTATGTTGCAAAAGTCCACGGTTAGCGTGGTGTGGGGTGACTTAAGCCTCCTGCTTCGTTTACCTCGAGCAGCAGAAATAGGGTTGAGCACGGTTTTGCCCCCTCCAGAATACGCAGGGCAGCCCGAGCATCCACCTTCAGGTTCAGGTCCTGGAGGTGGATGCCCGGAGAGGGATTCTCCAGCGCTTACGCGGCTGGTACCTTCCTGGAGTAATGTCTCGTGAAACTGTGCTGCCATATTCCTTTAGGGGGGGGGGATTGGGCCTCCGGATCTCCCACAAATCGATCGAAACGCAATGGCAAAGCCACTACTTCACGTCGATATCATGTGGGAGAGTGGTACTTCCCCGGTCGTGCCGGCCCATTCAGCTGTAACCCATAGAGCTACAGCGTGGCACTACCACTTCAAAATACGTGAATCGTACGTATATACGTGAATCTATGTTGTAATTAAAAGTAGGTATTCAAATTATCATAATGATATTGTGCAATACTACAAATGAGTGAGACGGTTGGTATAGTGTAGTTTTTATTTAGGTAGATAACCCTTCAAAACAATACTCTACCCTGACTTACCTAGACTAATATACGAAGCTTTGATAATTACCTCTTCATACACAAACAAGTTAAAAATCTATTAGTAAATATGTAATGGTAAAAATATATAAATCTTCCAAAACTCAGCTTGTTTCTTGTTAGTATTAAGATTTAATTCCACCTTGCCCTTGCCTATGAATACGGCTGGGAATACCGCTTTGATTATCGAAGTTTGATGTCTTAATATAAACTCCTAGTTTGCATTAGCATTTTCCAATTTGTTTACATGAATAATATTATGTTACGGCTTATCTCGAGACCGCATCGCCTTATAACGTTAAGATTATGAACAAGATTTATACTTTAAAGAAAACAGCCTTGCTTCTGGTGGTTTTATTTTAATAAGGTATTTTTGTAGTAAATCTCTCCAGCTTATATTTTTGTGTGGTTAACAAATATCGAAACCATGGAGACCATGTCTGATTATGTTTATAAATAACCTAGGATAATTGTAATTAATAATAACAATTTATTTTAGGGAAACGTTAAATTAATACTTTTGAAACGTATAAGTACAACAATACACCATTTTCCTACTAAGGCGATATGACGTCATAAAAGCCGCGTAGCCTATAGCTGGAAGAATTATTGACGCGTGTCGATTCTACACAAGGCGTCATCAGGTGCGCCTGTTCGAATGCGTGATTAAGAAATATATATTTTGAAATTCTTATAGTTATATATTTTATAAAATATTAATTTAATATTTTCTGAAAGTATTTTCGATAAGCTTCATTGGCAATACATCTGGTACCTCAAAACAATTAAAACGTCTCACAGCAATTAATTTAATATGTGTAAATTGAGGTGCATGTAACTTCTCTGAGGCAAAGTGGTAACGATTACCGATGACAGCTGACAAGACAACAGAATTATTAATAGCACTTGTTACCGAATGACGCAGTTAATTAAAATCAAACATCTCCAACGCACCCCCTTTTAAGGAATCATGAGGGGTGTTCGTCACTTTTATTCCGTTGATTAATGCAATTTAACTTAAACGAGCTTGACTAATTAACTGTAAGCGCATTTTGTATGCGTTTAATAACGCGAATTTATTTTCGAACATAAATCGTTTTATCGCCAATTTACCAATAATTATAACTCATATAAAATGTTAAACCATTGTGTGATGTTACTTTTGGCGTTTTATAAAAATGCATACTAGTCTATTTTTATTTTTACGTCTACCCCAAAAAGGAGTGTTATGTTTTCAGGGTTCATGTATATGTATGTTTGTGAATTTCTTTATTCCATCATAACTTCTAAACGGCTTAACCAATTTTGATGTGTGATATATCATGAGATTTGTCTTAATAACACAAGTGACACTGGCGAATTTCAGACGCCATATTGCGAGTATTTTTTTTTCTTTCTTCCAAACCCGAGAGTGTGTGTGAGTGAGTGGGGTAGGTTTCAAAATTAAGGGCTTTAAAAAGCATATATTTAACTTACAATTTTAATTTCAATGGGACGTTACAACGCTTAACGAAAATAAATAATTGGCAGTCGTGTTTTTTATTTTTTTAATTTATTGTACCTGTTTCTTATTATATTATTATATAATAGATCCAAGGCTAGCCACTTAGTAACAAAGCATTTTATATAACAGAGGTTGACGTGCCTCCTACGCTTTAAATCATGTATCGTTAAAATGGAGCTAATTTGCTAATTCGTTTCACACTAAATCAATACGTGCAACGTGCACTGTTGCATGTAGTAGTAATGTAGTTAACATAGAAGCGCTGTCAGGTCGTTGTCAATGTTACAGATTGGGTAAAGATTTTAAAATGACGTTTATTCCAATGTCTACCTCAGTTAGTATAGGCAGAAATCGTCCCGAGGCCCAATATAGACCGTGTCTATTTTCATTTAATTGCTGCAAATTCTCCGCCTGACAGTTTACACAAAGAAAATATTTGATGAATCATACGTCATCATGTATCAATTGTATTTTGCTGTCCAAATGATATTATTAGCATAAAGTATTTTTTAAGTACGATATCACATTTAAACGTATTCATCGTTTCTTTAATAATCACAGAACATGCTTGTCAAAAAGATACAAAGAAGCAGAAAAAAGAAGTAAAAAACTTCGTCTCAGTAGCACTTAACACGGTCGTATTACAATGGTTACCAAAAAGCTGGTCAAAAAGGCGCCGACTCCGTCACAACGACTGTCATTTATCAGCTAGGGAGGGTTGAAGACACTTAATCAAAGTATCACAATATGACGACTATAATACAACCATGAATATTTATACGGGAATTAGAATTGGACAAGACGTCGCGATGACAAGACAAGGTTGATTTGAGACGGTTAAGTGTGCGATGCCCTTAATTGTTCTGGTGTTTTTTATTGTTAGGAATTTTGTCGTAAAATGTTTTGTCTGCTTTTAACTTATTAGAACTTAATAAAATGTACTACTAATATTGGTCGTAAGTACAGGTTTGAGCTTAAGAGTAACACGATTGTTCCATATTCTGCTGTTGGGCCTGTTGGATATCGTTATAGGTGACTAAGGGAAAATAACGCATCGCATTTGAAGCAGTGATGGCTCAGTGGCATTGGCTATGGACTGCCGCGCTGCAGGCCGATGGTTCGGATCCCGCCGCGGGTTTGAGCTTGTGGTGGAACGGCATTTTGCGAATGCTCGCCTGCTAAGCTACCACCCTCCAGTAAAAAATCTGTCGCCAAGCACCTAACGGTGTTACCGTTATAATACTGCTACCGCAAAAAATGTTTGGCATTTAAATTTTTTACCTTTTTTTGTTCCACATCTTTTTGTTTTGCACCAAAAATATAAATTAAAAAGATTCAAAGCGATTTGCTTTTTACTAAGTTTTCAGTAAAAAGTTTCGAAACGAACCGAAATTTTTCATTTTAAGGATCATCTGATTCTTACCTTATAAAGTTAATTATATGCTTTAAGTAGGTAACCTACTTAATTATTAATAGGAACATACTTCCACAGTATAAACTATTTAAAAAACGTTATTTTTTGATAAATCTTTAAACCCATTAGTTTTAAAATATATTACTTTAGTCTATTGAATATCTCTTCTAGTTCAAGTAAATAAAGTTTCGCCTTTTCGTGGTTCCACCTGTTTCTTTAAGGAGATATCTCTCAAGGAGCACATAAAACTAATCATAGTAGTAATTTTATATAGGTACACCAAGGTACGTCGCCCGTAGCAATATTTATGACATCAAGTTAAAGCATTATGCATGATAGATATATAAATGATTATGGATTTGGGAGCATATGGATTGATTAATTAAAATGTAACAACTTTATACAAAATATTTTTTTATTATTATAGTTAAGAGCTCATAGAAATGTGTACATATTTCTTTTTTTGGTCCACCTCTGGGCTCAGTATAATTAGATCACATTATATTAAATTTCTAAAATCAAAACATGAAAAAAGTCTCTTTGCAACCGCAAGCAATAGAAATATGAATTAGTGTAACAAGTGACCAAATCCCGTTTTAATATGACGTTGGTCATCCAATCCCGGGATCAATTCGCTAATCCGGGACTAATAGCCGGAAGGGACATTCCGACTTTATTTACCCTAAACATTTCCCCACGCTGCAAATGCAACCTTATTCGCGACGACGCAAAACTCAAAGTTTTATCAGTATAGTGCTACAAACTTAATTGTGTAGTTGGCGCGGGCGCTATTGGCGAAGAAAACTATTTCGAAACCGTCACAACATTTGTAGTTCCATTTTTAGCCGTATGCACTGTTAAGTTTGTGACTTTTTGACAGCAATGAACTTATACGCTTTTACGCTAGACGAATTTAGATTTTAACTTGGATAATTTAGAGTTTATATTTGCTTGGAATGTAAAGTTGCAGTGAAATGATTTTAGGGTCCCTGTAAGTCCAAGCCTTGGTGTAAAAGCTTTTCTGTGTAAGATTATGATATTATGAAATGTATTTGTGTAAGTTTCCCTTATAGTTCTGAGGTGTTTTTTAGTGTGCAATATTTTAACTGGAATGCTTTCTTTATATTAAGTAACTACCTTTAGGATACTCGTTCGCCGACATTTCTAAGAATTTGAAAACGACCATGTTTTTCTAGAATTTGAAAATGGCTTTTTCTGGCACACTGATATTATAAATTTGAAGTATTTATTTTTAATTGCCAATAGGCTAGACTTTGACCATATATGAAGGTTCTCAATTCGACTCTATGGTTTCTGTTCTCTATGTTTTTTATGTTTGTTCCGTGATTACTCCGCCAATTATGAACTGATTTTGCTGATTATTGGTATTTATTTGGATACAGTATACCTCTGAGGTGGTCCCATATTAATTTCATCAAAATCGGTTAAGTAGTTTTTAACTTTTTTTTTAATGTAATGGAGTGGCAAACAAGCAGACGGCCCACCTGGTGGTAAGCGGTTACCGTCGCCTATGGACATTTGCAACACTTGGGCGTTACAAATGCGTTGCCGACCCTGTAACACTCTTTTAACACCCTTTTTGAAGGAATCCATACTGTAACTTACCTTCAATTAACTGAAAAATTGATGACTTTATGGTATTTACCATTGCATATATTATTATGATATTGCTAAACAGTATTTTAGGGCGACTGAATGATCTCTTAAGCAGTCAGCATCACTAAAAAAGATTCAGATATATATAAAACTTCAACAACCTAAAAGCAACCCTAAAAGGTATGAAATAACTTGTGGAAGTCGATTCAACACTTCCAAAAATTTGCATGGTCCACAAGTTATTTGGTTCTATTGAGACGGTGTCAAATGCTGAATTTTGACATTATTGGAGTGCGTAGGGGTAAAAGCAATGGTGAAATCGCGATCAGTTTAGGTAAAATCCGAAAGTAAGCTTAATACCACAATAACGTAAACAGAAAATGTAACTTTTCTTGTCCCTTTGTATAAGGTTTTGCTATTTTATTAATATATTTTCATACACATTCTACGTAAATAATTAAGATGTTACAAGCGTAATTTAGAGACAACTTTGCCACTTTATTCTATAGAGAAAATTTTAAGGAAACGTGTTTCGGACTTTTCTTGGTCTTAGATAATGTGATCGAGATTAACATATATTTTTTTTACTGCTACAAACTAAATATATTATGTTCAAAATATGTTCAAGTAAAACTATTTAGCACTTGTCACTCTTGTCAGCGCCTTTAGTGTTGGAAGTCGGTTTCGTTTTTTTATTAATATTATTTTTATTCCTACATTCGATAGATAGGTGTAAACGCAATCTAAGCTTTTAAAAACAACGGCGCCGCGGCCATAAGCGTTTATAAATTATGTATGTTGTTAAGCCCTTTTATTTTAATAATACCATTTCTTATTACAATATTTTATTGCTAAAGAATAAAAATGTTTTATCCATCGTAATTATTGCTAGATTATCTCATACTTTATTATCTAAATTAGACTAGACTTGGATTGAAAGCAGTAGTTTTCTAGCTACCCATAGGCGTAATAATTTACACAAATTAATTAACAAGATTATTAATTTATGCCACAAATACATGATATTTTTCTGCTACTAATGCTACTAAGCACGTAATTATTTGTAGGTATACAATTAGCTAGTATGTATACACATATATATATATGTAAAATTACTTTACATAAAAATATTGCCATAAAGATTCTAATCTAATGTGCCTTAATACATGTGGCACAATGGATTAGAAACTTTATACTTATTTTGTTAACTTGAAACTAATATTTAAGACTATATATTAAAAGGCATATATACGTTTTATTAATTATTATTAAGTAATAATACATAATGTTTCAATAGTAAAATAATGAAAAAAGAAAATGTAGCATAATTAAGACTACAAAGATTAGTTATCTTTTACTTCTTCTGACGAATAGTAATTCATGGGAACGAATATATTATGAACTTTTAAATATACTGAAAAAAATAACCTTTATCTAGTAAAATAATAACCCTGAAAAACAGTAATCATCGCTAAAAACATAAAACACTAGTTTCTTATTTTGACTAAATTCCGACTCGAATCGCTTTTCACCTTCAAGAACAAAGACCCCTGAATTTCCTTATTAAGGATAAATAAACTACCCCCCGCCCTACTAATTGGACATTTTAAACATTTTTCTTTCTTTGAAGAAACAAAAGAATTTATGCAAAACACTCGGCACCGACAAATTAAAAGTGCTAGAGAAAAAAGTATAAATTAATGCACCCAATACGCATTCGTTTTAATTATGTTCGGGGGTGAGATTACAGTGGATAAGACGTCACATAATCTGTGAGCTTAATTATTTAATAATTTCGTAACAAGACTTTTTTTTGCGGTAAAATGTATGAAGTTGTCCAAAGACTCAATAGGATTATGACTGCCCAATTTTTATGAAATTAATTGCACGAAAACTTTCCATGCCTAAACGTTCTCAATTTGCTTTTGGGTTAAACATAAAAGGTGCGATTTTATATATGAATTAAAATATTTTCATATTATAACTCATAATTTTATAATGACGGGAAAAACGTGAAAGGGAATTCACTAACCCACTGAAAAATGGTTGATGTGTAGATTTACATAATATACTTATTTCAATGGTAACTTAACTTCAATGAATCGGAGCACAAAATTATTCTCACAAAGTATTTTTTGTAGGAAAGTGAAGTCGAAATCTCTTTAAAAAAACTGACGACTTTACGATGTACATTGTGCGTATACGTGATGACTATCAATTAGAAAAAAATCAACCTAAAATATGAAGGTATACTGAATAAATCGGCCTTGCAAAAAAATTGTTCCACTGCTTTTATTATCATTTAAATAGTCAATAAACATGTCCATACTAATATATCTCTGAGTTAGCAGCTCTTCAAAATTAAACAGAAGCCTTCAGGGGTCAAACGTGTCGTAATCAAGACAGTAAATCTTGCCTCTTACTAATTGTTACTAAACATTGTAATTTAACTTTACGCTTTCAATCAAGTTGGTTTTAAGATTACCTACAAAAAGGTCAAAACGGAGTTACTGTAATGTCCTTTCTGCCAATGTTTACATATGAAAGTTTGTTATGGCAGAAGAGATCGAAGTTGAATAAATGAGCTTCGAGAGTATACGCGGTTTGACTTTGAAAGACAGAGTGAGGAACATCGTGATAAGAAAACAATGTAGATAAGGATAAGACAGTAAGGAACATAATTATAGTAAAATATAGATCTCCCCCATAGATTTCCAAATAGAATGGTTGGAAGTGGCTTGCATTCAGCATCGCGTTAATGGTTGATAATATAATGTAATCTTTAAATTTATAAGGATAACTTTATCTCAATCAAATCAACGAAGGCCCAACAAAGATTGGCGAAATTGGGCCCTAGTTGAAACGAATTAAATAAGCTACTACCAAATTATAACAAGCTACAGTTAATTATTGTTAACGAGCTACTTACGATAAGATACTGCCCAGGCTATCCATCGTTTTAAATAAAAAAGGGAGATGGGAACGGTCTAATATCACACGATAGTATAACTAATAGTGGAGAAAATTTAACACAGGTAAACATATATAATGACAAAGATAGGAAGATGATTTCCTATCTTTTTTTATTCTATATGTATTATTTTGGTAAAGGTGTTTCTGCTCAGTAGACACACATACGCGCCCTAGTAACTCAATCACGAGACGTCAACTAATTTGGCATTGCCATGTATTAGGTACGTGTGCCATTTCTCCCGTTAGTGTAATGGCCCGAACGGACGGAATCAGTAGTAGGGTCCCGTTTTCTTGTACGGAAACCTAAATAACCAGTCTGCATTATATGATTTATAACAAAATATCATATAAGTACAACTTTTTGTGTGTTCGTCTGTTATTATTACACCACAGATTCATCACGCTAAAACAATACTGTATACATCTGCCACGGTGCGTCTTACTCCCAAAACCCACCGTACCATTTCAAGCGATCATATAGAATCGAGCTTGCCTTCGGAACGAACATATTTTTTTAGTTTTGTTGCTAAGTACTTTATCACGTAATACGTAAAAGTCGGACAAGATATTTTTACGATTTAATATTTTTTTAACGTATTGAATAGATTATATTTATTACGGGTGGGTTAACGTACTTTTAGATATTGTGAATTGGTGTTGAATAACTTTTTTTATATACCTGATAGGCACCTGTGGCACCTGATGGTAAGTGATCAAGTGGCCGAAGACGTTGTTCAGGCCAATCTAAAATTACTAGCTCTCAAGTACAATCTGTCGCCAAGCACCTAACGGTGTGTACCGGCAGATGTTCTAGGGAGCCAGTAATTCCAGGTTAACCTGAACAATATCTTCGACCACATCATTACTTACCAACAGGTGAGAAGGCTCTCAGGCAAAAAAAATTGTTAAGTATTGTTACAAACTGAAATTTAAGATACTTATTGCTTCAGCTAGGGAATAGGATAACAGGTATAAATTAAAAAGTAAAAATACGACTGCAAATTATTTATTTTCGTTAAGCGTTTTATCGTTCCATTCAAGTTTTATCATATATATTTTAGGAATTATTTTTGAAGCCTTTTATTTTGTTATTCCATACGATGGGTTTGGAAGAAAAACATTTTTATTTTCACTATATGGCGTCTAAAACCCACCAGTTTTCTTAATATTTTTTTATTTACTTATTTTCACTTGCGCTATCAAGACAAATCTAATGATATCTCATATTAAATCAGTTAAGCAGTTTGGAAGTGGAACAAAGAAACTCACAAACATACATACATACATGAACCCTGAAAACATAACACACACCTTATTTTGGGCAGTCGTGTAAAAATATTAAAGGGCGCTCCTTATTGAATGGAAAGGTACTAGGCTATCATAATTTCGAATAACTATTGTCTTTATCCTTTATGATATGCGTTAAACATTATGTAACATGTAACATGAACGTGCATAGAAAATATTAGTTAAATAAACAAACCCGGTAACTTTTGACCCTTAGAGCATCAAAAATCCGTCCAAAGGCTTTGAAAAGATGTTTGAAAGCCTTTCAAAGGAACGAAAGTGAAATAGACATTGTCATTTTACAAAGAGAGAGGTTATTCGTATGCTAAATAGTATAGAAATGGGGTCCCCTGGTATTTTTCACATCTTTTCTCAGGCATTTTTGATCTTTTTGTAAGGATTCGATTCATCAATTTCTTACTTTTATTACACTTCTGTGGGGTCGTTAAAATATGTTTTTACTTCCTACAACACAACCAAAAACATAAAGTTGTCAGGCATATTGCGAAAGCCCGCCTGGCTAGCTATCACCCTCAAGTAGAAAATTGTTCACCAAACACCTAACAGCGTATTCCGCTTATCCGTTACCCTGAACAACACCTTCCATCAGCTAAGATATTTGTATGAGTACGTACGTATATACAGGGTTATTGGTAAAATGCTAACAACATCTTAGGGTTGACTTTTGCTAGTCCTAACAAACATTTTGAGATTTTTTTGTATTGAAAAAAAGTTATTGTTTTAAATATTTTTGTTTTTTTTTATGTCTTTTATACGGGATAAGACCACCTGATGTTAAATGTATCATGTGCCTGTAATGGTTTATTTCATATTTTTTTGGATTATAATATTTATTCGACTCCTATAATCAGTGTTTTTTTGAAATTCGGTAGGAAGGTAGTAATATAAAAAAAATCTAGTTTGTGTATAAGATCTAAATCAGACCCTGAGATTGAAATAAAAAGTCCTCAAAGATCTAAAAGACAACAAAAAGGTCAACTGGGCATTGATTGTATATTGCAAGGCAATTAAATCTTTCCAGTCTGATTAGAATCAGACTCGTGTTAGAGCTCATCAAAATAATATTATGAAAAAAATACCTAATAAGTAGTTTGCAGTAAGTTCTTCTTATGTATGTACTTATACTTAAATAGAAGTATTATGAATTTTGTATCGAATAAATTATCATAATAATCGTGTGTTCACATGATAAATCTATATGTAGTAATTCTGTTATTAAAATAATCGAATAAACAATCCGACCCGCCACTAAAATCGATAAACAAATCCAACACAATAGCCGAAGTAATTAGGGTTGCCTAGTAAGGGACAATAATCGAGACGAGATCGAATCGATACAGAATCGATCCCTTATTCGATGTTCCCGTTTTATTGTTATTGTTTTAATCAATTCGTATTTGCATAAGGTTGTTATGAAGGCGGGCTAGTGGAACGTCTGATTCGATCAATGGATTGCGAAATAATAAATTAAATTGAAAAGAGTGCTTTCTCAAATACTATTAGGGACGTACTTTTTCATTGAATGACTTGCGTAAACTTTTTTTTATATACGAGCATAGACCTCAATCCCATAGATGGTAAAAGATGATGCAGTGGAAAATGTTCAGGCTATTATAGAATTACTAGACTAGAAAGACTAGACTCTCAAGGAGCTATCGGAGCACAGTGCTTGGCGTCACATTTTCTAATGTGGTCACTTGTCACGAAATCAATCTGTTATTTAAGCAGAAGTTACCGTTTAACATTAGGTGGGACTCGTGTCTGTTCGAAAACATAAAAATTGATATACAAAGTCAAAGTCTAGCCCGAAAGCAATTAAAAAGTGTACTTTGTTGGTGATTCGTATGATAGGAATAGTAAACAGATTCAGGTGTTACTCTACGGAAAACCATATCGAATAATATCAAATAATAAAAACACTTAGAAAAAAATATGTCTATATATATTTCCTGTCAAGCCAAACCAGGAAGAATTTTCCACCGACACTAAGAAGTATTTTTTCCAAAATATTAGTTAAATATATTCTTAAAATATTTGATTTTATTAAGGAATAGTTAAGAAACAAAAAGTGGTAAAACAGGTAATCTATAGAATAAAGGAGGAGAAGATTGCATCAGCTGCACCGACAAGAGTCTAACTCATAAGTAATAATAATAAGAAACAATATAAATATGTAATATATAATAGGAGGAATATAAACATAAAAGTAACGAAAATAGTTTTACATTTCCTTCCAAGATAAGCTAGCCACTTCCGCCCAGAAAACTCATTTGTTCTGCCCAGTATCACTGCAGGTAATTTTTCACGAATATTGCCATAAAGCCTTCCAGCCCACTTGTATCCTGGTCACGTAGCCTGAAGGGGGAGAGAGACGGAACATTCGTAGGGGTGCAGAGGATAAGTGGGACAGAGAGGGATATACTGCAGGGTAAGATGGATAGTCGATGTATTTATTATGTGCCGGTGATTTTAGTACGGGCTGAGTTTAAAATTTAGTAGAACTGTTCGTGGTGTTATTTTTCTGTGAAAGTACTGGTTTTTATTTAACAGATTGTATAATTAATATATCCAGGCGTTACCCAGCGGAAATCCATAATGTTATAAAAAAATATTCATCAGATATATTTACTTTCTTTTTTGTGATTTGTGATTGTAACGGAACAAGCCCGGGGCTTACCTGATGTTAAGCGGTGAACTCTGCCTATAACAGATGCATTTCATCACAAGTGACTAACTGCACTGCGCACGTCACCCTAATACATAAAGTTGTTAAGTCTCATGAGCCTGCAATTTTACTAAGTACAGCTACCGGAACACACTGTTAGGTGCTTGGAGACAGATTTTCGACTTGAGGCTGATAACTAGCCAGGCGAGCAATCGCAAAATGCCCTTATTACATACGGTGAAACTCAAACTCACAGTGGGGATCGAATCATGGACCCGCGGCACCGCAGTCCATAGCCATAACAGCTCGGGTATCATTGCTTCAAAATGATACATATGTAATTATTTGAAAACGGGGCCCTATGTCTATAATTAAGCCTTGACTCTTGTCTCTAATGGGCTGTAGGAAAAATACCATACCGCCATGCTGTATCGACTGCCATTCTAAGACAACAACGGTGCCCTCCAAGGCACAGAAGCGCTGAGTACTAATATCACGAGCGCTTCAAAAAGTTTCAATAATAACATTAAAATGAAACGGAAATTTAGAAAAACTGCTCGTATGTCTGCATCTGCTGCCACATGTCACAGTAATCAACCCAAGAAGATTTTTCCACGACAAAATCACAATAAGTAAATAAAAAACTATATGGTAATGAATAGATTCAGGCGTTACTTTGTGGAAATCCATATTCAATAATAACAAATACTTTTAAAAGTATCTTAAAAAAATATTTAAATAAAACACTTAAAAAAGCATAAAATTATATATCTAGTGACAATTCCGCCTAATTTTCCTGTTATCTACGTGACGTCACAAACATCACGCGGCCTAACCGGAAGAATATCCGACTAGTTTCGCTTCTATACGAAGCATCTTCAGGAGGTCTTGACTCACCGAGCGCACGAACGAGACATGTCGCGACCGTGCGCTTGATAGCATAGGTAAATATTGTGTCGTTAGATTTACGTTTTAGGTAATGTCCTTTGTTTTAATTTTAATATGTTGAATAAAATAGGACTTACAAGGAACTATTAATAAGTATTTGTATCATGTTGAACCATTGTACATTTATTTAAGGTTTAAATTAAGGGTACTTGATTTGACGTTAGTCATATTAAATATATTATATTTGTTCAATACATATAATTGTATAAAATCAATAATAAGATTAATGTAATAATACCTATGATAAAAATAGTTATTTATAAGCACATTCTAATCAAATAATTTAATAGTAAACGAAAATTGTAATTATTTAAAAGTAATGATATTGACTGCCGAAGTTGTTATTTGAAAGGGGCTCTGCCCAGCAAGTCAGTCGTCTTTAAGCAAGCTCAGAGTGAACAACTCGAAAGTCAACAGTGCTGTCGAAATATATTTTCAAAGTAGTCTTTACGACGAAGTGCTGCCCGATCAAGATTGTGTGAAAGTTAAGTAATTCATTATTCTCTTTTATGATATTACTGAACTAACCTTGTTTATATGTAATGGTTCTTACAGTTAAAAAGATTTTGACAGTTGTTATAAATTATATTAAATTATAATTATAATAATGTTAATTAATAGTTGATGAACCAGTAAAAGTGTAAATAAAATGTATTTAAAAAGTAAGTAACATATTGTTAACAGATTTTTAAAAGAATGGCCCCGAGTTTCTTGCCCGTTCTTCTCGCAGAGGCTCTATACAATTTTGTTTGCTGAACGTGGCAGTAAAATTACAATATTTCAATATTAAAATTGCATTAGAGCGTCGCAGACGCCTAAATTGAATAAATAGTTTTGACTTTGACTTTGACCTTTTATTTATTTAAACTAACACGCTCTTTTAATATTAATTAATGTTTTTTTAGGATACTTTTAAAAGTATTTGTTATTATTAAAAAACTACATCTTTCCACGTGGTAGGTATCATAGTAAAGGGCTATTGTATTTGTACACTAAATACTATTATAATCCGCGTATTCATCGTACATAGTAATTATTTATATAAATTGGACAGTTTACAGGCACAAAGGCACATCCTAACATCGGTGCCTCTGCATGGTGTCTAAAGCAAAGCCAAAGGTTTGAGTTTTGAGTAACTTCAAAAAGGAGGTTCTTTGTTCGACTGTATTTTTTTGTGATTTACCTCATTACTTTTTACAGGGTGTGCCGCTTTTATATTTTTTTTTAATATTAGAAGCTGCTGCTTGTAATGTTGTCAAATTTAAATTTCAGTGAGATCTGACGAGTAATATTTGAGTTATCCCTAATAATGCATATTTAATTGGCTTTGATTACATTGATGATATTCTCATTTTCACTTTTAGATGTAAAATCAACAATTTATACCGTAATAGCTTTCCGGGCGCGGCTCCGCCCGCGCGTATGTCGGTTATCGCGCAAAAGCATTAACCTCTTTTTGCGCAGTTGGATAAAAACCATCCTTTGTTTTTTCCCGGGTCTCAAACTATTTCCATACCAAATTTAATTCAAATCGGTCCAGTAGTTTTGGCGTGAAAGCGTAACAGACAGACAGACAGAGTTACTTTCGCATTTTAAAATTATAGTACTGATATTAACTTTTTAGTGCATTGTGTCTTAGAATATTTTCTGTTTGAAGTCGGTTTTCTTTTTATTACAAAATCCAAAAATATGAGAGGAAAAATTATAGTCCTGAAAATAGTGCGGGATTCGAACCCGCGCCATCCACCTCTATAGCAGAGGTATGCTCTGACCGCTAGGCTAACATGACTCATAATTACTCTTATATGTCCTCTCGTACTTAACCATCGTATGGAGATGGAGCGACACTTATAGTTCAACTTACGTTATACTAGTATTTATTTATATTGTAATGTACATAAGTTTTTTTTTTTTTATGGTAAGGTTTATATTTCATTATAGGTTTTTAATTTAAATAGTACTTCCAGAATGATTAATATGTTTACCTAGTAAACTGCCAACCTGGCAAATTTTTGTAAATCCTTTCTGTTCGGTTGTCTGGAAGAAATTGCTTTCAGCAATAAGACCGCCCTTTGTATACATAATTTGTGTGTTCATTTTCTGTAATGTTTTTTTATGGTATGAAAATAAAGTGTTTCTATATATCTATATATCTATACAACAACTTCTTTTTGTGAAAGTTGTAACATATCGATTGTGGTAGGATCTGTACGTAATATAAAATAGTATTTTGAGCGCACAACACGCCACCCGCACTGGGTCCGGTCAGCGTCGAACAAATCTAATTTGTCCAGGCTTAGAGTAGCGGTTTTTCATTTCCAGCGAGTGTCTTAACTCTGGCTTAGCGACACGCCGCATGCATACTAAACAGGAGTGCTCGGCCAGTTGGAGTTCGAAATATAAGTCTTTTAGTATAATTTTGCCAAAAATCTTTGCCTTTTTGTGTTTACGAAAATGTAATATTTAATTAATAGTTCCAGGCGTCAATTTGCTGAAATCCATTTTTAATAATGACAAATATTTCAAAATTATTAAATATAAATATTAAACAAATATTTAATAAAATACTCAAAAAATATATGTAGCTAAGAGTCAAGACCTTCTAAAGATGAAACGGATCGAAAATTCTTCCGTTTTGATTGCATGGCGTTTGTGACGTCACAGGAAAATTAGGTGGAATTATACTTGATATATTTTTAAGTGTTTTATTAACATATTAATTTAATGTTTTCTTAAAATATTTCTAATTATGGTTTATTAATTGTCTATTAAAATAATTAATTAACTAGCAAAAAAATTTCGTAGCTTGTAATCTCGCTAGTGACCATTATTTTTCCACTAGTTGCTGCCCGCGGTTTCGCCAGCGTGGTGATGGCTGATGATTATGATGAAAAATATCCTATTTGTTAATCCAGCGACTTATCTACCTCCATACAATATTTCATGCGTGAAAAAATAACAAACATACAAACTTTCGCCTTCATAATGGTTTATAGTGTAATTATTATATTTTTATTATATACCCCATGCTTACCAGGTGAGAATTTCAGAGAATTTGGATTTTACTGGGAAGAAATTGTGCGGTTGCAGTCCATGTACGATAGATGGCATTACTTTGGTACATAAACCACAACTCGGTAAAAATAAGGATGCATGTATATTGCGGTTTTATAATAAAATTCCCGAACATATTACAATGCTCACAGAAGGAAAATTCAAGTTGCATGTGAAAAATATTTTGATTAAGAAATCATACTACACAGTTTGTGATTACTTAAACGACAAAGATGCTTGGAAAGTTCTGCCTCTGCCAAGCTATCACCTGTCACCTACGTAATATAAACAAATATTGTAATAATCGTATTATATTGTAAAAAGATGTTTAAAAGAATGGCCCCGAGTTTCTTGCCCGTTCTTCTCGCAGTGGCTCTATAAATTTTTTTTTGCTGAACGTGTCAGTACAATGTAGAATATTTCAATATTAAAAATTGTAATTGACCTTCATAAGAGCGTCGTAGACGCCTAAATTGAATAAATGATTTTAAATTTGAATTTGTATAGAAAAACAAAAAAAAAACAAAGACCCTTCCAAACCCTGCTGAGATATACAGCCTCACAAAAGTTTCATAGTGATTGAGATAATTAAGCTCAATTTTTTTTATTGCCTTTGATTGCAATCTCGCCTGATGGTAAGTGATAATGTGGTCGAAGGTGTTAGCAGGCTTTACCTAGAATTACTGTCTCTCAAGAGCTGCCAGAACACACCGTTAAGTACTCGGTAACATAACTTCTACTTGAATGTGTTCGCTAGCCAGGCGAGCATTCACAAAATGTCCTTCCACCATGCAAATAAATTACATAAAGGTCTGTTGAATTTGAACTGAGTCGAGGGACTCCGGTTCTTAAAAAAATTAACAGGGTGCGCAAAAAGGTTCTTATTTCAAATGCAATCCTCACTTCCTAATTACCTTCAAATAGTAGTTCCGTGCCTAGAAGTAGTTGTCCCATTGGATGCTGGACTAGTATAGCACGCCCCATATATTTCTGTGGTAGTTGAAGAAGGTAAAACTACAGAATGTGAGCAGTAGGTAACTCCTTCCCCAGAACTGCCATCTTATCAGTATTCCTCAAGACGCCTGCCAAGTGTGTGGATTATGACACATAGCCTATCGCCTTATATGGAAGCCATTAGTGCAACGGTTAACGTCTTCCGTTTGTTGATGTCATTTTGATACAAAAAAATAGGGAAAATGTACTAGAAAATTTGAAAAAAAAATAACAAAATCATAGGACGTAAACAGAAAAGAATAAAATAATAATAAAAATCTTACTCAAATTTAAATGGGACCTCATGAAAAGCTCCAGCTTTCAATTATATAAAAAACAACACAATCGGTACAACCTATAAAGAGTTCTGAGGTAACACACAAAAAAAAATACAGTGGAATTACGAACCTCCTACTTTATTGAAGTCGGTTCAAAATTGGAAATGTTAAGTTAGTATTTAGTTAGTACCTCTATCGTATACATACTTTTTAACCGATTACCAAAAAAGGAGGAGGTTCCCAATTCATCTGTATTTTTTTTAATGTTCGTTACCTTCGAACTCTGGACTGGAACCGATTTGAAAATTCTTTTTTTAGTTTGAAAGCTGATGCTTGTCGTTTGGTCCCATTTAAATTTCATCATAATGTTTTTAAGTTACATACCAATTACTGAAAACTATTTACCTATCTCGATGATATAGTCGTTGACAATGAATAACAATCGATCCCGTAAGTAGCAAGAATCTCTAAAAAGAATGAAAAAAATTTTTTTTGCAAAAAATGGAACCGTATTCAACATCCAAAAATTTGAAATAACTTGTCGAAGTCGGTACCATGCGCACAGTATTGTGATAATAGGTACTTTTGAACTGTCATGGTACCGACTTCAACAAGTTATTTCACACTTTTGGGTGCTGAAGTTGGTTCCATTTTTTGGTTGAAAATTGTATATCCAAATTTGTAATAATAATAATATAATGGGTTATAGCTACACATATAGATATCTTCATGAATCGGAAATAGATTTCCACCTTACAATTAAATCACCTTAAGATAATAACGTCCGTAAATTGCTATCAATGAAAAGTAATGCGTTCTCAATGCATCTCATTCGAATCCAACATACGATTTCAAAATTACACGTTGGCCCACGTAATTGTGATTGGATGCCGTCGTTTTTTAATATTATCCCGCCTTTTTTCAAACTTGGAACCCTTTGTTTCGTCCGTGAGAACAGCCAGTTCGAAATTACCATTTTTAGAGACGGGATTATCGGATTTTTAGGATATTTTAAAAACAGCAATATCGATTCTGTTCTGATATCGAATGCAGATTGGTTTAGGATAACACGATTAGGGTGGTGTCATCGTTGCCTAACAATTTTGGGGATTTTAATTAAGAATGTTGTTTGAAAATTATTTCATAAATTTCGGAAACCATTTGAAGATATCAATTACGATCAGTTACAAAATATAAGCGAAACATAAGAACAAATTTAATTAAAAAAAATATTGATTAGTAATTAGAGTTAACTTACCGGCTGTTGACAGACGCTGCGTTGCCAACACCATCTACAGATGGTTTTCTGCAACAATTGAAACCTAACTTTAGATATTTTTTTTGGAACAATAAATCTCTATAATGTTTAAGATTTAAGAAAGATAAGATTTAACTTCACAATAAATGAGAGCAAATCTGACAGAATAACTGGTATTATATGAGAAAAATAATATAGAAAAAATCATTAAAAATTATATAAAATTGTACATAAGCGATTTAGCTTTTTGGAATAATGGTTGAAATATTTTAACTCATTTAAAATAAGTAATAATGTAACATTTAGGTAATTAAACTATTTTAAGCATTTGATGAAAGCACATTTCTTAAACAAAACTTCAGCTCTTTTGCTCACCATCATTAACCTAATTTACTAATAATTAAAATGACTAATATCACCTAATTTTATACCCTTAGCCCACACATTTTGGGTCAAAACAATTTTCCTTCACACACCATGGCCGATACAAGAATGTATGATTTAGTTAAATTTTAGTTTAATCTAATTATAAAAACAGATAATAATAAGGTAGAAATATTAATATTTAACTTGATTGTAAACAGGGCTAAATTTAAACCTTTATTAAAATTATTTGTATTTTTTTTTTATGCCTGATAGGTTCGACCACTATCTCACCTGATGGTAAGTGATGATGTGGTCGAAGATGTTGTTCAGGCTAACCTAGTATTATATGTATTAAATAATAAAAAGAGCATTGACATTAATTAATGATTTTGAAGCAATGATAGCTCAGTGGCTTAGGCTATGGACTGCCGCGCAGCAGGTCCATGGTTCGAATCCCGCCGCGGGCTTGAGCTTCACCGCATGGTGGAAGGGCATTTTTGCGAATGCCCGCCTAGCTAGCTCAAGTTGAAAATCTGTCGCCAAGCACCTAACGGTGTGTTCCTGCAGCTGTTCTTGAGAGCCAGTAATTCTAGTTCAGCCTGAACAGCATCTTCAACCTCATCATCACTTACCATCAGGTGAGATTGTGATCCAAGGCTAGGCTATCAGCTATATAAAAAAAGATAAATCATACTTTTACTTTACAACTGCAAAACTATATATACTTATTTATTATACATTATGCTTGATTTATTATACATTAACAAAATTTAAAGGTATACTAAAATTGTAAGATATATGTACTTGTAGGAATAATATTTAAATGCCTATTTATTTATTTAATTTCACAAAATCCACATATCTTATTTATTTTGAACAATTACATAAATTTAAAAAGCAGATGACTCGGGTCGTTATTATCATACCGTAAAACACTGTAGGTACATAAAGATAAAATTGAAACTTTACTAGTATTTTCTGTAGGTAATGAGGTATACTTACATCCAGTAAGGATCTGTTAGTCCTGGTGCAGGAGGTCCATACGAAGGTGGCAGGTGGTAAGGGCTGCAGTAATTCACCATCGGCAATGTGTACATTTTGACTTGAGACTTTAAAAATCAGTATTCGAATTTGTTTATATTATCTGAAATTGTTAGTTTACGTCTTGGTTCTTCAAATAACTAATCAATAAATTGAGTTAAGTAGGTATACAGTGAAACAATTAACCAAAAAAAACCGACAACATAAAATACGCATAATTAGGGATACTACTCGTCAGATGTCACTCAAGTCCCATTTAAGGACCACATGACAGAACCAGCTACCATGGCACCCCACAGGGGCTCTCCCTTGAGGTGCCCCGTTTTAGAACGTTTCGTACTCTATACAAATTATTACCTATACTGATTTGGATCATTGGAAGTCAATCAATCGATACTTTTCATATAACTTGCTTAACCTTTCGTGGGTCGTATCAGCATGTTACAAACCTATTTCAGTAACATAAACATGACAATTCTTTGAGACTGTGACGTCACCGCACTGGCTAACAATTACACTAACAACAATACTAGGCGGCAAGAAGTTCCACATTCCAAATTTAAAACCGACCGTTACTAAATACGCGCCAGTTGACAGAAGCCGACGGGTCCCGAAGCGAACCGAGTCGAATCGAACAATGGTTCCACTTAGCGGCCAACAGATGTCGTTAGCGCCCGCTGCGCTTGCGCCGACATGCGGAGATTTAAAATTGGAACGATTTACTTTTTAAATAGTGAATGTTTTGGAGGTTAGGTGAAACGAGGAAGGATGTGTGTAAGTAGCTATATATTTTTATTAAAATTAGACTTCATTACAAAGAATTTATCACCTGTTTCTCAACATTTTTTCTTGCCAAATTGCAGTTCAATACTTATTTATGGATGTTTGTATGTACACTTACTCGTCATCCATTCCCACTTGTTTTGCAATCCTCCTAAATCTATACTTATTTGGTAAGAATTTTTAAATTATATACCTGCCAAAAGTTATCAAAAAATGCAATAAATAACTCTCTCGAAAATAAATAGGCATATCGGTGTTTGTAATAATACATTGCTCGGTGATAACTAACTATGTTAGACCCTATGACATGTAAATGTCGCTATATATAATCAATAACTACATTGAGAAACTCGGTTCATTGTCATATCTCATTACAATGTCGATATCTAAACAGTTGTAAAATTAATGGGTACCACCAAAGACCTTATACTAGTAAGTCTATAAGGTCTTTGGTATATACTCGTTTAGATATATTTTGTTTAGATGCTTCGTGACATATCAGAAATAAAAAAATTGAAACAAGGATGGAACCGATTTCCTGTAATGTAAGTATTTCAAATTGGAATGTATGAACTGAATGCCTCTTTTTTGGGAATTCAGTGCAAAATAAATTATTCCTTACTAAGACAACAAACAACAAGTTAATTCGAATTCTTGACGACCATTTTTTATTGGGTCATCATCGATTTTATTAGTAATATGCACCAATGAAAAAATCCACTTTCGACAGTGAAAAAATTTGGGAAAGGCGGACCATGAGAATGTTCAAATGTTTTCAATCGGCATGGTACGGGCTTCAACAAGTTCTTTCATATTTCTCATTTTCGGCACTATATTTTATAACGTCTTTGTTAAAGAAATATCATACATATAACAGTTCCAGGTCTTTATACAAAATTGGTATATCCTGCGTCTCTGATCGTGTATACTAAAGGCAGTTCGAGATCAGATATTGGGTGAACCCATTTACTCCCCATTACTTTTTTCCATCGTCGGCAATATAAAATGACCGAATTACCGACCATTACTAATCGCACCACACACAAATCGATCCAATTCCTAATCGTAACGATTTACTCTCGATTCGATTCGAATCCGATTCCACTTCGATTGTCATTTTCTCCATTGTTTCCGTTATGTTCAAAAGACGCCGCGGCTTTCGTCACGGAAGCTACCGTAGATGTAAAAACGTGTCGGTGCCTATTTTATTTAAATTGAGACTTGTTGAGAAATGTTAGTGTGAATGGTGACGATGAAAGAAATTAACTGTGAAATTATTAAGTACCTACTTTAACGGAACAGTAAACTATTTGTAATCACATATTATTTTGAATGAGATGGTTTTCTATTTAAAATTGGTATAGTAAATTCTACTAAACACTCTGTACTAATTAAATACAGTATTTCTACTTCTTTCCTAGATTTATTCATACAACACTTTTTTTCTTCATATTTTATAGGTTTTATAGGGATTATTGTTATTGAATGAGTAATCTTAAAGCGCGCGTACGTAAGTACATACGATGTGTTCACTCACTGAACTTTTTGCTTGCTTATGTCTGGGCCTAGAACCTAGTAAGTGTCTATGCTTCTGTTATGCCAGTTTTTCGACATATCATTTATTTATTATTTTCTATAAACGTGAATTTAGCGAAAACTGAACTAAATAACTCTCTGGAAAACAAATAGACATATCGGTTTTTGTACATATCGTATACATTGCCTACTATATATTGTATATTGTATACATTGCTCGGTGATAACTAAATATGGCCCTATGACAGTCAAATTTCGCTAATCAATAACTACATTGAGAAACTCGGTTCATTGTCATATCTCATTATTCATGATATCCCATACACAACAATATTTTTAAATATTCTTGAAAATATAAAATTTTACGGATAAGTGACCATATAGAGTATAGACGCATAGATATTAGGCTCAGGGAAATGCATGCCAAATTTCACAGAGTTTGCGTATTGGTATTTAAAATATGACGAAAATACCTTTTTTTTTTAAAAAACAAAACACTACTTGCACACTTCCCTTAATATACGTACCTAGAAATTTTTAATTAAGGTACATTGGTCTGGTTGTAAAGAATGACCTTAAGTTAAACAAATGAATTGCGCATCAAAGTCATTCAATTCAAATGTCTCCATCAATCAAAACTTTTAAATATTCGCGTAAAAAGTTTCAATACATTCTAAACCTCCCACATCGCGAGTTTCCAGGAAAAGCAGCTTTAATCGATAAAATTCCGGCTCTAATCGAATAAGGATGGCAATCAATTCGGTGGGAACAATCGATGACAGCGTGTTTTGCTCATCACTTTACATTTTTAAGTACATTAAATCGGCAAAGGAGGTTGGATGGAAAAACTTCACCGACAAACTAAAGGGAATAACGCTGTATACACCACTCCAAGAAAAAAAATCTTGACAAACCTAATAACCTACGGTGCGTTTCTATGCCATAAGATATTCTCTTTTTACGACCTTGAAAAGAACCTGTATGTTTTCCTATGAAATTGATTAAAAAGTTAAATTATTGCACAGTCCGTGAGCAAAGAGTAAGAGGTCTTAAATCTTTTGTTAATAGTGATTTAAAAGTGGTATCATATCTTACAATAACAACTAACCTAGGATAGGACATATCCAGTGGTAAAGTATTTTTTTTAATGCTGATTGCCTATTTTTTGTCAATACACTTAAATCTCAGGTGATTCTAAGTGAGGATGTGGTCGAATATGGTAATCTGGCTTATCAAATCAAATCAAATCAAATCATTTATTGCATATTATGTAGGTATCTTAATAACTATTTACATAACACTACATAATGACACAAGTTTAGGTATGGCAACTTAGTGTGGAGCGGCCCGATTTTTTTTTTCTTTTTATAAATATTTGTCACATAAGTATTGTTGTAACGTATAATAACATTTTTCTATCAATAAGTTTTTTAGTTTTTTAGTAAGGTCTTGTTCATTTTCGTCAGTCTTTAATTCGTCCGGTAATTTATTAAATATTTTTATGGCCATTGCATGGGGACCACTACTTTGCATTAATAATCTGCACTTAGGTATTTCTAGTTTATGTTTAAATCTGAGCGGGTAATTTCGTGGTTGGTCTGAAAGTTTATTGAAATATTCTGGGTATTTTTTAACGAACCACATGTTTCTAAGATATAAATGGATGCAACAGTTAGGATTTTATATTTTATGAAATATGGTTTATGAAATTATATTTTTGTGATGTCTGGAGCTTTGATATTTGCGAGAATGCGGATTATTTTTTTTACTTAACTTAACTTATATGGAACTGATTTTCAATGACAGTTGCAACAAAACACCACTAGGTGCTTGGTGGCAGTTTTATAGTTGAAGGTATTAGACCGCCAGATATATTTAAAAAAAAAAATTAACACCTTAAGACGATGTTCAAGCTATTATCACTGCTTCAAAAATGTAAAACTGTAACAAATTGCGTATATTTGACTCTAAAAATGCGTCTATATTAGTATATTTAGTAAGAGCCCGTACGCTACCGTACCTACATAGTTTACTCGTCCACGCCCAGCTTTATAATCTTTATACTAAATTAATTGATATCTATTTTGTTTTTTTTTTTCAAACAGAATCTTAACAGTTTACTAGTACCTAAGACTATGTTCACGATTACATGAAAAATCAGTATCAATGTTGCGTTTATAGTTTGTATATAACTTTCAAATTAAATAATTTAATGATTTTTGCGTTTCATTTCACGTAGTTTTCAAACTTCAGTATTTTATCAAACAGCGGGGATACAAAGTTAACAAAGTCAATTTACTGAAACAAAAATCGAACAGTCCAACTAACAATGACGGATTTATAATTTTATCTTTATCGCGCCACAACTTTCGCAAACTTTTTAAACTAGTTTTATCCGGGACGCACAGGGCTGCCGCCGGCGTCCGTCGCGACGTACCACGTGCTAGTGCGGTGACACTGCACGAGCCCCAGTAAGCCCGTCGTTTTCGCACCCCCTATGCATCGTTATTATATCCTACACATACAAACGCACTTATGTTTCAAGGCAAGGGGAAGTGTTCAGAAGTTTTCTTAGTCAGTACAGAATTGAAGTACTATCTGTGTTAAAACATATTTTAGTCATCATATCCAGTCTGATGAGACTTTTAAAGTTTCTTTTGCTTCCCAAAACCAAAGTACCATATTAGAATTAGTTGATTTAATTTATCAGTTTTTTATTGATTCACTTTACTCTACAAAAACAATATTTTTGTAAACCAAAAAAAAAATTCAAAAAATTTGTTAGGACTAGCAGAAGTCAACCCTGAGAGGTTGTTAGCATTTTACCAATAACCCTGTATATTGGTATACGTATGGACCCAAAATGAAAATTCCCTCTACTGAAAATTAAAAGAAAATATCCAGACAGATAGACAAACACGCGTGGGAGCTCAAAGGATCAGTTTCTTCAATGCATGTACAGAATCCTTAAAAATATAGTACTTTTTTCCAGGTCGATAAAATTGAACTCTATCCTAATAGAACTAACAAAAATATTTTAGAACTACATGATGTTTAATTTAAATAGATAAATATATTTCACGAGTCGATATTTACGTTGGACATTATAATTTATAACGTAAGTAATTATAACGATATTGACGTTATATTTTGTAACGTAGTTAAAACATAGCTGTATATCAATTCGTAATAATATGAGAATAGAAGAATTTTTCAAATATCACAATATCATTCAATACTTTACTAATTTCATGATTGTTTTGGATCTGATCATAAAGCACAGGGTTTGACAATGGATGGGGTGAACTATGCTTCTGAGGCTTATTGGCAGAAATAACAAGCCACTGTGAAACTAACTACAAACTCAAAACAAAATTTAGCATCGAACCTCGGGGTGTACGGAATAGATTTATAATAATTAAATTAATTGTGCCTTACTGAACCGATTTGTATTAAGAAGCAGCACACATGAAACGTTAGATTTTTTTCATTAAAGGAAAAAAAATCTTTTAACACTGTTCCCCTGGTATTTAATATTATGAAAAACTAAGTATATATAGAAAACGCTACGAACACCCTAGCTGTAATTAATAAAAATAATAATAAATTGTTTATTTCCCAAAAACTTATTTAACTAACACGGTACATAATACTACTAGACTTGTTATACAATATCTAATAATCATACTAGGCGAGAGCCTGTGTCTTGAGACTCAGAGAGCAAATATTCAGTACCAAGTTTTAATACAGCTTTAACATTAAAGTATGAAGCGCTCGTAGAGAAGTTTGCTTAGCCATTCTGAATCGATCAGCAAAGTTAAGCAACGTCCGCCGCGGTCAGGAGTTGGATGGGTGACCGCTGGTGACATTACTACTGAGCGCTTCCGTGCTTCGGAGGGCACGTTAAGCCGTCGGTCCCGGTTGTTGTCTTAGGATGGCAGTCGTTACAGCATGGTGGTAGGGCACTTTGCGAATGCCCGCCTGGCTAGCTACCACCCTCAAGTTGAAAATCTGTCGCCAAGCACCTAACGGTGTGTTCCCGAAGCTGTCCTTGAGAGCCAGTAATTCTAGGTTAGCCTGTACAACATCTTCGACCACATCATCACTTACCATCAGGTGAGATAGTGGTCAAAGGAAAACCGATCAGGCATAAAAAAAAAAGCTAATTACTCTAAAGACTAGTGCAACAATACAAATATTAGCATAGTTGTAACTATTATGGATAATAATTAAGCTATGACAAGGATTTGCGGGAAGTATTTAACAAAATTAGAAAATTTCGCTATAAACCACCCACAAACCATTTTATCATATGGATTGTGAGAACCTACATAATATTATAATTATTATTACCAACAAGATATTTACCGTGTTTTTGGTTAGTTTTGAGTAATCATGGAAGCTCAAAACTAACCAAAAATACGGTAAATATCCCGTTGGTAATAATAATTATAATGTAAATGACCTACATAATACACATACAGCTCTCATGCATATAGTAACACTCAAATACACGTGCATGTACGCTTGTGTGTGTAGATGTTTAGTCCCTAATCGGATAGCAATCGCGGGAATCCTTAATGTCTCATTAATTCATCGCTGAAGCTAAAACCGGTACAACTTTCGAGTTTTGATAAGTTTGTGGTTGGGCCTCAATGGATATTTTGGCAAACGTGTTCTTCCTTGATTTTCGACATAAAACATCATGTTGTCTTAGGTTTTTGCGATTATTATACATACTAATTAAACAAGTATAAACGGTTTAAATCGGGTATATATATCATTTATTTTATCCCGACTGTGAATATTATACCCGTACCTATCGACATATAGAAAAAAAAATCCATTTTATTTATTTATTTGTACCACAATTGTTGCACATATTAAAATTTGGAACTTATAATTAATATTAATGTACACTACATTAAATTTCAGTTTTGTAGGAACTTTCGTATCTGAATAAAAATTACGTGACAGAGAGACAGATAGCCGGAAACAAAACTCAAAAAAGTAAGTCGTACCACACATCAGCAACAAAAAATAGAAAACAAAAGCTGACTTTCAGCAATACTCTAATGAGGTCACCTCCCAAAATAATAGACCTCGTAAAAATCTGTGTCGAACAAGAAAGGGTTTCCCATGGCGTTGCAAATCCTATAACAAAACCAATAATTTACCACTTAGGAACAAGTAAGAATTCCCCTCACACAGAGCGAATATTTTCCCAAAATGTGGTATAATATGACACAACACTGGCAACACCGCGTGAATAATAAATATAATGTTTTGGGGACATGCGTCGCGTACCCTCAATTATTTACACGCAAATTATTGTGAGTAACTTACGCATAGTTTTCTTGTATCGGAATTTTCTTTGTACCATTTTACTTTTCTTATATTTTACTAGCGACCCGCCCCGGCTTCGCACGGGTGCAATACATGCAACATCACATTAGAAACCAGTGTTTCTCTACTATATTATGTATGTATTTTGCATAAAACCTTCCTCGTAAATCACTCTATCTAAAACCCGCATCAAAATCCGTTGCGTAGTTTTAAAGATCTATGTATACATAGGGACAGTCAGCGGGAAGCGATTTTGTTTTTTACTATGTAGTGATTCGTGGGTAAAGGTAGATAGATACTTATATGCGACTTATGATCAATGAACTGTATTTTAATATGTTTTTTTTAAGTTTTGTACACCTGCTTTGAATCGCTCGTAGCGAAGTTTACTTAGCTGTTCTTAACCGATCAGCAAAGTTAAGCAACATCCGCCGCGGTCAGGTGTTGGATGGGTGACCGCTGGGGACATTACTACTGAGCGCTTCCCTGCTTCGGAGGGCACGTTAAGCCGTCGGTCTCAGTTGTTGTCTTAGGATGGCAGTCGTTATAGCATGGAGGTAGGGCACTTTGCGAATGCCCGCCTGGCTAGCTACCACTCTCAAGTAGAAAATCTGTCGCAAAGCACCTTACGGTGTGTTCCGGCAGCTGTCCTTGAGAGCCAGTAATTCGAGGTAAGCCTGAACAACATCTTCAACCACATCATCACTTACCATCAGGTGAGATAGTGGTCAAAGGCTAACCTATCATGCTTTAAAAAAAAAACCTGGTACTAAAATGATGCAGGCTATACCTTGTACTCGTATGTGTGCGTGGCCTTGGAAGAAGATAATATTCATATCATTACAGCAAAACCACTCAACCAGTATGGAAATTGATGGGAGCTGATGAATTGTGACTTTTTGCGTCAAATTAATATATTATCAGAACAAATATCTCCCGTGCCCTGAGGTACTGATTTTTATCGAGAGTTGCTTGAAGGCTGCGAAGCTCATAACGGTAAAATAAAATCATAATATCAATTAGGACTTTACTATGTCTTTATAAACCATGATGATCAGTCGCTGGATTATGAGCTGATCCATATTCTCCAATTAGAGTCGTAGGGTTTAAACTACCTAATGAGCCATCGTCGGTGTGCATATCCTACCATGCACATCGACGCGAGCGCATGGGGTGCTGCTCCACAACACACAACTAACATCCATCTGAACATCCTGTATACTCGAAAGGAAGCATTCCTTGAAGGATGGCGTTGGCCGTTAATCCGAAGCTAACACTTTAACAATTGTGTTATATCAGTGCAGACTACTAGACTTCGTCTAAATGAAAAAAAACCTTCGGGCACAGTCCTCCGCCTTTTTTTTATGTTATTATGACGGTACAATCTCTAGGCCGATGTCAAGCGGGCTATTCTCTGCTTATAACACATGCATTTCGTCACACGTCACTATTTGCAGTGTGCTCGTCACCTTGAGACATAGTTGTTAAGTCTTATGTGCCTTTAGTTTCACTAGCTGTCAAGGTTTGCTGCCGGAACACATCGATAGGAGCTTGGTGACAGATTTTCTACTTGAGGGTGGTCGCTAGCCAGGCGGGCATTCGCAAAATTCCCTTCCACCATGCGGTGAAGCTCAAGCTCGCGGCGGGATTCTAACCATGGACCTGATGCGCGGCAGCCTATAGCCAATGCCACTGAGCCATCACTGCTTTGATGGAACAAGATGGGGCCCAGGTAGAGCAAGATGGAGTCGCGTTAGCATTCTCCATTTATCCCCGGTGGTAGGCCAGGATATGTACCTACCTACCGGGAATGGCCTTACCCAGAAGAGTGGGGACCGTGCAAGACCATCACTGATCCGACGAAGACGACATTTGAATTGTTCCTGTTGTATATAGCTTTGTAAAGATAAAGCAAATTTGACAAAAAAATTGTACTTCGAGCGGTATCCAAACTAATAAGCTTCGTAGGCGGTAATAGAAAAATAAAATGTAAGATTTTTTTTTAATGCCAGCTAATCTAACTTGCTTACTGTATGTTTTTTTCTGTTGTTGAAATTATGGAAGCTTTTAGTTAGGTAACTTTATTACTGTAACCTTCTAGAATAAACTTTAAAAAATGTACACGGTGTTCCCCGACAGAAGAACAATACTGATTTTCTCGTCGTATTTCCTTAGCATTGTTCAACGCATTCGTCACCCCCAAACAATAAACCTGAGGTAAAAAATAAAACAAAGTAAGGGTCGAATGTCAAAATGATCTGAAGGTGAGCAGTACTTACTGCAATGTAAGTTATGGGATAAACAACGTTTGGCTATTTCTAAATATTGACTTAATGTTGTTATTGTTGTTTATTTTTTTCATTACAAGCTTATGAAATAAATAAACAGGGTTGATTTCGGACAATGCAAAGTATGAAATAACACGCTGATTGCAACTTCTGCGCTTTATATCACACTTTTAGTCTGGTAATCGGTGCGGTTTTTTTTTCACTTTTTTTATATATTCTTACTCCTTAAAAGATATTTCTCTCGCCTAAATAGAAATTTTTCGATGAATTGACTATTACTTAAAAACTACTCAATCTATGATGATAAAATTTAAATTGGACCAACTTGGAGATAATCCAACAAAAATAATCATGAAAATCTGTTCATAAAATTGGCGAAGTAATCTGGTAACAAACATACAAAAACACGTACAGTCAAATTGTCAGCTTTCTCCTTTTTTGGAAATCCTTTTACAATGGGTGTAACTTGTACGTAAATTTGGATAGTAGATTTCAATCATGCTAAGTTCAGTCCCAGACTTATCAAAACGACAGTGACAATCTCAGTGACAGTGACAGAAGTGACAGTTCGGACGGAGGAATTCTGACTTTGACAGCTACGGCGCAACTGTCTCAACGCCAGTTACGTGCTGAGGCCCGCGATCGACGCTGTGCACAATCGTGACTCCCAGACGAAGTACTTAAAATAAGTTCGAAACTGGTCGAAGCAATATCCGGTAAATATTACGCGAGTCCTAGCCGGTTACTAAATAATAATCATGCTAAGTTCTCTTGTCATTACCTCATATTTCATTAGAGTTATGTATGTAGTTATATTTCATTTACAAATTTTTAGAGCACAAAACTCGTTTTTACCGGGATTCAAACTCGTGTTGCCGGTTGTACGCCAGGTGCCTTTACCGCTTGGATATCGAGACTTGTCTGACTAACGCGATTTTTTTGCAGGGAAAATAATAAAGTAATCCTGATTATTTTATCATTTTCCTTGTGGCCCGGCTGGGAATGTCACTCTACCATTTGTGCCCGTGGGTGTCGTAGAGGTGATTAAGGGAAAAATACCGGAAGGTGGGAAGCAGCGCTTTCTGAAGTTAACTGAACTGACAACTTCTACTGCGATCCCAAAGACGCCTGCCAAGCGTGGGGATTATGAGTAGTTTTCAGGTTCTTCTAGGTTCAATGCTAATTAGAAAATATTGTCGAATAAACTTGTCTTGTGCTATTAGATATCGTGTTATGTATGTAAAGAAAAGGTTTTATTCATATATATTTCTCGTTTGTCTTCAAGTCTTAAATGGTGCTAATCACATTGTATGTGTAAAAACCACGCAGTAGGTAACTAAACATACGCTGCGTGATACGACAAACCAATTAGTACCACAGCACCGCTTTACTGGATTCCTACCGACGGCGTTGATGGTGGCAAGATACTCAGCGAGCATTATGTTTTTTTCTCTGTGTTCCATGGTGTGTTATATTATCAATTGCAAAAACTGATGTTTCTCCTAAGTAAAATAATGAATTGCTGTATGAAAATATAAATATTATTTTGTAGCAATAGAACTTTGTGCGAGTTTGTCTGGGTAAGTACTTGTACCATACTATTCAACCGCCAAGCAGTAATGTTCACATTGCTGTGTTACTATTCGAAGGGTATGGAATGCCGGTGAAATTACAGGCACATGAGACTTAACAACTTTATGTCACAGGCACAGATGGGTGCAGTTCATATAATACAGTGCAGTTCGACACTTGTAAAAAAGTGAATCAGCACTGGGGTTACCGTTTATCGTGTGTTACACAACAAGCCTTGAGCTTGTTCCATCACGATAAAAATCAAAAAAGTCAGCGTCAGTATTTGATGCCATGCTTATAGTGAATGGTTTTGGATGGTGCTTGGGCATTTTGTGATGACCCTCGGTTAGATACCACCCATAAGTAGAAAATAGTTCCCCAAGCACGTAAAGGTTGTGTTCCGACAACTGTTCTTGAAAGCAAGCAATTCTAGTGAGTCGGACTTATGGCCCATCTGATGATAAGCGTTCTACATTCAAGGATATCCATAAGGATTTCCTCCTCCCGAACACTTAAAATGCGTATCTCTCAGCAATAAAACAAAAGTTCCTGCAGCTGAACGCAAGAGGTACCCAAGAATAATCCCCAGAAGAAGGTTTAATGCATGTTTCTTTGGTCTGCGATATCACAAACATTGATAATTTCTAGTTAATGCAAATATTTTTCAGAGCAATTTCAATTTGTAATATATTTAATTCATATTTATTCAGAGAATGCCTTCAAGACTAAACCTACTCTCACAAAATACCCAACCGGAAACGGTTACTTAGAACTTATATTATTTAAACCCAAAATAAGATTGTGAAAAGAGGTTTTGTTATAATACTGTAAAAAGTTATATTTTGTTCTTATTTTAAATCTTTTATGTTAAAGTTAATGCTTTTTGAAACTATTATTTTAACATCCACTAACTAACGCCGCATCTACTTAAAAAAGCTGCAGTATTATAATCTATGCGTCACAGTTGGTGATCCCTGGCTGGGAGTCGCGTCTCATTCTCCCCGTAAATCCTCATTAGAGCGGTTTACGCGCTCCCACGGCGACAGTAAACCTGCCGACCGAACGAAGGTGCATTACCCCTGACTTCTGTTTGAATTGCGAATGACAACGGTATCACTCAGATTGGCTTATGACAAATTCGTTTATGCAGAATGGTGACTAAACTTCGGACAAGAAAAAGGTTGAGGTATTTCTATGTATAATTGATAATAGCGTTTGATCACTATTTCCTATCCTCGTGAGAGATGATGGGGTCGAAAACGTACTTAAAATGGCACCTGACTTAATTTATGGTTTGGAAGTCAATAATAGTGAGCAATTCCAAATCTGATATATGTTGATGTAATGAAGTTCTATATTAGTACCTACCATACCTTCTTCTTATGATTGTGAGCGATCAAGCCTGAGGCCCATCTGATGATAACTGTTATTGTGAAAAATTTTTAAAATTTACATCTGTAACTATTGACATTGTATCATTTGAATTGTGTTGACTTATGACATCTAACTAATATAATCGCATAAATTTGACAATTTGAATAAAAAATAAATTTGAATTTTTCTTATTAAATAAGATACCCTTATTTCGTTTAGTTAATTCATGGATATTAAATAAATAATTTAATCATAATGATTAAATAATGTCATGTAAAATAATTAATAAATTAAACCGTCAATATGCATAATTCAGAAGCATTTAAAACTTTATAGGTATTTTTGAACATGTTGCTCACCTCTTCATCAGGTAGATTGTATATGGTAAATTTTAACTTTAAGAACTTTGTACAACCTACAGTCATATGCAATAAATGAATTTGAATTTTGCTTCTGGGGCGAGCACTCGCAAACTGTGCGAGCGCTGGCTTGTTATCTTCTTCCTTCAAAGCCGGCGCGGCTGTGGGGTTCGAACCATGGATCAGCGGAACGGCAGTCCATAGCAATTTCTGCTCGACTATCATTGCTTGATTTGTCGTCCGTCTGTCACCAGGCTGTATCTCAAGAACGGTGATAGCTAGACTGTTGAAATTTTCACAGATGATGTATTTCTGTTGCCGCTACAACATAAAATACAAAAAGTTGGACTCGAGCACGTTAAAACAAGAAGTCTATAATGTTGTATAGCAATCTAGAGGGGACGAGAAATAGTTGATCCATATACTGTATTTATGTATGTATATGTATTTTATGTTTATTATATTTGATATATACAAAATAAAAAAAGTACATTTACAAACACAATGAATAACTTATAAAAGTTATAAAACAAACAGAATTAGTTAATTGGAAGTGTACATTTACAAACAGATATAATTAAATATGTACAGTGGCTATACAATCGGCGGTCTTATCGCTAAAGCAATCTCTTACAGACAACCTTTGGATGGATAGGACAACGAAAACTTGTGAGCGGTAGTGTGCAACAAAGAAATCAAAAATTTATAAAATATATATATATATATATATATATATATACATATTTATTTTATATATTCTGTACATATTTAATTATATCTGTTTGTAAATGTACACTTCCAATTAACTAATTCTGTTTGTTTTATAACTTTTATAAGTTATTCATTGTGTTTGTAAATGTACTTTTTTTATTTTTGTTGGTATGCAATAAAGAGTATTCGTATCGTATCGTATCGTATCGTATAGCTAATGGTACGGAACCCTTCGTGCGCGAGTCCGACTGATTTTCTTTTTTTTTTTCATTGTAAGTACTACACAGAAGACGTCTTTTGGAAGATGTCTGGATATAATATGTGAATATCACCTTTGTATACGTCTTTTCCACCCAACACGGTCACATTATAAGTTTAGTTAACACGCAAGTTAAGTTCCTTGAAGAACCTCGCCTATAGAGTTTTAACGATCGCTCTGTGGCCGTGGGATTAACTAAATACCTTAGTAACTTGTCACTTAATAAGTTTTGAACTCCTTGACCTATTTTCTTAATAGTCTTCATAAGCCCTTGAAAAAGTTTTTTTTAGGAGAGCTTAGATATTCAATCAAGGTTACTATACTGTACTGTATCAGCTGAATTGTCCTCTGCTGAACACAGCAGCCTCCTCCTTTATGGGAGAGTTAGCCATAATCCCCACGCTTGGCAGGCGTCTTGGGGATTGCAGTTTAAGATATCAATATCAGTTCCTCAGAAGGCGCTGCTGTCTACCTTCAGGTAATTTACTTTTAGTCGCACAGGCTGGCAGCCACAGTACAAACTACCAAGATTAATATTAATGTATTGTTTGCCTCTCAGAAGGCCTTACATAGTACTGCACCGCACGACTACCCGTGACGGCCGTATGGCCAATTGAAGTAATGGAATATATGGAATAATATATGGAACCAAAAAATCTGCTATAGACAACACATAGCAAACGCTTTACGGCTTCACTTGTTGGTATTTAAAAAGCATTGACGTACTTAGCACAAATTATAAATACATTATTTTCTTTAAAAAATATGGGATTCTGACTGAACGCACGAGGCCCACCTGACATTAAGCGGCAACCTCTGCCTAGTAACAGATGCATCTGCACTGTGCCCTTCACTCTGCGGCACACAATCGTTAATCTCATGTGCCTGTATTTCATATTTAGTAACTGGCTTTTAAGAACTGCTGCTGGAACGCATTGTAAGGTGCTTAGCGACAGATTCTCTACTTGAGGGTGGTAGCTAGCCAGGCGAGCATTCGCAAAATGTCCTTCTACAATGTGGCGAAGCTCAAGCAGCGGGAATCGAACTATGGAGGTGCGGCACGGTAGTCTATAGTTATTACTGCTCTGCTATCACTGCAGTTTTTTTCTACGCTGATTTAAAATATAAGCCTGGCAATTTTTATTTTATTTTTTCTTCATAGGTACAGTTACAGATTATTATTATTTTTTTTTTTTTTTGCATGATAGGTTAGCCTTTGACCACTATCTCACCTGATGGTAAGTGATGATGTGGTCGAGGATGTTGTTCAGGCTAACCTAGAGTTCTAGGTTAGGAGGTTAGGCTATAAACTTAAATTTAGACACTTTATGGAAGAAGACAGCACTATGAACCCAAAATCCAACAACTACTATACACATCTCTTTGTTATACTGTAGACATAAGTAATAATAATATTCTAAATTATACAAGATCAACTAATTTCCAAACAAATTTTAACAAATTTGACAGATAAATTTGATTATATCAATGTGTGAAGATATACTTTTTAAGATGGATAACTACATGCGAACATGTCTTTTGAATCGACATTACTTAAGGCACGGTAATTATAGATAACATTACCGTGCTTAAGGTCTCGTTTATGGTGTGAAAGGTGTTACACATTCTTATTAGAGGACTGTTTTCCGAAACATTGTTATAGGTAGGGAGTATGCTAAACAGCTTATAATTGCGCATAGAACGAGTGGGTACATTAAAAAGAACGTTTCTTAGTAAATCACTGCTGTACACAGAAAAAAAATATATCTTAGGCCAAGAGAGTTTATTTGGTTCAAGATCTTTTAGGTTTTCGATATAAGGAAAGTCGAAAATGTCTTCACCTAAGAAATAAAATGTTTTGTATTATAGTTCTTGGGCCAACAAATATATTCTTATACCAATATTGAAAAGTTTCTTTTTTTAATTTTTTAAATATATCACTTCAAGACGGAAACTATTTCAAAACAAGAAACATTTTTACATTACAATATGGAAAAGCTCTTTTTTTAAAAGGTAAAAAGTTGAACCCAAGAGCCAACTTATTTTGTTTTAAATTTTTATTTCGTGTCTCAAAACCGAATAACTATTTTTTGAAAAGCTTTATCTTTTGACCCAAGAGCGAGTATGTCTTACTTGAAATATTCTATTATATCTCTCAAAACTGAAAAGCTCTTTTTTTCAAAACTAAATGTATTGACCTAAGAGCGAATTTGTCTTACTTGAAATGTTTTATTTCATCCTTCAAAACAGAAAAGTTCCTATCTTAAAAGCTAAATGTGTTAAACCAAGATCGAGTATATTTCTACTGAAATATTTTATTTCATCATGTAAGTGGAAAGTTATTAACCTAAGAACTCAAGTATTTTAATGAAAGTATCAGAATTCTTGATGTAAAATTGATCAGTTTTGAAGGAAGGATATTATATATTTTGACAAAATGTATTAATTTTTAAAATAAGAAGTTAGAAAATCTTCTAAGTAACTTTAATTTTTACGTTAAGAATCCAAATTCTTTGTACTTAGCCATGGAATGATTTGACTTGAGATTTATGTTACTTTTATCGAGATAGTTATATCTCTAAACCGAAACTTAATGTTTCAATTCAACAATTGGAATGTATTGATTAGATATTAATGTTACTTGTATCAAAATATTTACTTATTTGATAGATTTAGTTTACCTATATATATATATAGGTAAACTAAATATATATATATATATATATATATATATATATATCGAAAGTAAGTACATAGAATTTTAAATAGTTAACATAGATTAATTTGTCAAAAATTATTCTCATTTGTATACAACTATAATTTATTATTCGGCCATGATGGACAGTGATTTCTCTTTCGTTGTATATTCGTAGGTTTTTTTTTCCAAAAAATAGAACTGAGTTCTACACTGAAAAGTGTAAAATAACTTGTCGATGTCGGTTACCATGCGCACAATATAGTAATAATAGGTATTTTTGAACAAGCATAATGTTCCGAATTCAACAAGTTATTTTACACTTATCAGTGTTGAATAGTGTTACATTTCTTGGTAAAAGAACACACAAATACACAACGAAGGAGTAATTACAAGCCCATCATGTAGTCATGACCGAAAAATAATAAGAACTGTATACAAATGATAATAGTTTTTTACAAATTATTCTATGTTAACTATTTAAAATTCTATGTACTTACTTTCGATATACACACAGGTAAACTAATTCTATCAAATAAGTAAATATTTTGATACAAGTAACATTAATATCGGTATAACTATTCTAAATTTTATCTACCGTAATGTTACACACTACACGGAATACAGATATAACACTTATTATTACCTTTGATATACACATAGGTCATTGGATTACAACTAATTGAATTAAAGAAGTGACAAGTTTTGATATCAGTAACTTATGTCTAGTTAAACCATTCCAACAGTTGAATTAAACCATGGGTAGAAGATAAAAATATCTTGATAATAATATAACATAAATCTCAAATACAAATTTACCAAACCTATTTGATAGGGAACAAAGCATAGGCTAGCAATAGAAACTAAATTAAGATTCATATAATTTATTTAATTATTTAAGTAATTATGAACCACTTTTTTAAAAAACCACTTCTTTATAAAAACTTAATACTAAGTGCTGTACCCGCTGAGTAGGGAGTAGGTTCACACGCACGACATGGGCAAATATTATTAAGTATATGTATTCAATTGACTGTCAATGTTAAATTATATTCTTCTGTTATTTACTTCCGAAGTTCTCCAGAACGTCTGGCGATACATTCCAGACTGATAACAAACGACGTATAAATTCTTCCATCGCAACGCAACGGGATGACAATTTTCAGTAGAAACCTTTGTGTATTTATAAACCACTGCAAGAAACTTAATCCAAACACTTCGGTGGGCACTGCTTTTCTTTACACAAGTCAAATCTCTCACAATACTACGTTGTTGTAAATTAACTTATTTCAGTATAACCGCCACGCTGCGCGCCGCCGCCACTGGACTCGATTATATACAGTGTTGCCATATGAACTCCAGATCTAGTTGCCAAATATTGAAGCTATAATATAGGAGTCCGTGTTCAAGTAATTCAAAGCCAATATCTACGAGTTTTGGCTTAGGGTTATTGGGCTGTACAATGTATACATAACTTTATTGTTACACCCTTCGAAAAATATAGTATATTTTATCGAAGGTTACACCACAAGAAGTGCAATATTACGTATGCATGAAATTACTGAACTAAAATTTCTAGCGTAGGAAATTAAACCTTTCTTAATAAGGAGCATTATTGCGTATGGAAATATAATACTTAAAAGGCTTTTGCCTTGTAAGTAGTGTAATTGAATATTGTGAGTGTTTCTTATTGTTATGGGAATAGTTTGATTTCCTGTGGAGTTCAATTGAGCCGGTAAGACCCCCACAATACTTGCAAGTTGGTAGTCGCCAAGAGTATTTTCTATGGCGTTGTATCGTAGCGTATACGTACAGGAAGGGCGCGGGCACCGATCTCTCGAATCAAGCTGTCGTTAATATACTTTTAAAGACTTGCAAGTATTTGGGGTCGGCACCTGGTTGACGTACATGCAAGAAAAAACCAGCTTTTAAACCTGTTCGCGTAAATACCCATTTCCCTAGCTAAAGTCACCTTAGTACCTGCTATCAATTATTCTGTGCTAACATTCCGCAATCAAATTTTGGACGTTCTAGAAAAGGGTCAGATCAAGAGTACCCAAAACCGACGCGCATGTATGAAAGGATTGGATTGTGAATGGAGTGAAAGAGGGGTGTCTGGATCGCAGAAAGTGAAAATCTATAGTCATTGCCTACCCCTTTGGGAAAGAGGCGTGATTATATGTATGCCTATGTATGTATATAACAACATTATTTGGTTGTGAAATATCAACACGAGCTGATAGGTATTATACGGGTTAATAATACGCAGTGAATAAAACGAATCCAATTCATAGTATAGGTACTATATTAATTTATGTCCTGTTCGTGCGTTTTCGGCTTTGATGTATGAATTAGAAAACATTTGCACAGGGCTATAATGTACAACCTTTATGTACCACAGCATATTAAAAATGTCAAAAGTTACAAAAAGAATAAATACATCCTTCCTAAATATTTTCACAGAATCTTACTTTCTATTGAAAATTAAAATAAGTTAACCGCAATGCACTTGTAATTTTTCCCACGAATCTCGCGGAATCTCAAATTTTATAGCAACACTGACCACTACTGGAATTATCGAGCCAACCAATCATCACTGTTCTCATTAGGCAAGATTCATGTTTCTTCCATCAAGAATCAAAAATCTTGATTTGATTAATTCGATAAATCTGATTCTTGAATGAAATAACTTTCTTATCGACTTTTGACCGGTATTTACCTACTTCTTAATGTTTCTTCCATCAAGAATCAAAAATATTGACTTGAAAAATTCGATAAATCTGATTCTTGAATGAAACAACTTTCTAGCTGGCTTCTGACTTTCTAAAATCATCGCCTAAAAACCTAGATAGCAAATTAGATAATTAATAGTTCAAATAAGTAAATAAGAGCAAATATATTTATGCGTAGTGGTAGCAGTAGGTACACATTTCTAGGTTAGTACAGAATCCTAGTAATATTATAAACGCAAAAGTTTGTATGCATGGATGTTTGTTACTTTTTCATGCCTAAATGGCTGAATGGATTTGGATGAATTTTGGTTGGAAGATAGCTTGTACCATGGATTAAAGCATAGGCTACTTCTTTATTATCACCATTTTCATAGTTTTTATCACCACGCGGATAAAACCGTGTGGCGCAGCTAGTACAAAATAATATAAAAAAAAGACAAAATAAATACTGTCTAGGACTGATATTGTTAACATTTTATATTTAGCAATTATGTGTACGTATTGTAATGTATGTATACTTATCTATTAATAGTACCTAAAAAGTACTTAAATATCTAATATTTTTATACAGTTACTACTTTTTATGGATTTTAATCCAACGTATCTATATTGTACTTAAGGTAGTACTATTTGTATACTGTGATTTATTAAGATACGTACTATTTTCAGATATGCTCCCCAACGACACTTGAAGATTTCTCAAAATAAAACGGAACTGATTTCATTCAAACATTTTTCAGTTATTTGAGTGTAACTTAAAAACTACTAAACCAATTTTGATAAAATTTTAATGGCACCTCTTCGAAAGTATACCCTATTAAACAAAAAAGAATTTTGCAAATCCTTTACAAATGGATTTTATAAATGACGGAGTTATGCCCGAACATACATAAAAATTAAAAATAAATACAGTAAATTTTAGTAGTGATTTATCGGTTTGTTACAGCCTGAAAGTTTGACATATATAGACTAACTTGATATTGTCAAACTTTCAGGCTGTAACAAACCGATAAATCACTACTTACATAGTATAAAACAAAGTCACTTCCCGCTGTCTTTCTGTCCCTATGTATGCTTAGATCTTTAAAACTACTCAAGGGATTATGATGCGGTAATTTTACAAACAGGCAGTTTTAGATGTATACATTCATAATATAATAAACACTGAAATTTTAGATATTTTTAATTGTGATGACGTAAATAAACACATTTTTTGCGCTTAAATTGCAAACGCTGGCTGAACCCTACGAGATAGATCAAAATAATGTACTACAGTAACATCTTAAAAAGGGCTACAAAAGATTTCGCAATGGTATATGTACTTTAACTTTAGTTCTATGACTTTTCTCGCCTGCTTGCTGCCGCTGCCGGCAGGTGAAACGCGACGGAGTCGCGTAGATACTTACGTTGTAATGTGCCTGTCGGAAACTACCTAGCTATTCACTCTGATATTACCTAAAGACTTGACTGGAACGACCGAGAATGGAATGATGGATTCTAATCTGGGCCACTGCCATGACTGTAGTTCACTATAGTTCTGATACTTGGTCGAAACAATCAGCATTTTGTATGAAGTAATAACTGTTATGCTTTAATAAATCCTTAATTCTTCACACCATGTTTCACTGACTGTTGATCGAAAAATATACGAATTAATACCAAGGAATTTAAAGTTTAGCCATAATAAACTTTATTCTTTACTGCATGTTTATCTGATTCTTGGTAGAAATAAAAACAATTTTATACCAATTACTTAGATTTTGCCGTAAAAAAATCCTCATACCTCACTGGAGTCTGATTCTTTTCCGAAGTAATAATTATTTTATGACAAGTAAGATATGTTTTGCATTAATAAATTATTAATTATTTAATTATATTTACTGCACGTATAATTGAGTCTTGAACGAACTATTTTAGTATTTAGTATCAAGTAACATATTTCTTGCCGCAATAAAATCTTAATTCTTCACTATACGTTTAACTGATTCTTGGTCGAAACAATGGCTATTTTATACCAAGTAACGTGTATTTTGCCATAAAATTGTCCTAGGCCTTTAGTGTATGATTCACAGAATCTTGTGCCAAAATATTTATGTTTTATATCAAGTGGCATGTCTTTTGCTACAATATTTATTAATTCTTCATTGGAAATAAAAACTAAGTATCTAGCCAAATATGTATCTTTTTCGAAACAAGAGTTAATTCTCAAGTCAAAACTTCGAAGCTAAGAAAGTGTCGTTTTTAATATAAGAAACCAGTATGGTTTTATTCAAGATATACATTTTGAAATAAGTAATAAAATTCTTATGTCAAAACATAAAATCTTGAAATTGTAGAATGTTTAATATTTGAAACGTTATTGAGATTATCTTACACCAATATATTTACATCTGTGATTAAGAAATATCAGTTGAAACATATTTGATTCTTGGCTCAAAAAAGTCTTTTTTTCTGTGTAGGCACCATTTGCAACTCTATACAGAATACACATATCCGTGATAGTCCTCCGAGATTCAAGACTCTTGAGTTTGAAGTAATCTAGCCTGTCTTGATATTCTTTAAGCTTTCTCCTCCTAATATTAGTTGACCCTACCGATCAAATTACTATTTTTAGCGCAAACCTCTCTCTTTGTGCATCTTGCCGAAGCCGCAAAGCAATAACAATTTCCCCCAATTGCTGAACCTTTGACTTTTAATGGACCTCAAAATCTTTATTGCCTGAATATACCATGTAAATCCTTACAATCGGTGTTGCTGAATTACTTTTGGGGTATAGAAACCGCAGTTTGGCATTTTTAATCGACAGCAAAAAATAGGAGGTTCTCAATACACATGCTTTTTTTTATTTTTGTTAAGTATATCACAAGATCATAACTCCGTCAGATGTGATTTCAATTTTCCGATTTTGATAATTATTTTTTTATTTGAAAGGATATATATTTTCAGATTAGCTCCATAGAAATTTAATCAAAATCAGTTTAGTTTTTCGCTTTTAAGTGTTTATTTTCAATACATTATATGCTTTTGTCCTTCGAGAAACTGCCTATAGAAAACTTTCGGTAAAGTGAATAGAATCAATAAATACATTTTTTCTAAATACGTATAATAAGAAGCAATTACACCCGAGTGGATATAACTATAAGGGCCCGATTCCTATATAGATTTCATATTACCCGAATCCTATATAGATAATTCCCGAATCCTGTATAGATAAAATTAAAGTCCATGACTTCGTTGATTTGACTTACATTAATAAAAAAATTGTAAGAGATTGTGACGGAACTGGCACTAGACCCTGTTGTAATATTTGCCTCTCACAGATGCATTTCGTCACAAAACACGAACTGCACTGCATCCATCACCCTGACACATCGAGTTGTTAAGTCGCATCTCCCTATCATTTCATAAATAACTTGCTTGGCAGCAGACTTTCTACTTGAGGGCGGTAGGCAGACGAGCATTCATAATTAGGCATTCCTCAATGAAAGGAAGCTCAGGCCTGCGTTAGGGATCGAACCAAGAACCTGCGGCATGGAAGCCCATGCGGCTCGGCTATCAATGCTTCAAAAACATATACGACATTACTCCTCAGGGAGAAGTATACACTTGGAAATCTTGCCTATACAAATGGAAATCTTGCTTATACAATTGAAAATCTTGTCCATAGAATTGGAAATCTTAAATATACAACTGGAAATCTTATCTATAGAATTAGAAATCTTACCTATACAATTATTGTAAATATAAAGGGTTATTGGTAAAATGCTGACATCCTCTTAGGGTTGACTTCTGCTAGTCCTACCAAAAATTTTGTGAAGTTTTTTTTTTAAGTTAAGTATTCTTCTTATTCTATATTATCTTTTTTGTATTTTTGACTGAATAAGTACGAGGTCCACCTGATGTTAAAAGTCTCTTGTGCCTAGAATGTATTATTTCATATTTTTTATTACTTGCTCGACTACTTTGCGCGGTCCAATGTTGCCGCAGTGAGCGTTCTTGGCTCGCAGTAGGCATTAAAACACAAAAAAAAAATATCAAAAAACAATTGTAAACAAAAAAAACTTGTCAAAATTTTTGGTAGGACTAGCAGAAGTCAACCCTAAGAGGTTGTTAGCATTTTACCAATAACCCTTAAAATCGCCTTACTTCCAGGATTAATAAGAATGGTCAATACTCTTGATTGATAGTTTTTAAACGATTCAATGCCTTTCAATGACCAGGCAGACCAAAGCCAAATCATTAGGAATAAGAGGCTACTTATGCACAGGCCCTACATAAGCGTGCCTGGAGGAGCAGTGAGGGGCATCAGTCACAATTTAAGCAAAAATACGAATCGCAACGATTTGATCCGACTACGCACTCCGTTCGTTACTCAAACGGTACCGTTGGCATAATAAACAGATCTTTGAAACGAACCATTAAAAAAACATTACGTTTCCAATTAGTTCAACATCCATAATCCACAACCTAAGGCGGTAAAATGAATCTTTTCTGCGCATCGTATAAACTGAAATATAAAACAATAATAAACAGAAGATGAAGGGTTGATCCCTGCCAGAGCTTCTAACTTGGCACTCTAACTTATAATAATGCATAAAACACAAGACATCGATATCCGGCTAAAAGAACACATCTGACATGACGCTCAACCAAGTCTGCGGTTTTTGAACATGCTCAGGTTGTTACGCGAGGCTTTTGAAATCAAAAAATACACAAAAATACTTTATTAAGTTTTATTGGAGCAATTGAATTTAAACCTCATCATTATAAATCGTTACAATTATTTATTGATTCAAACAAAGTGTGAGAAGTTTAAATAGTTCACTTAATATTAAATCATTATTTGATTTGATTCGAAGATGGTGGTTACGTAAAGTAATTTTATTTAATTCTAAATAACAGCTAAAATTGAGACTTTTGCATATTGACTGCTTGTTGAAAAGTTAAGTGATCATTGTAAGATTAATTTTGTATTTTTAATCCTAGCATTTGTCCATTTAAATATTAAACGAAGCCACGTGAGTTGTGGCGCCAAGATGGCGGGACGAATGCTTGGAGGGGCGAACGGAGCGAGCGGGAGCTCACTTTGTTGCCGATTTTTAAACGAAACACACTGTAAGTAAAAACTTTGCAGCTTAGGTTGTTATCGATCTAATTTCAATTATAATTCTTTGTTCAGAGCAATCATACATATAATGTGTTTACTGGTTCCTTTGACTTTTACTTCATAAACATCTTAGGATAAGTGCCTAGGTTACTTTTCTTACCAGTCAGCTCACTTAAGGCTTGTGATTATAGTGTAAATGATAAATAGCTGCAGTATCGTTGAACTTGATGTGGTCAGCGGTTCTGCGCTTTTTTAAAAACATTCCATCTGAAAACTCGACATGTAGGTATAATATTAATAATAATATATAACATAATGTATAGTGCTCAGTTTGAGATGCATTTAATAATACGAACCATAGAGTACTAAGCTTCCAAAAGTTGTAATTTGAAATGACGCGACGGATAAGTAGATTGCCTTACGGTAAGCGCCTTTTCAGCCCATTACAGTTGCAGGGTCAACGTAAACACCGTTCTCTCTCATTACTCAAAGATATATGAGACGCCTCTAATAATTTCAATTGCTAAGATTTAAAATTTTAGATTGAGATTTGAAGATTATTAAAATATAGATTAAAAAGACAGTGGTATCTTTCAAATTTAAATACAGTAGTATTTAATAATGCCCGATAGGTTAGCCTTTGACCGCTATTTCACCACAGTAGTGTAAGATGTTGTTCAGGCTAACCTAGAATTTTAATTCTTGGAATATTGAGGCAATCCTACAGTGACCAAGACACCACCTGGTGAGCTTTCTGATTAGATCTCTCTACCAACCTCATAACTCCCCAGTCACCTGCTCAAAGTGGTGCGCCTGCGCACCGTACAAACCTAGAGAGTAATAAGTCAGTAAAAATGTGCATACAATGCGCATTTGAAATGCAAAGCCGTCGGGCCGGCGTCACCGCGCGCCATTATACACTTGACGTGCGTCTGGGCTTGCTTTATTTCACTGGTCGAAGGTTTTCGAAGCACTTTATAGTGTCTGAAATAGCTTGGGCCAAAAGTATTGTGTAATTTAGGTTCCTGTTTCATACGTTATCAAATTGATCGTCAATTAGACATTTATCACTGAAAACGACGCGTACCGCAGATTATATCATTTCGTGTATTTCCTGGTCTATGAAGGTTGTTCGATTCAATTTGCATTAAAATTTAAATAAAGATAGTTAACCTCCGACCCTGTGGGGTGTCGGGTTAGAATGTCACCCCTTGATTTCTACCCGTGGGTACACCCACGGGTAGAAAAGGCAAAGGCAACTAAGGGTAAAATACCGGAAGGTGTACAGCGGCGCCTTCTGAATAACTGACAACTTCTACTGCGGTCCCCGAGTCGCCTGCCAAGCGTGATGATTATGGCAAATCCCTCCAATGGGGGATACCTTGTTCAACGGTGGACGTTCCGGTTGAAATGATGATGATTATGAGAATAACACATAGGATATTTTGCAAGTTCAAGATCACTTTTCATCAACGTGTACGCGGGTGAAACCGCGCGGTATAGCTTTATTGGTAAACTTGTAAACCTTATAATTTTATTTAGTCGTTAGAACAGGTAATTGACCACGAACCAGTTGGAAAATAAAAATGTGGATGCATTCTTTCATAGAGAGTACAATTATTTATATTAATCGCCGTACAATCATAAAAATACACATCGTTCGAGAACCGACGTGTATTTTATCCTCTTTGAACTTCCATTGTGGAAGTCAGTTCAAAATTGACCTATTCTCACGGCTCAATGTTAAGAAACTCTTAATCATCAGCCATCAATATCCTCTTTAAGAACATTGTGACGTTTTGAAAGTTTCAATCGCGTCTCGTTTACAATCTGCATGTAAAGTAGCTGTAGGGACACCCAATCGCGCTTATTTTATAGGACTGATGGTCTATTTCAATCGCTTTATAATTTTTTTTGGATTTAATTATTTTGTTCAATTAATTGATTTTGATTTTAATATTGTTAAGTTTGCACATTTACAAATTTACGAGAGAAAAAATTGTATATCCCGCACATGACTACAATTTTTTCTCTCGTAAATTTGTAATTTTGTAATGTAATTCGCTTAGCAGGCGTTATTGCAAACTTAACAATATTAAAATTATAAGGTTGCGTCATCATTTACAAGTTTAAAACCAATTGCAAAATTCGTCTTGTTTGTAGTACAACGCAAGTTGAACTATAGGTGTCGCTCCATCCCGATACGATGGTCGAAGAACGAGAGCAAGAATTACAGTTATGAGTCATTGTGTCATGTTAGCTCAATTGGTTAGAGCATACCCCGGCTAAAGGGGTGGATGGACGCGGGTTCGGATCCCGCACATGACTACAATTTTTTCTCTCGTAAATCTGTAATTTTGTAATGTAATTGATTTTGAATTCATCTCATCACTCAGTATCCTACTACCTCGTTGATTAGGTACCATTTGTATCTTAAGTAATATTGTTATTAGCGGAAACTTGCCTAATTCGTACCCCTTAAGAACAAAGGCTTGTATTGTCAAATCTATAAAAGATAGACACGGTTTATTTCGTGTCATAAAATGTTTAATGTTTTATCAATTAAAATCAGTACTCATTTAATCTTAAATATTATAAATTGCAACAGAAATAAAGATTTAAAAAAGTTAAAAAAGTACGATTTAAGAGCATTGGTCTCAATTCGTACTTCAATTATCCTAAATCGTACTTAGAGATCGTATCATAATAATTTAAATCTCAAAATGACAGAAAATTATTAGGAACTATGTTTATTCAAAATTTTTGGTAAGCTAAACTATTTGTAGTTATCATAATCATTCCTAAAATGATTAAATCAACACTCCAAGTCTCAAAATGAACTATAGTTATGTTTTAAATTTGGTGAGCCAATGTAATTGTTACTCTAAGTCTTTATAATCATTCACTAAAATAGTTCAGATGTTATTTATCAGCACTAGCGATAACCTTATAAACCAAACCTTACTTTGGGTACACTGAAACATAATCATCTTTTCTATTCTTTTTACACAAATTACAAAACCAGTTTTTGTAAGTTTTACCAATTTTTTTTTTGCAGAAAGGTCTTTTTTATGACATCTTGATACCACGAATTATGTATACTTCCGCTTAGCCATGATAACTGAAACAAAATTAAACTATTATGATTAATTTGTACCGGTACGAATTATGCTTTAGTACTGAGTACGAATTAGGCCCACTACAGTAAGAAATTTCAAATTACCCACGGAAAAAAATCAATAGAATTAAACGTCATTCATTACATATGTAAAAACTCACTAATTTAAACAAATCTAGATCATATTCATCTAAGATCGGTTTGCGACATATCACCTGTTCAATGAGCTTGTGAAAATTACATGAAAGTAATGAAATGACTTATTCTTTTGATATTTTTTGAAGGTGTAGCTGCGCAACGTTGTCTTTCAAATCATTTAACATGGCGGACTAGTAGTTCCATTTGTTATCACTTGCGTCGCTACTGTTAGTCCGGATATAATGGTGGGGTAAGTTTTAGGAACAGGCACGAATTAGGCAAGTTTCCCCTACTTCTTACCTACGAGTAGTTACGTAATAGCGTTAAACTGTATTTTATATTTATAACAAGGTAGGGATGTCAAAGATTATTTCTATCCGTGGGAGGTGTCCTGGTTAGAAACCCACATCAGGCACCAGCCCCTGACAAAATTAGGTTTAATTTTGGCACTCTTGTCTCTTGAATTTTTATATAACCAACCTGCTGTGAGGAGCAAATAAACATATTTTTGATTTGATTTGATTTGAATTTTGTTTTGTCATCAGATAATTGATAGTGGTGACTTTTAAAATTAAGCTTCATGTTATCCATTTTATTTGAAGCAGCGATGGCTCAGTGGCATTGGCTATGGACTGCCGCGCAGCAAGTCCATGGTTCGAATCCCGCCGCGGGCTTGAGCTTCACCGCATGGTGGAAGGGCGTTTTGTGAATGCCCGACTAGCTAGCGACCACCCTCAAGTAGAAAATCTGTCGCCAAGCACCTAACGGTGTGTTCCGGCAGCAGTGCTTGAGAGCCAGTGAAATTACAGGCTCATGAGACTTTAAGAACTATGTTTCAAGGTGACGGGCGCAGTGCAATTCGTGACTTGTGACGAAATGCATCTGTTATAGGCAGCGGTTAGTCCGCTTAACATCAGGTGGGCCACAAGCTTGTTCCGTCACAATATTATTTTTAAAAAATGATACTTTTGGTACTATTTTGAAAATGTTGAGTCTGTTTTGAAACTTTTGGACACCTACAATTCTGAAGCTATAAGTTTGAAAAAAAAACATCAAAAATTTTAATGTCACGTCCGCGCGGTAAAGAGTAGCACAGGTGTAGAATGATTTGGCAGGAACTTCTGAATAACTTTTTTGCTTCGAATTATTTTCAGTAAAACGAAGAATTACAAGAAATAAAGTGCAAAGGAAGGTACTCGTAGGCTAAAAAAATAAGCTGTTCCATAAAATATGGTAACCCTAAATATGGGACATACAAGTAATTTACATAAGGACAAAAACTTCTTTGTTACATCGCTGAGTCAAGTGGCCAGTGTGAAACCTGGGCTCATAGATTAGGTAGTAGTTGATTCGTCTGCGGTCAGCGGCCCAAACAACGTGGAATTCTCGGTAATGACGGTATATTTAACCATTCAATACGTAATTATAGTAATTAAACAACTTTAAACGGTGTAACGAAACGACCCTGCCGATTGGGGTCCTTGACGTTACTCTGGGTCGGAGGACAAGTAACATTGAAGTCTCCGCCGTTAATAGAAGATTGAGTATGGTTCAGTGGTCTAGATCCCTATATAACAAGCACATACAGTACCTTACCTTAGCAATCTAGCCTCCAAACGTGCCTCTTGAACTTCAGGGAAAACTATCTCGATGGCGTAGGGTAGGTTCCTTCTGCGCGTGCGTCCCGCGCGCCCGTGAGATTGCCTTTTGGTGGTACACAGCTAAGTTTATATTAGAAAGTTTTTCACCACACTTCACTGTCGTTTTGGGAAGTAATACCGACGGTTTTCTTCTTGATGTTGATTAAGATGCACACGAGTTGCTTCACCTCAAGACGACGCTCATGCACTGACTGCCGGAGCCAATTAGAGACGAGGCAAGGTACGTATGCTCTGGGTTACAGAGCCTTGTTATTGGTTGACCACAGAACCAACAAACAGAACGCGCTAATTTAAATATAAGAAGAACGAATAGTCAACAAACGGTTTAAATCGCTTATATTTATCATTAGTGATCGTGCTCACGGGGTGACTTGCACCCCCGAGACCACGATCACTGTAAAGTGTTTGAAATGTCGTGACAAAAATAATGATAAATATACGATTTAAACCGTTTAAAATTGTTTAATTACTATGTATAATAATCGCGAAAACCTAAGACAACATTATTCAATATGTACTTTTAAAAAATGAAATACAGTTGATGTTGAACCGTATGAGTGCATACGGTTCAAGAGCTATAGCTGCTTAAGACCTACTTTGACCTTAGACCTTGCGTGGCTCCGGCATTAAATATGTTTCTAAGATCTTTTCAATTCTTATCCAGACGCCTTGCATGTTTTCAGCCTTCAAATGTCGTTTCACTGTCATGATTCTGGTATATCACTAAGCTGTCTCACCAAGATACATTGCAAGGAAAGTTTTTAGATGAGCACCAACGACTAGTCTATATAAAGGGGCTAAAAATTGCCAAATCAGTATTTTCAACTCAATACTGAACAAAACCGCATGCGATCAACATTATAAAAATAATATGTTTAAGAATAAATCATCGTGATTAATTGTAATCGAAGCGGAATTAAATATACATTACTATTAAAAATATTTTTCTTATGTCTATTTTGTCTAGCCCTCGATATCATGTTAACAACAAATGAAGAAGCAGTGATGGCTCAGTGGCGTTGGCTATGGACTGCCGCGCAGCAGGTCCACAGTCGTTCACCGCATGATGGAAGGGCTTTTTGCAAATGCCCGCCTAGCTAGCGACCACCCTCAAGTTGAAAATCTGTCGCCAAGCACCTAACGGTGTGTTCCAGCAGCAGTCCTTGAAAGCCAGTGAAATTACAGGCACATGAGACTTGACAACTATGTCTCAAGGTGACGCGTGCAGTGCGTACATTCGACGAAATGCATCTGTTATAGGCAGAGGTAACTGCTTAACATCAGGTGGGCCTCGAGCTTGTTCCGTCAAAATAACATAAAAAAAATATGGTATATAATTGATTCTTACACCGCTTGATAGGAAAATTAAAAATATAAAGACTGTCACCATAACTTCTTTGTAATCCCGTAGTTCTTGTGTTTGTTTCGTGTGATTCTCGTGCATTTCGGATGAAAATAAGGACGTGATTGCCATGTCAGAGTAGGTACGCGCTGAAATTATCCTGATTTCAATTACAGTTTGTTTGAATTAAGTACTTCTAGAGAGATTGCTACAAAATGATTTCCACCTTTATTAACCACATAATGGTGTTTCTAAAATAGTATCTAGCAGTAGAAGTCTTTCTGAACGTGTTCGTCCGGGGAAGTACTGCCAAACCGATTTCTACCGCCAAGCAGTAATGTTAACATAATTGTGTTCCTGTTTGAAGGAGTTGGGTACTAATAAATTACAGGCTCATGAGACTGATCTAATTTATGTCTCAGGAAGATGGGCGCAGTGTAGTCACTTGTGACGAAATGCATCTGTTATAGACAAAGGTAACTGCTTAACACTAGGTGGATTTAGTGCTTGTGGCATCCCATTTAAAAAAATGTGTCGATACTAAAGCATTATAATTGGGACAGACAAATTGATGTGTGATTCATTATCACTACAGACTCTAGATTTCAGATTCTTAGAAAGCTTTATTTGTGTGCGAAGTTTTTAAAGTGTCGTTGATTATTTTGCAATTGAAAACACGGGATTCACACTGAACGTGATACAACGTGATTGCAGCGAACGCACCAATTTCATAAAGAAGTCTTCCGGTAAGACCTGAAACGTACTGTCGACTAATCGTAAAAAGTGCCAGGTAAAGATTTAATTCCGTTATTACTAAAAAATAATGAAATTAAATGTTTATTACCTTCTAACATATTAAGAAAAACTATCTGAATACACGAATTGATTTTTAATGATTCTATAATTTTGTATATGATTCTTTCCTTTCTACAGAATAAAAAAATACCCACTGGTTGTATGCAAATCATATGACATCAACGCGAGTGCTTCAGTCTGGAGCGGAACTAAAACACTTCTTTCTCGTCTCCTTGTCCAGTTAACAACGCAGATTACATAACAGTAATTATGTGTACCAACATCTACATCTCAACAAATAGTTACTATGTATACAGTACAGTAACAATGTTTAATTCGTCTTCTTCACGAAACTACGTTAACACTTAACAACCCTGGCACCGTTATAAATTTCAGCGTAGATGTATGAAATGGATTCAAAACCGTTCCTAAACTTGTCATTTTATTATGACAAGGTACTAAAGTGTTCAAGCCGTGTCAGACAAAGTGATTAGTGACAAATATTGCTAGAAACATACTGGACTTACGTGTGTTCGTTAAGGAGTGTTCTTGGAAATATTAGTTGGACTAACACAGTGCTGTTAGCGGCGTGATATGAAATGTATGACATTAGTAAAAGTAGAAGACACAGACAAAATCAAGCGAATTGAAGATGGTGGACACGAATGAAATCCATCAGCGACCTTGATAAATAATAATAATAATAAATGTTTTTATTGCCGACAACATTATCGATTTTTAACTAACTTCAAAAAAAGGAGGAGGTTCTCAATTCCTCTGTTTTTTTTTGTTTGGTACATCAGAACTTTTGACTGGGTTAACCGATTTTGATGATTCTTTTTTATCTGAAAGCTGATGCTTGTCGTTTGGTCTCAATTAAATTTCATCTAAATCGGTTTAGCCGTTTTTGAATTACACTCCAATAACTGTAAAATAATTTTCCTATCTTGATGATCTAGTCGTTCAGAGTGAATGACAATCAATACCGTAAGAAGCAAAAGTCACAATAAAATTTTTAACTAAAAAAATTGGAACCGACTTCAAGTATGAAATAACTTGTCGAAGTCGATAACATGCGCACAATAATGTGATAATAGGTATTTTTGAACTATCATGATACCGACTTCAACAAGTTATTTCACAGTTTTGAGTGTTGAAGTCGGTTCCAATTTTTGCAAAAAATTTTTTTAGCTTACAATTACGTTAGAACTTAATAACTACAAGTGAGTTCGTCCTCTGAATGAATTGAAATACCTGAGGACAATAATTATTCTTTTCGTCTATTGCGTTTAAGATGCTGTTCCGTTTCGTGCGTACTCTGTTCAGCAGCGACTGTTTTTAACGCCAAACCGCATCAAATATGTCAGTGCTTGCGTGAACATTTGTGAAGCCCTGCAGTATCGCGGAAGCCGCAACAACAACCTAAATTCCCTAAAGTACTCGCAGAGTAAGCCTATTTAGTATAGTTAAATACGACGCAAAATTGCGTAACACACTATTTTTCACCTCACTCCAGCGAAGAAATACTAAGGGCCTGTTTCAGAATGTTCGAGTAAGTTCCGGTTTTACTACCCAGAACATATTTCATAAATAAAACACTATCTTTGTGTTTCACCGTCATCGATTTAGCCTAACCATCAGTTAAAGCTTGAAACGCGCTGCGTATTAACTGTCATTTTTATCAATTAGTTATTTCATGTGTTGCATAGCAACCCGGAACTTTATAAGGACATTCTGAAACGGGCTTGGTTATATTATATATAAAGTAAATTCTTTCAAAAACCTTTTCCACGCTATAAAGCTATATATATATATAGTAGCAAAAATACCATTTTTATATTTTCCTTATAAAAGAAGTGAAAACAGAGTGCTTAACACGGTTGGAAGTCATCAATTCCTATTCAAACTGTAGCCGCCTCGTATGTGAATTGATTCCTTTTGACCCTTGTATAACAATCTATTATTACATCAATGGTTACCGAGTTTTTACAAGACGCATTTTACCTGTAATTTTACTGGCTCTCAAGCACTGCTGCCGGAACACACTGTTAGGTCCTTGGCGACAGATTTTCTATTTGAGGGTGGTTACGAGCCAGGCGAGCATTCGCAAAATACCCTTCCTGCGGTAAAGCTCAAGGTACGATGGGAATCGAATCTATAACCTGCGGCACGACAGTCCATAGCTATCACTGTTCGGCCATAATTGCTTCATCAGTACTAATATTATAAATGCGAAAGTAACTCTGTCTGTCTGTCTGTCTGTCTGTCTGTTACGCTTTCACGCCAAAACTACTGGACCGATTTGAATGAAATTTGGTATGGAGATAGTTTGAGACCCGGGAAAAAACATAGGATAGTTTTTATCCGACTGCGCAAAAAGAGGTTAATGTTTTCGCGCGATAACCGACATACGCGCGGGCGGAACCGCGCCCGGAAAGCTAGTAATCTATAAAAATGAATGTCTGTCTTTCCGTCATTCGTCCATATTTTACTGGTCTCTGACACTAAAGGGAATGAGTACAAACTTTAAAGTGTAAATCGTAGATCCATAGTTGACCATGGGACTAAAATTCAATTAAATTTTTTTTTTGAGGTATGGCTACAATATATTATGACGTGGTCAAAAAAACCTTTTTTGTACAATTGCTTGCTTAGTATCATCGTCTAGAACTCATTGAGTTAGAGTACAAGTAAATATTTTCATATGTATATATTTAAAAAAATATTTATTTTATACTATCTAAGTATATGTAAATAATTACGGGGGATCCTGGCCTCCGATACTAAGAGACGCCATTCCTTGCTGTCTTGTGCTCTTTCTTGGCACTGGATTGTATTAAGTTCTCGCAGGTCCTCCTCAACCTGGTCCTTCCAGCGGTACTTGGGGCGCCCAACCGGCCGTCGGCCTTTTAGTTGTCCCAGGTATGCCCGCTTTATGGTGCGATCCTCTCCCATTCTTTCCACGTGGCCGAGCCAGCGAAGTCGGTGTGTTTTCAATTCGCCATGATGTTGGGCTCGGCCACTAGTACTTCAAGTAAATAAAAGTGGCTCTATATAATCTAGTACTCCCATCTATATTTATTGTTCACCTGCAGCCCTCTTGCAGGTTCATTCCACCAAACGACAATATAAATTAGGGTTCATGTTTACATAATAGAGTACGCAAATGTCTGTCTGTCTGTCTGTCAGAAGACATTGTCTATCTGGAGGAGACAGGGGATATTTTAACAAACTGAGCTATCTTTTAAATAAATTATACAGGATAGGAAATGTGTCCCGTTTCGGGATGTACATAGAGCTGTTAGGATAGAGATTTATCTGGGACTGACGAGCTCAATAGATGACATCCACCTTGAAATAGTGATCCACACACAATCTGTTGGTGCATACATGTAATGGGGTAGTTAATGTATCTCAAACTGACCTATGCGTCGAAAAAGTCGCAATGAAACATCTATTCCAAAAAATTACACAACTCTTTCCATTACGAGGTGTATGAGGTTTAAAAATATAACAATACTATTCACATAATATTCTTTTAATTTGTTTTACATGTTATGAACCAAGCTGTTAATATCCGAGAAAAATATAACAAGATTTAATAAATATTTCATGAATCAAAGGCACAAAATCACCCTGGACAAGGAAATTTAGAGGTTACCTAATTTTGGCGAACGTTTTTCGTTCAAATCATGCACTTCTTAGTGTTGATTCAAATATTCCTATCAGGTGGAAGAGGTTGTTCGTGAATTTTGGCAAAACGCCGAGATCGTTTGTAAAGTTTTAGAATCTCCGACGTTCATATATAGATAAATTACATAATTTTATTGTAACAAGACTTCTGTCAAATGAGCAGCATGCCAGTTCTCACATGGATGTGAGTAGGGTTTTGGGGGCATTAGACGCACAACAGGGCTGTATACCATCTTAGTGCCCTACCAGGGTTTCATACAATATCTTGTGTCCCTGTCTTCTATATTGTCAGCGTAAACATACTATTCGTAATATGTTCTTGTGTTTCGTCCAGTGTGTTATAGAAAACATTTTGTGAGACCCTGAAACAGTGCCCGGTGTATGGCAATAGGCTCGCCCCCTATCACATGGGGCCAAAACCCAATTGGCGAAACGTGGGTGTTTAAACCCTCTGCCTACCCCTTCGGGGAATGCAGGCGTGATTACGTATGTATGTACGTAAGATTTATCCCGCTTAGCCAAAACTTGGCAGCTTAGGTATTTTAGAGACGGATTGGCCTTCGCTCCTCATGTTTTGCGAACTTATAACCGCAGCATTATTTTTTTTTTTTTATGCCTGATAGTTTAGCCTTTGACCACTATCTCACCTGATGGTAAGTAATGATATGGTCGAAGATGTTGTTCAAGCTAGAACTAAGTAAACTAGAAGTAGTAGCTCTCAAGGACAGCTGCCGGAACACACCGTTAGGTGCTTGGCGACAGATTGTCTAATTGAGGGTGGTAGGTGGCAAAATGCCCTACCACCATGCTATAACAACTGCCATCCTAGGACAACAACCGGGACCGACGGCTTAACGTGCCCTCCGAAGCACGGAAGCGCTCAGTAGTAATGTCACCAGCGGTCACCCATCCAAGTCGTGACCGAGGCGGACGTTGCATTACTTTGCTGATCGGTTCAGAATGTTTAAGCAAACTTCGCTACGGGCGCTTCAAAATGCAGCATGAACTATACAGTATGTTTTATGTCAATGGCAAATGGTATAAACAACTCTATATAAATCAACCTGCTCGCAAACAATCTCCAGCATGATGCAAATCCTCCATTGTTGCGACTAACGACTATGTTCTGTCGCTCGGTCGGTATTGGACGACTTGGTCATTATTGGTCAGGGTGAAGGTAATGGGTTGAAGGAATTTAAAGTTTACTTAACATTTTAAACTGTATCTGTGGCCGAGCGGCTTTAACGGTCGCTTTGCAATCTCAAGGTCCTGAGTTCGAATCCCGGGTTGTATAGTTGATTTTGTATTGATTTTGTATCAAAAAATATTCTCACTCAGTCCGGCACTATGCCCAATAGCATGACATTAGGTTTCGACTTGTATTTACATGCGCCCTAATTTTCGACGAAATATGTTTGTTTATATACCTGCAAAAACCATCAGGGAATACCAGATGGTAGGTCACTGTTACTCCTTCCTGGAATTTCACCCCCCATTTCTTCCCGTGGATGTCGAAGAGGCCACTAAGGAAAAAATACCAGAAGGTGGAAAGTAGCGCCTTCTGAAGAATTTAAAAAATCTACTGCAATCCCTAAGACGTCCGCCAAGCGTGGGGATTACGGCTTCCCATTGTCACAAATAACGAACTGAACTGCGCCCCTCGACCTGAGACATACAGTTGGTAAGTCTCATAATGTGACTGTAAAATTACTGGCTCTCAAGGACTGCTGCCAGAACACACTGTTAGAGGCTTGGCGACAGATTTTCTACTTGAGGGTAGAAAATCAAAAATGTAGTACTAGCCAGGCGGGTATTCGCAAAATACCTTTCCACCATAAATTGAAGCTCATACCGGCGGTGGGGATTGAACAATGGCCCTGCGGCACCGCAGTCCATAGCCATAAGCGCTCGGCTATCATTGCTTAAAAATTATACCCCTAATATATGGGTATTATTAAAGACCCAAAAAACTTCTCCCATGAAACATATTAAAAGTTAAATATAAAATTTTACAATCTGGAGATGATTTACAACTCTATAGTTGTAAATCATCTCCAGATTGTCTCTTCGCTGCCGAATCTTTCGACTTCCGCCGGTAAGACGTGTAGCTATATAGCAGGGGTTTTTAAAGGCTACACAGTCAAAATATGACGGATTAGATATAGTTTCCCAAACCTCTATTGATCGTCTACAAACATTACTAATTTTGAAATTTCAACACCGACGTATATATCGATGTCACATCTTAATTTGCACTAGATATACTCGTAATTCGCGTTCAACGTTATTATGTCGTATTAGCGGAGCATCTCTATTATTCGTCGATACAAGAACGATGATCTAATAATAACAGACCGGTCTGCACAATCGAAGAAAATTGTCACCGCATCGCGAATCATCCCTAGATAATTGCCGGATAAGCCTACAGCAAAACCAACCCATGGTTACAATCAAATCAGCAAAAAAGTTCTTTATGACAATAACAATAGAGCAAACTAAATCTGCAAGAATAATTTTGTACGTGGAGCAGCCATGACAGACCCTATTATCGAAACAAAAAAAAAAATAAAGAACATATTCCGATGTCTTCGATTCGATTTCTACGTATCCATTTATATCTCAGCAATTGTAGTCGGAAATATGTCGTTTTGTCCTTTAAAGATTCAAAGATCAAAGATCCAAACAATGTCATGATTGTGTTAATTATTGAACAATCGATGTAAAACTGTTAAATTATATGTTCAATTGTTCACACGAATACTGAACATCGAAAATACATAGCTCTGTTACAATTAACTTTCTTTTATCGTAAAGCTAACACTGTTTCAAGCTTCAAATAAGCTTTAAAATGAATTTTGGCGCAAACATCCTCCCCCGCGATAAAATCTTGAACTACTGTATCTTAGCCCCATACACAGTTGAAGAAGAGTCAGACTTTAAAACAAACTATAACGTTTTCTTTGATGTTGGTTTATATTTGCGACAATGTTTACAAATAACGAAATGAGTGGGTCGTATAAGCCCATTGTTAAATTCTCAGTTTTTGGTGGACATCGAATTCTTAGCGGGTCTCCGATACTTGAGGCTTTAACTTTGGTTAGAGTAATAGTTTTTGCACGCATTGGGAACACAGGCTGGTTCGGTTTTGATTTTTGTTGGGAGTAGTGATGGGAAGAATACTCAGTCTTGGATCTTGGTTAAGATTTCTATTGATATTAAGCCTTTGTACACGTAGCTTATTTCTCATAATATCACAGATACATATCAAGAAAGAAAAGTACACTCAATTTAGGTCGTCACGTGATCCGAATACATGTGATAAGTAGGTCATCTAAAGAAAATCACAACACTCTTTGGCAGGCATTTTAGTACATTGTACCAATTTCATTGATTTCCCGGAAAAAATAAATGTTCATATATGTTAATACCGGGCACAATAATAGGATTATAGATATGTACTATTGTTTACTAGTACGGCACTACTAGTTTGTTATAGTTTCCATTTGATAATAATATTTTCAATGCAAAGTCAACAGCTAAAAAATAATTTCAACAACTCAATATAACTAAAGGACATCGCAAATTCAAATACAATTGTATAACATTAACAAGCTGACACTTATTTTTTAATTTTCACTACAAATACACACTATATTTTTTTTAAAACACATACTTATACTAATTAATCGATCCGAGCCTTACGTTACTCATTAAAATAACATATTAGTAATTCTAGGTTAGCCTGAACAACATTTTCGACCATATCATCACATACCATCAGGTGAGATAGTGGTTAAAGGCTAACCTATCAGGAATAAAATAATAATAAAAAAACAAGATTTTTTGATCGTACGTTTGAAGCGTCAAAACCTCCTGATAATTCTTCATGTAGGAGCGAAATGCGTGTAAAAGTATTCCGTTTTGACTACGTGGCGTTTATGACATTACGCCTCCGGCTTGACAGGAAAATTAGGCGTAATTTTCTCTAGATATATTTTTTCTAATATATTAATAATAAAACTAAAAATATTCATTAAATATTTGTTGTTATCACAATAAACACTTTCTTGTAATTTATTCTTTTAGTTGTGGTATTTTTAAAAACCAAGACTAAGTCAAGACTTGTCGTACATCCCTAGTCCATTGTGACAGTATTGATACGTAACAAAAGTAGCTTTGTACTTTGCTTGGTATGAAGTTATGAGAATGTTATCAAAAACCAACTTATAATTTTATTCAGATTTTCTTATTAATATTTTTGAATTCTTAGCCTTATGGATGATAACATTGTGTTTAAATAAAAAGATAAATTGATGAAATTTATATTATTAATAAGTACTACGTTTAAAATACTTATGAGTAAGCATTAAGTCTCTAAATATGTATCTAATTAAAACCATCATATTTTATTTCCTACCTTTACAATTCGTACAAATTCGCCTGTATATTCCTGAAGGAGTAAGCATAAGTGTCTTCTTTTTTATTGGATTATGACATATAACAAACAAGCACGAGGCCCACCTGATGTTAACCTCTGCCTATAACAGGTTGCATTTCATCACAAACGACGAACTCGACTGCGCCCGTCACCCTGAGACAATTGGTAAGACTCATGTGCCTGAAATTTTTTAATGACTTACTGATTTTCAAGGACTGCTTCCAGAATACACTGTTAGGTGCTCAGTGTGAATTTCTACTTTAGGGTGGTAGCTGGTCAGTTGAACATTTGCAAAATGCCCTTCCACCATGCGATGAAATTCAAGCCGACTGAGCTATTGCCGCAGCGTTACAATCCTTAGGTAATAATGTTTTCACCAAACAAGCTCGGAAGGTTGTTGTTTATCATTCAAAATATGCGTGGAAAAGTGCTTTATTATGCTCTAGGGTGGAAAAGGTTTTTAAAATAAGAACGCATGCTTAGTAAGTGTATTGGGGATCGCATTGTAAGATGGCAATACTTCAGAAGGCGGTGCTTCCCACCTTACTTCATTTTGGTATTTTCCCTTCGTCGCCTCTTACGACGACGCCCACAGTATGTAAATATTTAAATATTATAAATAAAACCGGCAATGTTTTTGCCGGTTTTATTTATAATATTTAAATATGTGTGAAACTCACGAGAATTTCATTTCAAAAATAGCCCACAGTATGATATGCAGGATGCAATTCCAATCCGTTACTCCAAGGGGGAATAATATACGAATAAAATTTATATATAACTCGAATAAATCAGCATAATATAAACAACCTCGTTATAAAACTAAAAATGCAATGTAAGCAATTGCCAACCATTTTAGAAAAAAAAGTAAATTTGTTTACTTACCCATGGCAACTCATAATGAGAACATCATTATTATTGGCACAAATTATTGAGCTTCAGTTCGACAAAGGTGCAAAAGAGAGACCCTACAATCGTGTATTTAATAGAAAGAGATAGAACTAAACTTGTTATCATCGATCGAAAATTGGCACATGCATTATGCGATGAACAGCTGCTGAAAATGCAAGTCAAAATGTGTTTCTTGATAGTTTTTTATGCAATTATGATTAAAATATTTAAATATAGAGCCAAGTAATGGTGTTAACATTATGTGACTATATTGGCAATATCCTGATCATATTATGTTTGTAATGGGTTTATAGTGAATATAAAAATAAATTGAGAGGTAACAATGACTACTTCTTTGTAACAAGCCTGTCTATGATAACAAGTATGAAAACGGTATACCAAAGAAGTTATTTTTCTTTGAAATTCGTGGGTTTTTTACAGCATTTTTTTACATGGAACCGAATCTCAACTCAGAATAGTATGAAATAAATAACTTGTTGAAGTCGGTACCGTGCTAATTCAAAACTCATTATCCTGACAAGTTCCAGTATTAGATGTTTTCACTTTGTTGAGGGATGCATACTGCCTACAATAACATCATCACTTTTACCATCGTCAAGAGTAGCAATTGGCATTTAATCGTCTAGGCATGCGAAAACTTTTTTCATTTAGTTGATAACTTTCTCATCCGATATTGATGAAATTTAGATGTGATCAACTTGGAGGTACATTTTATTCAACAATAGAAAAATCATCAAAATCAGTTCATAATTCGCGGAGTACTTGCGTAACATAAAAATAAAAAAAAAACGGTCGAATTGAGAACCTCCTCCTCCAGTTAAATAGAGGAAAAAATGTGTCGAGAGTTTTGTACTTAAATATAGTGACGAAATGCAAACGAATTGTAATAACAGTATAGAATATGAAATTGTTATAATCAAGGTACCTGGCACAGTTGATACCAAATATGCGAGTTCAAATCTTGTTTGAGGAAATAGCTTAACATTATTTTAATATTTAACTGACGATGTCGTCGGGAATGGTAGACAGTACATACACGTTCTATCCAGAAGAGACGGGCTCTGGTGCTTGGCAACAGTTTCGAATGGGCTCTCTGTGTGGCATTCCATAGCTATTGCCACTGCGTGATCACTGCTTCACAATTGAGGGGTCTAGAACAATCCAAGCGTCAATCAAAAAATCGGCCAAGTGCGAGTCGGACTTGCGCACGAAGGGTTCCGTACCTTTAGCTATATAACAACAATAGACTTCATACCTTAACCTTTTTTTGTTTTAACGTGCGCGAGTCCGACTCGCACTTGGCCAACTTTTTGTATTTTTTGTTATAGCAGCAACAGAAATACATCATCTGTGAAAATTTCAACTGTCTATCTATCACCGTTCTGGAGATACAGCCTGGTGACGGACGGACGGACAGCGAAGTCTCAGTAATAGGGTCCCGTTTTCACGCTTTGGGTACGGAACCCTAAAAAGGCAGAATAGAAGTGATATTGGAATATTCATGTCATGATATCTACAGTACTGTTAATGTAAGGACTGTTCCCTATCCTCCTGTTAGATGTCGTAAAAGGCGACTATAGAAAATAATGTGCCCAATGCGCAGCATACCACTACGGGTGTTCCTGCAAATTATGAGCACGCCGGGGCTCTTGATTACCTGAGAAGTAGCGGGTAAACTACCAACGAAAGCATTCCTAAGGCAGGCAGCCGGCCATAAACCAACGCACGTGAAGCGCTCGTTGCATAGCTTGCTTAGTCGTTCAATCTTAACCGATCAACTAAACTTAGCTACAACCGCTGCGGTCATGACTTGGATTTGTGAACACTAGTAACATTACTACTGAGTGTTTCGGTGGCTACCCATGAGAGCCAGTAATTCTAGGTTAGTCTGAACAACATCTTCGTCAACATCATCACTTACCATCAGGTGAGATTTCAAAGGCTAGCCTATCAGCTATAAAATAAAAAAATAAAAATAACACTTCTTTTTACGATGTCCTTGCGATGTATTTTATGTTGTTAGAGAAGATATAATTACACCGACACCAAATAAATAAATAAACATATGGGATATTGGCAGGACAATGATGAATACATTAACCTCCCGATGATGTATGTGGTAAGTAATAAAGTTTATAAAGTTTTCGCGTCAAAAATTCCCGCAAGAAGACAAATAGCATCACCTGTACCAATGATACAGTAAATCAAAATGGCGGATGCTTTATCCCTCTCTGATATAAGTAATTCATGCTATTGCGTCCTTGTCCCACTTTTGATTATGCTGTTCAATCCAGCTCACATTATGACTGCTGCGGCATAAATGTGTTTTGATTTATGTTTATTTTGCAGACGCTCGATAATTTAGAAATAATTTCAGGGCACATACAGGTTGGACTGGTTGAGAAGATTTTAGTTATTTTAATTCAATACTGAATTATTTTACCTTGTAGGTACAGCAGCCTTATCTGCACTAATACCTATTATAAATGCGAAAGAAACTCTGTCTTGCTTTCACGCCAAAACTACTGGACTGATTTGGATGAAATTTGGTATAGAAATAGTTTGAGACCTGGGGAAGGACATAGGATAGTTTTTGTCCCACTGCACAAAAAGAGGTTCATGTTTTTTGTGTTATAAACGACATATGCGCGGGCGGAGCCACAGCTGGAATACTAGTTTTATATATAGGGTCCATACGGAAATCACTGAGTGAATGTAAAAGTTACCCGAGCTGTCCGGAAGTCACTTCGATGAAATTTTACATTCACTGGATGAAAAACAAGTAAAAGTTCGTGGTCAGATTAAATCTAGTAGTCTGGGTGATGACCGTTGCGGAAAGATTCTGAGATACGCGGATAGTAAAAATAATATTACAATTTATTCCAAAAGAGTTATTAGATGGTTGTAATGTAACTTTCGTGTGCGTATTAAATATATTTTTTCCGGAGCTCCGTGTATTTCTATGTTTGTTTCCTTACTTATCTAGCGACAACCAATCTTTAGTTTCAAATCAACATGGTCAAACTATACCATAACATTGATGAATTTTCTCGGACGATGTACAAAAAACAGGCAATAAACAAACTTCATAAATTCATATATGTTTATGTCTTCATTTGCATAAAACTACCAATATTTGCAGCCAATTTGCCTTCTGGTAAAAAACTTACGCTGCCAGTACTTACCATTAAATAAAAGTAATATAAGGAATTAGAATATACGTGTAGATAAGATAGTAGTTTTTAGATTACACAAAAGGCAAAATGGAGGCCTTTTTGTGACTACGCTGTCTTGCTGTCGGTTCGTCCTTTTACACATAATATATTGCTGACCAAATCTCTCACAAACCTATTTACGCGTTGTCAGCAGTATTTTTCTCTATATAAACGGTGGCTTCCAAAATTAAGTGCTCCGATTTATTGTGATAACTCCAGGAGTCACCAGACTCAGTACCAGTATACCCTTCAGGTGGAACTTCTGCCCAAATTAGTAGCAAAATCGTGTGTAGCACGTAAACAGATGGAGTCACGATCCAGTAGCTACACTATGACTAAATAAGCACCCGGCTGGGACTCACGTAATATATCCCGGATAGATTCCGACCAGTTTCAGGCTATATTGTAGCCCTTCGTCTGGGAGTCACGGTTGCGCGAAGCGAGTAGTTACACGACTTTCAAAAAAAAACAGTGTTACTTTTTCAGGGTTCATGTATGTATGTTTGTGAGTTTCTTAATTCCACCATAACTTCTATAAGCGGCTGAACCATTTTAATGTATAATATATCATTAGATGCGCCTGATAGCGCAGGTAGCACTAGGTACCTACATAAAAAAGATAAAAAAAACAAACTGGTGGATTTAACCCACCATATTATGAGATTTCTTTTTCCATAGCCATCGAGTGGGGTATCGAAATGAAGGGCTTTAAGTAAAGATGCCATAAATATATATAACTTGGAGTTTAAATTTCAATGGAACTATTAAAACGCTTATCGAAAATAAATTATTTGCAGTCAGGTTTTTTCACTTTTAATTTATTTATACTTGTTTTAATATATTGTGCGTACACCATTGCGGTGTCTTTCAACCAAATATTGGATCATTAATAAAATTTAATTATTTTAAGGTCACTACAGAGCTGACATGAAAATGATGTTCAAAAAACCTTAAATAATAAAGAAAAATCAGTACTAATATTATAAATGCGAAAGTAACTCTGTCGGTCTGTCTGTTACGCTTTCACGCCAAAACTACTGGACCGATTTGAATGAAATTTGGTATGGAAATAGTTTGAGACCCGGGAAAAAACATAGGATAGTTTTTACCCAACTGCGCAAAATGACGTTAATGTCTTTGCGCGATAACCGACATACGCGCGGGCGGAGCCGCGCACGTAAAGCTAGTATTATATAATATTTGAAGTAACAAAACATAATGGCATAAACATTACAAAAATTGTCACGAATCCAAATTACGTGATAGATTTTTTTAATGACGTGAAACTATTCAATTTGTTTGAATTATGACGATACCATCGTATCCTTCGTGTTTTTTCTCCTTTGAATTACGTCGATTTTTAAGTTATTGAGTATTACGACAATTAAGATGCATCTTATAACTTCCTATATCTTATTTTACATTGAGGAAGTTTTCAGCGGGGACTTATTAATAGCTAGACAAAAAACCATGTGAAGTAGAAATAATTATTTGGTATGAAAAGATACAAAGTTGATATTTAGCTACTTCTTTTATTGAAACCTGAGGAAGGATTCTAGGATTGAAAATATATAATACTGAGCGTACCGATGGTTTCAAACTGCCAACACACAATTTTTACCTCACTTCAGCAAGGAAAATGCAAGAAAAACAGTTTTAAAAAAAACTAAATTTGTGTTTTATATACATTAAATATCAAGAGTTAGATTAGTAATATTTTAAGAATATTTATTTTTCTGGAACCGTTAATAGTGGTTTGAATTTCAAAACCCTTTTCCACGCTAGCGGATAAAAATCACTTTTCCACACTGATATTTAATGATAAACAATGTCTTTCCGAGCTTGTGAGATGAAAACATATTTTTTTTAATATTTTTTTTTTAAATAGGGCTTCAGGAGCTGTTTACCTACTACCTATAGGCTCAGTATACCTTTCAGAATTAATGCCTTAGTATTTAAATCTAGAAATAGTAACAAACTGACATATACACTCACTTTGCTTTATAATACATATATTTGCTTTTTAATATATGTATCAGCCGGATTGTCCACTGTGTGTCAGCATGCCCCATTATGGGGTATGCCATAATCCCCATGCCTGGCAGACGTCTTGGGAATCGCAGTGTGAGATATCAGATCCTCAGAAAGCGTTGTTAAACCTTCTGGGATGTTACACTTAGTAGCTTCTTACGATACCCGCGAAGGGAGATTGGTGGCTGACATTCTAGCTTGGCACCCCACAGGTAAAAGTTATAATTCTAATAACAACCAAAGACTATCTTCGAGAAAAAACTTTTTTCAATTAAGTAAATATCTTTTGAAGCGCTCGTAGAGAAGTTTGCTTAGCTGTTCTTAACCGATCAGAAAAGTTCAGCAACGTCCACCGTCATGACTTGGATGGGTGACCGCAGGTGACATTTATATATATATTTAAGTATATATTTGAAAATATTATGTATGTTCGGAAAAATTTGAGTAAATTTAAATTAAACAGTGACAACCATCATTACAACACTAGGAACAAATATAAATTAACGGTACCATGTTTTAGATTAGCAAAGACAAATAAAAGGTCCTTTTTAGGTAATTGTGTGCGGTTTTATAATAAAATTCCCGAACATATTACAATGCTCACAGAAGGAAAATTCAAATTGCACGTGAAAAATATTTTGATGAAGAAATCCTACTACACAGTTTGTGATTACTTAAACGACAAAAATGCTTGGAAAATTCCACCTCTGCCAAGCCATCACATGTCTCCTACGTAATTTAAACAAATATTGTAATAATTGTATAATATTGTTTATAACACATTGTAAAAAGACGTTTAAAAGAATGGCCCCGAGTTTCTTGCCCGTTCTTCTCGCAGTGGCTCTATAAACTTTTTTTGCTGAACGTGGCAGTACAATGTAGAATATTTCAATATTAAAATTTGTAATTGACCTTCATAAGAGCGTCGTAGACGCCTAAATTGAATAAATGATTTTGAATTTGAATTTGAATTTGAATTTGACATTACTACTGAGCGCTTCCATGCTTCGGAGGGCACGTTAAGCCGTCGGTCCCGGTTATTGTCTTAGGATGGCAGTCGTTATAGCATGGTGGTATGGCATTTTGCGATTGCCCGCCTGGCTAGCTACCACCCTCAAGTTGAAAATCTGGCGCCAAGCACTTAACAGTGTGTTCCGGCAGCTGTCCTCGAGAGTCAGTAATTCTAGGTTAGCCTGAACAACATCTTCGACCACATCATCACTTGCCATCAGGTGAGATAGTGGTCAAAGGCTGACCTATAAGGCTAAGAAAAAATACCTTAAATTTTTCATCGCTCTCAATACACTTTAAAGTGTGGTTCACAATGATGATTAATTTATACACTCTTGCATTAAACATACATGAATAAACATTAGAACACACATGGGCAGTTTTTAAGCCACGTTGTTAAAAGTATGCCAGTATCGACGCAAAGTTTTTTTCCCATTTTTCTGTCACATTTAAAATTCAAACAAGAAACTTTGTCATTCAAAAATTTCATAACAACAGATTACCTTTGCAATTAAAAATGAACAATTGAAGGTTGAATATTCTTTAAAAAAAACATGGATGGCAATAATCCGCACCTGTCATGTTAAACATCCAGTCAACATTGATCTCTATATCCAGTTCCTGAAAGATACACAATAGATCAGTTTAAACTGGTTTATACCAAGAGTGTTAAAAAAGCGCATCACTTTATGATTCAGCGATTAAACGATATCGATGCTAGAATCGATTATGGGCTAATAAAGGTTATGATGTAAAAAGGATCGATTCCTGACATGGCAATATTAATTACTAAATTATGTATCAATCATTATTTATGTCATTTTGATTAATGAGGATGCCATTCGTCTGTTATAAAATATTTAAATTTTACATAATAATGGGATATTTATATAACATACGTGTTACTGAATTGAAAAAAAAATTAAGATTTAATTACTCCTTATATGGAACTATTACATATGTAAAGTAGATTTATATCTAGGTTAATAATTAACTTTTTATGTTTTTGTGACGGAACAAGCTCGAGGCCCACCTGATATTAAGCGGATTAACCTCTGCCTATAACAGATGCATTTCGTCACAAGTCACGAATTGCACTGCGCCCGTTACCTTGAGACATAGTTGTTAAGTCTCATGTGCCTGTAATTTCACTGGCTCTCAAGGACTGCTGCCGGAACACACCGTCAGGTGCTTGGTGACAGATTTTCCGCTTGAGGGTGGTCGCTAGCCAGGCGGGCATTCGCAAAATGCCCTTCTACCATGCGGTGAAGCTAAAGCCCGCGGCGGGATTCGAACCATGGACCTCATATTCGAACATGAGTAAGCACTTAACTGTAAGAGACGATAAACAAGTTATACATTGTAATATACAGTCTAAAGCCGTGCAGTTTTTACGTATATGGAGGTGGTCGGGAGTACGTTCGGCTAATTTCGGCCATCTGATAACACACTGTGATCTCGGTAGGCAATATAATAAGGGCGAGATGCAGAGATGTGAAAAGATTAGAGATGAAATTTGCCAATATATTACAAACGCTTAACCAACTCATTCAGCGAGAAAATTACTAATAAAAATCGGCCAAGTGCGAGTCGGACTCGCGCACGTAGGGTTCCGTACCATTAGCCATACAACATTAGACTTCATACTTTAACCTTTTTTTGTTTTAACGTGCGCGGGATCGACTCCCACTTGGCAAGTTTTTGTATTTGTTGTTATAGCGGCAACAGAAATACATCATCTGTGAAAATATCAACTGTCTACAGCGAACTGACAGCGAAGTCTCAGTAATAGGGTCACTGTTTTACCCTTTGGGTACGGAACCCTAAAAAGTAAATTTTAACTACACTTATGTGTTTACATTAAGAAGAAAGATTAGTCAATTTCACTTCATCTAAAGGTTTCATTTTGTATGTAGAACGACTTGGGATTGAAGGAAGCAAAATGTTACTGAAATTTTGCGGTCTCTGCTGGCCTTTTTAAAATGTATAAGTTTGATTAACCTATATGGATGCTAGAAATGTTTTTTGTTTTTTTTTATTGGTGATATGTAAGCCTTTGACCACAATCTCTCGTGATGGCAAGTGATGATGTGGTCGAGGGTGTTAACAGGCTTAACCCAGAATGACTGGCTCTCCAGGACAGCTGCCGGAACACACCGTTAGGTGCTTGGCGACAGATTTTCAACTTGAGGGTGGTTTCTAGCCAGGCGGGCATTCGCAAAAATGCCCTTCCACCGGGCGGTGAAGCTCAAGCCCGCGGCGGGATTCGAACCATGGACCTGCTGCGCGGCAGTCCATAGCCAAAGCCACTGAGCTATCACTGCTTCATATAATTTTGACCTTTATTTGAGCTCAAATAGTGACGAAAGATGAAAGTGTAACTGAAACATGAATTTAGCTCCCAAAAGTTTAAAGAATACTAAATAGGACCATTATGTACCAGCTGAAAATATTCGGAGATATTTATTAGGTTCCGAACATTTTCTATAAAATACTTATGAGTAATATAAGTATTTTATAGAAAACTAGCTTTCCGGGCGCGGCTCCGCCCGCGCGTATGTCGGTTATCGCGCGAAAACATTAACCTCTTTTTGCGCAGTCGGATAAAAACTATCCTATGTTTTTTCCCGGGTCTCAAACTATCTCCATACCAAATTTCATTCAAATCGGTCCAGTAGATTTGGCGTGAAAGCGTAACAGACAGACAGACAGACAGACAGACAGACAGACAGACAGACAAGGTTACTTTCGCATTTATAATATTAGTACTGATGTTCGGTCTCTATAACCTCTTCTTGGTATTCCTTTCTACATTACATAATAAAAAAATGTATGTACCACCAATGTTATTTTCACATTATCACGGTCAAATTATCAATTATATAAGCAGGTTAATATATATATTAATAATGTTGAAAAATTTAAATATTAATACCAATTAATATTGAGACCACGAAGAAATCAGATACCCACAATGCAAATTTTGTAAAACATCTAACAACATCTGGCGCTCAATAACCTTTATTATAATTAATAATAAAGGTTATTATTACCATTTAGTTAAAAAAAACTGCTATTTTATTTGATTTTTAACCAACTCATCTTCTTTTTTTACAAATAATATTTTACTAATTATTGGAGTACAAAATTTTTATGCCCAAGGCGGGAATCAAACCCGTGTCCTCCGATTCACGTCGGATGTCTAAACCCCCTCGGCCACCTGGACTCGGCAATTCAAGCCGAAATTTCGTGCTCCAATTGTATTACTACACATCTTCGTCTAACTTTTACAGAAATATGTTTCAGATAGACAAACTATTATGACCTTCATATTTAGCTATTTACCTACAAAACTACACTGGCCACGGTACCTACCTATATAAAAAACCCCGCGACAGAAACGAATAACCGCTGTCACTACTAATAGATTATTAACCCTTCAAGCACCACCGTCATAATGAAAAAATAATTTAACATGATTTATAGCTTACTCAAGCCCGCAAATTGCGCGCCGTTTGAGACGTTTAACTTAACTACAACCTGCGTCTGCGCACTTGGACGTTAATTTAAAAAAATAACAAAAAGTAAAAAGGAGGTTTGCGACTAAAATCTCTCGGCGATTCGGTTCGCGGCGATTCAAGTTTTGGATCGATAATGGTTGATTTTAATAAGTATAGTGCACCGGATGAATAGGGTTACCTGCAAACTAGGTGGTAAGACAGCAGTGATGGATATTCTTCTTGAAGGGGGTAGGGGATAGTAACATAATGAGGTCGTAATGGGGGCCGTAACATAATGAGACACATAATGTTACGGCGTGACGAGCGCAGAACGAGCACGGTGACACTGCAATTGTAATGGTTGAGCAGGTAACTGTCACACTTACCATTAGGTAGGCAAACTGTACGTCACAACACAAAAAAATAAACATTAAAATATATATATAAACTGATATTATCTAATATGAATATGTATGTACTTATTCATAATTGATATCCCCATATTAATTATGATTAGTAATAAATCCACACACTAGGTGTAGTTAAAATGGTAAAGTAAGGGCCCGTTTCAGAATGTCCTAATAAAGTTTCGGGTTGCTATGCAACACATAAAATAACTGAATGATAAAAATGACAGTTGACATGCAGCGCGTTTCAAGCTTTAACCAATGGATAGGCTAAATCGTTGACTGTGAACCGCAAAGAGAGTGTTTTGTTTAATAAATATGTTCTGGGTAGTAAAACCGGAACTTACTCGAACATTCTGAAACAGGCCTGAAGTAAAAGTAGAAGTCATTAAAGGGAAAAGGAACAATAATTACATATATTATTATGATAAATAATTGTGATTCATAACTGTTTCTGTATTGTCAACGCATTGATGATTATTCACATAAATGGTAGGAATAAAATAACAAAGTCCTAAAAACAAAAAACATTTGAAAAGGATTTATAATGAATAATTTCAGAATATATTTTAAGAATACCAAATATAAATTGACAGCGCAATGATTATTGTTAGTATATATAAGATAATATCTATAAAGATTCTCCTATTCGTCTTTTGCCAACCCTAATAATGCAAATTAAAGCTTCGGGTACTTTACGACGTAACATTAAGTGCTATTCGATTGCCTCCGAATACCCGATATCAAACTCGTAACGTATCATATAACCACCACTATATTATTACGCATGACATTTCTTGCTGTCACAATGACAGCTGTCATGCGCTTCTAGCAAAAATAGAAAGAAACTAAAAGTGAGCAATAAACAGTCTCGTTAAACACAGTTCTTCAATAGCAAATTACAACTTATAAAATTCGAATTAAATTTATAAACAGCTTGTCATTACGTATGTAAAATGCGACCAAATTAAGAATGCAGTTAGTGAAGGCGCTGTTTGTAAATAAAAAAGGTTATAAACTGCCACAAAGTACCGGAATGTTTTAGTTCCTTTTCGTGCCACCAGCAATCATAAGTTTGTAATTGTATTCAATAGATAGTTATGCCAAGTGGCATATTAACAAGACTTCAGAGGTACGTATTTAGGTGATTATGAGAGGTTTAATCAAAGATTTTTCTGTATTATTTTATTAATGTGAAGAGTACGTGACATACGTGTGGTCGATTATTATTAATAAATTGGAATATACTAAGCTAATTATTAAATGCAGCAGGTAGGACGAAGGTTGTATGTAAAGGTAATAACATGAAATTTATATTGATTCACATTTATTACCTGAAAGTGGTGTTCGTCTAGGTTAGAAGGCGTGTGTCAAAATCATTTATTCAATTTCGCCTAAATTACTCTACGACACTCGTATGAAGGTCGAATATAAATTTTAATATTGAACTAATTTACTGCCACGTTAAGCAAAAAATATTATGTATAGAGCACTGCGAGAAGCACTGGCAAGAAACTTGGGGCTATTCTTTTTAAACGCTTCTTAACAGTGTGTTACAAACTAAATTATTACAATATTTGTTAACCGACTTCCAAAAAAGGAGGAGGTTCTCAATTCGTCTGTTTTTTTTATGTTTGTTACCTCAGAACTCTGGACTGGGTGAACCGATTTTGAAAATTCTTGTGTTTGAAAGGTGCTTGTCGTTTGGTCCCATTTTAAGTTCCATCAAAATCGGTCAAGCCGTTTTTGAGGTACACTAAAATACCTGACAAATATTTACCTATCTTGATGATATAGACGTTAACAAGGAATCATAATCTATCCCGTAAGTAGCAAGGGTGACTAAAAAGTGCGTGAAAAATATTGTTGAAGTCGGTTAAATTTTTTGAGAAATGTTCGTGCTTCGGCTACAGTTTAGATTAAATCAGAAAGTAAACTTAATAACACAAAATTAGTAACGTAAATCGAAAACGTAACTATTTTTGTCCCTTGTGATAAGATTTTGCTGTTTGATTAGTATATTTTCATACACGTTCATACGTGAATAGTTAAGATATTTACGCTACAAGCGTAATTTAGAGTTAACCTTGCAATTTTATTCTATAGAAAATTGTATGAGGAAACTTGTTTCGGACTTTTCTTGGCCTTAGATAATGTGATCAAAATTAATATTTAATTTTATTATTGCTATAAACTAAATACATTTTGCTAAAATTCTGTTCAAGTAAAGCTATTTAGCTCTTGTCAGTGTTTTAAGGGGGGATAAAGCGACATCTGCTGGCAAACTGAATATGACTACAAACATGACTAACGGAATCTGATAATTCTAACATTGTAATTCTTGCAATAACACAGTTAAGCTAAAGGTTTAAAAAATTACAACGAAAAGAAAAACCTGAACCGAAAGCGATATTCGAACCCACCATCTTCCATGCTCTGCCGATTGTACTATCATGGTGAGTGAGTCATATAGCTCAAATTGGCAAAGGTAACTCCGTAAAGAATGAATTTAAGCTATGTCTTATTATTTGAGTTATTTGAGTAAAACTCAAGCAATATCAGTGGTAATGTCAATGGAATCGTAGAAACCATGGTCAAATTCTAATACGTATTTGAGCTTCAACGCATGGTGGGTGACACGGCTTGCCTGGGTAAATAAAACCTTCAAATAGAAACCCTGTAGCCAAGCACGTAAAACAGCCTGTTTCGGTTACTGTTGTAGACAGTTAGGTCCCATTCTAAGTTTAGCCCTAATATGATCACATAACTTAGTAGCAAGGTAGTCTTAGATAAATCAATCAAAGACTACCTTATCAGTTATATATAACAAATAGAATGTGGTTAAACCCAAAGGAGAAAAAACAAAAATGGTGTGTTTCCAAAGCTGAGAATCTTTCATCGATGTCACAAGGTCAATTATGATGAATTGTAATTATGCCAGACAAATAGTAATGACCATGCTTCCATATCAAACCAGTCGAAAACCGGACAGTATTTACTTACGCATTTGTAATTCCCACGGACGCAGTGTCTGTTATGTCAATATGGAAGCAATAGAGCGATCGATTACGTAAACCACTGTCCAATATTCGATGGAATTCCTATACAATATATATATGAAAAAAACTCCTCAAAGAGGTATCTCGTAGCGTACGTAAAACTTCGTTGCAGTGAGTTTCGGCAACCTTATCAAGATGGTTCTTTCCCTATCGGTTCTTTGAGCTTCATCATATGGCGGAAGAGCATTTTGCGAATGTCTGCCTGGCTGTCATGTTTTGTTTCAACTCCTCTGCAAATCATCACGCTTTAATATCTCTGAAGGTCTACTTTCAGTGTAACAAGTCGACTGTTTATTTTCTTATAGTCCTAAATCTCTATATGCATTTTCTGGTGTAGGTGCGAGAAAATAAAAACAGCCCAAGTATGCGCCCCGCCTGACTAGCTACCACCCTCAAGTGAAAAATTGTCGCCAAACACCTAACGGTGAGTGAGCTGTCGGGGCTGTCCTGTCAGATCAAATGTTGATCACGCTTATGGGAACTGTATCTTAAGAACAGTTACCCGCCTACAGAACACACCGCCGAAAGATTTTCTAAGTCGTTTGCAAAATGCACTACCCCATGCAGCGAAGCCCATGCTAGTGACATCATTACCCCACAGTTATTTATTAATCTACTTAGTTTTAAGATATGTATTTGCAATATTTTCTATCTCTAGCCTCTGCACCAAAATACATCCTAAACAACGAATTATACCATATTATCCGTCAAAACTCAATACAGGCCATAAAACAATTAAACAACAATCAAACCCTACTGCGGCAGCCGTTATATGACATCGTTCCCTAAACAACCAACAGGGCTCGGTAATTGCAGGGTTAACCGCGGATGCTCGTAAGTTGTGCCAACCCTTACCCTGTTGACCGGTTTGACCAAAACATATTAGGGTTGTACTAAAAAACTTCTAAACAATGCATTTTGAAATAAAATAAACATTCATTATACACGTAAATATTTATATTGTATATATAAATCGAACTGGTTTCAATATATTCATATTTCTACAATTCATGTCATAATGTCGATATAATAATATTAAATCTAAAAAGATTACGTCATAATATTATTCCCTCGCCCAAACGTGCCCATTAGGCTAGCCGCATTCCCCCGCTGTATTGCGAGGGAAATCCGTTGAACGAAGTATTCTCCTGACCGTGGGTCTCGCGTCCTATCTCGCATCTACATTCATTATTATATTATTTACCATCATATTGCAAATGCAAAATATGTCAGCATATTTTGCAAGTTCTTTTCAATCATAGTTAGCCTGCTAATATCTCTATCTACATCAACAAATAAATTCGAGTCAGCCAGGGATAGAAGAAACCTTTAAAAATGTTTACTAAAATATAAAATGGATCTTGGCGATCAAAGAGAATATTAATAAATATTTTTGATTGATGGACTATACAGATGAATAAATTATTATTATTTTAAAAGTCTTTCTTTTTTATTTTTTCGTCGCTTTTATGACAAATGAAAAATATATTATGATATTAAAGTGGAAACACACTCACTAGTAACGGTGCCATTAAGTCAAAATTTAAATAGTTTTATCGAGCTTGAAACTAGTTTTGGTAACCATTCTACATGATCATAGTATGTGAGAGTTTAAAACAATATTATCTCGAAAAGTAATTGAACATCAACACAACATAAAATAGTAAAAAATATCGAACACAAAATCTCGTGTTCGATATTTTTTACTATTTTATGTTGTGTTGATGTTCAGTTACTTTTCGAGATAATATTGTTTTAAACTCTTCCTTGCGATTTCTTTCGTGTTGAGTCTCTCCTTGGTCCTCTTAAATATATCTTAAATAATAATTAAATTTTATATTACTTTTGATGTAAACGTACTCATTCTTTCACAAATAATGTTATATTCATGTAAACATTTAAATTTACGTTGACTTTGATATCAATCACTATATCTACCTCGACCTCAACTTCTAGTTTAGTATTATTTATATATGAATAAATGACAAAGGTAGCTATAATTTATTCAGTACCCACAACTTCACTTTCACCTTAATTACCCCCTTCCTAGATACCATTACCCTCATTCCCATTTTTACTGCCTTTCGTAACACTTAATTCTGCCCTTCTTCAGTGTGCTGTTTTCCAAATATGGAAAACATGAAATTAATTGCGTCATTGAAATTAATATTAAAATGAGTTGTATCATTTTGTTTCAACATAATAACTATAAAATAATTAAAGTTAGTGACAACCCTGCCACCATACCCATTGTTATCTAAGCCACAAAATAAGCTATCCCGCACTCCGGCCGATCCGATGTCGAATTGAAATCGATGCCGTTTACCATAAATTACACCTGGTTTTTGTTTCGGTGCTCGTGGTTTCGATCTTTTCTACTTTGGTCCCTAATTCTTGGAGAAGGATATTTCTTGTTGAATATGGTGTTGTTCTCCCAATTTTAAATCTTAGAGTTTGTAAGTTATAGAAAATAAATGACCATATAAATATTTCCGATCGTTTTATTCTCAAATGATTAAAATGAAATAGGTAGGCACACTATTATTAAAATGCAATTGATCTACAAATACACAGTCGTATATCAATTGCATTAGTGTAACTTTGCGCCAATATTCATTTTTTTATGTTATACTTTTCCTTGTAATTTTTATGTTATACTTCTCCTAAAATGTAAAATATATGCACTAATTGAAAATGTCAATAACTTAGAAATAAGGAGTAAATAGAACTTTAACCATATATTATGACATTTTCAACACCCATTGCTCGTAAAGTGAGCTTTATTATATCGTTCTTAGGGCTATAGACCGAACTGTAACACCATCGTGCATAATAATATTATACACTAGTGCGTAATACAATTATCCCTACAAAGTTAAGTTAGTACCTAACTGTAAGTTATATGCGAGTAAACAGAGCATTTTCAATTTAACCGGGTAATTTATCCCTACAAAGTTAAGTTAGTACCTAACTGCAAATTATATGTGAGGAAAAAAAAATGCGAGTGCCACGTGCATAAAAAAACTTGCGCGCTATTTTCCATAATTTTCGTATGTTGTTTGTATCGCATTTGTGCAATAAATTATTTTTTTCCTCGCAAGGGTGTTGAAAAAGTGCGTATGAAACTCGTGAGCAACTTGCTCATTATACCCTCGGCTGATTTGCGCCTTCGCCTACGGCTCGGGCTGCAACCCACAACCTCGTGTGTAATGAGCAACTTAGCTCACTTGTATCATAGTATACTATTATTATACACTCTAGCTAGACCATCTAAAATATAATATTTATAGTATCACAGAGAGATCGATGAAAATTCCGGATTACACGGCTTAGGTAAAGGATTCCAAAGATTAGTTAGGCCTGAAAGATTGAAGCGGTCATCCGGCAAATATTTACATAGCGACGACGTCCGGTCCGGCCAGAGATTAAACAATAGTTTTTACGTAAATCCGGCGCCCGCCACCCCAGATTATGATATTACAGTGGTCAGTTTGTTTACATTTATGTGGGATTTACTTATGCATAAATTAAATTGGACGTATCACACACTTAGAAAATTAGAACTTCGAGTGGCACTTGAACCTTCCACATGCACGATGCCACAGCCCAGGATCAGGAAATAGGTGATCAGAGTCTGTTTTGTCACTTAATCTTCTAATCAACGGCAACGTGTAATGAGTAATAGTAGCACTATTGCCTACCTCATCAAAAAATTTTGAAAAAGCAATGCAAACACGAGTTTATTCATTTTGTGAAAAGTTTCATATATTTGATGACACTCAAAATGGGTTTCGAAAAAACCGTTCAACTATTTCAGCCGTACTTAATTATATTCACAAAATCTTGACAATGCTAGACGATAAAAAATACGCAATAGGCATTTTATTAGATATGACGAAAGCATACGATAAAGTTAGATATGACATACTATTAAATAAATTATATACAAAGGAATACGCGGCAATGCATACAAATGGTTTTGCTCATACTTAAAAAACCGCAACCAATATGTAGAAATAGAAAATTTTGACTTTAACACCAGTGAGATAAGTACAGTCAGATCTACTTCTATACAAATAAATCATTCAATTCCCCAAGGAGCAGTGATCGGATGTATTCTTTTTTTATTATATATGAATGACCTTCCCAAAACAATTGACGAATCGTGCGTACTTTTCGCGGATGATATCTCTATTTTGACATCTTGTAAGAATAATTCAAATCTCAATTGTAACCTTACTGACATTTTTAATAATATAACTAATTGGATGACAAATCATAATTCAGAATTGAATTTAAAAAAGACCGCGTTAATGCAATATAGACCCCATCAAAAAGCACCCCTTGACACAAATTTATTTTATAATAATAAATATACTGAATGTGTTGACGTATCGACTTTATTAGGCATAGATATTGACACGCATTTAAATTGGAAAAGCCACGTACAGAAAATAAAATCAAAATTGTCAAGCTTTACTTATGCGCTTAGAGAATTACGAAAAGTAACAAACCTAGATACAGCTCTAACGGCTTATTATGCATATGCTTTCTCATGTATCAGCTACGGCATTATACTTTGGGGAAATAGCGTAGATGCCACGGATATATTTATCATCCAAAAAAAGTCCATTCGTATTATTGGAAATATAAAGCTTCCCTACAAAACTGTAGAAAAGTTCCACAGACCCTACTTTATCAGTTTCAACATATTAACACTGACATCCCTATACATATTTGAAAATTGTAAGTTTGTAAAAAAATATCCTCAACATTTTACAAATATATCACATCAGAGAAATTACCCAATACGGGCTAATTATCAAAATAATCTGATTGTGTCTACCTCTAGACTAAAAATGCATAGTACAGGACCAAACGCAATGGCAGCTAAAATATATAATAAATTACCGGTCAAAATAAAAAGTATAGATAACGTTCACAAATTTCTCAAAGTTCTAAAAAATATACTGCTCCAAAAGTCCTACTATACTCTTGAAGAATTTTTTCAGGATCGTTCGATTATAGAATAGATCGTCCCACTCCTCTACATGTGGCTATACCCTATCAGGGTCATTATGTATAATTCCACCTAATTTCGGTTTGTATAAATTAACTCATGTAAACTGCATTTGAATGTACATAATGATTGCAATAAATGATTGAGTATTGAGTAAGAGCTGATAATACGAAATATTTTAAAAGTATTTTAAGAAAATATCAATTTAATACTTTAATAAAACACTTAAGAAATATAAAACTATATAACTAGTTACAATTCCGCCTAATTTTCCTGCTAAGCCGACGTGACGTCCCAAACGCCACGCAGCCAAACCGGAATATCATTGTTATTAATAAATATGGATTTCCGCAAAGTAACACCTTGATCTATTCATTATTAAATCTATATTTTAATCATTTACGTAGTAAATACAAAATAACTGTATATAATATAATATTTAATATAATCAAAATAATAAATATTTTTTTTATTTTTGTACATAAGTATATAACTATGAATAAATTGTCAAGCTTTTATGTGGGGTACTTAGAATAATTTTATTAAATTGTGTTATTGTTTAAACCGACTTTTTTAACACAGCAATAGTAATTTAGATTTTAAAATAAGCAAGCAAAGACTTCTACAAAAAAAAACTTGAAGTACTAGGAGATCAGAAATTGTGAAAGGTGATGCGTTGAATGAATCAAATCAAATCGAAATTTCTTCCATTATTTATGACAATGTGCTTTACAGTACAGTTTCGAGCGAAGCAATAACGAAGGGAAAAAGAAGATTATGAGAATGCCTCAATTTCGGGCTACAAATATTCAGTATTTTGATTGTACGGGACTAAAACTAATTGAGCTTCTATTTGAAGTGTCTTAGCAGCGCTTCTCCATACTACGTAGTTTTGTTGTACTTTTGATAACATGTATTTAGAATAGGTAAACGTTAGTATGCATGTCCTTGAGCCAAATATCTGTGCTATAGTTTATCAGTCTCCCATAATAGTACATTGTTCACCGAGAGGAGAAAGTGACCGATTACCGTCGAGGGTGTCGTTTGAAGCCCGAGCCGTAGGCGAGGGCTTTAAAACACCCGAGATCGGAAATCGCACTTTCTCTCGATTGATACATAGTGCTTTATACTACACCTACCTTTTATTTTACTTTTCTACGAAAACTGAATCCTCAAACAACACACAAATTGAAAATGGCGAATTTTGCATAACATGACGAAAATTGCAAATGTTCTTTTTTCAAATTGTTTCACAGCATCCAACACACAGCTAGTGGCCAGTGTCATTTTGCGAACTTGGAGATAAAAACTCACTGTAAAAACTTTTTGGCTTTTGATATTTAGGTTACCAGCGCATAGTCTTACCCAAAATTAAAAAAGAAAAACCACGTAAGAAATGGATTTTCATACACTTTTCTCTCCCGCTCAGATGCGTTTTCTCCCCGCATATTTGTTCGATATGCAATGACGTACTTTCTACCGTAAATTTGATAAAGTATCAAGGTACTTTCCGAACAGGTGTAGTATAAATTATATTTTTTCTAAATTATTCACAATAGTATATTTGTATAGGAATTCTGATTCACATTTAGACATAAAATAAATAATTAAACGAATGACTGGCAAACGAGAAGCAAAGCTATATATTTTTATTAGTACCTAATTATTAAACACTACAGACTCGTGATCCATCCTTTTATTTTATCGCTTTTTTGTTCCATACAATCATATTTAACTTGGAGTTCATTCTCCAACTTATCAATATTCTTCAGAAGCGAAGTTAGTGTTCGTTAAAATATCTTTAAGCTAAAGTGAGTCCAAACTATCATTGTTTTTCTCCTTATATCTAGTTGGGTAATTTATTAAGCTATACATTTAAGCAAAAAGCAAGCAATGATATTAGACTCTAGAACTTCCATGCAAAATTTTACCGAGTTTGAGCTTGGTATTTAAAATAGTACGAAATTTTGAGTGTATGTCCTGCGCTGCATACACAACTAACTTCATACATTTTGTAAAGTCATTTGAAATTATTAGGTCCTAAAGATTTTATTTACTGCTTTTAATTATATTAGTGCTTTAAAAAAATGCATGTTTTGGTGACGGTTTTGGAGATATACAAAATTATAAAGGAACTGGCTAGGTGCGATTAGGGACATTCCTGTTCAGGGTTCCGTATTGCAGCGGCCCGTTAAAGAAAAAACCGATTTCACTTACGTTAAATTTTCAGTATTTGTTGGTTATACCTATAGAAGACATATTTCATAAAATATTGAAATTTCAGATTATTAATTTTTCAATCAGAAATATTAATTTTTGATTATACCGCGTTACAACAATGGTGAAATTGACAATTTTCATGCCACCATTTATTAATTTTCAAGAAAAATAAATGTTTAATACTTTTACTGTACGCAATTGGTTCTAGAACACACGGTGACATCCCACATTACATGCCTGAGCCCCGCTGAAAAATTATTGCATAGTCCAATATTTCTTTTTGGGCCAAAATATCCAACTCTTAAGTTTGCTACTCATTCGTTTTCCGAGCTAGAGAATAGGACGATGATGGACAGACATCAGACATCAAATCCTCATTAACAGGGCTCCATTTTGCCTTTGGCTACGGATCCCTAAAATACTTTAAACCCTTTAATTTTTAAATCAGGGAACATTTACAAAGTACTACACATTTATACAAACGTATATTTGTAGGTACTGGCGAATATTGTAGTTAATCGAACATACTACGAGTACATATTGTCAGTAATAAATAATATTATATTTTACCTGTCTGACCAGCACAGTGCTTCGTCTCGATACCTGAAACAATAAATAAAAAGTTATGGCAACATTCATCAATCAGACAATCGTCAAACTTTCTGCTGTTACAACACAGAGCTTAAATTATAACAAAAAATAATACAATATTAAATTACGAGAGGAAAAATTAAAGTCATGTGCAGGATTCGAACCTGCGCCATCCACCCCTATAGCCGGGCTATGCGCTAACCGCTTAGACAACATGATATATGAAGCATGACTCTAATTAGCGCAGCATGCGTCATTGCAAAAATAAAAATACACTCGAGAGCAATGAATCCGGGTCACTTAAAGAATGTTAAAAATCTCGGAAACTAAAAATTATAGGTTAATGCAATAAATTGTATTTAATAGACAATGTAATACTCCTTAAATGAAAGTAAAAAAATATGAGTCACCATACATTTTATTAACACAAAATTACATAAAGAAAAAAACTGCTGATCTCTCCTTAAAACAAAAATAGGAAACATGAAATTTTTGAACTTTATTACGATTTTCTTGAATTTTAATACTTCGTATTGCCTCCTCGTGCTTCCATTACTGCGTTTACGCGGTTTGGCATGCTGTACACCAAGTTCCTTATACGATTTTGGGGAATATTCTCCCATTCCTCTGTGAGAGCAATTTGAGCTCACGAAGCGTGATTGGGGGAGGGTTTCGTTGTTTTACGCATCTGCCTAGCTCGTCCCAAGCATGCTCGATCGGGTTGATATCCGGGCTGCGCGCTGGCCACTCCATACGAGTAATGTTCATCTCTTGAAGGTAGTCATTCACAATCCTACCTGTATGAGGTCGGGCATTGTCATGCATAAATATAGCATCCTCACCTAAATTGACCATAAATGGACCAACGTGATCATTGAGGATTTCTTCCACATATCTTACGCTAGTTAAAGAGCCGTTTTCTATGATCACCAGCTCTGTGCGACTTTCAGAAGAAATTCCGGCCCACACAAGTACAGACCCACCACCTTAGGCTACTTTTTCTTCGATGCATGCTTGCTTGAATCTTTCCCCTGGTCTTCGATACACTCTGTGTCTTCCATCGTGCTTGTAGAGCATAAATTTTGATTCGTCGGAGAACATAACTTTTGACCAATCTTCAATACTCCAATTTACGTGGCTCTGGGCATATCTTAGTCTCGAAATACGATGCCCACGCTCCAGTTTAGGGCCGTTTGCAGGTCTAAGGGGTTTTAAGTTAGATTCAGCAAGCCGACGTCTTACTGTCCATGCACTTGGGTTACTTCCTCCGAGGCGTCGAAACTGATTGGTGAGTTCAGTTCCTGTGAGAAAGCGATTTCGAAGCATGGTGTTCACCAAGTATCGGTCTTCTCGTGCTGTGGTACACCTGGTTCTGCCCGTTCCTGGTCTGCGTAGGTTAGAACCAGTTTCTTCGTAACGTCGGAGAACTCTTTGTACTGTTGACAGCGACACACCGACAGTCCTGGCTGTATCGCGCTGACTCCGGCCGGTTTCCAGCATTGTAAGTATTCTGGTGCATTCTTCAGGCGTAAGCGACATAATTTCAGCTTGAATAATGAATATAGAGCACTATCAACATGGTTTATGTACCCACATAAATGACAGATTACAAACAAAAGCAAAACCAAATGCTGTAATTTCGTAGTTCCATCTTCGAAAGTGGCCCTTTTTCAAATTTGATTTTTTTATGATATAACTTTACAATAACTAATAAGTTTTAATACCTTCATTTAAGGAGATTTACATTGTCTATTAAATACAATTTATTGCATTAACCTAGCATTTTTAGTTTCCGAGATTTTTAGGATTCTTTAAGTGACCCGGATTCATTGCTCTCGAGTGTATTAAAACAAATACATGTAATTAACGCGGGCCAGGAGCGCTGTCCCGAACTGTCAAAAGAAAATTTTGTTCAGATAAATTGTGCGTCTTTTTTCGTTTTTGTTGTTTGGTATTAGTTAAAAAGTCCGATTCGCTATTGATGGTTTTGTTATTTATTTTCTAAGAACCCCTCCATGGTTATTGTAGTCAAGTTCGGCAAGTTCACTTGACAATCGCTGTTTGCATCCAGAGATATCAGATCTCTCATCTGATGCACTTTCACTGACTACTCGTCCTTCACGATAAAACACGTAATTTAGTGCGCAAGGTTCTTGGTGACAAAGGCTTTACAAACTTACCACCATTGTGGAAGGATATTTCGCGATCGCTCGCCTGGCTAGCTACCACCATCGAGTCGAAAATCTGTCACCAAGAACCTTGGGGTATGTCCTTGAGAGCCAGTAAAATTACAGGCACATGAGACTTAACAACTATGTCTCAGGATGACGAGCACAATGCAATTCGTGGACTTGTGTCGAAATGCATCTGTTATAGGCAGAGATTAGTCCGGGTAAAATTAGGTGGGCTTCGTGCGTGTTCCGGCACAATCACAAAAAAAACCCATCGAGCCGGTAATACACGCACTTTCAGAATTTTCTTACCAGAAACTACCCAGTGTGACAGCTCAAAGGCGTATCAACAAGGAGTCTTCTTACTTAGACTGGCATGAATGTCAACATTCTAATCGTTACCTACTTAGTATATTTTTTTCCGACAATCAGATTAGAAATAAGAAAAGAACCGGCTCGTCCATAAAGGATATGTATAGGAGTGACCATTTAGCATATTTGTCTAGATATGTACAAGCATGTAATTGACTTCATTAGGTTTTTGTCGGATGCCTTTAGGTTGGTATGCAACGCGGTCTCTTTGCATACGAATATAGGCAAAGAGCTAGTTTTTGCTCTCTTTTGCACTCCCGTGAAGTTCTATGAAGAATCGGAAGGGTTTGCGCTTCGTAATGTTTTGTCTTACGACCGCCATTTTTGTTAGTGAAATTATTAAACTTGGAAACTAGAAAAAGTCTTGTTAATCGAGTGTCGTATAGCGTAAGAATTTCAAGGACTCGGTTTTGATTTCTTGACGGAAGAGTACCTACCATGGCGTATTATAGCTACATATAGTGATTATAACCACATAGATAAAAATGGAAAGTGATGCTTATCTTCGCATGTATATTACTATCTACGCCCCGCGGTTTCAGCCGCGTAGACAATGATGAAAAGTGATTATGATGATGATTATAAAGAGCATTCTATGCCCAGATCCTAAACTATCGAAGAGCATTCTATGCCCAGATCCTAAACTATCGATATTGCAAGTGTCCTATCCAAAACCACTATAACAACCAATATAAAATATATAAGAAACAAGCTTCATATAAATTTAAGCACGCATATAAAAAAAATGCGCCGTATTAGTATATTTTACTTCCATATACATAAAATAATGGTCTTAGGTAGTACCTGGGCTGATTATTACGACCTAAAGATTATTCAAATTGCATCAAGTTAATGTACTTAAAAAATTATAAAAATCAACGTACTAATATTTCAATTGATATGTTAATTTTGGTTTTCTGCAAGTATAATATTTTGAAAAAAAATACTCGCAAGATGGCACAGGCTTATTTTTAACCGCACTTTTCTATATATTTGTGTTACAATAAATATTAGGCTTACATTTAACACTAAATTTCTGTTATCTGAAAATCTTAATTTGTTATGTTCCCTATAATACACCATATTTAAATTATTTTAAGTACATTATTTTTGCTATGGGCCTTGTTATACCTTGTCATCGTGTTGTCTATTATCCGGCACCCTGCAATATGGAGGTACCTAATATTTGCCAAACTATATTAATTTAAACAATGAAGCGCTCGTAGCGAAGTTTGCTTAGCCGTTCTGAACCGATCAGCTAAGTTAAGCAACGACCGCCTCGGTCATGACTTGGATGGGTGACCGCAGGTGACATTACTACTGAGCGCTTCCGTGCTTCGGAGGGCACGTTAAGCCGTCGGTCCCGGTTGTTGTCTTAGGATGACAGTCGTTTTAGCAAGGTGGTAGGCTGGTAGGGCATTTTGCGAATGCCGGCCTGGATAGCTACCACCCTCAAGTAGAAAATCTATCACCAAGCACTAACGGTGTGATCCGGCAGCTGTACTTGAGAGCCAGTAATTCTAGGTTAGCCTGAACAACATCTTCGATCACATCATCACTTACCATCAGGTGTGATAGTAGTGAAAGGCCTATCAAGCATAACAAAAATAATAAAGAACAAAAAGAGGTTACTAATTCAACCTCTTTGTCTGTTCCAATTTTTAAATAAAGCAGGTGCATTATTAAAACCTTACAGTACAGATACAAACTTTGTGGTTGCATATATATAAGACCTAAGATGGCGTCGTATTCGTGAGTAAGTAATAAGGAGAAATTCTCAAACTAAATTAGTGAATACGTTAATGCTAAGTCTAGCTCCATCTTAAACAAAGACTGTTAAGTATTTGAAAGCAGCCTGCTGGCATTGTAGCAAGTTCATTGCCTATTTATGGTAATCTGGTTTAGACAAAACATGTAGAGCAAATACTTTAAACAAAGTGTTAATGTCAAAGACTTAGTTTTCTTAGTAACAAACAAACACAAAAGCATGCTTGGATGTCTATGATATAGTGTGTATGTATATCCTATGTCAATATATAAATACCATCATGCCTATACTTAATATATCTCCGTCAATGTAACTAGGTGGTAGGTATCTTTAGAAAGAGTCCGTCTTGGTGCCTACCACCAGAGTGTTAGATGTTCTGCTTCGAAACAGTAGTGTGTATGCACTATGGTATTTAGGCTTGAACGGTAATGAAGCAAATAAGATTATTGAGTGAAAGAGACATAAGAACTACGTCGGAGTGATAAGTGCAGTGTCATGCGGAACAAAATGTTGGCAATGCACCTGTAAAGGACACGCGTGCCGCTTACCATTGGGTGGGCAAATTGTGCGTCTCATTACTTCACAACAAAAAAATGTAAACCACAAAATAAGTTTTTAAGTTCCATTCAATATAGCCCAGCCACTTACTCGTACCGACTACAGTTCCAGGCTCCGGCCTGCTACTGAGATCGAACCCGGGAGCATAAAACCTTAAGTTCAATTTGAAGTGCCCCTTTGCGCTACTTGTCCGTTCTTTGCTTGATCTTTGACAGCCAGATATACGGCGCGTCAGCTTATTTTAGATAAAAATTTTGTTTACATTACAAATATATCAGGTATATTAAATTTAAAACATACCAGAAAAATATTAACGTCCTTGGAAGTATATTTTAAGCGTCAAACTTACTTTAACATTTTACTATTCAATCGATCGATACATATATCGTGAAACAATATACATCATGCATTCTTCATAAATCTCAATCTATCACTCTCCAGAGCCCTCAGGCGTAGAATAGAAATACTGATAGGTATTGACATAATTTCATGGAGATAAATAAATAATATCATATTATTTTTGTACTATATTTTTCTTTAATAATTATTTACTTGTCGCAGAAGAAAACAGTTATTAACTACCTATAAATAACTGTCTATTATAAAAGAACGGTTTGGACATTTTTAAATAAAAACTAGTTTATCTTTATAATAATTGCGAGGCAAATAGTTTTACTGTATCCTACATCTACGTAATTTGTAATATTTCGAATACAATTTCAAAAAACTGTTTATGCGTCCCAAAATACCAAAAAGGTTTTGAACATAAATACCGTGCTAAAAAATAAAACATGTCGCCTGTTATTAAATCAACAGCCGGTAATTTTCCTCTTTCCAATATACATTATTCTTACAATTTTTAGCAGAGCCAGCCAGTTTCTTTTAGCGTCAACAAGTCGATATTCTTGCTTTAAATTTTTGAAATAAGAACTGGGGCGAGTTCCGTTCTACGCAGATCGCGCCGACAAATGACTCGATAATGCCGCATCTGTATGCATGGCACGACTGACTTCGATATTAGGAACGGAACATCCCATCGCGAAAAGCCTTCCGACTTTTTTTATAAATTACTTACGTCTTACACCTAGTAGTATTCTTTTGATGTTGTTGTAACAAGAATACTATAGAATAACGCCTTCGGAGTACAAATATTATATTACTTCCTTGTGGTACAATCTCCAAATAGATAGATAGATCGTTAGATAATTCTTTATTTTTACACCAATAATATACAAATTTCAATCTTACAAACAAAAACTTAGACTAAAGTGTCACAATGGGCGGCCTTATCACTAATAGCGATCTCTTCCAGGCAACCTTTGTATGGAGAGGAAATACAGGAACTATGTCGGGGGTGTACATAAGTCTATAAACAATCATTAAATTAAAGATAGTAGCCTACATTATAATCTAAAACACAAATTATAAATAAACTAATACCTACAATATATATTGTATTAATACACATAATAATATAACATTTATACCTGATATATATATATATATATATATATATATATATATATACATATATATATATATATATATATATATACATAAATAATATATGAAATAAGATAAATAAAACAAGATCCCCTATTTGGGCACAGGATGTAAATCCCAACCGAAATAAAGAAAGGAATATAGACTTACTTTGATTATGTCTAATATCAGGAAAAACATGTTTACTGCGATACCGCAGTTTTTTTATACAGAGTGGAGCATAGTATCCTATAGTAGAATCCTAAGCGCAACGAGGTTCAATATAACCTCATATGATACCCGCGGAAAAAATTTGGAGCTTACATTCTAACCCTACGGAGTAAAAGCTAATTTAGCAATGAAAAAAATGCCGATTTATAATGTGGTTTTAAATAAAGTCCGACCGAAACTGGTTTTCTGGCCGAAACCGAAACCGAATATTCGGCCGTGGCTTCAGTTTCGGCCGAAACTGAAACTCACGTGCTTAAGTATAAAATTCCTGAAAATACTGAAATTTATTTCATTTTACCCATCATCATGCATTAATTAATGAAATGGAAACACAGTATATTAATTTTGTTGTAATCGTTTATTTAATACTAGCTTTCCAGGCGCGGCTCCGCCCGCGCGTATGTCGGTTATCACGTGAAAACATTAACCTCTTTTTGCGCAGTCGGATAAAAGCTATCCTATGTTTTTTCCCGGGTCTCAAACTATCTCCATACCAAATTTCATTCAAATCGGTCCAGTAGTTTTGGCGTGAAAGCGTAACAGACAGACAGACAGGCAGACACAGACAGAGTTACTTTCGCATTTATAATATTAGTACTGATTATTAATGTTTTACCACTTCTGCGAACGTGAACTCTTTAGTTTCATTTTTTTCAGATACGGCAATTTTAATACTACTGCTCCTTTTTGACTCAACCAATACACAAAGTGAATTTCAGGTAGGTACTGCAAAATTTAAACCTCAATATCAACGGTATTTTTATCTATTCTCTTCAAAATCAAGTTTCACCCCAAAATTGCATACGTTTTACAGTATAAGTATACGTAGGTACACCCTATACATATTGTCGGATTCATAACTTACGAATATCTGAAATCACCAATATGCTGCGCACAAATTTTACACCCCACAAACAAGGAGTAAAACCAGTATGAGCTCTTTCTATGGGATGCATTTCCACCTTTTTATACCTGTTTGACTAGATTTTGACCCGTCTTATAGCATGTGACGATTTTGCAAATACCTGGCTTATTAGTACCCACTCTAATTGCTGTTTCGGAACTGGTTCTCATACAATTGCCGTAACGCGGCTAAGTGCTTTTACTATGGATTGAAAAACCAGCATAGGGTACGCCTTGCGTAGTAAAAAGTATCTCTATTCGCAGATGGATTTTCACACAACACTAAGGATGTAACTCAAATATTGCTTAGACAATCTCCAGTACTAACAACTGAAGAGTATATTTCTTAAGAAAGAGCTTTCTGCTTACTTTCAAGTAGCTCCTAACTTCCTTATTTAAGGCTATTTGAAAAAAGTGTTTATGTGCTACGGTACCTAAGTACTTAAAATAATTATTTCGGAGTGATTTTAGAGGTCAGATAAATATCTAGTAGATAGGTGAATACGGCAACGTATTGATAGTTAAGATCAATAAAACTTAAATTTAATAATTTCCAACCAAATGTTCTCATTTAATGTTATTTTATATTCACAATAATATTCTCTATTTTATGTATCTACTATCTTGCCCATACTGTTTGCGTGTTTACAAAAAGCGGAATTTTAATAAACACCTCCGCGTTGTCTGCGTTCGTAAATTTCAAATAAAACATGTCGAACAATTCTTGGGCTGATAAAAGAGTCTAGTCTTCCTTGTTATAAGAAATTTTTATCTTTCATAAAAAGGTGGATATATCATAAAATAATTATTTGGTGAAAATGAAAATCATTTTTTGAATACGCAAAAAGAGGAATGTTAGTCTACAAATGAGATGATTTTATTTTCGATGCTTTTGATATAATCGCTAAAACTTAGGGAAGTATATAACTTTCACATACATATTATCAGAATTGTGCCTGATTCACGCACAGCTCTGAATTGAAAGAAACACATAACAAAATAAAATCATAACAAAATATTCTTTGAAAGAAAATCACGTTAAAATTCACCTATTTTTCCCGTCACGAAAGAATCAAACCACAGAGAACCAAATTCAAACCAACCATTATTTTCTCCGTAAAATCAATAATGCCCAAAATATGTAATATGATAATTTGCTACTTTCGTAAATTATAACGCAGCGAACGTACGAATATTTTCTCAAGTTTTTGAACGAGCTTACGGCGGAATGAATTACAACCTGCAAATTGAATTTGAAACACATTCCCAACTCTTTTAAATCTGGAACACGCGTTCAAACTTTGAAGGTGCTATTCTAAAGCGTGTTCGAAACTCAAATGCCATAAAGCGTAATCGAAAACAGTTTAAGTAGCGTGCTTTCGTACCAAGACTGCAAGAATAGAGAAAAATAAAGGAAAAGCGTAGCGTTTTCTGAATGTGATGCAATTGTTAACATCCGGTCCCGCCATTTTACATTTTATAACGTTTGTGAACGTTTCCTTGACGCGATAATGAGGGCTATCAATTTTTAGGGTGACACATACATTCAGATTTATGATTTTTTACTGAAATTCTTGGATTTTCGTAGGTACTTCGCTTTATTATGAATATCTCATTATTGCCAAACGTTTTAAATGCATTTATGATAGTGAATGACGTATACTACGAAGTACATGTACCGACTAATGTATGAAAGTAAGGTTAGTTAAGGTTGCTGTACATTATACACAAAACATGGTACATTGCTATACTGATACTAATTAAGACTGTCTCTCATCTGTTACCTCCTGAGGGTAAGATCTGTTACCTCCTGAGGGCTCTATTTTTTAGCAAAAGTATTTACGTAATGTGCACTAAATTATACAACCATTTAACGGATACAATGAAAGCTATGACATTTATCAAATTTAAAAATAATCTAATGAAACTATTACTGAACAAATGCTATTATACAATTGACAAATTCTAAAATGATAAAAAAATCTTGACATTTTACCTAAATAATAATTATTGCATGACATAATATTAATTAGAATATAATTTATTGTATCATATTGATCAATATAATATTGTACGCCTGAAAAGGTAGCTGTCGATACTTTCATCATTTTGGCCAACATGTAACACACAGCTGACAATAAACAATTTTGGATTTTGATATTTTTACCACTCTTGGTATATAAAATACAAGCCGCCCGCCTCGGCTTCGTACGGGTATTTAACAAAATATATAAATTGAAATACGTACAAGTAGTTATTTTGACATAACTGTAATAGTTATGTCAAGCAATCCTTCAGAAACAGTAGGAAATTCGTAAAATTACAGGCACATGATTCTTAACATCTGTTGGTCTCACGGTTATAGGCGCACTGCAGTTTGTCACTTAATATGACGATATGCATCTGTTATAGGCAGAGCTTTCCGCATAACAAAACTTTTTAACTGTTTGAAGCAGTTATGGCTCAGTGGCAATGACTATGGACTGCCGCGCAGCAGGTCCATGGTTCAAATCCCGCCGCGGGCTTGAGCTTCACTGCATGGTGGAAGGACATTTTGCGAATCCCTGCCTCACTAGCGACCTTTGACTGTTGACCGATTTAAGGCTTCAAATAGAAAATTTGTCGCCAAGCATCTAACGGTGTGTTCCTACAGCTGTCCTTGAGTGCCAGTAATTATATTTAGCCTGAAAAACATCACAACCCATCATCAAGTGAAGGCCGCAATGCAATTCGAGATTTGTGACGAAATGCATCAGTTATAGGCAGAGGTTAGTCCGCTTAACATCAGGTGGGTCTCGAGCTTGATCCATCACAATAACATAAAAAACATGCGCTTGCAAAAATGTTAATGCCTTACAATCACAACGCTGCTAAAATGTGTTGTTCTATTTTACTACTCGTATTGTGACGGGAATGACAGGGAAAAGCAATACTGTAGAAGTATACAAATCTTACTTCTATGAATCTGAGGGATACAGAGCTTTCTAATATCAAAGCAGTCGTGCACATTCTTTCACTCATAAAAATACCTATCAAACTGTACATTACGCGTAGCTATGTGGTAAAGTCGCACTCCTTCACAGATTATCGTAATTAAAATAAATATAAAATCATTTGAATTAAAGTAAAATTAAGCTCCTAGTTAAATCTCCATAACATTAAATCTATTTTAACCGTATGGCGGGCATTAAACGGTTAATGCGAGTTAACCCTTGAACTGCCAAGTCGCAAACTTGGGGCATTGCTCGCATGTGCGGCTGTTCGAGGAATTTGACGTACTATAGAGTTTACCGCGTGACTTCGCTCGTTTGCTTGATTTGTTCCAACTTTTTTTTAAGCAGTGATAGCCGATTGGTAATAATTATTACGGACTGCCGTGCCGCATTTCCATAGATCGATCTCCACCGCTGGCTTTATCATGCCCTCCATACGTTCATCACCGCATGGTGGAAGAGCATTTTGCGAATGATCACCTGGCTAGCTACCATGCCCACGCCACGCCAAGCATCTAACGGTGTGTTCCGACAGCTGTCCGTGAAAGCCAGAAATTATATGTAGCCTGAAAAACATAACAACCCATCATAGCTTTTACCATTCGGTGATAAAATATAGTGGGCAAAGGCTAGCCTATCAATTATAAATAAAAATACTATATCCTCTTTCATTCTACATTGCTTTTTTTTATATTAAGCTGTTACTTCACTCTGTATTTGAAATCACACCGAACACACTTTTGGGAGCTCATATCTCAACTACGTTTATTCAACTATGATCCTTCTTCTACCATGGTCAACTTTCACTACCAGTTTTCGTACCACTTTTGGTAGTAAGCCTGACTGAAACAACTGAATTGTTTTATTAATTTTACATGTCTTCAAAAGCAGTAGCGCCCTCTAGGTGTATATGTGTTTTATTGTAATTTTATGCAATAACCGCGCGTGCCTCGGACGAGACAACGTGTTACGAATTCGAAAATTCAAATTTAGAGCATGTGTTATCGTTGTTATGAGCAATTACGGCAATGGCTTCGTCCACGTGCTGCCTACGAGCATACATAAATGGTATGAAACTTTGTAGTTACCACTTTAGACTTTGACAAATATGAAGGAAGTTTTATTGAAGTTATGCATATAAAGATTTCCCCTTTCCTTATTACTAACGTCACCGTTATAACAGGAAACAACTCACTGTTACACACAGATTACACACAGATAAAAACATGCAAAAATAAAAATATTAAAAATAAAAACACTTTTACACCGTATTAAGGAACTTAGAGTGGTCAAATTAGTAACTAAATATATACTCAATAAAAAACATTTTCTATCACCATTATAAAAATAAAATGTCAACTAATAATTAATCGTGATTAATTGCAAATGAACTGAATTTAATTACATTTGCTACAAAACGATTAGAAAATGTTTTACTAACATCTATTTTGTATTTATAACCCGCAATTTATGATAACAGCAAATTATTTATAATCGATTATTACACCAAAATATAAGACGTTAAAAAAAACTGTCCTGATAACTTTCTTTTCCCATTCTTGTGTTTAGAAATGTGTTATGTGATTCTCGCGGATTTCGGACGAAAATATTATCGTAATTGCCACGTCGTCGTCGGGGTGCGTGCTGAAATAATCCTAAAAGTTATTTCAAATTTAATTTGTTTGATTTTCGTACTCGCTGACAGCGACGTCACGTCAAGATTTGATCCCACTCCATCGAGCAGGTAACACTCTGCCACTTGGCTATCATAGCTTCTAGATTGCAGTAAAACTCCAGTTGGTTAGTTGACTTTGCAATTTCATAACACAGCACATTTAAACTATGGAAAGATGTACCGGCCTTGATCCCGAAGATGGCCAAGTTTTGTTGGTTTTTCTTAATGTAATTTTTAGTAACGGTCCGCAGTATGATGCTGTCCCTAGGAGTCGACAATTTAGAGTCACACCCTATTGCATTGGACTTTAAAATCATCGGGCAAAATGTGAATGTTTTTCGGTACACATCTATTAAACACTTCTGATAAATGCCTAATTAATATACCTAACAACCCTGACAATAAAAAACGGTTCTTGGCAGTTTTCCACCCTCTAGTACAAAATCTGTTACTAAGCATGTATTACGACAGCTATGTTCTTCTGAGCCAATGCAGACCTTCCGGTCACGAAGACCAGCCCCTCCATGATTTTCAAGAGTAGTCAAAGAACTACCACTGCTTATCCAAGGGAGAATTTACTGTAGAGGGGCTCCGCTTCGTAGGTGAACAGGTCAATAATTGACCATCCTCAAGCTTCGACCACATCATCACATACCAACAAGTGAGATTTTTTAAAGGTTAAAACCAATAGTAGCAAAAACGGCTCCTAATTTAAATTAGTTGCGTCAAAGACTTCATCACTCAAGTAAATCATTAGGGTAAACGCTACAGTATTCGATTACAGCGAAAGGCAATTAGTCGGCAATTACCGAGAGGATAAGATAATGGCAAATATTGTGTGGGTTACCTGACACCTCGCTCGGCTATTGTGCCCAGGAATGCGTTGAATACCTGAATAATACTGAATAATTTAAGCTAAGAACTGTTTTGTTCAATAGTTTAAAATGTAGGCTCCGAAGATTTGGTATTGCTTAATACAGATAAGTCTTTGTGCAGCAAGATTTTTCCACTGTACATATTGCGTAACTTCTACAGATGTCATAATTAACAAGGTTTCGTTCCCAATGTTCTAAAACATTTAACCTGTTTGAAGTATGCAACATTATTTTATAAAACACATGCACCTATTTCATTATCCAACTACAAATTAAGTATCACTATTTGCTAAATTTTTATTCATGTTGATGATGTTTTCATTCCAAAGCAAGACAATAACCTTTTTTTTATGTTATTGTGACGGGACTAGCCTCTAAAATGCCCGCAAAATGCCCTTTCTTCATGCAGTGAAACTCAAGCCCGTGGCGGGATTCGAACCATGGACCTGGTGCGCGGCAGTCCATAGCCAATGCCACTGAGCCATCACTGCTTCAAAGCTTATTTAGTCATTATAATACTAATTTTTCTTGGAAAACGAACCTCGTTATGGATTTCCATTTGAAAATGAATTCATTTTGCCAACCGTTTTACACTTGCAGTCTGTGGATTAAATTTACCCAGGTAGCCCATAATGCTCTACTTATCCAGCCAGTGTAACAATGGCTTCAGGGTGCTTTTAGCCCTACCCAGTTGTGTAAACCGCTCCAAAAATCACTTCGAGCTACATCCCTTAACTGTATTATCTTACGAACGGCATATGCAGCAGAACTAAGTCTCCCGGAGAGACCATTTATATGAGAAATACACTGTAGATTTAAATCCATTTTAATTCCCAAGAATACTGTTGCTTTATCAATTGCAAGTTTTATTTAGTAGTAAATTATTAGCGGAGAACCATGTAGAGATAATATAATATAAATACCTTCTTCCTAAACTTAAAAGCATTTAATAAACATGCCTAGTGCTACTAATATAGAAGTTTAAAGTGATCTAATAAGTACGATACCGACTTCAACAATTTATCATTTATTGCTTTTCAAAGTGGCATTCAATATTGGTGTTGTTAAAAATTTTGTTGAACTTTCTTCTATAAAATCGACTTATTATTTCTCATTTAACATCTAGGTCAGGGTAGATAATGCCTTCGATCGACTTCGATAAAAAAGGAGCACCTCGCATCCTTTATCATTTAACTTCTTTATTTATTTTGTAAATATAGATCAATATTCTGCGTAGTAAAATCGATCAACAGGAAATTATTCCAATCAAAACAAAACACAGGTGTCAATACATCCCATTTCACATCCAATCACACGGCAATAATTCCAACCTGTAACCGACGCAGCATTACGGCCGAGCGCATTGATGTGCTATTTATAGATATGATCGTCAATTCCAGATAAAGACGAAAGAAGCTTTTACGGAATAAATTCAAAATTAAAATAACATTATTTCTTACAAATACAGCTAAAAATTAGATGTTTGAAATAAAATGATTTGTGGACAGCATTATATAATCGTGGGAACTAAAGTTTAATCAAATTTTTTTATAAATAATTCAAACGTGTCATTTAGTGAAGTTCTTTTCAAAAAGTGACTTTGAAAAATCGCAGGCTAGATTTAGACGATACTGACACAGGAAATCATACTTATGGACTTTATAAAGGAGAAATTTCGGAGCGACTGACAGTCGCGACTTTCAATATGCTCTATGGTTATCCGAAGAAGATCGACCAATCGGCAGGACTTCATTCATGCATCATGAAGTATTATAGCGACAGTGAAGACCAGTTATTTGAAATGGCAGTAACAGCTGCTGTTGTCACCCAAAAACAAAAATAAAAGAACACCTTGGGCTTATGAAATATATAAATAACGACTTGAATTTGGTGAATTACATACTTTGTATTATGGATCCAACAAAAAACATTTCTGCATCGGTATTCACAACGAACTCTTTCTATAAGATTTCAGTCGCGCTTTTAAGGACGCGACATACAATGTCCGATAATCCTAGCTTAAGAATATTTTTAAATCTATTTAAATGCAGGCACATTATATCAATCAGATGATTCCAAACCCTACATGTTCATTGGAACCAACATTAACCAACATTTTCAAAGTATCATTGGACATATCCTTCGTAGGTATCAAATAAAGTTTGTAGCCATACAGCATGGTAGAGCAACACTCGCAATCAATAATTTCCTATCAATGACCGACGCCGACCACTTATTATGAACGAAAAAACAATAACTGTACGCGAGATTATATGGTAAGGAACTTCAAAGAATAGTGTGGATAAGCCAGATACAGTTCATTATTTCCAAATTTGTCACAACGATATCAATAAATGTGGGGATCTGCCTCAACTAGAGACCTAGCGACTTGGGTACCGATTTCTATCAATTTTGCCGGAATGATTTATAATCACGTAGTTTTTTTTTTATATTATATAGAGTATCCATTTCAATTTCCGAGATACTAATTCCAATACTAGATCCAAGACGGTAGTTCATTTGAATTGTTCACCCAGTAATTTCACTTGCTACAGTGCCCTTCTTGCACAAACACAGTAGTGCTTATACACTACTGCTTTGAACGGCAGTTGTACACACCTAGACGGATTCTTGCTATATAAACCTATATATCTGGCATTGCTGTACCGATTTTTCCATCAGGGAGATACTATAATATCTACGCGACACCTGTATCATTGAAATCTCATACACTTGTTGACAGCACTGCCCGTTATAGAAGCAGCTAGTACTAATATTCTTATAAACCTTTAGTTTGTTTTTACGACATTGAGGTGCATTTTTGCTCATATTGCGTGTTACTTCATATAATATAATTACATATAATTCCTCAACAGTTTGAGATTCATTTAACTATTGTAAAAGAAGTTCTTGATAGACATTTTATTTATTTTAGTCCCCGTGGGGAGCCGGGCTAGAATGTCATCCCGACTAAAGGTAAAATACCGGAAAGTGGGTAGCAGTGCCTTCTGAGGATCTACTTTTTTAAACTGCGATCACCAACACGCCTGCTAAGTGTATTTTGGCAAACCCACATTAATGGGGAGGCTCTGTTCAGCTGTGGACAATCCGGCTGATACTGTTATTCTTGTATTTGTAATGTTGACTAATTCTTCTTCTTCTTATAGTGCCTCTCCAATCACTGAAGGTTGGCGATTAGCTCTGTACATTTGTATCTGTCTGTCGCGAGGCGAAAAAGTTCTGCTGTTCTCGCGATACCAGTCCACTCCCTGATGTTTCTCAGCCAAGACTTTTCCTACGACCGGCTTTTCTTTTTCCTGCGACCTTCCCCATCAAGATGAGTTGTAAAAGTTTGTATCGATCATGACGTAATATATGGCCTAGATAAGAAACTTTCCTGTGCTTGACGGTGTTCAAAAGCATGCGTTTCCTTCCTACTCGTCGTAAAACTTCGTCATTGATCACCTTCTGAGTCCAAGATATTGCCATAATGCGTTGACTAATAACATTACAATAATAGATATAACAAGAAATAATTATGAACTTTTGTGCAATAATATGCATTATTGCACAAACGTTATTATTTTATTATTATGCAATAATAATCTACCAGAAGGTTATCAAGTCATTGTCATACTGAACAAAATATAAGCGAGCGTGTAAACATACAAAAGTAAAAACACCTCAGACAGTTATCATGTTAAATTTTAAAAACTGATCATATGAAACCGAGTAATATGTCCGAACGGATACATAAGCGAACGAGTAATGAACAATATAATATTATATGGCTGTATGTAACCCTGTTGATTGCCGGGCCTCGGGGATTTGTAAGAGGTTACGAAGAAAATTATCAGAAGCGCCTTTTTAAGTGGTGCCATCTTATAACGTGATCTCTAAGATAGACGACACTAAGCGTGGTGATTTTGGCCAATTCCCCACAACAGAGTCGTTGTTGAACGAAAGATGTACAGTTCAACCAAGTTATCTTTGAAGTGGCAGAAAAAGGAACTACGAAATTGCTTAAGAAAATTAGAAAAATAATTTGGTGTTTCTCAACCGACAGCGCCCTCTTAGAGTTCACACATAAGTTGGTCGAACTGAAAAGGCTGCTGGTGTGTGATGCTGTGGTTGTTTTGTGTAACGATTACGTACCTAACTGTAAATGAACCAAAAGATTCATTTATATGCCGGTATCATGCAGGAGTCCATCTAATCTTATACAGAATACTAGCTTAGCATTTTGTCAAAAATTAATATCCCCAAACAATTTTTCACCAGACCAGAGAGGGGCGAGCTTATTGCTGTGTACTGAGTGCAATACTGGACTCCAGATTGAAAATGAACATTATCAAATTTATCACAGAAATAACAGTAATAAATATTCATGTCCCACATGATCGCGTTGAAATGTAACAGTCGTATCCACAGAAATCGAACGTTCAAACTCAGCCCGTTCGCAGAGCAAAATCACAAGCGTAGATATAATTTTCATAATCCACGTGCAAGCGCATAACCTTTCACACCTAGCCCTAGCTCTGTGCCTACGACATGAAGTATTTTATTAAAATTAAAGCCTTGATTGACTACGATTTTAATTTTGATGGAGCGCAGCGAATATCTCTTTCATATAAATATACATAAATGGGTTATTTATATATATTTTTTAAATACTGTTTATTTCCGAGGAAGGGCATTGATATGCCATATCACAGGTATGTCCTAGTTTGGATACCAATGTGTTTCCAATGTTGAGGTAAAAATATACTGCTATATTTTTCACACAGCTGCTACATACTTTAATGTTAAAGCTATATTAAAGCTTTAACAAGTCTAGTAGTATTATGTACTGTGTTAGTTAATTATGTTTTTTTGTAACAATTTATTATTTATTATTGTATATATATATATATATATATATATAAATGTATATTATTATAGTATTATTGTACTCTATTATATTTATATTAAATATTGTTTGTTAAAAGGATAATTATATACATTTCAACTAATTTTATTTCTTTGGTAAGAAGTACCGCATGTATGTGAGTGGAATCAACACTTTTATTATCATTTTACAGTGTTCTATGTAGGGTCAGAAGATATAAAGGGTTTCTTTAGTGTCTTTATAGAAAGGATCCTTTGGGATCTGCATATATACACAGTTTAGCTTTTTTCAAAGAGAGAAAATTAGCTCTTGTGGATTGACATTTGTTAGAGTTGTGTTTATGAATATTTTTTACGGGTATGTGACGGAACGTGCACTGTGCACACCGGATGTTAAGCGGTAACCTCTGCCTATAACAGATGTATTTCGTCACAAGTGTCGAACAGCACTGCGCCCGTCACCAGGAGGCAAACAGTTGTTAAGTCGCATATACCTGTAGTTTTATCGTGAGACCCATCTCAAGGACTAGAAAACACTGTTATGTGCGCGGTTAATGCTATCTTTGCTTCAAATCATATCAAAAGTGTCATTGTTTAATTTAAATATTTAAGGTGTTTTTTTTATGTTTGTGATTAATTTTATTTATTTATTTGTAGCTGATAGGCTAAGCCTTTGACCTCTATATCACCTTATGGTAAGTGATGATGTGGTCGAAGTTGTTTTCCAGGCTAACCTAGAATTACCTTCTACTTACTGGCTCTCAAGGCCAGCTGCCGGAACGCGCTTGGCGACAGATTTTCTACTTGAGGGTGGTAGTTAGCCCAAGCAGGCATACTTTAAATACCCTACCACTAAGCTGTAACGCTATAAATATCCAAATGTACCAAAATGCAAAGTTACACTAAAAAAAAACCTAGTTGTAATATAAAATCATCAAGTAGTTTCCTACAAATCATTAAAGAGTAACTCAAAATTAATATTTTATGAATCATTTACGTAGATTTTCATCGAAAATTTCACAGCAAAAATTTAATAGATACATCAGATTGAGCTACGCCTATAGTGTGAGAAACAAAACTATCCAACCTCCTCTCTCAAACCTCATAACAACACCAACGATTGTAAAATAATCGAAATGAGCCGATAATCCCTTCGAATCAACAGTTGGGAACGATCTCATAATTATTATAATAATGCCACGTACGGCTGTGCCTAGGCGAAACTGCCGCGGCCGTCACGACTTACAGATTTATAAATAGTTAGTACGTGACTCACACTCAGTAACGGTCAGCTGGAATTAGTCTGTCATTTGACCATTTGATTAGAAACTTTGAACTGGTCAATTTTTTATGCTGATAAACTAAACCTTTGTCGTTAAACCGAGAGAGAACAACAAGACAGAGGGATAAGTAAGAAGACTGTAAACATGCAAAAGCCATGTTTCAAACTCTAAACAAGAAGCTGACAAATAACCTGCTAAAGCTGCATCGGGATGAATTGCGTCTTGTTATAGGCCTCTTTACGGGTCACTGTAACCTGAACTACTTTCTGCACAAAACTGGAGCAACAGACAGTCTTCTATGGAGAGGCTGTATGCGTGAAGAAGAGACAGTGAAGCAAGTAATTACACTGTGAAGCCACGGAACAAATAAGAGTTGAAACGGGACTATGTGAGCCATTCTCACCTACGAAATCCTTACCACCACCACATACGCCACTGGAGCAGCTATGCCAGCGACCCAGAGTACTTCTCCGCTACATTAAGTTGTTGGGATGGCTTGGGTAGAAGCTGGTGGGGGAAATGTACAAAACACCCCAAGCGGTACATCATTGAAGGACGTATCGCTCCCAACTAGAATTAGAATAAGAATACTAAACCTTTGATCATAATTCACGAATTGGTAAGTGATGATGCAGTTAAGAATGTAACGCAGGATATGCGCTGAATAGTAACTTCTCTAGCTCTCAAGGTTCAACCTTAAGTGCAGAAGGTCTTAAAAGGTTTTATTATCAGCAATAAAATGAACCTACATTTTTGAAAAAAATTGCATTGGTGGCCCCATTTCACCTGATGATATCAAATTGATGCAGACAAGGGTAAAGTCAAAATCATTTATTCAATTTAGGAATCTACGACGCTCTTATGAAGGTCAATCACAAGTTTTAATATTGAAGTATTCTACATTACACTGCCAAGTTCAGCAAAATATGTACAGGTATCATTCAATGTAAGCCCACAATGGGACCTGAAACTTAAGGAAATTGGCAGCATTTAATAAAGTGTTCAATCTGAAACGCAGAATTAATAATAATATAATTTATTATAATTATTCAGTATTTGCTGACATTTAAAAATTAGTTGGACATGTACAGCTGCACTAGGTGAAAATGCCGCATGCCGTGACACTTTTGACTCACAGTGCATATGGTACGTGACTCACAAGGTGGAAAAGATTGAACATCACTTGATTGAAAATCTTTGAAGGCTTTTGTTGTCGACTACGTGTTGGTAAGTGATAGTAAGTGACCAGCTCATATTCACCTATGATTTTGTTTGAGTTCTCTATAGAGTCCAAATATTCGAGGTTGTATTCTTTTTTTTTATGTATGACAGTTTAGCCTTTGACCACTATCTCACCTGATGGTGAGTGATGATGTGGTCGAAGATGTTGTTCAGGCTAACCTAGAATTACTGGCTCTCAAGGACAGCTGCCGGAACACACCGTAAGGTGCTTGGCGACAGATTTTCTACTTGAAAGTGGTAGCTAGCCAGGCGGGCATTCGCAAAATGCCCTACCACGAGGCTATAACGACTGCCATCCTAAGACAACAACCAGGACCGACGGCTTAACGTGCCCTCCGAAGCACGGAAGCGCTCAGTATATAGTATGTCACCAGCGGTCACCCATCCAGTCATGACCGAGGCGGACGTTGCTTAACTTTGCTGATTAGTTCAGAATGGCTAAGGAAACTTCGCTACGAGCGCTTCAGTAGTGACGTCCATGTGATGGCTGAGGTCTAAGAAACGGACTTTTGGAAAATAATGAAGTACAGCGGTACTATAAACTATAGAGGTTATAAACCAGCCACGAAAAAACAAGGCTGTATCTATAACCTTAAAGAAGAGTGGGATTTATATTTACTTCCATTTATAGAATGGGATCACGCATATGGAAGTATGTTCAGTCATTAAAATGTGTTCAGTCATTTTACAGAAACACAGACATAAATTAACTTTCGCAATTAAAATATTAGTGTGATGTGATTATTTACGTATTGAAATAAAAAAATGAATTTTGAATCTTAGTTATAACGTGATTTTCTAGGCAGCACAGAACCAAAACCAAGGCCAAAACGTTAGCAGCAGAAGTTTGTGATTAAATAATATGTAAAAAATATTATATAGGTTTACTTATTGTTTCACCCAAGACGTTGGTTAGCAGGGTTTGGTTTTACTCAAATACGTCGATGTTTCGAAATTACATACGTCGGGTCCGAAAGAAGGATATCGGCCAGTACCGGTATTCTGTTTTTTTTTTTATCGGATTCGTATGGTTTGTACATTTCCCAAATATGAAATAATAATTTATTCGTTTGCTTAGAAGTAGTAAAAGTGGAGTACTAAATATGCAGAAATAAAATAAATGAATCATTTGATTGTTATAGTTGTCTAAATTATGGTGTTTCAATAAAGAGTTCATCTATCTATCTATCTATCTATCATTATTTAGTGATAGTATGTTGGCTAGGCTACATTACTAAATCTAGATAGGGAGTTTAGGCGAGAACACGATGAATATGGTACAAATATGGTTTCTTGAATGACGATGAAAAGTATTATAGCATGAATAATGCTACAATTGCCTATACAGTACGCTGTGTAGCGATTGATATGGAGAAAAAAGAATTAAAATGCATATTATATTGTTGTAACACTCTTTATGACTGATGAACGATGCTGTCTGACCATAGACTATATCAAACAACGAATTTCGTACCGCAAATTCAATTTTCATTCATTCTAGCTCGAAACTCGAAAAACTAAACTTCGATGAATTGTAGTAGCGGCCAGATTCGTTTCTTACCTCCGAATACAACCAACGGAAACGATTGTGGTCGTTACATTTCCAATTTCCTACTCAGTATCCCAAAAACCAGCTAGAGTTGCCAGCTGTACCTCAATTCTGCGAATAAAATCCCCTATTATCGACACCACTATAAAGGTGCTTACACACTGCGGTATTTTTAGCGTTGGCCATAACGCGCACCGGGCCATAAAATAATATACCTTAATACATTATAATAGTCGATGTCTGGGTAATGTTCGTAAGTATTGGAATTACAGGGCGGCGGAATCGGTGCTTCATATCGAGTCGGGTGTGGTCACATTGGTTGCGGTTAGTGGGGACCTCGTGAGAATGTGTTGAAACTTCAAAATGAAACTTATATTTTAGAAATACCTACAACATCTGTGCTACATCACTTGTTCATAACAACTTACAATTTAATATAATTTTCCCCAAATGGTTCCGTGTGTTGTTAAATTTCAAATTGAATGAATCATCATACATTTTTCGTTCGACAACTAGAAAATATTTAAACGTCATTTCCTTTTTCGTGGAAATTTGAGAATATTTGACTATGATTTGGGAGTTAACGTTGATATTTAGATCTTGCTTCTCCTCAAAACCTATAGTTAAAACTCAAAAAAGAAATTCGGACCCTAAATAAATTTTATGTATAGAACATGGATGCCATGTTCCGTCTTAAATCTTTTAATCGACGTTTTTGGCGTATTTAAGTTCTTTTCTCTCCGTGGTGATATGGTAAACCAGATTTAAATCTCGAGGAAAGTATGTTCGAACCCATTGTTAAAATTAATAGATCCAAACCCAAAAAGGAAATATTTGGAACATGTTTAAATTGCATGCATTGGACTTATATTTCAATAATGTTTCTATCAACGTTTATGACGTACTAGCTTTCCGGGCGCGTATGTAAATTATCGCGCAAAAACATTAACCACTTTTTGCACAGTTGGATGAAAACTATCCTATGTTTTTTCCCGGGTCTCATACTATTTACATACCAAATTTCATTCATATTGGTCCAGTAGTTTTGGCGTGAAAGCGTAACAGACAGACAGACAGAGTTACTTTCGCATTTATAATATTATTAGTACTGATTGAAGTTATGTATCTTTTTGTGGTGATGTTTATACAAGTTTTAAAACTCGTGTAAAGCTCACACTACGAATACTCGCTATGTGTCCCGCCACAACCTTACATCGGATCTCATCGCAGCGTTTGATTGGCTGCGGGTGGCGAAATTGTCCGATGATGGTGATTCGATTCATTTCGATGACAGATTACGATTTTAAATTTAGAATTTGTTGCTGGAAGCCTGTAGATGAGAGATGAGAAGACGTTCGTAATTTGATATTTTAGATTGTGCTATGATCGGATGGTTGCTTGCGAATAGTGCTTAGTAGCTTGCTGAATACGTTATTGTTAACCCAGTAATGCCCGAATTATTTTTTTCTTGTTTTTCTTTAGTTTGGACTCGGAATATTGTTCAATTAAGGGTTCTTAATGACATGATTTTTGTCATTTTTTTTTTAATAAAAGGGAAGTTAGAAAAAAACCATGTGTCCAAATGGACACACTAAGCGCTGACAGTAGCTAAAAAGTTAAGAAGATATAATTTATCTTGTAGGAGTTATTAGATTAAAAAAAACAGGATTTATCGAATGAAAACATTTATAATTTTTTATGATAATCAACAAAACATGGTACGCAAAGGCCGACGTCACACTTCATGCATTCAGTTCGAACCGACGAACTTTTCGACTTACAGTATGGACCGACACATCGCCTCTTTTTCATACATTTTTTTACATAATGGTTTAAACCATCGAATCGCCCAGTATCAGCTAACTTGGAGGTGGATGATCTTCCTCGACCTTTGGCTGCTATTCCATAGGATTTGAGATAAGTTAGCACGATTTCCCTACGGAACTCCAGTTGTGGGATTTTATCATTTTTCCTATGTAGTTGCCAAGCATTGTGTACACACGTATCTAGCATCCAAGTAATAAGGGACCAGTACCATTTCTTTCCTCTAATATGTATTCTGTACATATTTACATTTTCGTCCATCCTGTCAACACCACCCATATATTTATTGTATTCACCCAAAAGAAACGGTCGTGGCACTTGAGTAGTAGCTTTATCTTTTTGGGAGTAACGTTTCACCATAGATAATGGTTGCACACCCAAATTATTGGATGCAATAGATACTATAGAGTTATCCATCCACTTAGCCACAATCACTCCATCTTCTTTGCTAATTGCGTATTCATGGTAACCCCTCTGTTTCTTTTTCATAATTTTGTTAGACGTCAGCTTCTTGCATTTCTGCAGGCGGTTTTCTCGTACCGTTCCTGTAGCACCGTATCCCTGTTGTCTGAAGTAGTTTAGGAGGTTCAAGCTGGTAAAAAGATTGTCAAAGAAGAAATGGTAAGGCATTCGCTTTTTTTCATTGGGAAAGTCATCGATGAGAGTAAGAAGAGGAGCAGCACATTTTCCAAAATGTTGTTCATAAGCTGAATTAGCATTTGGAGATTTACCTTGATATACGTCAAAATTGATCAGGTATCCATCTGGAGTACATAAGCTCCATACCTTGTAGCCAAAACGGATGGGTTTCCCTCTGATAAATTGTTTACAGGAATGCTGGCCATAATACTTTACCATAGTTTCATCAAATGATAAATTTTGTTCAGGCACAAAATACTTCATGAAATTCTCTTTTATTCTATTCATAAATGGACGCAACTTCCACATCTTGTCATTTACATCTATTTCATTATTATCGACACAATGCAGATAACGCAGTATTTCCTCGAACCTATTTCGGCGCATTGAATAGCAAATAAGTTCATTACGGGTATCTATCTCAGTGCTCCAATAAAGACGTCTGTTTGCGTTAGGCGAATACCCGCTCAAAATAAGAATGGCAAAAAAGCATCGCATTTCAGCAGCAGTGATTTTAGGATCAGAACAGTTTTTCCATAAAGCATAGCGATTTGATTGTAGAACAAACATGTCAATAATACCGTCATCGATAAAAAGCTCAAAGAAATCAACAGCAGATTTTCCATTATTAGTAGAAGCAACCTCAGGAAACGGCCCCAAGAAAGGTTCTAAATCTCCATCAATCCATGTCCTAGATTTTTTACCGCAAAGATCGTCAAAGCGAGGGGCGTTTCTATTAGAGGCTTGGTATGACTGGCCAAACGTTACCTCAGCCTGAGCTGTCAACTGACGAGCATTCAAATTTTCGGTTCTTCCACCACTGTCTTCGTCACCTGAATCTTCGTCTGTCAAAACAGCGGGATCAGGAGGGGTGACGTAAATTGACTCTGGTATTGGCAGGTCTCCAGCTTCTTCCTCATCCGCAAATAAAATGTCCAAGAGTTCATTTAGGGTCCCTGTTCCCCGGTACTGGTCAAAATCGAAGAATCTAAAAACAAAAGCAATTTTATATAATGACATGCCAAGTGCTTAGCGTGTCCATATGGACTCAGCAACATTAGGCGTATAAATATAGTGCTAAAATAAAACTAAATTATCGTTGACCTATTTCAACATATAAATACATTATTGTAGAATAATATTACACGAAAATAACATAAATAAATGAAATGATTTAAAAATTATGTTACTTACTCTCGTCTCGGGTCCATTTTTTCCGCCATTTTTGACTTTGGTTGAGAATTGAATGAATTTACCCGCGAATTTAGATTTTCAAATGACATATCAATGACATGTAAAAAAACTTTGACAATTGATAGCACAGTATGACCAGTTAAATATTTCTAAACGAATAATGGTTTGCCACAAAAAATATTTTAGCAGACCCATATGTTTGTGTCCATATGGACACGCTAGGCATTACTGGGTTAAGTGTAATTTTCGTATTTGATCAAGTGCTTTATTTTTTATATATGCTGTAATAGCTAGGATATCCGTTTATTTTATTTGAGTTAACAAGGTAAATAATAATATGGGTAATTTCTCGATCATGTTGATATTAAAGTGTCAAGACAGAAAAAGAAACACGCATCGAAATTACGAAGAAATTTTCCTGTTGGGTCACGTGGCAGAAAGATAAGCGGAATTGAACCTAGACATATTTTTTCTAAAATATTAATTATTTATTGTATCTTATTTTTTTTGTTGAGGTCATTGTTAACCAAACTTAAGGCTAATGTTTTCGAAGCGCTTTCCACACAAAGGTAGTTTCGTCGTATTTTAAATACCAAATGTCCAAACTCTGAGGTATTTTGCATGCATGACCTTGAGTCTAAAATCTTTGCTTCTGTTTTCTATACCTATAATTCTGGTATATTTTATCTCTAAATGGGAAAATTAGAATCCCCAAACAAAATAATTTTGATAATACACATTTTTACGGAAATCTGGCAAAACAGAAGCATATTCATTGTTTTTGTTCTCAATAATGCATGCACAACTGCAACAAGTTCAAACACTTTGTACTTAAAATATTACGATACTACGTTTATATAGAGAAAAACGCTATTAAGACTTTAATACTACTTAATATTAAATTAAATAGGTTCCCAATACATGTTACTTTTTCCGATTTTGATATATGGATTATAAGATGAACGTTTCTGTAAGATGGAATTCACAATGTAATTTAAAATAAAGTTAGCGTCATCGCATCGCCCAATATCGCAAAATAATAAATATCAAGCTACTAAACTAAATAACTATACAATATGTTTCATACTTTTTTGTTAGATGTTGCCACACGCTAAAAATGTATGCATTTCAAGGGATTAAATAATTCGACAGCCTAGCACCCGCTTTGATAGCACAATTGGTGTTTTTGTCCCGCTGCTGGGAGTATTTTTCCTATTCGAAACATTTTAACATACAAACGAGTTGTATCGATACCTCTAGTACCTTTATCTTATTAGTTTTTAATCTAATTATTATACGATACGAAATATAAATTAAATCGAACACTGGCAGCCTACAATAACTTACAACTGGCCATAAACAATCGACAAAGTAAACAAAACGTAAACGCGGCGATTTAAATTAAAAAGCAATAATCTAATCAGTAACAGGGGAACCAAAACGGCACTTAGAGCGGCGCGGGCGCGAAAGGACCAATTTCCATACCAATCTGAACGCATAAAGTAGAGATTGTTACTAATTAAGAGTACAGCGACTAGCTTTATACCTTGATAACGCGGGGATCAGATACATGGTGTGATTAGCGAGGTTGAAGATTTCCAATTTTATGAGTGTCGATGTAAAATGGAAATTTGAAAACTTTATGTATAAAATGAGAATTAGGTGAGATAGAACCTAAGTTCCCGAAATATTAGTTTAAATAAAATAAAACATACCTAGAAGCTAACAAACGCATACCTCTTATTCGTAATCATCATCAGCTGGAAGACGTACGTACACTTTTGAATAAAGGCATTCTCTATTGAACACCACAATGATCAAAGTCAAAGTCAAAGTCAAAATCGTTTATTCAATTTAGGCGTCTACGACGCTCTTATGAAGGTCAATTACAAATTTTAATATTGAAATGTACTGCCACGTTCAGCAAACAAAAATTATAGAGCCACTGCGATAAGAACGGGCAAGAAAATCGGGGCCATTCTTTTAAACGTTTTTTAACAATGTGTTAAGTACATACTATATAGTAAAATTATTACAATACTTAATTTACATTACGTAGGTGACAGGCGCTAACTTGGCAGAGGCGAACCAGTCCAAGCATTTTTGTCGTTTAAGTAATCACAAACTGTGTAGTAAGATTTCTTTATCAAAATATTCTTCACATGCAACTTGAATTTTCTTTCTGTGAGCATTGTAATATGTTTGGGCAATTTATTATAAAACCGCACACAATTGCCTAAGAAGGACCTTTTATTTGTCTTTGCTAATCTAAAACCTGGCACCGCTATTTTATCTTTATTTCTAGTGTTATAATCGTGATAGTCACTGTTTGATTTAAATTTGCTCAGATTTTTACGAACATACATAATATTTTCAAATATATATTGACTTGGTAAAGTTAAAATATCAATTTCTTTAAAAAGATCTCTCAGGGATTCCCTAGGACCCATTTCATATATGGCTCGAATTGCACGCTTTTGTAAGATAAAGATTGTCTCTATCTCAGCAGCAGCTCCCCACAGCAATACACCATAAGACATAATACTGTGGAAGTACGCGAAATAAACGAGCCTAGCAGTAGCTACGTCTGTTAGCTGTCTTATCTTACGAACTGCATATGCAGCAGAACTAAGTCTTCCGGATAGATCATGTATATGTGGATTCCACTGTAAAGTTGAATCCATTTTAATTCCCAGGAAGACTGTCGCATTGTCAAAAGAGAGTTTTTCTAGGCCAAGCTTAATGTTTGGTTCAACATAAGTAACATTTGGTAAAGAAAACTTTAAACATTTGGTCTTTTTTGAATTTAAGAGAAGATTATTAGCCGCGAACCACTTAGAGATCATAGATAACACATTATTTACTTGAATAAGTTCACTATCCCTCCTATCTACTTTAAAAATCAGGGAGGTATCATCTGCGAATAAAACTATATCACAGAAATTTTTAAGGCGATCCTGGCCAAAAAACGCCATACAAGAATTAACTTTTCTCAAAGAAAAAACTCGGTTATTAAACTGAAAAAAATATATGTTATTTTTAAGCATATTCTTGAGTTAATTCATAAATCTGATCCACATAATAAATAACTTCACTCGATAGAAAAAAATCCTAAAGTTACCTCTATTTCGAATTTAAAAACGATTTTTGACTCCCTTTTTACCAATCTTTAATTTTAAATTATTTTTTTATACATTACTTATCAATAAAAGTAATTAAATCATAAATAAAAATGTAAAAAAGTTATCATGTTAATTTTATATGATTTTTTAACATGAATTCATGGCATCAGAGCTCGCTCACTTGACCGCCAGTGCGCTCGCAGAGCTCGTCGACGTAGGACCTGTGTCAATTTTTTCGATCTACGCAGCGCCACACAGAACAGGATCAAAATGAATATCAAACAACAAAATAAAACATGCTCTGGGCTAACTTTCGACTCGTTACGCTTATCTTGATGACTTCCTGATTGACGGTGAATGACAATTGATTTCGTAAGTAGTGAAAGTTAGTATCGTGAAGGTTAATATGTGTGTTAATATTAAGAAAAGGGCTTTTTTTTTACAAATAAATGGAACTTTGAAATAACTTGTCGAACTCGGTACTGTGCTAGTTCCAAAGTACCTATTATCACAGTAGCGCAAAATATTCTTCGAAAGGTTATTTTGTACTTTTGGGTGTTGAAGTCGGTTCCATTTTTTGGTAAATAAAATTATTTTTGAATCTTTTTAGTTACCCTTGCTACTTACGGGATCGATTGTCATTCATTGGCAACGACTATATCATCAAGATAGGTCAATATGTTTCAGTTATTGGAGTGTAACTCAAAAACGACTTGAACGATTTTGATAAAATTTAAATGAGACTAGACGACAAGCATCAGCTTTCAAACAAAAAAGAATTTTTGAAATTGGTTCACACAGTCAAGAGTTGCGGAGGTAACAAACGTAAAAAAACAGACGAATTGAGAACCTCCTCCTTTTTTGGAAGTCAGTTAAAAAAGGGGGAGGTCCTCAATTTGTCCGTTTTTTTTTTACCGAACCGATTTTGATGATTTATTTGATTTGAATGTTGATGATTGTCGTGTGATTTTATTTAAATTTCATCAAAATCGATCTAGCCGTTTTTTGAGTTACACTCCAATAACTGAAAGGTTTTTTCCTATCTTGATGATATAGTCATTGCCAATGAATGACAATCGGTCCCGCAAGTAGCAATGAACACTAAAACGGGTGAGTATTTTTATTTATCAAACCTACTTCAACACCCAAAAGTGTGAAATAACTCTTCGAAGTCGGGACCATGTGCACAATATTGTGATAATAGGTACTTTTTAACTATCACAGTACCGACTTCAACAAGTTATTTCGCACTTTTGAGTGTTGAAGTCAAGCCCATTTTTCGGTAAAAAAAAATATTGAATTTAGTATTGAATTTGTTAGTAAATTTGAGGCGTCTTTTTTATGATTATAGAAATAATAAGTGACATTAAGCGATTTTTAAAACTGGATGGATATAAATTAAATTATAAGTAAAAACATAAATCTGGCTGTATGGAAACTCATGTCACGTCACGACCATGATATGCGATGTCACACCCGTGACTTGAACTAGTTTTTTGATAACTTTCTAGGTTCAATAAGCTTGCTAAAATGCAATGAAATTATTGTTTTTATATCTAGTTTTAGCCAAATGCTAGTATTTCGTACCCAGGGTCTAAGATAATGAAGTTAATAATCAAAGCCCAGTGTATGGGTATACACTGGGCTTTGAGTATTAACTTCATTACCATATATAATCAAATCTGTACTTTATAATTTTTAGTATAGATTTACTCCACCCTTTTTTAATTATTACATGATAATAATAATATATATATTATAAATTCAAAAGTTAGTATGTGTTTTAGCTTCTTAACCGACTTCAAAAAAGGAGGAGGTTTTCAATTCGTATATTTATTTTAAATGTTTGTTACCTCAGAACTTTTTACTGATAAACCGATTTATATGATTCTTTTTATATTTGAATGTTTGTCGTATGGTCCTATTTAAATTTCATCAAAATTGGTCAAGCCGTTTTTTAAGCCGTCGGCCGCGGTTGTTGTCTCACGATGGCAGTAGTATCAGCATGGTAGTAGGGCGTTTTGCATTTTGAATGCCCGCCTGGCTAGCTACCACCCTTAAGAAGAAAATCTGTCGCCAAGCACCTAACGGTGTGTTCCGGCAGCTGTCCTTGAGTGTTCTAGGAGTAATTCTAGGGTAACTTGAACAACATCCTAGACCACATCTTTAATAACCATCAAGTGAGATAGTAGTCCAAGGCTAGCCTATCAATAATTATAAAAAAAACATGCATTTATTAATACTCGTAGTAGAATGATACACAAAGTTGTCAGTGACTATGATTAAATGAAATCATCAACATTCATTTTAGCACCTTTGTGGCAAGCCCGCAGTAGCCACTTAATCGATCATTAATTATGTATTACTGATAATTAATTAACCTCAGTCACAAACGAGATGCCCTTAGTCTGCCATAATGAACACTGCATCTATTAGGATACTACTAGTCATAACAAGCGCTCTAGGCGCACGCCTATTAGTAAGGTACATATCGGACGAACTCAAAAATTTTGCTCTATTTTAGCGAACACGTTTTAGGTGCCCACCCCACCAACTTAAGCATAGTGAGGGGTAACCAACTCCAACTTTTTTAACAAATATTTGTAGTTCACGACCGTGTAGAATTAGTTTCACTCGTCTGTGGAAACCGCGGTGTAGTTGTACTCTTATCTGTTTTTTAGTTCCACTCCAATAACTGAAAAGTTTTTTCCTATCTTGATGATATAGTTATTGCTAATTAATGACAATCGAATCCGCAAGTAGCAAGGGACACTAAAATGGGGGAATTTTTTTTACCCCAAAAATTGAACCGACTTTAACACTCAAGGGTGTGAAATAACTTGTTGAAGTCGGGACCATGCGCACAATATTGTAATAATATGTACTTTTGACCTATCATGGTACCGACTTCAACAAGTTATTTTGCACCTTTGAGTGCTGAATTCAAGCCCATTTTTCGCCAAAAATTTGCTTAACACCGCTGAATGGATTTAGATGATATATCATAAAACGTATTCTAATTTTTATCTCGATTTTCCGAACGGTTCCTGAAGGATCAGGAAAACCAATTTTGATGAATGGAATCTAGATATGTTGTAATTGATTGTTTGAAACTATATCTAACTCGTGTAGTTTTTAACGCAATTTGCGAACCATATACTATTAATATGTACACAATGGTTAAATTAAGGTTAGTAAATTGTTATCACTATTGTTAGGTCCAATGCCAAAAAATATGAGTTCAATTTATTCTGTTGTATCTCTTTATACTTGTTATCTGAGGAATTCTCAACTCAACTGTAATAAAATATATATTTAGATTTCTTTTATGTATATCACACATAAAAACTCTTTACATTTTCGCAAACTCATTGAACCTAGAAAAATATTAAAATACTAGTTCAAAGTCTCGGGTGTGACATTGAGTACCATAGTCGTGACGTAACATGAGTTTCCATACAGCCAGATTTACGTTTTTACTTATAATTCAATTTATATCCATCTAGTATTAAAAATCACTTAATGTTACATATTACTTCTATAGTTATAAAAAAATACTACTTAAATTTACTAACAAATCCAATACTAATGCAATTTCTCAATATAAAAAAATGTTTACCGAAAAATGAAACCGACATCAACACTCCAAAGTGTGAAATAACTTGTTGAAGTCGGTGCCATAATAGTTCAAAAGTACCTAGTATAACAATATTTTGCGCATGAAACCGACTTCGACAAGTTATTTCACACTTGAGTGTTGAAGTTGGTTCCATTTTTTGTTAAAAAAAAATTAAACTCTTTTTAGTGATTCTTGCTACTTACTGGATCGATTGTCATTCACTGTCAAAGACTATAATATCATCAAGATAGGAAAATATTTTTCAGTTATTGGAGTGTCATTCATGATACTTGTCGTTCAATTTCATTTAAAAATCAAACGACAAGTATCAGCTTTAATAAAAAAAGAATTATCAAAATCGGTTCACCCAGTCAAAAGTTCTGAGGTAACACACATAATAAAAAATATAGACTAATTGCGAACCTCCTACTTTTTGAAGTCGGTTCAGAAGCTAACACACATACTAACTAACTGAGTTTATTAGAAATATGTTAAAAACCTTATCTTACAATTTTCATAAACTACTTTTATATAGTAACTTAAAATTCATTTATTAATTTTTAATTCCAAATAACATTTTGATTTATAACAGTGCGCGTATAGACACATTATATCTAAATATAGTATCTGTTGCCCTGTTTTATGACTTAATTTTTTTTAGTTTTACGGGATATGGTTCTACTGTATCTTCAATAATGGACACTATCTGGCAAATTTTATTTTTATTTCTGGCCAATTTTGCTAGAAGGCAAATATCTGCCTGAAGATGGTTGCCTTAATGAGCGATGATTATGAAGTAAGATTTGTACTCATTGACTTTGAATTGAGCACTCTGTACAGGACAGCTTTATGAAATTTATTACAATGGGGCTCCTGTCACAACCAAGACAATTGATACATATTTTTAGTTTCAAAAATGCTCTCTATAAGCGCTCAACTTAACAAGTATCGTTTTGGATAATATCTTTTTTATTAAACTTGCAAAACAGTTCATTGGAATGAGCTTAAATTATATCAAAAATATTGTGAAATTTGGTTTTATTTTAAACGCGAGATATAATTCTTTGAGATTTGTTATTATGTTGAATACATGGTCTGAAAATAATAATTTAAAAAAACTTAACTAAAACTAAACGATTCTGTCTCGACCATGGGCCACTCGCCACAACCGTGGTTCTATGAAAACCACGGTTGTGACGTCCATGGATGTGAAATGTTCGCACCGTGCTATAACTACAAAGATTAAACAAAAGTAGCCATCTTAAAACAATCACTAGATTAATTGTTATTAAACACACCAAATTAATAAAAATCTGCGAAGACATATTCATAAATACATATTTTAAGAGCCACGGTCTTGACAGCATAAGGGTACTCGTTTTACAAAATAACTAATATCAAACTTATTTTTACGCAGCTATATCACTCGACGCCATGAATTAATAGGACAACTGTGACAGACAGACTTGTTACTGAATTCTGGGAATCTCACATGACATGGTTGTGACATTTAATGTGTTCTTTTAATGAAGTTTATGTATATATATATTTATTTAAAATATAATAATATTACCAAATTACCATTTATGAATAGGTGCATTAAACGGCTTTCTCTATAATCAGTACTAATATTATGCGAATGTACTATAAATGCGAAAGTAACTCTGTCTGTCTGTTAGGCTTTCACGCCAAAACTACTGGACTGATTTGAATGAAATTTGGTATGGAAATAGTTTGAGACCCGGGAAAAACATGGGATAGTTTGTATCCAACTGCGTAAAAAGAGGTTAATGTTTTTGCGCGATAACCGACAAACGCGCAGGCGGAGCCGCGCCTGGAAAGCTAGTAAAAATATAATAGAACCTTAATATATTAATTTAATGTAGTTCTCACAAATAAAAATGTTTTTCTTAAGAATGATAATTTACCCATCTAAAATAACCGTAGGTACACAATAAACTGTATAGATATATAAACACTACTGTACTGATCGAACCCCTACAAGACCCGATTATTTTTCCGGCGTATGTACCAATACACGACAAATGTTAATTCCATTCTAAAATGTCATACTGACGTGATCTCCGCTACGTAGGTAGGACTGTACTGTACCTTACCTGGAGAGCTAAAAGCGTGCACGCGGCGCATCGCACACAACTCTGTGTCGCGTAAATGAATACGTCGCGCTCGCATAAAATACCTAAAGTCCGTGGAAAGCCTCGCCTTAACTATGCAAGGCAGATCATTTATATATGCTAGAAACAGAAAAAGTCCTAAAATTGATCCTTGCGGTACTCCTATTCTTATCAAAGACCCGGAAGAAGTATTGCCATTTATTCTAACCTTCTGTACCCTGTCTGACAGATATGAATTTATAAGATCCAGAGCTTTTCCACGAATACCATAATGTGAAAGTTTTCGAATCAGAGTGCGGTACTCTACACAGTCAAATGCCTTAGAAAGGTCACAGAATACGGCAATAGCATTCTGTGAACCCTCCCAGGCTTCAAGTATATGTGACATCAATTGAGCACCTGCATCTGTTGTGGATCTGCTCTTTGTGAAACCAAACTGATTCTCATTCAATATATTATGCTCATTAAAATGGGATAGAATTTGTTTGAGCATAATTTTTTCGAATACTTTACTCAGAACAGGTAAGATAGAAATAGGTCTGTAATTGCAAGGGTCCGATGTAGCCCCCGACTTCAAAATTGGAATGATTTTACTTTGTTTCATTAAGTCGGGGAAGTTTCCTTTATCAACACTAAGATTGAATATTGTTTTTAAATATGGTGCAATAATGCATATTATATGATCATCAGCTATAGCTCTATCCCATTGTCCTAACTGAGCATCGGAAAGCGAGTCACAACGCGATGCGATACGACTTATTGCGACACAAACAAATTCATAAAAGTATCAACGCGACAATGTGGGCAACTTATCTACTTAATGATATTTTCTTTTGCATCGTGTCGCGTTACATCGCACATGGAACGATGAGTAAAGAAAAAGAGCAATTGCTACCCGCGAAAGATGTCAATTCTTGATGAGGATCATTTCCCTATATAGGTGTGTGTGCCCGAAGAAGTTGATAAAGGTGTGTATTGTCTGAACACTACCGTCTAAATAAAAAAAAATACCAACAAAATGGCCGAGGGCGAAAATAAAAATATTTACTTTGACTTGGAAGTAGTAAAGTACTAAAATCATTGAACATTACAGGTCTAGGCTTTGTCGAAGATGGAGATACAAAACAACAATATCTCCATCACGACATTTCAAACAGACATCTGCTCTCAGAGAAAACTAAAATTATTTTAAAATGATTTCATCAAATTATGGTTGCGGCGTATATAGAAATGGTCTGAAACTAACTTCAAACCAGGAGTTTAAAAAGGTTTAGTTGTAGTAGTGTTTCAGCGTGTGTTTTGGGTCTAAGTGTTGCCTTCAAACTCAAGCTAGTGCAAAACATTCAGCTCAAAACGCAAAGAACACGTAAGTAAGTGATGACTGCGGAAGTACCTTGGGTAGGTACATCCCATAATATTAAGCTTATTAATATCACTTTCATATCCTGCATACCACAACTGTATATACCTTCGGTGGGAATTTTACTATAGAGGAACAGTAAATGAATTACGTTTATTTCTCCGATGTATAAATTCCGGCAAGTGAGTTATCAAAATGATTAAACAAAGACTGCAGCCACAGAGATATGACAAAATGAACGAAAAACGACAATCGCAGCGTGAATTCGAAAATGAGATATCTCCTTAGACCTGGCTTTCTACCGGCCGGCAGCGCGCGCTCCGCCCGTTCTGACAAATAACCTCAAAATTATTATAAAGGGTTGCCAGTTATAAAAAAATACCATCGATATAAACGTAAGGTTACACAGTAACCATTGTTCTAAAATAAATATGTTTTTATGTTATTAAGCTCGAGGCCCATGTTAAGCGGACTAACATCTGCCTATAACAGATGCATTTCGTCACAAGTCACGAATTGCACTGCGACCGTCACTATGAGACATAGTAGTTAAGTCTCATGTGCCTTTAATTTTAGTGGCTCTCAAGAACTGCTGCCGGAAAACACCACTGTTAAGTGCTTGGCAACAGATTTTCAACTTGAGGGTGTTCGCTAGCCAGGCGGGCATTCGCAAAATGTCCTTCCACCATACGGTGAAGCTCAAGCCCGCAGCGGGATTCATACCATGGACCTGCTGCGCCATCACTGCCTAAATGTAAGTAATTAGAAGGGTCTAAAAATAATATATTTTATAGCAATTAGAATTAGTAAAGTTATATTATAAGAACACTCAATCAGTATTCAGTACTAATACATATTATAAATGTGAAAGTAACTCTGTCTGTCTGTTACGCTTTCACGCCAAAACTACTGGACCGATTTGAGTGAAATTTGGTATGGAAATAGTTTGAGACCCGAGAAAAAACATAGGATAGTTTTTATCCAACTGCAAAAAAAGAGGTTAATGTTTCTGCGCGATAACCGACATACGCGCGGGCGGAGCCGCGCCTGAAAGCTAATAAACAATAAATCATAGTACGATTCAAATTTGTTTCTGATGTCTCAAAAACTCTGAAAAAGGTCTTCAACATAACACCGAACCTAACTGTAAATATGTAAAATATTGGTTAAACTGGGAAGAATGTATTTACCAACACCGATCTTCATTATGAATAGCTAACTTCTCTGTCGCCTAGCACCACGCTGTGTAACTGTTACTTTTTCGAGGCCTATCGTACTAAAATCTTCAACACTGGCATACTAATACCTTACAAAGAATTAGGTGTTGTATATATCTCTATAGCGAATGTAACAGTAATCTCGTAAAATTCAAATTTATACAAAGAATATCTTTACTTGCATTTGCGCTTAAGACACTGTCAAATGCTGAAATTTTGTCACTATCGGAATGCGTAGGAGTGAAAGAGAGGCAGCAATGGTGGAATCGCGACCAGTTTAGGATCTGAAAGTAAGCTTAATATAGGCTAAATTTTAGCCTATCCATCGGTTAAAGCTTGAAACGCGCTGCATGTTGACTGTAGTTTTTATCATTATGTGATGCATAGCAACCCGAAACTTTATTAGGACATTCTGAAACGGACCCTTAGACTTTCATTATTAATTCATATTTCAAACCAGAAAACGAAAACACAGCAATAACTTAAAGGGCTATACAACATAAGGTCGCATTTCCATAACACGGTAGCAAAATAAAATTGTCGAACTTTTAAAGAAGCTTTAAGCTTTGAGAAATATGGCGTCAATATATCAAAGGGATCGTTTTGTTTTTGGAGTCATTTTGAATAATTTGTGAATGAACACTATCTCAGGACGGGTGAAAGTGATTTATTATTTGTGTATCTTTTAATTGATGTGTGTGTTTCTTTTGTCGGAAGGTTGATTGAGATAAACATTTTTTAAATTCGGAAACTGATGCTTTACTTGTTTAAATGAATCTTTCAATTTTAATAAACACTTATAAGTATCGAACTTTCAAGGATTGATAAATGATTTTTTATTTAAAACCGCTATCAAGTTTTTTTTATTATTGATGATAGGTAAACCTTTGACGACAATCTGATGGTACCTGATGGTAAGTGATGATGTGGTCGACGGTGTTAACAGGCTTAACCTAGAATTACTGGCTCTCAAAGACAGCTGCCGGAACACATCGGTAGGTGCTTGGCGACAAATTTTCTAATTGGGGGTGGCCAGCAGCAACAGAAGCCTGTCCGTCGTCGCAAATAAATACGACTGTCCAATTCTGCGAGACCATATTGCGGTCCTTACAAACTTTCACTCTATTTATAATATATGACTTATTGACATCAAAATGAATTTATGTTAATATTAATTTAATATGATGTTTAATTTTAATAATTTAATACGATGCATAATTTAACCTTTAGACATAAGTTATTTACTCACACAAATGGATCAATGTTGTCTGAATTGCTTTTTTTATTATAATTATTATAAAATTATCATGTTTCTTTTTTTACAAATAAATATACGGAATAAATGTTACGTAGCTCTGGTTGAACACTACCGGTCCAAACATTTGGAGTAGGTAGGAAATAAATCTTATATACCACCCTGTTTTAGTATAGGTAGTGCGTGTACGTATATACCCTTTGAGGTCATATCCTACCAATTTAATAAGTTTATTTTTCATTATTGTGTATATAACATACCAGCAGTTTTTCTCCAGTACCAACGATACTAAAGTACCATACACATGAAATTCTTGCGAATTAATTGTTTGTTGTAAATAATTTATCTCTCAATTGAAGACCCCTACCGTCGGATGCTATATTCCTCCAAGTATTGGCTCTACATCATCGCTAGGACACGGGCGCAAAGATAGGGCTGCCCAATTCTTCGTTTGGGTGACTGGTAAGCTAAATTATTAACCGAACCAAAAAAAGGAGGAAGGTTTCATTTCGACTGTTTATGTGATCTCATTACTCTTTTTATTACCGATTTTGATAATATTTTTTTATATTCGAAATCTAGTGCTTATAATGTAGTCCCATTTATATTTCAGTAACATTTATCGAGTAGTATTTGAGTTATCCCGTAAATACGTATTATATGTACGAAAGCGGATATTTTGTTAAAATGTTTAATTGACAGTAAGGGAATTATATTGTTGTGCAGGTTTATAGCTCTTTCTCAAGTATGTGTCTAAAAACATTGTTGAATAGACATATCTTGGAGACTTATGTTTCTAACAATGATAAAGATACTTCTAAATATTATGATTACAAGCACTACCGCATAATGAGCGAAAATCATAAATTTATATAATATATTGGAGTACTCCAAAAATCCAATAAAGACTTTCCAAAAAAACACTGGTGTGACTTTACAAAAAGCTCCTAATTTTTGATATTCTATCTAATTGGGAAAAAAATGCGAAGACTATAAGTTAGTTGTGCGGCAGTAGAGGTTGAATCACAGTCAAGGTAGTAGGAACCTGCTGTAAAGTACATCCTCATCAATTTTGGAACCGTAAATCGTAATAGCTTTTTTCTGAAAGCCATTTTCATTTTCTCTCTAATTAATAAACATTTTGTACATTTACTGCAAATATGTTACTAGTATCTGAGGTACTCGTAATATCTTATGCTTTTTTCTAGTATATACATATGTACATACATATAGATAATGAAATAATTAGATGCTGCAAGATAATTCGTTCATTATACGCCATCATTATATTTAATGATCACTGAATCGTATTTAAAGTGATAAAATACCGTAAATTTAAATTATTTTATCTGTGCAATGTGCAACAGCAGCGAAAAGTAAAAAAAAAGTAAATTTTCTGTGCTTGACAAAAGGCAACCCTACAGTTCTCGGTTCAAAATAACAATTTATCGTTTAAAACAAGAATCCGTGTGTAAAACAAATAGGTTGGAATAAAGTGTGAGCTTTGTCGCTTGAACCTTGTTCGGGTAATGGTGGACATTAATAATATATCGTATTATTTAGTTTCGTTAAATATCGTGTGCTTGGTAATTTTTGTATGTCACGAATAAGTTTCTGTGTATCTTTTGGTAAGTATTTATTGTTTTAACACTTATACGTAAAATTACGGTGCCGGTTTGCTTTTGTTTAAAAACTTCACTAATGTTTCTTTAAAATAATTACATCTTAAAGTTTTCTATTTTAATTTGACCATTATCTGACCTGATGGTAAGTGATTATGTGGTCGTAGATGTTGTTCAAGCTAACCTAGAATTACTAGCCTCTTGCTGATCAGTACTTGAAGGACAGCTGGCGCAACACACCGTTAGATGCTTACCAACACATTTGTCTACTTGTTAGCTGGAATTCGCTAAAACCCCTTGATAGATTTATATCTTAAGACCACAACCGGGACCGAATGCTTAACGTGCACTTTGAAATACGGAAATGCTCAGTCAGTAGTAATGCCTCTAACGGTCACCCATCCAAGTCATGAAAGCAGCGGACGTTGCTTAAGTTTTGTCATAGAACATATAATAATACTACGTATAGAATGGACACTCTTCTGCCCCACCAATCCAGCCTTCCTCACCCGCGCTGATTTGAGCATGGGACGCGTCACACGCGCACGACGACGAGCGACGTGACGAAGAAGGCTACCATGGTTACGACCTTATTTTATTGTATAATACGAGGTATGTCATTCTTGGTAACCTGTACTATTTTCTGTTCTTCAGTTATACAGTAGGTGCTTTATGAAAAACGGTTATTCACAGTATAAAGTACTGTAAATAACCGACTAAGTATTTTTTCAAACCGCTATTCAAATAATAATTGTTTTAGAAGATTTTAGTTTGCATATATTTTCGCAACTGTTTTACTCGCACGCTTGTCAGTGGATCGCAGCGAAACAAGTAAATGGTAATAGTTTTTCTTAACTATTGAAACCATAGCGAGTACTTTGCAAGTTTTAGCCGACTTAAAAAAGAAGGAGGTTCTACAATTTGTATGATCGTCTAGTTGTATGTTTTTATGTACCTATGTTCACCGGTAGGTATAGATTAGGCAGCATAGGTTCACGTTTCTTTCCTCGAATGCTGCTCATGCGGTTGATAGCATAGGTAAATATTGTGTCGTTAGATTTACGTTTTAGGTAATGTCCTTTGTTTTAATTTTAATATGTTGAATAAAATAGGACTTACAAGGAACTATTAATAAGTATTTGTATCATGTTGAACCATTGTACATTTATTTAAGGTTAAAAATAAGGGTACTTGATTTGACGTTAGTCATATTAAATATATTATATTTGTTCAATACATATAATTGTATAAAATCAATAATAAGATTAATGTAATAATAGCTATGATAAAAATAGTTATTTATAAGCACATTCTAATCAAATAATTTAATAGTAAACCAAAATTGTAATTATTTAAAAGTATTGATATTGACTGTCGAAGTTGTTATTTGAAAGGGGCTCTGCCCAGCAAGTCAGTCGTCTTTAAGCAAGCTCAAAGTGAACAACTCAGATCTCACAGTGGTGTCGAAATATATTTTCAAAGTAGTCTTTAACAACGAAGTGCTGCCCGATCAAGATTGTGTGAAAGTTAAGTAATTTATTATTCTCTTTTATGATATTACTGGACTAACCTTGTTTAACTAACCTTGTTTACTCGTATATGTAATGGTTCTTAAAATGGTTTGTTAAAAAGGTCTTGACAGTTTTATAAATTATATTGAATTATAATTATAATAATGTTAATTAATAGTTGATGAACCAGTAAAAGTGTAAATAAAATGTATTTAGAAAGTAAGTAACACATTGTTAAAAGATGTTTAAAAAAATGGCCCCGAGTTTCTTGCCCGTTCTTCTCGCAGTGGCTCTATACAATTTTGTTTGCTGAACGTGGCAGTAAAATTAGAATAATTCAATATAAAAATTTCATTAGAGCGTTGTAGACGCCTAAATTGAATAAATAGTTTTGACTTTGACTTTGACCTTTTATTTTATTAAACTAACATCAGAAGTGGGATTGGCCTTTTAGAATTTTTCCTGATACAATTCTTGTCAGTTTCAGAATGGATCCTGCCATCCTAGAGGGCCTTCTTAAGGCAATCCGCGATGCTGTCTTAACCGACGACGTGGCATCGGCAACAAGCGACAATGGTGCAGAAAGTTGGTGCAACAACACTGTGGTGCTCTCTGAGGAATTTGGATGGAGCAGCGTTGAAACTGTTATTAAAACTGGTAAGGCCCTATAAAGGGCTGCTTTATTAACGTTCTTGGGAAAGAATTTCGAAACGATTTAACAATTTTTTTTTTTTCGAGTATTAACTGAAACCAATTGATGGTACTAGTCTGTAGTAGTAGTATTACTGATGTAAGCGTAATGGCATCATTCAACAGCAAAGTGAATATACGCAAAAAATAAAATGAAAGCGTCCTAGTGAGATTAGCGTTTCCAAAGATATCACCGATCCTCTCAAATACAGGGGCATCTCAAAGTAGATATATTATATTGAGAAATTTTTTTTACGTGTGGAAAGTTAGGTTATATTGCATCATAATGTTTCAAAATGTAGTTCAGCAAACTGGTTTTAAGAACAAAAACTTCAGTATCAGTGTTTTGCGGATTCTGTAAAAACGGTGGCCGCACTGACTTAGTGTGCTTTTATAAAGCACGTACAACTCCGAGAAACCTTCGCTAGTAATTACCGACCGAGGTGCAAATTTTAGCTCTAACCAAATTCAGTCTCTTTTTAGACAGTTGCAAGTTCATCACCATTTAACTTATAAGTACTCCAAGGATTACTTCTACACGGTATTTGAAGTGCGAAACACAATATTGTTTTAAGCATAATCACATGAGTGTCGTCAGGCTGGCCGAGCGAATAGTAGAAAGTCCAACAAATGATTAATACAACAACCTTATGAAATTTTATCTATTCTGACAAACGATGGACTTTGCTTTGAGAGGTACGGATAATCTACGGAACATAACATGACTATTGCCAAAGAAAAGTTAAGTTATTGGCTAGGTGAATTAATCGAAGAAAACGTGGTTGCTGGAAATGTCCTGATGCCTTAAGATTTAAATTATTTGTATGTATTATATATTATACTTGTTGTATTATTTGATATTTATGACTTGAGGCTTTTTGTTTAAAGGTGATTGATAAAATAAAATAAAATGTATTACTTAATAAAAAATAAAATACTTTCCGCTGGTCGATTAATTGCTTGGTACTGGCTTTTCCCACTAGCAGCGGGTGGAGGGAGTCAAGTATGTCTAGGCAATTGATAAAAGTATAAAATGAATTAAAATACTTTCCGCTGGTCGATTAATTGCTTGGTACTGGCTTTTCCCACTAGCACGGGTGGAGGGAGTCAAGTATGTCTAGGCAATTGATAAAAGTATAAAATATATAAACTAATAAAATAAAACACTTTCAAACAACAACAAAAAAAAAAAAAGATTTTTTTTTCAATCACTTTTGAATATGAAGTTGTGGTACTTCGAGATCGAAGTACTTGTCAGTATGGCCGAGATAGCATAGGTAAATATTGTGTCGTTACATTTACGTTTTAGGCAATGTCCTTTGTTTTAATTTTAATATGTTGAATAAAATAGGACTTACAAGGAACTATTAATAAGTATTTGTATCATGTTGAACCATTGTACATTTATTTAAGTTTTAAAATAAGGGTACTTGATTTGACGTTAGTCATATTAAATATATTATATTTGTTCAATACATATAATTGTATAAAATCAATAATAAGATTAATGTAATAATACCTATGATAAAAATAGATATTTATAAGCACATTCTAATCAAATAATTTAATAGTAAACCAAAATTGTAATTATTTAAAAGTATTGATATTGACTGCCGAAGTTGTTATTTGAAAGGGGCTCTGCCCAGCAAGTCAGTCGTCTTTAAGCAAGCTCAAAGTGAACAACTCAGATCTCACAGTGGTGTCGAAATATATTTTCAAAGTAGTCTTTAACAACGAAGTGCTGCCCGATCAAGATTGTGTGAAAGTTAAGTAATTTATTATTCTCTTTTATGATATTACTGGACTAACCTTGTTTAACTAATCTTGTTTACTCGTATATGTAATGGTTCTTAAAATGGTTTGTTTTTTTTTTTTTTTTTTTTTTTTTTATGCTTGATAGGTTAGCCTTTGACCACTATCTCACCTGATGGTAAGTGATGATGTGGTCGAAGATGTTGTTCAGGCTAACTAGAATGACTGGCTCTCAAGGACAGCTGCCGGAACACACCGTTAGGTGCTTGGCGACAGATTTTCAACTTGAGGGTGGTAGCTAGCCAGGCGGGCATTCGCAAAGTGCCCTACCACCATGCTGTAACGACTGCCATCCTAAGACAACAACCGGGACCGACGGCTTAACGTGCCCTCCGAAGCACGGAAGCGCTCAGTAGTAATGTCACCAGCGGTCACCCATCCAACTCATGACCGCGGCGGACGTTGCTTAACTTTGCTGATCGATTCAGAATGGTTGAGCAAACTTCGCTACGAGCGCTTCAAAAAGGTTAAAAAGGTCTTGACAGTTTTATAAATTATATTGAATTATAATTATAATAATGTTAATTAATAGTTGATGAACCAGTAAAAGTGTAAATAAAATGTATTTAGAAAGTAAGTAACACATTGTTAAAAGATGTTTAAAAAAATGGCCCCGAGTTTCTTGTCCGTTCTTCTCGCAGTGGCTCTATACAATTTTGTTTGCTGAACGTGGCAGTAAAATTAGAATACTTCAATATTAAAATTTCATTAGAGCGTCGTAGACGCCTAAATTGAATAAATAGTTTTGACTTTGACTTTGACCTTTTATTTTATTAAACTAACACGGTCATGTCGCTTGTTGGTGGATTTGTTGGTAGACCTTCGCCATGGTTGACACGCGACAGATTTCGTGATAGTCGTCTTTAAGCAAGCTCAAAGTGAACAACTCAGATCTCACAGTGGTGTCGAAATATATTTTCAAAGTAGTCTTTAACAACGAAGTGCTGCCCGATCAAGATTGTGTGAAAGTTAAGTAATTTATTATTCTCTTTTATGATATTACTGGACTAACCTTGTTTAACTAACCTTGTTTACTCGTATATGTAATGGTTCTTAAAATGGTTTGTTAAAAAGGTCTTGACAGTTTTATAAATTATATTGAATTATAATTATAATAATGTTAATTAATAGTTGATGAACCAGTAAAAGTGTAAATAAAATGTATTTAGAAAGTAAGTAACACATTGTTAAAAGATGTTTAAAAAAATGGCCCCGAGTTTCTTGTCCGTTCTTCTCGCAGTGGCTCTATACAATTTTGTTTGCTGAACGTGGCAGTAAAATTAGAATACTTCAATATTAAAATTTCATTAGAGCGTCGTAGACGCCTAAATTGAATAAATAGTTTTGACTTTGACTTTGACCTTTTATTTTATTAAACTAACACGGTCATGTCGCTTGTTGGTGGATTTGTTGGTAGACCTTCGCCATGGTTGACACGCGACAGATTTCGTGATAGTTTGTTAAACGAGATGAACATAAATTAATATTGTGATTGTAATTATTATCATTACTTTTATAAAATATGAACGTGGAATGATACATTTTGTATGGTGTAAGTATATAAGTATCATAGTGTATTAAGTAATGGAGTGAAATGTTGCTTCACATTTCACTTGATTCAAAGTTACTTACTCGGTTGTGTGTTGGATATTCCTACGTCCCACGTGATTATGTAATCAAGTTAGATTGTCGTGCTTGTAAATGTTTTTGCAGATAGGTATATGCATAATTTACGAAATCGAATACGACTAATAAAAGTATCATAAGATTGTTAAGTATATATGTACAATAATTATTCACAGTAACAACCTTAGTCTTCACGCACACAATTACGCGTGTACAAAAACAACATTTGTGTAGTATCTGTGTAATAGGTAGTTAGAACGCGGCTTTTGTATAGGGAATGAGTCGAATGTCCAGGGTGTGGTTTTTTGTCAGTTAGGAACAGTAAAGCAGTGTACGCTACGAGCGCTTGAAAAATATATAACATCTACATTGAAAATAATTAAGTACTTATCATGAATAAACACTATCATTGCTCCCAGATAATCAAGTATTTTTTTACATTTCCGATTTGATGGAATGATGTCATTGATGCCAATTACCTGAAATCCTTGTGATGTGAGGTAGCAAGTAAAATAAAGGAAAATAAACAGTTCTTATTTGTCTTACTGATAGAACATTACGAAAAAGCTAAATTATATAATACTTACTTTTCTTTTTTATGTTCCACAATAAATAAATTCGATTCATTATTAATCACGTGGCTCTTATAACTGACCCAAAACCATTTTATCCTTTGTGTTGTCAGCAGGAACATACCTGCTCTTTTACATGTTCTTAAGTTGTCTGTGTTGCTAGAAAAGACCGATTGTGTAACTCACATGAGGGGTAAAGGGTAGGAAGATGATAAATAGCCCTGGAGATGTTAACTAAAGGTAAAATACCAGAAGGTGGGCAGCAGTGCCTTTTTAGGAACTGATACATTGAACTGTGATCCTCAAGACGCCTGCCAAGCGTGGGCATTATGGCAAACCTTCCCTTGATGGGGGAGGCTGTGTTCAGGAGTGGACAATCCGGCTGAAACAGTAACCAGTTAGTAGTTGCCACGTTCCTGTAGACAATCTATCGCTCATCATTAGTGTTCTGACACAGCTTTACTTAAGAGCTACCTCATCATCTACCGCATCATCATGGCCGTTACTAACATGTAAGAATAAGAATGAGACAAGCTTCCAAGTGACAAAACGTATCAACACCTGATCGAAGTTTGTTCAAATAAAAGTGCGCCCTAACTCCCGCGTTAAAAAAATAAATTACCAAGTCATAATTGCTTCGCATAAGGCTGGGTATAGATCGCGTGACATTCCTTTAAGGGGAGCAAGTGCGAATAAAAGAAATGTGATAAAGGGATGCAGGCAATTGAGTGGCAATGAAAGGGCACCCGGGCACCGGACTCTAGCGACTGAATTAGGGAAATATTTGGAAACTGAAAAGATGTAGAGAGGCGCCGGTACTAAATATTTTTTATTAATATATATTTAATTTTATTTTTTAACTTTTTTATATCATGAGAATTGAGCTGCCACCATGCGGTTAAGCACATGCTGGCCTTGGAAATTGAACCATGGACCTGCCGGCACGACAGTCCATATTTTTTACCGCTCGTGTATAGCTTTTACATCTGTCATTGCTTCGAAATCAAAGCTGGTGTTGTCCTTTGTGTATTTACCTCAAATGAGTGGTGAGTAGATAAGATGATATATTTTTAATAGAAAGGTCTTATGGGTATATTTAAGCAAATAAAATGAAATGTATTTTATTTTATTGACAAGCAGATTATTTTATTACATTCAAATTTTTTTTTTCCCAAAGGATTTAAATCTTAGTTCGAGAGAGTGTAGTTGCAACACTTATAATTATAACATGTATGATAAAAATACGTTGTATAAAATATTTTACAAGAACTCTAGCCACTTCTAACACGTTATTTATAATTTAAATTAGACGGCTAGTATAACAAGTTTGTACGTAGTATTTTAATACAAAAAGGTTTTATTTTTAGAGCATTAATGATATATATAAATATATCATTTGAAGATGAATACCTTATAAATACATAATGTATATACATTATGTATTTATAAGGGCTTTTTGTAATATTCATTAATGCTCTAAAATGATATATATATATCATTAATGCTCTAAAAATAAAAGCTTATTACAGTTGCTTGCTACTAGAAACTACTAGCCTAAAAATATTACAAAAAGCCCTCTCAATTCAGCCTCTGTTCCGATTTCCAGCTTGCAACCGGGCCGTCTAACGGAGTGTAAGAATTAAAAGGTGCTCAGCGCCCCCGACGCGACGCCCGCTCCCGTCTGTCGTCGACTTTATTAGCTCGTTCTCATTATAGCGCCGGTGTGGAAAGCAGCCTTTAAGTTGGCATGATTTTTCTGGGGAGGGGTTGAATTTTTATGCATCAAATACATTCTAGCAAACATTTATACCTATTTTTTTTACTTTGCTTATAATTACGGTAGTATTTTTCTAAATATGATTACAAACACTTACTGAATACACTCAGCTCGCGATAGTGTTTGTAATCATATTTAGAAAAATGTGATATTTCACATTTACAAATTGTTAGAGCACACAATGTTTTGTTCCGGATGGGAATCGAACCTGCGTCCCACGATTTTGCCATAGGGGACGGTACGCGGCCATCAACCATACTACAAGACTTCATCTGATGGAAAGAAGTGCTTATTCAAATACTTTACAATCGCAATGAGGTCGCTTCCCTTCTATATTTTGGACGCGGGTTCAAAAGAAATAAGCTCCAATAAATTTGAAAATTTGGTAGTATTTATTGACAAAAAACCAATAGTTGGTACTTGAGCATCCTTTAGCGATCAAAATTTAGGATTGAAGGTATTTTGAGAGATTAAAGCTATGGACGGATTATGGAACATTCCTACTCCTTTATCCGGGAACAGTACAACAAATCATTTTCTAATTACATTTAACAAGGAAATAATTTCAACTAAGTAGGAAACGACGGCGACCACAATGTCGCCACCTACCATTTGCGATGGTAACCGCTAACCACAGCGCGGTGGTGAGCCAACGGTCTCTGATTAGTACTACACTGTAAGTCCTAGAATAGTAAATTGTTTGAAAACAAATATTACTAACTGGTAACTGTTGTCTGGAAATATTTGACTGCGTCATTGTGTGTGTGGAAACACCGATTTGGAATCTCTAGTTCCTTGGTTCGTTCCCGGTGTTGTAGGATTATTGGGGTTTTTAGTTGACTATTTTAAAATTCTATTTTTGTAATAACGAATGCTCTGCGGATTACATTACTATGATTAAAGAAAAGAGGATGACTGAGCTAACATGACAATGTGACTCATATCTCTCTTTTTTTTTTATTACGAGTCACATTGTCATTTTATCTCAGTCGGTCAGAGCATACCCCGGCTATAGGGGTGGAAGACGTGGGTTCATATCCCACATGACTATAATTTTTCCTCACGTTAATTTGTATTTTTTTTGTAGACTGCAAAAAAGAGGAGAATCTCAATTCGGCTGTATTTTTTTTCTACAATCGAAAGCTGGTGCTTTTCATGTGGTCCTATTGAGTGACATCTGACAAGCAGTATTTTATGTCTGAAATCAGTGATTTTTTGTTAAATTTTATATTATGTGACAAAATGTGCTAAACGCAGTATGTGAAAGCGCCCGATGAATGGTTTTAGGCTCGCCTCATATAACATGTTACCATATTTATCTTGCGAAACCTACCTCTTCGTAGTTACATAAGGCGTGATGTACAAAAAATATACATCTTTTGTGCCACAAAATATAAGAATATAATCCATTTTTTAGGGTTCCGTACCCAAAGGGTAAAAACGGGACCCTATTACTGAGACTTCACTGTCCGTCCGTCCGTCTATCACCAGGCTGTATCTCAAGAACGGTGATACCTAGAATGTGTTTCTGTTGCGCTATAAGAACAAATACAAAAAATTGGCTAAGTGCGAGTCGGTTAAAACAAAAAAAGGTTAAAATATGAAGTCTAATGTTGTATAGCTAATGGTACGCAAGCCTTCGTGCGCGAGTTCGACTCGCCCTTGGCCAATTTTATTTTACTATAATTTACTAGTTAAGTACTTAACTACAACTATTATCTGCCTAGTAAAGTGTTTGTAACTATGAAGTATGTCAGTTATTTACTCAAGTGTGTTGTGAATAGTGTATTGAAACCGTTTGCTTTATCTATCTACTTAGTATATAAGGGGATGTAGCTCAGTGGTAGAGCGTTCGCTTTGCATGTGAAAGGCCCCGGGTTCAATCCCCGGCATCTCTAACTTTTGTGTTTTCCAACGATGCTCTTATAATCCTTTGCATTTTCAACTTTTTGTGTTTCCTAACGACGCAGTTATCGAGAGTGTGGCTTTATTTAACTACAAAACATATAAGGGGATGTAGCTCAGTGGTAGAGCGTTCGCTTTGCATGTGAAAGGCCCCGGGTTCGATCCCCGGCATCTCCAACTTTTGTGTTTTCCAACGATGCTCTTATAATCATCGGCATCTTCAACTTTTTGTATTTCCTAAAGACGCAGGTATCGAGAGTGTGGCTTTATTTAACTAGAACATATATAAGGGGATGTAGCTCAGTGGTAGAGCGTTCGCTTTGCATGTGAAAGGCCCCGGGTTCGATCCCCGGCATCTCCAAGTTTTTATGTTTTCAACGATGCACTTATGATCCCCAGCATTTCTAACTTTTAATTATTCCCAAAATGGAGAAAGTTGTTTTATTTAACTACAAACAGTATAAAGGCATTTTAATATTTTTATTTTTGCAACAACCGAGCCAGAACTCACGATTAGGTGCTTGGCGACAGATTTTCTACTTGAACTCACGCTAGCTAGGCGGGCTTTCGCAAAATGCCCAACCACCATGCAATAACAACTGCCATCTTAAGACAACAACCAGGAACAATGGCTTAACGTGCCCTCCGAATCACGGAAGCGCTCAGTTGTAATGTGCTACTAGCGGTCACTCATGACCGCAGCAGACTTTACTTAACTGATCGGTTAAGAACGGCTAATGCCCCGTTCCTATAACATCAAAACGGATCGTTCACTTTTGATCGGTTATTTTTTCGACCATTCGTATATCGAATGTGTTTCTTTATTATACTACTGATAACTGAGATGCCAGATAACCGGCTGTTGCCATGGTATTGCTATGGCGACTACGAACACAACTCTTGATTACGAGCGGTTGCTATGACGAATAGTGGATGGTTTAATATAGGAACCAGGCATAAGCCTAAGATTTTTTACCTGTAGATGAGTTCTGAGCTCTCCATATTTGCTAGACGCATGCAAGGTAATTACCGTAGTCGTTACCAGTCTTGCACTTCCGAGCGTCCGGTGAATACATTGCCGTTAATCATGTTTTTTAGGAAATAGTTGTTGACAATATGCGTATTTGTGTCATTAGACACTGCACTTATTATACAGGCACTGTGAGAGATAAGAAAACTGTCTAATTTCAGGCGTAATTATTGCTTTTATTACTCTTACGAACTTCTCACAATGAAATGGATGAGCGAGATGTGTGGATCGCTTTGTGCCAGAGAGTGAAAGTGATCGCAGCGTAATGGTGATCGGAACGTCTCGTGGTGATGCGGTGGTAACACAAATTGCTTATTTATCTCTTTCTAACAACAGAACAGAACGCATAATATATAAATATTTTTTTTGTCATTAAAAACTACATATATATACGTGCGTAGGTATGTAGACAGGTACATTCTAGTTGGTTTTAGAGCAGTCCCTGCTGTGGAGTTCGTATATAACTACTCTAAGCATTTCAACTCTCTGCAATAAGCCAAAATCGCTACTAGCGCTTCAAAAGACCCTTTACTAATACACGTTAGTATTACAGTTCAGTGTTCTGTATAGTTTTGGTTTTAGAGACCCACAATGGTATCGAGCCAATCGGCTCGATTCAATGGCAATCGGCCTGCCAGAGAGGTGACATTAATTTCTATGGGGCAATTAAATTGAACGATTATTTGATGATAATGTTCAGTTTTCGACGCTAAACGTGTAGTTCAATGTTTTGTAATTTAAAATATATGTGACTGCTGAAATAAATCGCTCGTTGGTCAATGATAGTGTTTGTGTGCCGTTTGAAGCGCTCGCTTCGGAGTTTGCTTAGGTGTTCCAATGAACTATGAGAAGCAATTAGTAGATTCAGGCGTTACTAATCCACATGTAATAATAACAAAAATATGAGTATTTATTTTATTACTAAAATATCAGATTCAACTTCATTTACTCAATTTATCGTCTACGACGCTCTTATGAACCTCAATTACAAATTTTAATATTGAAATATTATACATTGCACTGCCACGTTCAGCAAAAAATATTTATATAGAAACAAACGACAAGCATCAGCTTTTAAAAAAAATATTATGGAAATCGGTTTTATTAGTCAAAAGTTCTGAGGGAACAAACATAAAACAAAAAAATATACTAATTGAGAACCTCGTCCTTTTTTTAAAGTCGGTTAAAAATGTTAAATTGCGCCAATCTCAATTCTATACAAACAATGTTGCAGATTGTTAGCCGTGTAAGGCTTTACAGATATCTGAGTATGTAACAGCACATATTAGTACCCTGTCACAATATATTTAATACACTTCAAGTTTACTTTTAATAAAGTAGCGGTTATTGATATTGCCACATAGTATCTACTAAGCTTTGAGCGCCAACTTCTATCGATAGTTGAAGGCAATGGCTTAGTAAATCTCGGAGAATAGAGTGATAAACTCCTTAAAAGGGTTCGATTCCTGTGGTTGTAAATCTGGAGTAAAAGTCTTCATATACTTATTTAATAAATTTTACATTATTTTATTTATTCAACAAAATCCACATCCCTTAATATATCTATACTTATAATAAAACTGTAACAGGTCCAATTCTGTACATGGCAGATATTTTGAAAAAAAAAAATATACTGTACTTTGTAGCTGATACTGATGCCGAAACTATATTTTTTTTTATTTTTGTCTGTCTGTCTGTCTGTCTGTATCCCGGCCACGTATCACTCCAAAACTACTGAATGGATTTCAATGAAACTTAGCATGATTGGAGTTCATACTACAAGGTAGGATAATTTAGCTTTTTATCCCGAAATTCAGCATGGTTCCCTTGGGAGAGGGGATGAAAGTCAAAATATACACTTAGTTGTAATTTATTAACGCGTAGTCCGATTTCAGACGTTCTTTTTAGGGTTCCGTACCCAAAGGGTAAAAACGGTCTGTCCCGCTGTCCGTCCGTCCGTCTGTCCGTCCATCCATCCGTCCGTCCGTCTGTCACCAGGCTGTATCTCAAGAACGGTGATAGCTAGACAGTTGAAATTTTCACATGTGATGTATTTCTGTTGCCGCTATAACAACAAATACAAAAAGTTGGCCAAGTGCGAGTTGGACTCGCTCACGTTAAAACAAAAAAAGGTTAAAATATGAAGTCTAATGTTGTATAGCTAATGGTACGGAACCCTTCGTGCGCGAGTCCGACTCGCACTTGGCCGATTTTTTTGTTAGAATAGTGGTACTTTAAAATTTATCCCGTAAATATTTCAAAGTCATCGGGTTTAAAGTTTAGAAATAACAGACATCACAACAGGTAGGGAAGCGCGAGGGGTTAGACGCTTAAATTTATCTATTTATACTTATAATAAAACTGTAACTGTACATTGCAGATATTTTGAAAATATGTTTTGAGAGCAATCTGTAGCTGATTCTGATGCAAAAACTGTTTTTTTTTTCTGGTGGTCTGTCTGTATCCCGGCCTCGCATCACTCCAAAACTACTGAATGGATTTGAATGAAACTTAGCACGATTCGAGTTCATACTACGAAGAAGGACATACGATACTTATATCCCGAAATTCAGTACGGTTCTCTTGGGAAAGGGGATGAAAGTCAAAATGTACATTTAGTTGTAATTTATTAACGCGTAGTCCGATTTCAATCATTCTTTTTTTGTTACAATAGTGGTTATTTAATTATTTTCCCGTAAATATTGCAGTCCTCAGTTTTGCAGTTCAGAAATTACAGATATCACAAACTAAATATTTCGTTTTAAATAACTTGGACCGCAGAATGTTGAGAAACCCTTGAACGTACGGCTCATCTTAAGCCCACAGGCAGCCCGGAACCCCACGGGAAGCCCGACACCCCACGGACAGACCGGCATCCCACGGGCAGCCCGGCGCCCCACGGGCAGCACGGCACCCTTATTTAGTTTTCCAAGCTTGCTACGATAAAACTCTAAAATGTGGTACATTTGAAGCAGTGATAGCTCAGTGGCTTTGCCTATGGACTGCCGCGCAGCAGGTCCATGGTTCGAATCCCGCCGCTGGCTTGAGCTTCACCGCATGGTGGAAGGGCATTTTTGCGAATGCCCGCCTGGCTAGCGACCACCCTCCAGTGGAAAATCTGTCGCCAAGCACCTAACGGTGTGTTCCGGCAGCTGCCGGAACACACCGTTAGGCTCTCAAGGACAGCTGTCCTTGAGAGCCAGTAATTCTAGGTTAAGCCTGTTAACACCTACGACCACATCGTCACTTACCATCAGGTGAGATTGTGGTCAAAGGCTTACCTATCAGCAATAAAAAAAAAAAACATTCACTACAATCAGTTTTTTAAACTACATAATTATCTTTCTTTTGACGGATACATTTCGGAGACTGCGCAATGAAAGTGCAGAATGTAGTCTTAGGTTTTCGCGATTGTTACACTTTGTAATTAAACAACTTTAAACGATTTAAATCGCGTATATTTATCATTATTTTTGTCCCGACGACGCGACGTTTCAAACACTTTGTAGTGATCGTGGTCACGGGGTGGCTGTCGGGACAAAAATAATGATAAATATACGTGATTTAATCCGTTTAAAGTTGGAAGTGCACAACTTTTGTAGATTGTTATACAAGGGTCGAAAGGAATTGGTAACTTTCACCCGCGGTCAGCTCTCTACTTTTCATATCGAATTTAAAGAAAGTAAATAAAGTAGCTTTTCTAAAAATTATTCATTGATAAAATAACATACTTACTAAAAATTTATTGAGAGGTTTGAACTATTTGTGAAATTTTACGTAAAATTTTGTTTGGAATATTTACGGGTGGCTATAGCCCGAATAGGAATCTCTCTGCTTTTCACTACTAATATAAGGAATAAAGATATAAATATGGTATGTCTTTTTATATTATTTATTTTGATTATAACATGAGCAGTATATTTTTAAAATTAATGCGGCTATAGTCCAAGTAGGAATCGATGACTTACATCCGTGTTGAACACTCTACTTTTCATTTCAAATATGAGGAGGGTAAAAAAATAGTAGTTTTTCTAAATATTTACTAAAAATAATAAACATGAGTAGAAGATACAAAGATACACTAGGAGTTAGAACAATGAAATTTAGGGAAAGTTTTAATATTTTTTTTACCTACACTTTCTACCTTATATTTAGTTACTACCCTGCCAAACATAGTTGTTATTAATTGTTTTACAACAACAGAATATTTTACAACGAAAAATCTTAGACATATAACTTTGTTTACACCAATGTTTTGCCTTAGGTGGGAAGGAGCGTCTCCCACCCGCTACTCAGATCAAACAAACACTACTTTTCGAGAATGAGAAATAAAAAAAAATTCGATCTACCGTCAAACAAACCGCCGTTTTAAAATCGAAATTCTAAAGAAACGCACAAGGTACTTTGCTTCAACATTTATTGTGCGAACCGGGAAAGAACTCTCTGAGTTACTTAACTACTGTCTCCTGGAAAATACAACCCGGGAGTTTTGAAATCCAAAGTAGAAAGCTCCATTCTGAGCTATGGTTTACTATAAGAGTGCTTCACCGCAGACCACAGTGTTGCTTAATATGAGATAAACAGTGCACAAATGTGAATAATTAGTGTGCAGGTACGGCAATCGCGAACGAAGTCGCGGGTACAGCTAGTATACAATAAAGATCAAACTTAACTTATCATACAGCCAATAACGGATTCACACTTTTTACAATATAAATACAAAGACAAAGTGTAAAAAGTACGGAAAAAAAAGTAAATTGTAAGACTTATGATGGAAATTGGTTAGCTTCTTACTGGACAGAATAGATAAGACTGGAATCATATTTTGTTAAAATAAAGAGACTGACATTTCAGGTACCAAATTAAATTATCGTAGGAATTAATAAACTATCATAACACAGGGTATGATCAGCAGTATAAAACGTTCAATTTACCGCAGTTAAATGCTCTTCCGTTTTCTTTCACATCTTCCTATAACAATATTTAAAAAAAAAAACCATGGTCCAACTTCCACAAGCTATTTCATACTTTTCTGTGTTGTGAGGTGGTACCGTATTTATTTTTAACCGACTTGTAAAAAAGGAGGAGGTACTCAATTCGTCTGTATGTTTATTTTATATATTACTAGCTTTCCGGGCGCGGCTCCGCCCGCGCGTATGTCGGTTATCGCGCGAAAACATGAACCTCTTTTTGCGCAGTCGGATAAAAACTATCCTATGTTTTTTCCCGGGTCTCAAACTATCTCCATACCATATTTCATTCAAATCGGTCCATTAGTTTTGGCGTGAAAGCGTAACAGACAGACAGACAGACAGACAGACAGACAGAGTTACTTTCGCATTTATAATATTAGTACTGATTTCACTCTTCTTAGTGATGCATACTGCTTACAAGCGCATTACCATTAAATCATCCAGGTATACAAATATTTTGTTAGTTTATTGACTATAACATAAAAAGTACTTATCCGGTTTTGATGAAACTTATTATTAGCCCAATTTGGAGGTATACTCCACTCTAAAAAAAAACATCAAAATCAGTTCATTATTGCGTAACCAACATATAATAAAAGAACAAGCATATCTTCTCCTTTTTTTATTAAAAGTCAGTTTAAAAGTATTTTCATCTCACGTATTTGAAAACGTATGTTTTAATCACAGAGAATAAGGAGCAGAGTGGGTCCTTTCTCCAGTAGACTTTTATAGAAGGCAGTAATAAGTTTTGAATTTGGAACGACAATAAGAGATAAATTAATGTAACAAGACGATTAAAAAAAGCACCCGGTTGGGTTAATAATAATCGCATGAACAAACGGAAAGGGAACGACGACACCTTGTCTATGCAATTATAATATTTATACACTAAGCAAACATTCATTGCAATTAACTTTTAAGAAAGAGTTCCTCAGATAGTAAAAGAACCATACATATTAACATTTGAAAGCATACAGCAGAAGCAGTTAAGTTAGTTAGACCCTTAGTTCGTTCAGTCATAAAGATATCATAGACTTCAAGAACTTAATTACGTTCCCGATTCCTTCAATACTAAATATTTTTTGAAGCGCTCGTAGCGAAGTTTGCTTAGCCATTCTGAATCAATCAGGAAAGTTAAGCAACGTCCGCCGCGGTCATGAGTTGGATGGGTGACCGCTGGTGACATTACTACTGAGCGCTTCCGTGCTTCGGAGGGCACGTTAAGCCGTCGGTCCCGGTTGTTATCTCAGGATGGCAGTCGTTATAGCATGGTGGTAGGGCATTTTGCGAATGCCCGCCTGGCTAGCTACCACCCTCAAGTTGAAAATCTGTCGCCAAGCACCTAACGGTGTGTTCCGGCAGCCGTCCTTGAGAGCCAGTAATTCTAGGTTAGCCTGAACAACATCTTCGACCACATCATCACTTACCATCAGGTGAGATAGTGGTCAAAGGCTAACCTATCAGGCATAAAAAAAAAAAAAAAAAAAAAAAAAAAATTTCTTGCGTTCCGATTGAAAGAATATTCCCAGCTAATTAGGCTGATGTAATCAACTCGATCGGCAAATTGCGTTGATAAAAAAGAAAAAAAGAAATCAGGTTCGCTCCACTTGTGCCTTTTATCTACACATATAAACCCTCATTTGGTAATAAAGACAGTCCATAATGTTTGAGTTGAAGACTTTTTACTGTAGATAAAGCAAGTCTTTGGCTGACTAATTGTGACGTATTTACGATCAATGCACGGTAAGAGGAATTAAAGGGGCAATTGTAGATAGTGCAGTTTTTTAATCGGCCTTCGATTTATGACGGCTGTGACTCTTTTGAAGCCCATTTAAGGCCTGTCGCAGCTTGTTCGTTTGGAGCTGGAGCGCAGAGAAATTATCGTGCTACGGAAAGGGAAAAAGTTGGTTTGACGGTATCATAATATTTTGAAGCAATGATAGCTCAGTGGCTTTGGGTATGGACTGCCGCGCAGCAGGTCCATGGTTCGAATCCCGCCGCGGGCTTGAGCTTCACCGCATGGTGGAAGGGCATTTTTGCGGATGCCCGCCTCGCTAGCGACCACCCTCAAGTAGAAAATCTCTCGCTAAGCACCTAACGGTGTGTTCCGGCAGCTGTCCTTGAGAGCCAGTCATTCTAGGTTAAGCCTGTTAACACCTTCGACCACATCATCACTTACCATCAGGTGAGATTGTGGTCAAAGGCTTACCTATCAGCAAAAAAAAAAAATCTTGATGCATAATACATTCAATTTCTTAGGTTTGCTGGTAACAGCTAAGTTTATCGATTGGCGATTATAGCTATGATATCCGAGTGGCAATAGCTTTGGGCTGCCGCAAGTCCATGATTTGATCCCCACCACCGGCCTGAACATCACCATGCGGTGGAAGGGCATTTTGCGAATGATCATCTGGCTAGCTACCACCCTCAGGTATAAAATCTTTAACAGTGTGTTCTGGCAGTAGTCCTGGAGAACCAGAAAATTTATAAGCACATGAGACTTAATAAATGTTTGTCTGGAGGCTATGGTCGCAAGTTCGTCACTTGTGACGAAATGCATCTGTTATTGTGCAGATGTTACCGCTTATCAGGTGAGCCTCGTGTTTGTTCAGTCACAATAACGTAAAAAAACTATCATCGTGTGTTTTCATAACTTCAATTTTCATTTTTACTACAACATACAGCTGGTCGGCTATTTTACAAAGTTGGAGTTTTTATGCTGATAGGTTCGCCTTTCACCACAACGTTACCTGATCGTAAGTGAAGATATGATCGAAGGTGGTCAACAGGATTTACATAAAGTATGAACTGGTTCTCAAGGATAGCTGCAGAATACACCGTTCGTTGGGAGCTTGGCGACAAAAAATTGGGTTGTTTTTCTACTAGCCAGGAGAATCAGCACTTTTAAAAGTTCTATGCCATCGTAAAATAACAAGTGGCACTGACGGCTTAACGTGCCCTCTGAAGCATGGACGCGTTTAGAAGTAAATGCTACTAGCGATCAACCATTAACGCCCGCAGTATTTAAAAATGATGGATTTCATGTGTCGGGACAACCAAAATGAGAATGTAAGAGAAGAGATGAGTGTAGTCCGTAGAAGTACTGCCAACCATACCTATTCATACCGCCACGCTGTAATCCGCATTACTGCTTGCTGGTTTGAAGTGTATGGATGCCGGAGAAATTACAGACACATTAGACTTTTTTTATTAATCTACACTCCACAGAGTCCAGGGTCCGTGACTTTTTTTTTATTATGACCATTTTTAGGAAATATGCAACCTTCTAAACGGGGACAGTATTAAAAGATTTTTTTTCGGTAAAGACATTAGTACTAGTATCCAGACAAGACCGGTGTCCTCTAGCACATGAGACTTAATCTCTTGCACAGGAGACTTAATCTATTTTTTTTTTATTTTTTTTTTTATGCCTGATAAGTTAGCCTTTGACCACTATCTCACCTGATGATAAGTGATGATGTGGTCGAGGATGTTGTTCAGGCTAACCTAGAGTTACTGGCTCTCAAGGACAGCTGCCGGAACACACCGTTAGGTGCTTGGCGACAGATTTTCAACTTGAGGGTGGTAGCTAGCCAGTCGGGCATTCGCAAAGTGCCCTACCACCATGCTGTAACGACTGCTATCCTAAGACAACAACCGGGACCGACGGCTTAACGTGCCCTCCGAAGCACGGAAGCGCTCAGTAGTAATGTCACCAGCGGTCACCCATCCAAGTCATGACTGCGGCGGACGTTGCTTAACTTTGCTGATCGATTCAGAATGACTAAGCAAACTTGGCTACGAGCGCTTCGCTTGCAGCAAATGAGACTTAATCTCTAGCAAGAGACTTAATCCCTAGCTCATGAGACTTAATAATTGTCAGTCTCAAGGCGATGGTCGAAATGCATCTGTTATATCCATTATATGGATACCGCTTTACACCAAGTGACCGTAACAAGGATGCCTGAAATGCAACCGTGGACAAGGAGTTGCGTAGTAAAAGACGAGCATTGATAATGATAGGTCATGAGGAGGGATGAATCACATAATACTAAAAGAGTTGGTTAAAACTATCGTAAAATATAGGAGTAGATAAAGAAGATAAAATTTGACAGCGCAGCTGGTACCCTCCCAGGCGTATCCTTCCTGAAGAGACCTACCATCTGAACAAGAATATACATTGAATAAGCATTGCAATTCAACGGGGCAATGCTGCCAGCATGCTGGGCACGCTGCCAACTGGGACTGGGCTGGAGCATTTGGACTGCCTATGAGTCTGCTATGACTTATAGGTGTCTAAATGCTTTTATTGTAGTAGCTGTAGTGTTGTATATAGTTCATAGTATTTTGTTTAATAAAGGCATACTTTTGCTGTTAAAAAAAGAATATACATAATACATATACCCGACAATGCGTGGGACAAAAATGAGATGAAATCTTTAAAATCGTCAAGTTTGTTACAATGCAATCGGACATTAATTATTTATGATAAAAGGAAGAATGAACAAATGCAAGCGAGCGCTGGGAGCAATCGACACCCGTCAATAATGAAGTGGTCCCAAATGCATCTCGCCAAATATAGATGTTGACGAAGAACAGTCTTTAAATTCTAATTTTAAATACGGATAACTTTTATATTTTTTCTTGTTTTCATTATAATCTACTAGGTGTACGCAAAAATAAACTGGAAATCGATGTACAGGATCGACATTTTAGTACACGTGTACTGGAGGTCGTAACAATCATTTTGACCTGCAGTTCTTTAAAATATTTCCCTAAGAATAAAGTTGATGTCATCTATTTTTTGTACGAAATATATTGTTTTTCTCTGAAACCTATCTTGTTGGTTGATAACCAACTGAAAGGTCTTTCTGAGCTGATTCTATGAATATACCCATGACATAACAGCCACATGTTTTATATAAATGCGAAAATTACTTTCAAATCATACCAAGTTTGGGCTCCGTCACAATATGGACTAAAATTGCTTTGTAAAATATACCTCACGAAGTTCTGATATTAATCTGATAATATCCTCATATCTAACATATGAAAGCAGTTAAAAAAAAACAATCGTATTTTTTACTCTGTGAAATAGTCAGATAAACTTCGGTGATGCCTCGGCTGTTACAGATATCCATAGACGACGATGCTCGTTTTCCATCAGGCGACCCATTTGCTGAGTTTTTATATTATTGCTACGGAACAAGCTCGAGGCCCACCTGATGTTAACCGGACTAACCTCTGCCAATAGCAGATGCATTTCGTCACAAGTCACGAATTGCACTGCGCCCATCATCTTGAGACATAGTTATTAAGTCTCATTTGCCTGATATTTCACTGGCTCTCAAGGACTGCTGCCGGAACACACCGTTATGTCAAGCTCAAGTAGAAAATCTGTCGCCAAGCACCTAACGGTGTGTTCCGGCAGCTGTCCTTGAGAGCCAGAGTAATTCTAGGTTAAGCCTGTTAACACCTTCGACCACATCATCACTTACCATCATGTGAGATTGTGGTCAAAGCCTTACCTATCAGCAATAAAAAAAAAAAAAAATGTACTTGAGGGTGGTCTCTAGCCAGGCGGGCATTCGCAAAATGCCCTTTCACCATGTGGTGAAGCTCAAGCCCGCGGCGGGATTCGGACCATGAACCTGCTGCGCGGCAGTCCATAGCCAATGCCACTGCGCCATCACTAACTAAAATTTGTTTGACAAATTCGATATACTTAGTAAGGCATTAGTAGGTATGCATTTTAACATTTGCTCCCTCTTCCTGCTTTTCCATGTGGGGTCGACATACTATGTATGTTTTCTCTACCACCAAAGACGATAGAAGAACATTTTTTTTTATAGCTGCTATAGTCTGGCCGTTATGTATAGCCTTTGACCACTATCCCACCTGATGGTAAGTGTTGATGTGCTCGAAGATGTTGTTCTGGCTAGCCTAGAATTACTGGTCTCAAGGACAGCTGCCGAAACACACTGTTAGGTGCTTGGCGAAAGATTTTTTACTTGAGGGTGGTAGCTAGCCATAACGACTACCATTCTAAGACAACAACTGGGACCAACGGCTTAACGTGCCCTCCGAAGCACGAAAGCGCTCAGTAGTAATGTCACCAGCGGTCACCCATCCAAGTCATGACCGAGGCGGACGTTGCTTAGCTTTGCTGATCGGTTCAGAACGGCTAAGCAAACTTCGCTACGAGCAGTTACACCTCTGACCTAGGCCCGAATCCCTCACAAACCTATTTACGCGTTGTCAGCAGTAATTTTCTCTATATAAACGGTGGCTTCCAATATTAAGTCCAGGCAGTCAAAAATAATTCCCACGCTAGCTCCGCCCATGCGGCGCAACGATCCCCGCTGCACCGAACGACGCGATGTGCAGCGGCGCACGCGTCTCGCTTATAAAAATATTTGTGTACTTGAAATTAGATTCGCGAACACAGATACCATTGAGACGATTTCAACTTTTTTTATAATCTTATTCACGTGACGCATTTCGATACATAAAGTAACTTTGTATATACTGAAATTGATGTCACGTCTGTATTTTTATCAACATTACTAATATTTCTTAGTAAGAAATTGATTATTTGATTTACTTTCCAAAATTATTCTTACGGTCGACAGTAGCTTATAAAACTAAAGCCAAAAGTTTTACTTTTTACAATATGATCATGTCTGCTCGACTTTATTGGTATATATTATTATGTATGAATGTATTGGTATATATATTATTCATCTTTAACTGACTTCCCAAAAGAAAGAGGGTTCTTAAATTGACTTGTCTATTTTTTATTTTATGTTTGACCACACATAACTTTTTTACTGAACCTTACAATCTTGAAGATTATTTATTTGCTAGTACAGTTTAACTCTTAATTGGTTTCATTTTAATTTCATCAACATCGGTCGAACGGTTTGCCAGTTACAGTCAAACTTACTAAAAAGTAATTTGCCAAAATGCCTTGACGATCGCAGTGCTTCTAGCAACGAATGTAAGTGGCAACTATGAATATAGATGAAAGTTATTGTTAAATAGTGATAAAATCTATAAATAATATGTGAATAATAATCTCTCTAGTAAAGTCTGTAGTCATCAGTATATCAAATAACCTGTCTAAGTCAGTTACATGAGCACAAAATTGAGATCATATTGCACCGATATCAACCAGTTAGTTACCAGACTTTTTAATTAAAAAAATTGTTTTCAAGTCTTTTTTTTTCTTTGCTATGTTGTTGTGTCGCAGTCTCTGTGTTTATAGAGAAAACATATTGCACCAAACCAAAATAAAGTGAGACAAGGGTCGGAATATGATGATGGTACATATCAGCCCAAACGGCACGATATAATATTGATAAATGGGGGGTGTTTTTAAATTCTCCGTAGTAACGAAAGTGATTTCTACTGATTAAACTTACTACAAAAATTTCATTACCCCTTGGCGTGGATGATAATTTATGAATGAATCAACATTGTTCTCAGTATCTTGGAATGCGATTAATCAGATTACACTTCATTAGAATAAAGTAAAATACCATCAAATTGAATGAGCATAACATTATATTATATTCGGTGAATATAGCTACAATTGACCTGAAATAAATGGATTTGATTTGATTAAATGTTAGTCGTGGCCAATATACTTTACCATGACTCGTCATACAAATATGAATTATAGTTTTTCATAACTGTGCTACGGTACACGTTCCCATAATAATATAAAGTAGGTTGTTTTTTTATTGCTATCATATAATTTTTAACTATTAATTACTAATGTTGAAAATATGTTCGTATACATCCTATTACGTTTTATTTTTCAGTTACACTGGTGAACAGAAAGGTGTTATTTTACTACCACTCTGCTTTTAGATACCAACTATGGTAAAAATTAGATAGACCAACCAGATATAGATCTAGCCACTTCTAAACAGCAGGATAAGATTTTTTACCAAACTTGCAGAAGAGTCTATATACGCAATTGTAATGGCCTTAAACTTAGGGTTTTTTAAAAATAACACAACTGCAGAAACATTGTAGACAACATGTTATACAAGCTTCTTTTAATGCAACATGGCAGATAAGTGAGAGAGTGAGTGGCACTGGAACAGGTGACTAAATTAGACATTTAATTAAAAAAGTGGATTCTTAGATTGTTAGTAAGTGGTTATAGACAAATTAAGTTAAGATGTATATAAATTAACAAAAAATCATTTATGAAATAAAAAATATATTATTTTCAATTTATACAGTATTAATGATTATACAGAATTAATGATATGCAAAAGTGTACGTGAGAAATAACGAGTATCGGAATGGAAAGTCAAGTTTTTTTTCAAGTTTGCAGTCCCCCCGATCGTCACCCTGTGACCACGATCACTGCAAAGTGTTTGAAACGTCAGGACAAAAATAATGATAAATATACGCGATTTAAACCGTTAAATGTTGTTTAATTACTATGTGTAACAATCGCGAAAACCTAAGACAACATTAAGTCAAGTCTTCTTTTTATGGCGGGAGGAAGTACTGAAGCATTTGCACTTTGATGTTGCAAGTCACCCTCGACAGCCTCCTCTTGATTTTATCTTTTTCTAGAAGTATCCGCATATTCTTGATCCCGGATCAGTCTTTTCTTAGGGTGGTGGGGATCGACCAGCTCGGGCAGAAGGGAGTTCATATAGAATGTGACTAGTTTTGTCTCCATTTTTTTCGTCCAAAATTCTTCATCTTTTTGTAGAATTTCTATTTTTAATTTGTTGTCTCCATACTACACGGCAAATTAGCATTTAGTTATAATATTACAAATGTTTTTTTTTTTATGCCTGATAGGTTACCCTTTGACCACTATCTCACCTGTTGGTAAGTGATGATGTGGTCGAAGATGTTGTTCAGGCTAACCTAGAATTACTGGCTCTCAAGGACAGCTGCCGGAACACACCGTTAGGTGCTTGGCGACAGATTTTCTACTTGAGGGTGGTAGCTAGCCAGGCGGGCATTCGCAAAGTGCCCTACCACCATGCAAAATGTGCATTTAGCCTTCAGTTTGATAATATCAATCAGATTTTTGATTGATATATATACCTGCAAAATACATTTTACAGACAATCAGTTACCTGAAGCCTTCAGAAAAGCAACTGTACATTTCTGTTTGTCCGACAATCAATTTCGCACAATTTGTAATATAATTTGTAAGGATAAATGTCGGGAGAGCAGTCGAATGACACCTGTCAAAAATCCAAAATGGCGATTTCAACACGGCCACCATACAAATTGCTCCGCCCCTGCTGAAGCTCGGCCTTCAGAAAGGGGGTGTTGGGAATATGAATAAATGAATTTAAATACATAAATTCAGATAATTTGCACGTCAAGAGTACAACATCGCTCTTTACCATCTATCTAATACCCTAATAACCGAAAAGGGGGTGAAGGCAAGTATAATACGTATCAACGATGGCATTCGCAAAGGAGTATTGCTTCAGATAGGAGGCCGGCCATAAAATTTAAGTCTTACTCCGCACAATTATGTCAATGCGTTGTCTTTTGTGTAGGTACTCAGAAAAAATATATTGTTTATACCGATCCTACAAAGGTGTGACAAGTGCAGGGCGATAATAATGTAAAGTTTTTTTTTTCAGTGTAAAAAAGAAAATTTCATTGTATTTATACATTTATACGTTATTTTATTTAATTTTACCTGCTGCTCTGCTATGGATAGGTCAAAATAATTTTTAGCCTAATATAGGTAGTATATAAAATATTTCCTTTACGAAATTTCCTGTGAATAAAATTTGCAAATTTAGCAATACTAAAGTATTATGTTCAAAGAATTACTCACTTATTTTCGTGTAGTGGAAGAACAGTCTAAACTTATAATATGAGATGGCGACTCCGACAGTTCTCCCTGTTCCGAGTGATCTCGGACTTCGACTGATTTATTATTTTTTTTCCTGAGAAAGAAGGTGCATTTTTGAGCACAGTCTTTTTTATTATACGAGTATATACACAATCTATTTATTCCACTCTATTATTTTTGTATAAATCGATACTTATATGTACATGTCTAAGTGATAAAATGTATATTTAAAAGTACCTATGCAGGTGACTTTGTAGATAATCTCTTGGATATATACCTACTTGCCTGATTCTGAATATTCTTTCATTGATATAAATCTACATCTAGTCTTGAGGGACATAAAGAATGTTCGATGTTTTATTGCGATATACCTACCCACCAAACCAAATGCTTTGATTTGCTACGCTTGTGTTATTATTATTTAGCAACACTCAACTCCATTTACGGTTGAACGGCAGCTGTACTTTAGAGCCAGATAATTTTAGTTTACACCTGTTTGGCACCTTCAACCACATCACTTACCATCAGGTGAGAACATAATTATACATATACCAGATATTATTATAGTACCCTACTAATCATACTTAGATTAGTACGACATATAGTTATTTTACAGCTCCATTACAGTACTATAGGAAACCTAGTTGGTATAGAATCTCTTAGTTCGGTCGAGATAATATGTTTCATGAATAGAATAAACACAAACGAATATTAAATTTGCATAGGTGCAATAGGTAAAAAAAAACTGAAATATTATACGCTTTTGCCTCTCTCATAATTCTTGCAAAGTCTTTGTATCGACTCTTCTGCTTCCTTTTTTTATTTTTTAGTTATCTTTATTTCCCATATTGATTGATATACCTACCAAGATACGTATTTATACTGCTCAGGTGATAGCGCGCGAGCGACAGGTCCACGTCCAACGGCGCACAGCGCGGCACTGAAGGACAGCTCTTACGCATTGATTTTATTTCGTAAGCGTAAGCTAATAAGGTTGAATATCGAATCTTCCGATTGACCGTAATCCTGCACAGAACTAAAGGTCGTAAGTCTAAAACACAATTTAATTTATTATGAGAATACTAATAACTCTAGGTAAATTTTACTTTTACAGTGGATAATAAACTACATTTCCTTTCTATGTGTATTTATTATTGATATGTAACTGACGTAGTTTCCAAGAAAAATCCAATAATTTAAAGAAAAGGCTTCATTTCAAAAAATTAAAACTATCGAGTAAATTTCTTTCAAATGTGTTTCTGTCTTAACAACGGATAGAAAAAGGTTTGAAAATCAAATATTTAAGTTAACGTGTCGATTGCATATTTAAGTTGGTTAAAAAAACTAGTCGAATGAGAGTATTTTTTCCGCAGCCTCGTCTTAAGTGCTCAGATTTATTGTGATAACTCCAGGAGTCACCAGACTCAGTACCAGTATACCCTTCAGGTGGAACCTCTGCCCAAATTTGTACCAAAAGTGAGTTCCGGGAATTTTTAAAGTCAAGTATAAATTAATAATTTTATTTTTTAAATAAAATAAATGTGTGTGTGTCGATATTTTTTTTTGAGACAACTGAATAGGTCCGCACAACAGAGCGCTTCAAAATATATATTGTAGGTAAGATATGTTTTTTCCATCAATTCAAGGAACGGTTTGGCTTCGGTTTGATGGCTCGTTGTCTTATGCCAGCCACCCTTAGTATCGGGAATGCTCTTGTTGGTAGTTTACCAGTTACCTTTCGGATAATTATGGTTGAGGGCGCTAAGACGGCAAAGAGCCCTTTTGTGCACTTAATGAGCAGCATTACGCGTCAACGTGAGCATAACATGCTGCTTATTCATTGCACTATTTACATCAGTCACTTTTATGACATCAAACAGAATTTCCTTAGTCCTTCAGTATTTTGTTTCCTAAGTATATTAGAAACTATACGAATTAACGTGTAAACGATACCACATTGGGGTCTTAAATCGCTAAATAGTGTTAAAATTAGAAAAATTAGAAACTAAATGGGTTTTCAAACAAATACCAAATTGTACTCACGTGAAATATCACAATTTATTAGGTCACTCACAACATAATTACTTTCAATATAACTCTTATTGCTATAACACACTACTCTTTACTGGAGAACCTTCCCACTCGATGGCACGGCAGAGACTGACTGTCAAATGTCACTGGCGCCTCCCCCCTATCGCACTCGTTTGTGGTAGGGTACACGTGACTAGGCAAAGTCATTACAAATACTTTTAACCTTATAAATATGTTTAAAATATAGTACCTAGTATTTCCTTATAATTATACTACCATAAATATGATAACTATTAATGTAGCTAACAAGTGCTTATATTGTGTCTTCATAACTACGTAAACATAATAAATATTTCAGTAAAACATTTGAAAAATATATATTGTGGAAATTCCGCTTAATTTTATTGCCAAGCCGACGTGGAGACGATCGAGCGCTCGAAGAGTCAAGACCTGATGATGCTTCGTGTAGAATCGAAACGCGTCGCATATTCTTCCGGTTGGGCTACGTGGCATAACGTCGTTAATGACGTCACCTCACTTTTTATTGGTGGAAAACTAGACAATTTTCTTCAAATATTTTTTACTTAAATGTTATTTATTATTACTTAATTATAGACTCCGCAAAGTAACGCCTGAATTTATTTTTTTAAGTAACTAACCTACCATCTAAAACGTCCGTAGATATCACCAAACCATAACATCCGAGATGATCTCAGTCTGTTTTGTTTTTATTTACAAATAATTAGTTCCCAATCCACAAGTCCGGATCTTCCCAATGACCGACAAAACGACAAACAAACGTATCGGAAACCAATCTGTATAATTATTTCGATCTGCTATACTGACCATTTGCCGCCAAATGACAAGGTTGGCCGCCATGTTGGATTGTAATTTTGGCTTGCGTTGTAGCAGATTATAGTGCCAAAGGACATTAGTGGTCCGGCGACAAGCAATGACAGTGATTCGATTCCGAATCGATCCTCATATCGATTTCTTGGTAATGTTGGCAGTGGGACTAGTTTCAATCGAGATACTTCTTTATCTAATGGATTTTACTAAGATACAGTAGATTTTATACACCGTCTAGAGTCTAGATTATCATACTATTATCAAAATTTGCGTGTTCGTGAGTCTATATGTTTGTTACTCCTTCACGCTGATTGGGAGGAAACTTTGAATATAGATAGAAAGTATAAGTCTTGGATTAACACATAGTATACTTTTCACTACCATAATTTTCACTCAGGAAAGAAACGCGGGGCGCAGCTATACCTAGTCAGTACTATAATATTATAAATGTGAAAGTTACTCTGTCTGTCTGTCTGTCTGTTACGCTTTCACGCCAAAACTACTGGACCGATTTGAATGAAATTTGGTATGGAGATAGTTTGAGACCCGGGAAAAAACATAGGATAGTTTTTATCCTACTGCGCAAAAAGAGGTTAATGTTTTCGCGCGATAACCGACATACGCGCGGGCGGAGCCGCGCCCGGAAAGCCAGTACAAAATAAAAGCTTCCGGGTAGAAAATGTTGGCATGGATCAAACATTATTTTAGGCAGTAATGGTGCAGCGGTCGTTGTTGTGGCTGCCAATCGTGTTCGAGTCTCTGAAATTGAGCTTTTTTGCATTATAGGACTTTGCAAGTCAGCCCAGCGTTCTACCACTTTCAGTAAATATAGGAGAAACGATTGTCAGCCATCTAACAATGTGGCATCCATCTACATCAGAGTCAATAACTATCCTAATGCAAACTTTCTTTCTAAATTTGACGATACCCGTATATAATCCATTATGTTCAAACTGCTGGGACACAGGTCTTTCTCTCGGAGAGAGAGTGTAATAGTGAAGTAAGAGTGAATCTAAGTGTCAGACTTTTATGCCGCTCATAGATCTACGACTGCCACCCTAAGAAAACAAGTGACGTCCCCTTCGAAGCACGGAATCACCGGTGTAATGTTATTCCACTTGCAGTGACCCATCCAAGTCTACTAGTGCTACTTGGCAAGTTCCACTAGGATCCCTTCGCTGTACACTTGCCTTAACACTACGAAGAAACTGTGAAAAATTGGTGAAAAACTATCAGTTTAATATTTGATTATTCGGAATTGTTAATCGATTATATTAGTAACTGCGAATATTCCTTGATTGAAATGTAAAAACTCTATCCTACTTTCCCAATGAAATAGCTTAACCCTGAACGCGCTAGAACTGCGGAAATGAAGCCAAGACCTGACGATGCTTCATGTAGAAGCAAAATATGTCGCAACTTTTTCCGGTCTATATTTATTCGTTTATCTCTGTCAAAACGCTCTTTTGTGATATTCAGTAGACAAGAAAGTAAAATTCATCTATAAATTGTACCAATACTCTATGTATACCGTACATATGGCACCAAATACTTAATTAAAATTGGTTATAAATACTGTCTGTTTTAATGTGATGTCAAACAGCTTTTAATCATTATACAACCAGCCTTTTGTGCCATAAAGCCGGTGCATTATGGTATAACATTATTCCTTCCAGTAAAAACTTCTTTGCTTCGGCATCCCGCCCTAATAACTACCCATATATGTCATTCTACTTTTTAATGATTTACTACAGACGAATCTGGACCCTATGTGTATGGTAATCCGCTATGCTGATTGGGTAGTGTTAAAATTGTTAATTAAGGTTTAATTGCCGTAGCGGCCAATCGGACGGGGAGGTGAATGTAAGGCGTTGCGGAAGAGCCTTGGTGATTGATTAAAAAGTCTTCGAAATATATTTTTTTTTTTTTATTATTTTGACACACTTGACTTTGTATGAAAATTGCAAGTTCTGTCAATACATCCGCGTTTTAAGTCGACTTAGAGTCGGCAGTGTACGGCAGACCAATAACAATTTATCACCACTGTCTTATCAGAGATATCTCACTAATGTCTTATCTTAAAACATATACATACTCTATACCATCATAAGTACATACTTGTAAAAAAAAACTTCGACTTTTATAGCCAATTAACTACTTGACGCAAAATCTGTTTTAGAATGCTGTCGTTGTTAATAACGAATATGTACTATTCAGGAGGTCAGGGTGATAAGGTGCTAATGAGCCTTTTTTGTGCATGTGCAGCAACATGGATGTTTCTGAATATATGTTTGAATAATTTTACTATACCTAAAAATGGATTAATTATATGATATTTAAAACTTGACATTATTAATTTTAAACAAAATACTATGAACTATATACAACACTACAGCTACTACAATAAAATCATTTAGACACCTATAAGTCATAGCAGACTCATAGGCAGTCCAAATGCTCCAGCCCACTCCCAGTTGGCAGCGTGCCCAGCATGCTGGCAGCATTGCCCCATGCCCCATTTTAATTTTATATAATAGTTAGATACTTGATAAATTGACTCTATGATAGTTTGTAATATAAAAATAATAATTCTAGTTGTTCTCTAATTGTTGTTTAGTTGCATGCCTTGGCGTTGCTGTAAATGTAACTGGTAATTGAAATAAATAAACATCCCACTAGCAGCAACGAAGTGGTGGCGTGCTGTTGAAAAAAAATCATCTATTTCTCAATCTATTTCTACCACTGATATGAATAATTTATTGTCTGGAAGTCGAACCATGGAAGTATTTGAATCTGCATGGTACTGACTTCCACAATTTATTGTTTCATACTTATCAGTGTTGAAAGTCCTTTATTAAAATAAACTAAAATTCATAAGGCCGTATTTTTTGTGGTATTTATTTCTATTATACATTCACTAGCATGACTATTTTGTGATAGAAATCAATAAGTAGTACACAAATATATGATTTAGGTTCACAAATACACGAAAAAAGCTTCATAGTAGTCCGCTTTACACCATTTTTGTTACTGTCCCAAAACGGAAGGAGATAGGTTTTTTCGTTTCGTAATTACCGAGAACCGAAAAGGGTGATAAACAATCAATTGGTCGGTTCTTCGCTTCGTAACGCTAACGAATCTCAAACTCAAGCTTAGCATGCCCGAAAGCGCTCAGTAGTAAATGCTATAAGCAATCACCCATCCTAGATATGACCCGCAGGGAGCTCGAATTGATCATTTAAAAAGTAGGTAAGCTTCGCTACGAATGTTTCAAAAGATTATATTAGTGGTAGAATACTCACCGATAGTACGGAAAGGGTTGATGCACGTGCAGGTCCATGGGCACGGCCGCGTGCGCGTGCGTGTACTCGTGCGGCACCACGCCGTGCACGCCGTGCCCGAGCACGGCCGCCCACGGCGACGCGCCGAACCCGCTCCCGTGCTCCATTCCCGTGCCCACACTCACTGACACATACCAAACGTTTATTTTCAATTACCACTCGTTTGTTCCATATTCAAAATGTTCTTTTAATTCACTGATACATACCAAACGTTTATATTCAGTTATCATTCGTTTGTTCCATATTCAAAGAGTTTTTGGAACTCACTGGCATGTGCCAATCATTTATTTTTATTTTTCACTGGTTTGTTCCATATTTAAATTGTATTTTCATACATGGATCTCAATATCATAGATGTTTTAGAACTATAGTGTTATATTGGCACAGTAAAATTAGGATTAATCGTAGATATATTGCATTTCAAAACAATGTCACTGACGTATTCCATTATAAATATTGCTTTAGTTATATCCTGGTCAGTTTGAAGAAGACTCTGGAAATTCAAGAATGAGAGAGTTAAATAAAGAAATTACCTTTATCATAGACATTTTATTAGTTAATTTTTACATAAATATGTAATTTGTTTTTATATAATTCTTTAATGTTAGTTTTTCTTGTTTATATGTTTAGGTTTTGGCAGTTTATAGTCAAGCGAGCATTCGAAAAATACTCCAATACCAAGCAATGAAGAAGCTATATCAAAGCTCTTAGTAGGGTTCGTACCATTGACCCCTGTGCAACAGTCCATACTCTATAACCATTTGGCTATCAATTTATTCCAAGTGAATATGCCGATTTAGAAATTATTAGAGAAAGTATTAGAACTACAAATCACCCCTTTATTTCAAAGATACATCTTCACGTATCGATTTGAATGTAATTTTTATCACTGGCATGAAATTCTAAAAGAAACATAAGCTTCTTATCCGAGTTTCTATGTTATACAAGAAAATAAAAGAAAACGCCACATGTCATATTTTTTCGGTAAGGCAGCGGGTTACAGCGATATTTCAATTAAACATTTCAATATATTTAGTAAAGTTTTAATACGAGTTTGTACAGTACGAAGTGTACTGTATTACCTTATTTAAACTAATGAACGAAAACAAAGTAATTGCATCAACAAAGTTCATCTTAGCAAAAAAGTAACAAATTTTATATTGTTCAGTAAACTAACGCATCTGTCCTATGTTTTATTCTCCAATTGGAGTAAACTCCAACTCTATATAAGTATTTTGTTTTGTTAATTAACGCTTTTTCACATTTTTTGTAGACAATACTCTGTCTAATTGCGGTATATTATTTCTTTATAATGACAGTTTTACTAACCTTAAATACAGTTTTATTGAGGTCAATGAATTCATATTCTTTTCATTTCTGAAATACACATACTTCTAACGCAATCCTCCTTACAAATTTTCCAAGCTGCATAACTATTTATTTTTGAAATCCTTAGTATTAGAAAAAGAAAAGAATGTGCTCCATTATTCTATAGTTTTAACCAAATTAAGGTATGATTGTATGGATAATGATCACTCTCATCTTAACATGAAGCCGCAACCTCTTAATACCATCATGTAGGCATCAAAAATAATTTAGAATATCGAATTGGTATCAATAGTTGAATTTGATTATAAATCAAAATAATAACCTGATTATGTATGTATATCGCTTCAACATGGACAGAAAACTACAGAAATACAAAGCATAAATATAATACCGTACTACATTCACGCGTGTTTTCCTGTTTAAATAATACAGTACCTAATATTTTGTGGAGGTTATTTAAAATCTACAAAACATTCAAAATCTATATATGCCAGCTAGACCAAACATCCGATCAATTTAATAGGAAAATTTTTGAAATGAATAGATCCATGAGTTTTATATCACAAGAACAATAAAGCCTACATGCAAATGCAATTAATAGCAAATAAATATTATATTAACGGCCTCTATGTTGACAATACGGAATGCCGTCGCGCACTAACGCACGTAGTGTTTGTTTGGTGTTGCCAGATTGTAAATCCACATTACGCAAGTCACTTAAGATAAGATATGCGATGACGACTTAGTTTTATTTAATCCAGATTCAGATTTATTTAATAAATATACTAAGAATAAGCTGAGCTTTGTTCTGCTCGCGTTTATTTTTCTAACATATTCTAGTTGCGTCATCTAGTATTAAGTAGATGTATTTGAGTATTGAGTTTAGTTCACTTGCAGCGATGTTAACTCTATCCAATGAATACAAAATTATCAATATTACTTTTTTAATGGTTATAGAATTATCTAGATATGAAGTTAAATTACTATGTTAAAGCACAAATCTATGGGCGTAATAGTTTTTCTATAAAGGGAGCTACAAAATGTTCAAGTTGTGGGATAGTGAAAAGACCCGCTTCGCTTGCCCTAAAAATTAATAGCAGACAAACAAATACCATTACAGAAGTAGGAAACAACACAAGAATCATACACATACACGCTATTACAACTTCTTTCGTCGAAGATTAAATTAAAATCTGATAAATGTATTACTAAACAATTGTTTCTCTTTTCTTGTAGCACCTTGGCATGCTAAACTAATATCACATTAACAGAAAATGCGAAAATTATTCTTAGAACAAAAACTACGGCATTTTATGTCTGAAATAGTTTTTTTTTAAATTTTAATACTAAAAAACTACTAATTCTTAAAATTTGTTTTATATATTAATAATGAGTCGTATATATTAGTATACTTATTATACTTATTTTAATATTATTATACATAAAATTTATAATTTTAATTATCTGGGTCTTGGACCCGTTAGTAGAGTAGGTACTGAACCGTTAAAAACAAAGCCTTTACGTAACTATTACGTAGTTTTGACAAAAAATTAAATATATCTGAGAAGTTAAAATAGACTTTATGTAATAAGATTTATATAAAATTTAAACTCAAATTAAATAATAATACTCGAGTTATGTTGAAACAAGCTGGTTACTTGTATTTTTAAATCTTATAGGTATTTTATAATTTTTTTTGCAATAACATTTTTGCCGTCCAATAAATTGTAAATATGATTTTCGGTTCATCATTCACATTTAGAAGTATAGTAGAGCTTTTAACAATTATTTCAATCTAAGTACTTAAATGTTAAAAATCAAATCCAAGCCATGTTTTAAGTGACTCCTAAATGTAGGGGAGTATAATCGAAATCGGGCAACATAATGGTGGCAAAAGATTAAAAAATATTCGAAAATACTATTTGATTGTTATGAAATGCGTATGGTCAAGGCGATGACGCCAAAATAAGTCAACAGACGCAAAAAGCAATTTGTCGTTTTAATATACTTATTTGGATAAAACTAAACTATGAATGAAAGGTGAAGCTACCTACTAACGACATCCTAATATAATGTTATCGACTGCAGAAAGTTGCTATAGCTGATAGCAGCCTGATTTTTATACAACTTTGAGATCTGTTATAAAATCTATATGCGCAATGTTATTATTGGGTACTATCAATATCAGTTTTGAAAGTTATTACCAACACGCCTGTCTTCACCAAAGGGTGCCGTGTCACGCACAATTTTCCCAGACGCGTTTTGGTCCCTTGTACTAGAAGGCGATCTTATGTCTTACTACCTGGCAGAATTACAAACTCCGGCCGGATACTTCTATATCTCTGTCTGAAAATAACTGAACCTCAAGCTTCCATGCGCCGCTTTCGCCACTTCACCAACGGCCCAGTATTAAAAGTATTTATTAAGTAAATTTTATCATACAAAGACAGTTTAGAAGATAACATTTTTTTTTACGGCTGATATGCTAACCCTTTGATGGTAACATACTCTCCTGATGCTAAATGATGGTGTGGTCAAAGATGTTGTTCAAGACAGCTGCCAGAACACATCGTTAGGTGCTTGGTGACAAATTTTCTACTTGAGGGTGGTAGCTAGAGCCTGGCGGGCATTTGCAAAATGCCCTACCACCATGCTATATGGACTCCTGTCGCTTACGACGGGAGTTGTAGTTTGTCTTAATAGATAATCGGGACCGACGTCCTAACGTGCCCTCCGAAGCCCGGAAGCGCTCAGTAATAATGCAACTAGCGGTCAGCCATCCAAGTCTTGACCGCGGCGGACATCGGTTAAGAACGGCTGAGCAAACTTCCCTACGAGCGCTTCTTGTATGTTCGTTTCAACTTTATTTTCTGCATACAAATTTGAATTATAATAAGTACGCATGCCTAAGCATAATATAAATTTAAAAGTACTAAAAAACTGCCCTGGTCAAACGTAGTCAGCATAAGTAAATATTAAATATCGGAATTTTTAAATTGCTCTCAGATACAAGCCCTTCATAATTTCTTGGTAAGCTATTAAGTTGGTAAATTATAAAGTGTTGCAATTTAGAATGTTTGCTGCTTGATACAATTTGAAATTATAATGTAACGAGCTTAAAATATTTTCGATGTATATTTGTTGCCTATGTATATTTGTTTTTAAAACTTGATGATTTGTAGTAAATTACTACAATAAATACTACCTATCTCATCTTCATAATTTTTTATCACAATCTTTTTCAATTCCATTACATACATTGGCTTAGGGAACTTAGGTAATTCTTCTCATTTTTTCTTTTGTATCTTTTCAGCAATTGGCTAGGTACATAAAGCGATAAGAGTGTTGTATATAAATAATCGCATAAACGATTAATAATCAATGATATTATTTCTTTCTGCGTTCTTTGGTTATAATATGAAGTATGTAGTAAAATGTAAGAAAACATCTCAGGTCCTAAAACCTATTAATATATTATTTACTTTTATATATATACCTACTTAAAACATACCTGACCTAAATTAGGATAAAATAGTATAACATACCTACAATACACAATAAATCTCAATTTTCAACCAAATATTTTTCTAAACGATACAAATTTTAAGCATACACAAAAACAAATGTTTATAATTTCTATGTAAATATGTATTATATATTTACATGCAACTCTACATCTTGTCTTTTTCTTACAAAAGCCTTTGCTTTTATTTTATTTCGTATATTTTCAAACTATTTAAAGAAAACATCTCAGGAAAACAGAACATGTAACATCACTTACATGTTCCGTTTTCCTATGAGTTATAACATTATTATCAATCCTTTGTTATTTTTTTTTAATGCTGGCAGGTTATTTTATGACAAATATCTCTCCTGGTGACAAGTATGACGTATAAAATAAGGTTTATTTTCTAACAAATTTTATTATCAGACGTAAAATAATGTTGTTTAAGTTTGCCTTGATTCCTACAATGTTTAATTTTATATTTATTAGCTAACTTTGATGTCAATATCTTTTTTCCAGCAAGAAGAACCAAACGAATGCTTAAAGCTAATTAAGGGCCTCACCTTAGTAATTAAAAGTAAATAGTATCTACCACTTCATAAGCTATGAGAAATTTAATAGCCCACAATACCTTCCACAATCTATCTGTGTACAGAGTGCGTATGCGCAACGGGTCGATTGTTTTCTGTCAAATCGGCACCTATTAGTGAAGCCGATACGTTATTTACACAAACGCTAACGTTTAAGTAAGCTATTTAAAGTATTTATTGCGTTAATGTTTTGTTAACCTCAAGGGATTACAGGTTTTTGTGTTTGTTGAGTAATAACATGTGTTTGTGGTGTGCGCAAGAGTCGATGCCGCGACGGTTTTTGACACTGACTTGATGGACTTTATGGATTTGTCATGTTTGTTCTCTATGGTATTTTGTCGAAAATGTGAAATGTTTTTACGGCACTTTGTGTTGTTCGGTGGGAGTTTGGTTGAAGTGGTGGAGCCAAATATTAGTTTCAATCATTAGAAATATGTCAAATCCACTTTGGAGTTTGTTTCCTATATTTTTCTTTAAATGTGGAAGTACAGTCTAAGAACTACATCAATAAACGCTCCAATTACAAAAACTGTTGTAATTTTATGTAAGATTTAAATATATATTGTATCAAATTATTAATAAGTAAGTAAAACCGAGCCCCATTATTAGTGAGCAGTATAATATACGAACACTTCAATATTAATGGAACTCCTTTAATAGCGCGTGATTTTTCACTTTTCAGTCCGAAATCCACTGTAAACAAACATTAGTCACTGGCACAATAGAAAAAAAAAACAACCTCAGTCACTGTCACAAAAAAGAATCAATGTTGATTGTCACTGGCACATAAAGAAAAACGCGCGAAACGTCAACTGTCAAAATGTTCCCGCGCACCGGCTTTTAAATCACGCACGGTATTTACATGCATTTTGGCAAATGTTGTAAAAACACGTGTGCCGAGGTTCTCGGTCCAGCGGTCATTGAGAGCTAGCTGGCTGGCTGGGCTGAGAGCTGGTATCGAATGTGTGCGGGGAACCGGCCGGCCTGCGACAGGCATACGAAACAGGCTCGCGCGGGGCGTGCTGGTTGCTTACGTCACGGCCGCCCGTAATTGGGTTACGTTTACGTGATCCGATGGGGTGTCACGTCTGCTAGCGTTCTTATGGGCACACGCCCTAATTATTTTTGATAAAAACTTATTTTGTGTGTGAAACTGTTTTTAGGAGCGTTTTATACTTACTTCATACGTACTCAATAAAATTTGTTACTGGTACTGGGTTGTATATTTAACTATTAGTAATTAAAATTACTGATGTTGTTATATGTATTATTACATTACAGATATTTTGTTTTATTCAATGACTAGTTAATATATGAACTAGAACTATTAGTACTCTTTCGGGGGTAGTTGTTAGTTAAACATCAAAATAATTTTGCTATATTTTAATTTCAATTTAAAAATAGTAATTCACAGTTATTTAATATAATCTATATGTATAATTAAAGTTTATACTACAGTACCTGCCAGGTTGTGTTATCTGAACAAATAAACATAACTAACTTACATAGATTCACTATTCTGATTTGTGCACTACAACACTACAAAATGGAGGCTATCAAAGAAACTATTTCCCAAATGAACAAAACATTTCACATGAAGCTGGCTGAATTTGAGGAAAGACAGGTAAAGCTCTGTTCGCCTTCATCTGCTGATGCTGCTAGTCTTTCTGCAGACTTCTCAAACTTTAAGACTTTTGTGATCAGTGCTCTCCGTACACTCCAGACACAAGTTGAGATAAATGCACGGACAATTGACACTCTGGAGATGCACAACCGCAGAAAGGTGCTTCTTTTGCATGGTGTATCTGAGGATAAGGCTGACATCTCAGCTGCCATTGTTGAGACAATAGTGCACAAATTAAAACTGGTTGGTTTCAAGGCTGAAGAAGTGTCCCGTTGCCACAGAATGGGTCGGTTGTCAGATACTGGCAGGCCTAGGCCTATATTATTCCAACTGCAAAACTACTCAATGCGCATGAAAGTCTGGGCTGCCAAGAAGAACCTCAAGAGTTCGGGTATTACGTTGTCCGAATTCCTTACGAAGCCACGACACGACACATTCAAGCTGGCGCGGCAGCAGTTTGGTGTTTCCAGGTGCTGGACGCATGAAGGCTCTGTCTTCGTGCTAGGTGGTGACGGTGTGCGACATCGAGTATCTTGTACAACGGATCTTGAGCAAATCAGCGTGCAGGCCGCTACGAGCTCCGTCGCAGGCTCAAGGGAACCGACTGTGGCAGTACTCAAAGAACCTTCGGCATCAGCAAGAACAAGACGTGCAACCAAAAAGTAACGGTACATAACAGAATTTCACTGATGAACTGAACCTTGGTAAACAAACATTATTTTTACTGTGTGTAGGTACTTATAACTTTGTAATTTTCTAAAACTCCACATAAAGTTTATGAAGGTAGCATTTTTTCACCATGACAAGCTAACTAAGAAATTATCGTGACAAATCGTTAGGTACATTTGTCTTATTTTGTCACTGACACTCACTCATATCATATGTCATTATCGTCTATATATCATTATCGTCTTATCTAGTTGTCATTGTCAAGATGTGACCATAAATTTATTTTTAGACTCGAACAGTTTGTACAGTTACAATTAGTCAAATATTTGTAAGCACTTTGTTATTTTAAATTGTTAGCTTTTAGGATGTTGTTTGTTATTATATATAAATGGTTTTGTTATAATAAAAAAACCGGCAGGTACGTTGTATGAGTAAGTAGGTACCGCCTACTTGCATATCAATTATTTTTTTCTTTTTTTTTTTTTTATATTTATTTAAATATTTAAATTAATTTATTTTATATATATTTGTATATTTATTTTATATATAGTAATATATTTTATATAAATCGTAAAATGTTAAACATATTGAGCGATGATGTTGATAATGACAATTATTTGTCTTTATCATCGTCTTGCAGTCATGACAGTTTTCTAAGTATCCCTTCTCTCTCTGAAACTCTAGAATCACACTTTTCTGATGTACCTAAAAACCTTAACGTTATTCATATTAATGCGCAGAGCATTCCGGCTCATTTCCCTGATATGCTGACGTCATTTCATAACAAGAATGTTCACGCTATTCTAGTCTCCGAATCATGGCTAAAGCCATCACTTCCTTCAGTTTCATACACCATACCAGGGTTTAATCTCATTCGCAATGATCGATCATTTGGCCGCGGTGGTGGTGTCGCTATTTACGTCCGTTCCCATATTCCCTTCACTGTAATAAGCACATCAACTCAACCACCTCCCCCAAATGCTGGCGAACATCTTTTTATTGAAGTTCTTCTTTCCCATTCTAAAGTACTTCTCGGAGTCTACTATAGCAATTCAGATGGCAACAATTACTTCTCGTCCTTTGAAAAGCTCATAACAGATATTATTCCATCCTATAGTCATACAATAGTTATGGGTGATTTCAACACTTGCCTCCTAAAGCATAACAGTCGCACTACTTCATTAGAGACCCTAATCAAAGCTAGCAACATGCATATCCTCCCACTCAGTGCAACTCATCACTTTCCAAATTCAGTCCCTTCACTTTTGGACCTTATTATGGTGTCGTCATTAGAGCTTGTTGCTAAGTATGGTCAGTGTTCGGCTGATGATTTTTCATACCATGATTTGATTTTCTTATCTTACAAGATTCGTCCTCCTAAATCTAGACCTACAATTATTCTGCAACGTAATTTTAGTGGTATAAATCAAGATACATTTTTAGACGATGCTAAAAAGATTGATTGGTCCCCAGTAATAGATTCTGATTCAATTGACGACAAAATAGCAATATTCAATTCTCTTATCACTCAACTCTATGATGTTCATGCCCCATTAAGATCCATCAAAATAAAACATACACCTGCGCCCTGGCTTACTGAGGATATAAAAATTTTACGACATAAAAAAACACTTGCGAAATCTAAATATAAATCTAATCCTACAGACGGGAACAAAACCCGATACACCAGGGTACGGAATCACTGCAATTTGGTGTGTAGAGATGCACAAAGGCGCCATATTCATGAGTCGGTTCAAGAAAAGGATCCAGCGAAAGTATGGAAGTTTCTTAGGTCTTTAGGGGTTGGTAAATCTCATCAAGAATCTATTCCCAAAAATTTAGATATTAATTCATTGAACCAATACTTTGTCTCATCGTCTTATATAGATGATTCTTCAAAAGATAATACTTTAAAATTTCTTTCTAACGTTACAACCCCTGACCTTTCTTCATTCGTCTTTAGTCAATTCACCGCTTGTGATGTTAAGAAAAGCATACTTTCTTTTTCTTCGAATGCTGTTGGAATTGACGGAATCAGCCGAAATATGCTGGTTCCTATTTTAGATATTATTGTTCCAATACTGTGTTGTATTTTTAACTTTTCCATATTAAATAGTAAGTTTCCTTCAATATGGAAGGAAGCACAAATAATCCCTTTGCCAAAAAAAACAAATCCAAAATCTCATTCAGAATATCGCCCAATTTCAATACTTCCATTTCTATCAAAAGTTCTTGAACGATTAGTTTATAACCAAATTAACAGTTTTCTTACTCACAATGATCTCTTAAACCCCCTTCAGTCTGGCTTTCGTCCGGGACATAGCACAGTTACAGCTCTCCTGAAAATTACTGACGATATCCGTCTAGGGATGGATAACGGCCAGTTAACTGTTTTAACACTTTTAGATTTTAGCAGTGCGTTTAACACTGTTGACTTCGATATTCTTCTTGCAATTCTTCGCTCAAACAACATATCTCCAACGGTGATTGACTGGTTTCACTCTTACCTGTACGGTCGCCGACAACGTGTTCGCATTGAAGATCGCTTCTCTTCATGGTGTGACACCTCCGCCGGTGTACCTCAGGGTGGCGTATTATCCCCTCTTCTTTTTTCTATTTTTATAAACTCAATATCTCAAAATATTTCTTCATCCTACCACCTCTATGCAGATGATCTACAACTATACCGCCAAGCAACTTTGCTCAACCTTTATGAAGCAGTGAAAGCAACTAATGAAGACTTGTCTCTAATAATGAAATGGAGCAAAGCTTACGGCCTGAAAGTTAATCCACTTAAAACTCAAGCTATTTTAGTAGGAAGTTCTCGCTTGATTTCAAAGGTAGATTGGGACTCACTACCGCGACTGGTGTTTGATGGAGTGATCGTCCCTTTTAGTAAAACAGTCAAAAACCTGGGTATTACTATTGACCAAAGCCTAACATGGGATCCTCAAATAGCTATCACTAGCCGTAAGCTGTTTGCATCCGCAGGATCCTTACGGAGACTTCGAAACTTTCTACCTACTACCACTAAAATTGCGCTTGCACAATCCCTTTTACTCCCTATCCTTGATTATGCTGACGTCTGCTACCTTGACCTAACCGAAGAGCAACTGAATAAACTTGAGCGACTTCAAAATTTTTGTATAAGATTTATATATGGCTTACGCAAATATGATCATGTCTCCGATTTTCGTAATAAGCCCAAGTGGCTCCCCATTCGCCTTCGCCGGAATGCTCACATATTATCTCTCCTTTACAGTATTCTGTTCCATCCTTTATCCCCGCGCTACCTCAAGAAACAATTTAACTTTCTTCATTCTACCCATTCTCTATCGCTACGGTCATTAGAAAACTTAACGCTACAGCAACCTGCAACTAAAACTACTTTCTACCACTATTCATTTGCCGCTGAAGCTGTCAGACTGTGGAACGCACTACCGCTGGAAATTAAACGTGCTACTTCATTGAAATCTTTCAAGGATCTAGTCAAAAACTATTATCTCTTGCTCTAACTTACTATAATAATGGACACTACGGTACAAACATGCTTTTTAATTAAATTATATGTTTAACATGTAGTAAATTATATGTGTATATATTCTATTATATATGTTTATATGATATATGTATGTATATATTGTATTTATTTATTCTAATAATATAAGTATTTATGTTTACATAATATATTTATATATATGTATGTGTATTCATTTATTTTTGTAGTTTTTGGTTAATTATTTTATAGAATTATTTAGACCATAAGAAACTCCGCCCGATGTTTTTTACTTTATCCCTTATTGATGGGTTGTCTGGAAGAGATCGCTCTGAGCGATAAGACCGCCCATTGATACACTTGGTTTTAAGTTATGTTTTAGTAATAAGTTTATTGTTGTTATTATGGTGTATTCAATAAAGAGTTATCTATCTATCTATCTATTAGTTAATGTATTAACTACTAGTTTTAAAAAATATTTTGATAACAAGTAAATGTAATAACAAAATTAGTTAATATCTTAAATTAATTTAACGTGTATCTTTTCTGATGCTCGATAAAATTACTTTGCAAAACAAATGTTACCTAGTTAACCTCAAACAAAATATTTTCCCAAAAGAAAAATACCTACTTATACACAGGCTCTTGCCCTAAAGCAATAAGGAACCTAACCTTGGTCGTTAACTTCTCAAAATTACCAAAAACTGTAACATAATAAGCAAATATCAAATTTTCTCACGGACAAATTGCAACCTGCGACCTGACCTAAGTCGTTTTGACGTTTCACTAACTGTCATAGCAGTAAGATTTATGTCCAGTCCAACCGGAGCTCTCGATCTTTGGTTTAAGATGGGGATTTTAATGTACGTTTGTAGCTCTGGCAATAGTGGTTATTATTAGAATAATTGCTGAGACAAAGTGACACAGGTGTGAGTAATACTTAACGGTGTTTTGGCGTTGTCTGATGTACGATTTGTTATACAAATCAGGTAGAAGTAATTGTTGCTACAAAAATGTTACTATAACTAAGAAATTTACATTATACATAGACTTCCTATGCTTACTAGCCCCATAGATTATTTTTCTATTTTTTTTAACTAGATTGGTAATTATTTTGTAATATAGCAAAGGAAGATCAATTTGGAAAATTCGAGTCTGTTTCCAATCTGTTTTGATTGTTCAGTGAATTTAACGTGTATTTTTTCTAGTGGCAACGAATGTCTTTAATTAATTAAAAACTCGGTAGGTTACCTAGAAAGAAATTTGACGTTTTCCCGCATTAATTAGGTAGTTAACATGTATTCATAACAAGCTTAGTTGGTTGGTATCATAACAAGCTTACTGCTGCTGTCACTCGATATAAAAGTCAAACCAAGGAGGTTTATTTTTTCCAAAATACACAATACACATCCAACATATATAAAATCGTTTACCGATAGGCTAAATCGATGACTGTGAAACGCAAAGATAGTGTTTATTTAATTAATATGTTCTGGGTAGTATAACCGGGACTTACTCGAACATTCTGAAACAGTCCCTAAGTACGAGTATAACGTCTTTAACATTGACACAGGCAAAGTAGGTACATATCAACTCTGTATTGATGGGCAAAAAACACGTTAAAAGAATAAGTTCAGTATTTACTATGAAAGTATTTCATTGGGCGGCCTTGTCACAAAAAGCGATCCCTGCTAGGTGAACATAAATGTAAACAGTGTTAACCATTTTTAATTCTTGATATTTTATCATAATATTATTATATCTATAGGGTACATTGCACTTCGACTACCCGCACTGGTTTTTCTTCTTATTTTTGGTCACTGTAACCTTGGCAGACCACATTTACCGTCGCAAGTTACGCATGGAGTTCTATTGCGAGGCGAGCACCAATATATTCAACGACATCTACCCTATTTAAATTTGGATTTTTTTACTTACGTTACAATGTAAGGAATTCCGAAATAGTTAAGAATTATTATAAAAATACTCAAAGGAAATTTTATTTTTACTGACAAGGAATACAGGTCATAAGACATAAAACTCGATAAATATACCCAAATACCACTTCCACCAATGAAGTAAATCTATAAATTTCGTCACACCCCTTTCTTCCTGTCTATGCATACATTTCACAACTTAAGTTTTTATACAAAAACGTCATATTTTCAAGTAGGGGTAACTTTACCAACATAACTTGAACTTTGAAACTTTAATATTTCAGCTGTTAGTACAGGTCGTCGAAATCTGGGCTAGCTCATAATACAGCCAATATTACTTGAACTTCTTAATACTTAGAATAGTGATGCATTGTTGTCTATCAGTAGAGATCTTTGAATTGTGGATGGTGTATTAGATTGGTCAACCATAAGGTGGTAAGTAAGATTTAGTGCTTTAAGAAGTGTTATGATGACACTCCCCCTAAGTAGATTATTGAAACTATAGTCTGGTTGAAGTATTTTGTGTTCTGTGCACCTTAAACTAAGGGATAAAGCTTTTCCATAATCATTTTAAAAAAAATGAGCATAAAACGGTTTTCTATTTTTCAAACGATTACATTAATTTCGTCTCTATGAAGTCTAAAGTAGAAAAGATTCTATATACCTATCGTATGGAATGGTATACAACACTCTTTATATAACTTGGACTGGTTACAATTGTCTCTAAATGCATTAGGCTCGTGCCATGAAGCGTGTTTTTAGGGTTCCGTACCCAAAGGGTAAAAACGGGACCCTATTACTGAGACTTCGCTGTCCGTCCGTCCGTCCGTCAGGCTGTATCTCAAGAACGGTGATAGCTACACAGTTGAAATGATGTATTTCTGTTGCAGCTATAACAGTAAATACAAAAAATTGGCCAAGTGCGAGCCGGACGTTTAAACAAAAAAGGTTTCAATATGAAGGCTAATGGTACAGAACCCTACGTGCGCAAGTCCGACTCGCACTTGGCCGATTTTTTTTTAGTATTTATTTCATACAATGTTGATGATCTGGTGCCCTTATGTTGATAATAGGTACAACTATTATAGTAGTACAAGTATTATAGTATAGTATAATACGAGTATAACAGACTTTTTTTATTTATGCTGGCTAGCCTTTGGCTACTATTTCACGATGTTTTCGAAGATCTTGTTCAGACTCACCTAAAATGACTGTCTCTCAAGTAAAGTTGTCGGAACACACCGTCAGGGCACGTTAAGCCGTTGGTCCCGGTTGTTGTCTTAGGACGGCAGTCGTTACAGGAAGGGCATTTAGCGAATGCCCGCCTGGCTAGCTACCACCCTCAAGTAAAAAATCTGTGGCCAAGCACCTAACGGTGTGTTCCAGCAGCTTTCCTTGAGAGCCAAAAAACATTACGAGGAAACATTACTTAGGGTCGGTTTCAGAATGTATTAATAAAGTTTCGGGTTGCTATGAAACACTTAAAATAACTGAATGATAAAAATGACAGTAAACATGAAGCGCGTTTCAAGCTTTAACCGATGGATAGGCTCTATCGATGACTGTGAAACTCAAAGATAGTGTTTTGTTTGATGAATATGTTCTGGGTAGTATAACCGGAACTTACTCGAAAATTCTGAAACAGGCACTTAGAGTAACAATTAGAAAAACATTTGAATTGTTGCGTGATGCCAAAAACGAGCCCCGCCTCAGAATGTAGGTCAAGAATGAACCCAGCGCTGATTTCAAAAGGAACTCAAAGACTCATAGCAGTTATTCTATCTTATGCTCTAATTTCGAGTCATTATCTACGCTAATGTGTAGATTATGACTACAAAGAAGAAAAATTTGTATTTAGGAATGTAACGAATAAACTTAAAAAACTAATTAAAACTAATTTAACTGATTTGACAATTTTTATACCATAAGAAACCTACATTATCCCTGATGATCATAGGCGATAGCCTATTTTCAATAAAATAATTTTATTTAATTTTTTCTTAGTATATTACCTCACTCTCTTCATCCCTTAATGTAAACAAAATGGACTGCTCGGAATTTTGCTCATATATTTTTTTTTTTTTTTTTATGATTGATAGGTTAGCCTTTGACCACTATCTAACCTGATGGTAAGTGATGATGTGGTCGAAGATGTTGTTCAGGCTAACCTAGAATTACTGGCTCTCAAGGACAGCTGCCGGAACACACCGTTAGGTGCTTGGCGACAGATTTTCAACTTGAGGGTGGTAGCTAGCCAGGCGGGCATTCTCAAAGTGCCCTACCACCATGCTGTAACGACTGCCATCCTAAGACAACAACCGGGACCGACGGCTTAACGTGCCCTCCGAAGCACGGAAGCGTTCAGTAGTAATGTCACCAGCGGTCACCCATCCAACTCACGACCGCGGCGGACGTTGCTTAACTTTGCTGATCGATTCAGAATGGTTAAGCAAACTTCGCTACGAGCGCTTCAAAAATAATTCCGCTAACCTCTTCTTCAATCTAGAACACCTTAATGTAAACTGCTGCTTGACAAGCGAAATAGATAACACGGTGGTACCTACTCAGAAAAGTTCCTCGCCAACTACTACCTATTAAAAAAAATTATACAATCGCTGGATTACTACAGTAAATTGAACCAGACAACTTGAATCATTCTATGAAAAACCAGTCTACAATCAGGTACATATACCAACCTCAAGTAGAAAATCTGTCGCCAAGCATCTAACTGTGTGTTCCGGTAGCAGACCTTGAGCGCCAGTAAAGTTATATGCACATGAGATATAACAACTGTATGTTTCAGGGTGACGCAGGACAATTCGTCACCTATGAAGAAATGCATCTGTTATAGAGGTTAGTCCGCTTAACATCAGGTGGGCCTCGAGTTTGTTCCATTACAATCTCAAAAAAATAGGTGAGACTGTGGTCAAATGGGGTACTATCATCAGTTAAATATTATTTTTAAAAGAGTTCCCTAAGTATTAGTCCCCGACGAGCATGAAAAATTATAATGTATTCTAAGATTAATTCTTCATATTGTTTTAGAATAAAACCGCCATTGAATTGCCCGCCAACAAAGCAACAATCCAATAAACTCCCGAAAAACCTTAAAACAATGCCATCTAATCCACATCCAAAATTAAAAACCTTCCCGAAGTAAAAAACAAAAAAAAATCATTTTCATTATAACCTAAATATGCATCTCGTTTTTATTCATGAAGAGTGACAGGAACAGGTATAGAACAGAACGCCGTTAGCCATGCGATCTTATTGGCTGGGTGGGATTGTGAGGCGTCGCCGTTTCTATACCGCTGGGTAGGCGTGCCTCGCCTAGTATAATGTTCAGTTCTGGGTCATGGAAGCATGCTTTATTGATAAATTAGTTTACACGTCATAGAATATGCCAGCTATAGCTACGGTGCTACGGTGTAGCTGCTACGAAAGTTCATTACTGAGATTGACAGTTGATAAGCTTCTAAAATCTAATAATCTTCATTTCAGCTTCATGTTGCTTTATAATAAGTGACGTATTAGTAAATATACCACGTAATTATAAGTAGAATAACATGGGAGAATACTCTTTATTGTTACATCACAAAAAATGACTAAAATAAATGAATAAGTTAAGTGTTGCGGCCTCATCATTAAAAGTGATATAAAATAGCGATACCAAGTTTAAGACTAGCAAAGACAAATAAAAGGTCCTTTTAAGGTAATTGTGTGCGGTTTTATAATAAAAAACCCAAACATATTACAATGCTCACAGAAAGAAAATTCAAATTCCACGTGAAAAACATTTTGATTAGGAAATCCTACTACACAGTTTGTGATTACTTAAACGACAAAAATGCTTGGAAAATTCCGCCTCTGCCAAGCCATCATATGTCTCCGACGTAATTTAAACAAATATTGTAATAATTGTATTATATTGTATATAACACATTGTCAAAAGACGTTTAAAAGAATGGCCCCGAGTTTATTGCCCGTTCTTCTCGCAGTGACTATAATTTTTTTTTGCTGAACGTGGCAGTACAATGTAGAATAATTCAATATTACAATTTGTAATTAACCTTCATAAGAGCGTTGTAGACGCCTGAATTGAATAAATGATTTTGAATTTGAGTTCGATATCTACCAGGCAACCTTAGGATGTAATATTAAACAAGCTAACATTTTGAAAGCGGGTTCAGTTATAGTATAGTAGAATATGAATATAGTATAAACATACTATGCATAAAAATATGTTTTACAAAAGTTTGTTGTATGAAATTGCGGAATGAAGACAATTGCCACTAACATAGCTTTAGAATTTGCAAGTTGAAGTGTGAATAGGCAGGCCACATTGCTCGAAATGTAATGTAATTATAATATTGTACGATTTATATATAATTAAGTATAATGATCAGTTAATTGAGCAGTTCACAACTTTGGTACAATAAATTAGTTGAGCAACAACTTTGGTGGAGTCTTTAGAATCCCAAAATCCTAGGTTTAATTTTAGGGTTGGACTCTGGAGCTGTTATAAAATTCCGTATACAGTGGCAACAGATTCGTAAACTATTACATAAAACTAAAATATATTGTGCTTAAAGTTTGTTTAGAATTGAGACACCTCTGCTAACTTCGGCAATATGAAGGCGTGATAATATAATACAATATCAAAAACACATGGGTACCTACCTTAGCAGTGATAATCTATTAAACATCAAATAATGTACCTACACGAAATAAGTTAAATTTCAGCTTTTTACGTAAAAAACTGTAGCTTAACTATTAATGTTGTCTATTTCTCCAAAATCAATCTTAAAACCTTCAATATCCGTCAATATGTTCAGGTCCTCTTAAAGGCATATATCACCATCTGTCCTTGACTGGCCTCGAAAATGTACCACGAAATACCAGCAGCTTCATAAAATAACCTTTATAACCGCAGGGTAAGGTTCCAACAACCGCAAAGTTAAGTTGGTTAGTAAAACATTTGGTATGCGAGGTGCGTATACTAAAATCGATGAGAGTAGAGGGAAGAAGTGTTTTAGGGACCTCTGGGACTGAAATATCGGGAAGGTTTTGATAGATCGTGGAGGCCTGAATTAGACTGTAACATGATCACTGAAAATAATTTAAAGATTTAGTGGTTACTTTACGGAAATCCATAATTAATAATTTCGCATGACGGTAGGACATTTTGCGAATGCCCGCCTGGCTAGCTACCACCCTCAAATAGAAAATCAGTCACCAAGCACCTAACGGTGTGTTTTGGAGCCAGTAATTCTAGGTTAGCCTGAACAACATCTACGACCACATCATCACTTACCATCAGGTGAGATAGAAGTAAAATAAAAAAAAATACGGAGTCTTAAAAAATATTTTCATAAAAAATGTAATAGACAGTTTCGATCGCGCGCAACCCCCTATTTAGGGAGTATTTGCCATAATCCCTACGCTCGGCAGGCGGCTTGGGGATCGCAGGGCAAGATAGCATAGTTCTTAAGAAGGCGCTGCTGCCCACCTTCTAGTATTTTTCCCTTAGTCGACTTTTACGACACCCACACGGGAAGAAATGGGGAGGTGGAATTCTAACCCGGCGCCAGACGGGGAATTTTACACATGCTGGGCACGCTGCCAACGGGTAGTGGGCATCTCTTGTATACTGGATTATAGATATCCTTATACATCTTTCAGAATACAATATCAACAAATAAATTCAAATATTAATTACAGATGTACATTAATTATCTTCACAATCGGTCGTCATATTTTAACCTTTTTTTCTGCCTACTAGCAGTAGAGACACTTTACGTCTCGGGGTGATGGTCGCAGTGCAGTTTGTCATATGGATTAAATATATCTGTTGTAGGCCCGCTTATCACCAGATGGACCTCGTGCTTGTCTGGTCACAAAAAATCTCTTAAAAAAGGCTAATTGAATTGAGTAAGTTAATTAAAGTCACCACTCACTATAGTAATTATTAGAACCGGGATATTTACCGTGTTTTTGATAATTTATAAGCTCTCGATATTTCCCGTCAATTCAAGTCCAATTAAGTACTACAGTTTAAATGAAGGTGACGGTTCAAAAACTCTATCCACTCACTATGTCTGGACTGCATGTACTTCTATCATAGAGACAGACAATAGATGGATAATACTCACAACTATTTCAGCCGGATAGTCCACTGTTGCACACAACCTCCCCCTTTAAGGGGGGGTTTGCCATAATCCCCACGCTCGGCAGACGTCAGGGGATCGCAGTTTAAGATATCAGTTACTCAGAAGGCGCTGCTGTCCACCTTCCGGTATTTACCTTTTGTCGCCTCTTACGACCATCGAGACGAGACCATCGGTACATTCTTGCCCGGCACCCCGCGAACCTACACACAACAAGCAGTTAATAATGTACTAAAGCAACAGAATAACATGGGATCCGGCTAGTTTCCGATCAATACAACTACGTGGCTGATGGTAGCACTTCAACTAACCTACATTTCCGATCTTCTGCACCAACGCGCCTTGTATTGGCTTATTTTATGTCTGAAGGCAAAAAATCCTTGTAATCTATGTTGTAGACACTTATTAGGTGTCACTCCATCCCCATACGATGGTTAAAGAACGATAGGAAAAAATAGAGTTATTAGTCATGTTAGCTCAGTCTGTCAGAGCATAACCCGGCGTGTGTTCCTAATGTTAATGTCACTATGATGCTTTTCTAGTACTCTATACTTCAAGGGTAGGTCAGTCCTGATCGTGAACGAAAAGAATGACATTACTCTTATATTTTTATTATACATTTTCAAATAAAAAGTGCGTCAAATAAGCAGCAAGCCACTTCTCAAGTAGACATGAGTAGGATGTTGTGTGCGTTAGACGCATAGGCAGGGCACTAAGATGGTATGCAGATACCGTCTTAGTGCCCTGCCAGGGTTTGAAACAATATGTTCTGTCTTATATTATGTTCTTAGCTTAAACATATTATTCGTAATAAGTATATGTTCTTGTGTTTCGTCCAGTGTGTTAGAGAAAACATTTTATATGACCTGATACTGTGCCCGGTGAGTGGAAATAGGCTCGTCCCCTATTACATAGAACCAAAATTCAACTGGTGAAACTTGGGTTACACACCTCTGCCTACCCCTTTGGGGAATACAGGCGTAATTATATGCGTTTAAGAAAAAAAATTATTTTGAAGTTACAAAAAAACTATTTTAAGGTGGTTAGTCCACTAGTTTTTTTGGAACTTACTACTACTTGAAAATATTATAAATTAAATTACTCTAAAGCCCCTAGTATGCGAAATCTTATTGACTAAATCTGATGAAGTAGGTCACGATGTGTATCGTAAATAAATGGGACCGTCTAGGTTGCCAGTGTGAAACCATCTTTTGTTACTGGGTCCCTCTCAAAAACTAAACAAATCTGAAATTTCGATACTTATTTTACAAAAATAGTCTACGTGTTTTGTCGTATCGATTTGGTTATCTAAAGATTAACGCGGTCATAGCATGGTGGTAGAGCATTTTGCGAATGGCCGGTTCTACCATTCCAAGTGGAAAATTTACCACCAAGCACCTGATGGTGTGTTTCAGTAGCTGTCATTGACAGCCAGTATTTCTAGGTTAGCCTGAACAACATCTGACTGCATTATCACTTATCATCAGGTGAGATGGTGGTCTAACAGACATATCAACAATATATCATCAATTAAAAAAATATTGATAGTAATTTACAGGCGACAAACATCTATATTTTGAGATAATGCTGATTTCATGTGCACAATAATGACATAGGAATAATAATAATAGTAATATCCCTTTCATTGTCAACATCAACATCAAAGTAATTCTCGATAATAACGTATCCTAAGAGCGACGTGGCGTCCTGCGAGCTTGCGATCGATACAACAACGTGACTCATGGTACAAGTAAAACCGCTTCTTCGATCTCTTAGACGTAACCTCACTTGGACTATTTTGGACTTGGATCTCAGAGATCATGCAACTTTTGTTTTATTTTTGAGTAAATTATGGTTATATTCCTATGCCATTCTTATTTACGTAAACCAAGAGCGATCTGACATCCTGCGAGCTTGCGAGCGATACAACTACGTGACTCATGCCTTGTAAAACCACTCCCTAGATTTCTTAGAACCGTTAGCTAAACTTGGGCTATTTTGGGCTGGGATCTCAGAGATCATGCAATTTTTGATTTATTTTTGTATTTATTAATAGTGATAAACCTACATCATTCTTGATAACGCAACCTAAGAGCGATGCGAGCTTGCGATCGATACAACAACGTGACTCATGGTACTTACTTAACCGTTCCCTCGATCTCTAAGACGTTACCTCAACTTGGACTATTTTGGGCTTGGATCTCAGAGATCATGCAAGTATTGATTTATTTTTGTATATATTATGGTAATATTCCTATGCCATTCTTTGTTACGTAAACTAAGAGCGACGTGGCACTCTGCGAGCTTGCGATCAATACAACTACATAGTACTTGTAAAACCGCTCCCTCGATCTCTTAGACGTTACCTCAATTTGGACTGTTTTGGGCTTGGATCTCGGAGATCATGCAAATTTTGATTAATTTTTTGTATGTTAACACTGTTATTCTTATGTCATTCTTGAAAAAGTAAACGAAGAGCGACGCGGCATCCTGCGAGCTTGCGATCGATGCAACTACGTGACTCATGGTACTTTAAAAACCGCTCCCTTCATCTTTTAGAATACTCTACCACAATTGGAATTATATTGGAATTACCTATTTAGGTGGTACCAAGTAGGTATCTTCAGCAAGTGTCCGTTTTAGTGGGTAGGTACTACTGTGTCAGTTATCCTGCCTCGCAGCAGTAAAGAGATATTACTAGGCGTATGGGATGTAAGAACTAATATCTCGAAATGATGTAAGAACAAGTATAACACTTAATCTCTAATGTACAGTCATGACGCTTGCCATCAGGCGAACCGTCTCATAACTTGATATCATAAAAAATCCAAGAGTAATACGTGAAACCCAGTGAATCTGCGATCGATACATACTACGTGACACTTATGAAGGTCTCGTCGACTAAGGGTAAAATACTTGAAGGTGGGCAGCAGCGCCTTCTGAGGAATAGCTATCTTATACTGCGATACCCAAGACGCCTTCCGAGCGTGGGTACTTTGACAATACCCCTCTTAATGGGGGGGCCGAGTTCAGCAGTGGACAATCCAGCTGATACAGGTCAGATGAAGTCTAGTAGATGGCCGTGCACCGTCAATTATGAAGGTTAAAGTAATACAAATGGAGCACGAAATTTCGGCTTAAAGGAGCATGGCCAGGTGGCCGAGTGGTTTAGGCATCCGACGCGAAATCGGAGAACGCGGTTCTGATTCCCGCCCGGGGCATAAAAATGTTATGCTCCAATAATCTGTAAAAATATGATTTTAGCTTAGCGCGCGGTAGTGCTTGTAATCATATTTAGAAGTACAGTAATAGCTTTATATTAGGCAACAGAAATGTACTAAATACAACATTTCTCTAACATTTAGCCTCATCTGTAAAGCCTCCGCCGTAGACCCGACTCGCGCCAGATCGATACCGGTACGTGACTAGCATGTAGACCTGACTGCGCCTGCTTCCGACGCCCACCTCGAGATGAGAGGTTAAGGAATGCGGATATTATGTTTTTGACTATAATTTAAATATACATAGATCTTGTTCAAAACGTACACAATGTAGGTGAATATCGTTACTACAAATCGAAAAAGGTGTAGGAAAGAATACGCTGAATAAGCAGCATGACACGTATATGTAATCGCTGCATATAAGGAAAACTCTCTCTCTCCATCGTTCAATATCAAAAATTCGAACGACTACTAATTGTCTATGAACTTTATTAGGACACAATGATGATTGATTTTGTCAATCGTTAGTATGTAAAACCATCATTATTTCATAACAGCACTTTTGAAGCGCTCGTAGCGAAGTTTGCTTAGCTACTGAACTGATTAGCAAAGTTAAGCAACGTCCGCCTCGGTCATGACTTGGATGGGTGACCGCTGGTGACATTACTACTGAGCGCTTCCGTGCTTCGGAGGGCACAGCATGGTGATAGGGCATTTTGCGAATGCCACCCTCATGTAGAATATATGTCGCCAAGCACCTAGCGTTGATTAAGTACGATGGCAGTTTTATTTTATGCTTGATAAATTAGCCTTTGACCACTATCTCACCTGATGGTAAATGATGATGTGGTCGAAGATGTTGTCCAGGCTTACCTAGAATTACTGGCTCTCAAGGACAGCTGCCGGAACACACCGTAAGGGCTTGGCGACTGATTTTCTACTTGAGGTTGGTAGCTAGCCAAGCGGGCATTCGCAAAATGCCCTACCACCATGCTATGAAGACTGCCATCCTAAGACAACAACAACGGCTTTGCGTGCCCTTCGAAGCACGGAAGCGCTCGCTTGCTGATCAGTTCACAACGGCTAAGCAAACTTAGCTACGAGCACTTCAAACGCGAGTGACATTGATAGTACTCCTTTTTTCCCTTAGATACAGGGCCCTTAAAAAGAAACAAATATACAAAAAGTTGGAGATGCCAGGGATCGAACCCGGGGCCTTTCACATGCAAAGCGAACGCTCTACCACTGAGCTACATCCCCTTGTTGCTGAGTTTAAACAAAACAGTGTATAGAATAACAATTGAATAAATATACAGCCAAATGGTGTTATTAATTTTTTTTTCAGTATCATAGTCAAATTAGATTTGCTATTGTTTTACTAAGAAAACAAACGTATATGTATCTTAACCAGAACACAATCTGTAATATAGAACGGAAATATAAAATTATTTATACGGAAATAAAAACATAGATAGTAGACTGTATTTTTCGTCGCATGGCGTATATCGACGCTTTGGAATCTCGGTCAAACCCGCGATCGGATTGTTTTTTTTTTTGATAAATTAACCAGATGATAAACAAACCCAGTACGGATTTTGATCTGAGGTGAAAGACATTACGTGGGTTTTAGCTCCATCCCTACACGATGGTTAAAGAATGATAGGAATATTAGAGTTATGACTCATTGTCATGTTAGCTCAGTCGGTCAGAGCATACCTCGGCTAAAGTGGTGGATGATGCGGGTTCGAATCCTGCCAGGACTTTAATTTTCCCCATCGAAAATTGGTAATATTGTAATAGATAAACTAGCCAACAGCCAAATGTGAATCAAGCCTTGGTTTTTAGGGTTCCGTACTCAAAGGGTAAAAACGGGACCCTATTACTGAGACTTCGCTGTCCTTCCGTCCGTCCGTCTGTCACTAGGCTGTATCTCAAAAACGGTGATAGATAGACAGTTGAAATTTTTACAGATAATGTATTTCTGTTGCCGCTATACTATAACAGCAAATACAAAAAGTTGGCCAAGTGCGTGTCGGACTCGCGCACGGTAAAACAAAAGAGGTTAAAAAATTTAAAATATAAAAATATGCAGTCTAATGTTGTAAAGCTAATGGTACGGAACCCTTCGTGCGCGAGTCCGACCTGCACTTGGCCGATTTTTTTAGTAACAGGTGCCCGATGCAACAGCCCGTAAAAGAAAAAAATATGCTGATTTTGTTTAAACCTTGATAACACACTAGATTATAAATTGGATATTTAATTTTTATGTTTAAATAGAGAATATGGTATGTACGTAAATAATTTTATATATTAAAGACTCTATTTTGCATGGTGGAAGGGCATTTTGCGACTGCCCGGCTGGCTAGCGACCACCCTCAAGTAGAAAATCTGTCGCCAAGCACCTAACGGTGTGTTCTGGCAGCACTCCTTGAGAGCCAGTGAAATTAAAGGCACATGAGACTTAACAACTATGTCTCATGTTTGGATGAAGTAGAAATTACTAAGCAATTGTATGATGATGATACTTTGAGTCTTCGCTCTGAGCTGCTAGATAAAGAAAAATTATTGCAAAATATTTTCTCTAGCTACTTATCATCTCAAAACCATCTTAGTGAGCACTACAATGAAGCTATAAGTTTAATGGATCTTGTGACCACCAATATGGAGCGTGTGAGAACTACTGAGTGTGCATGCTCAAAGTCTCATAATCAGCAACCAACTAGAGATTCAATACCAACAATTTGTCATACAGTTCAGCCATTGAATAAAACATGCACTGAAGCAGTACGGAGGGAGAATCAAGGTATCACCTCAAACCAGGATATGGTTACCAAAGTATTAGTTTTTTCAGATGCAATAGGCAGAAATTTTGGTTCTGTGCTTTGTATTCACTAGACTGCTCTGTTGAAAATTACTGCATGCCTGGTGCTTCTTATGCTCAAATTGAGAAAAAAATTATGTCTGCCGCAATTGATAGCAATACTATAGTCATTGTCTATTTAGGCCAAAGTTTAGGTATAGACAGGAAACAGGTTATAGCAAATGTAACCTCATTGTTAAGCCTTATTGCATTTAAAATTATGTTATGTGCTTTTCCTTACTCAGATGCACTAACTAAAAGTCAGAATGAGCATATTAACTGCTTAAATACAATTTTATATAATATGACATGTCGTCATAAAGACAAACTTTTATTTTTTGACTGTAATAAATTTATTACTAAATTTATGTTGACTCAGGATAGGATGTACCTACCTAAGAAATGTAAGAATTTAATTGCTACTTTGGTAGCTTATAATATTGAGTTGGTTATAGGAAATATAACCATGTCTTCTATTGACGATACAGATTTTAGTACATGTACTAATACAAATGTTGAGTAAAACTGTTTAAACTTTTAAGTCCGACAACAGGGAAGTGTTTTGACATAGCACTGTACTACCAAAATATAAATCGCTTCTCTGGCAAAATACTTGAAATTGAAATGCTCTTAGATAAATATCCTTTTGATATATTATGCTTTACTGAAACATAGCTAAGAGCTGATACAATGTTATTTAATGTTAAGAATTTTAGTGTAGGCAGTGCGTTTAACAGATCATCTGCAGAAGGAAGAGGGTGTATTATTCTTGTAAAAAATAACTTAAAATTTAAAGAACGCCGTGACTTAGTCAGATGTTCTGTTGAACGTGTCTGTGAAGTTGCTTGTGTGGAGGTGGACAGGCATCTTGTGTTGTGTGTATATCGACCACCAACAGATGAAGGTCGTGCTCAAAATTTTACAGAATTCTTAGCCACTCTGGAAAGTATACTACTAAAAATTTCTAAATGTAAAAAACCCATATTTGTATGTGGTGATTTTAATGTAGATATTTTATTGAAATCTAAAAATAAGACTGATCTTATTTCATTGTTTAAGTCATTTAATTTGAAATTTCTATTCTGTGAGCCCACTAGAATAACAGATACTTCAGCTACCTGTATAGACAATATATACTCGAACTGTAAGACTAAACAAAAGTCAATAATGAAGGGTGTTAGATCTGATCATGAGGGCCTGGCAATTAGATTTGATGGAAGCAGAGAAACAGCAAGGTATGAAATTGAACATAGGCCGTTAACAACCAGTAGGCTAGAAATACTCAGTACCAATATAGAAGCTAAGCTTGCCATTACAAGTTTTTCTCATAGTGACCCGAATGACATTTATAATAGTTTATTCTCTCTAGTAAATACTGAGTTTCAAAAAGTTTGTCCAAAAATAAAGAAACAAGTAAATGGAAAGTTGAAGTTCGGTGATTGGGCAACTACAGGTATTCGAAAAAGTAGATATTATTTGTATGATCTGTATCGCAGGAAGTTTCGTGATTATGTTAGGAACTATTCAAAAATGTTTAAGTCTGTTTGCTTGTGTGCTAAATCTCTTTTTATTAGAAATAAAATTAGCAAGTCTAAAAATAAAATAAAAACCATTTGGAATACTATGAATACTGAGACCGGAAAAAATAAACCTAGAGATTCTACATATGTCTTAAATGTTGATAAAAATCAAATATCTGATCCAATACAAGTGGCAAATATATTTGACAATTTTTTTTCTAACTTACCCCTAGAAGTCACTAAGTCATTGGATGCATGTCCCGATGTAGCAGAAACTCTGCTAATACATAATTTCCACTGCAAATCGCCGGACTTTTCTTTCAGACACACAACAATATTTGAAATTATAAAGACATTTAAAAATTTAAATATTAAGAGCACCGAAGACTTGTGGGGTATGTCAGTTAAAGTGGCAGAGTCTATAATATGCATTATTGCATCATATTTAAAAACAATATTCAATCTTTGTATTGATAAAGGAAACTTCCCCGACTTAATGAAACAAAGTAAAATCACTCCAATTTTGAAGTCGGGGGCTACATCTGACCCTTGCAATTACAGACCTATTTCTATCTTACCTGTTCTGAGTAAAGTATTCGAAAAAATTATGCTCAAACAACTTCTATCCCATTTTAATGAGCATAATATATTGAATGAGAATCAGTTTGGTTTCACAAAGAGCAGATCCACAACAGATGCAGGTGCTCAATTGATGTCACATATACTTGAAGCCTGGGAGAGTTCACAGGATGCTATTGCCGTATTCTGTGACCTTTCTAAGGCATTTGACTGTGTAGAGCACCGCACTCTGATTCGAAAACTTTCACATTATGGTATTCGTGGAAAAGCTCTGGATCTTATAAAGTCATATCTGTCAGACAGGCTACAGAAGGTTAGAATAAATGGCAATACTTCTTCCGGGTCTTTGGTAAGAATAGGCGTACCGCAAGGATCAATTTTAGGACCTTTTCTGTTTCTAGCATATATAAATGATCTGCCTTGCATGGTTAAAAATTTCTGCGATATAGTTTTATTTGCAGATGATACCTCCCTAATTTTTAAAGTAGATAGGAGGGATAGTGAACTTATTCATGTAAATAATGTGTTATCTATGATTTCTAAGTGGTTCGCGGCTAATAATCTTCTCTTAAATTCAAAAAAGACCAAATGTTTAAAGTTTTCTTTACCAAATGTTACTTATGTTGAACCAAACATTAAGCTTGGCCTAGAAAAACTCTCTTTTGACAATGCGACAGTCTTCCTGGGAATTAAAATGGATTCAACTTTACAGTGGAATCCACATATACATGATCTATCTAGAAGACTTAGTTCTGCTGCATATGCAGTTCGTAAGATAAGACAGCTAACAGACGTAGCTACTGCTAGGCTCGTTTATTTCGCGTACTTCCACAGTATTATGTCTTATGGTATATTGCTGTGGGGAGCTGCTGCTGAGATAGAGACAATCTTTATCTTACAAAAGCGTGCAATTCGAGCCATATATGAAATGGACCCTAGGGAATCCCTGAGAGATATTTTTAAAGAAATTGATATTTTAACTTTACCAAGTCTGTATATATTTGAAAATATTATGTATGTTCGTAAAAATTTGAGCAAATTTAAATCAAACAGTGACACTCACGATTATAACACTAGGAATAAAGATAAAATAGCGGTGCCAGGTTTTAGATTAGCAAAGACAAATAAAAGGTCCTTCTTAGGAAATTGTGTGCGGTTTTATAATAAATTGCCCAAACATATTACAACGCTCACAGAAAGAAAATTCAAGTTGCATGTGAAGAATATTTTGATAAAGAAATCTTACTACACAGTTTGTGATTACTTAAACGACAAAAATGCTTGGACTGGTTCGCCTCTGCCAAGCTAGCGCCTAACACCTACGTAATGTAAATTAAGTATTGTAATAATTTTATTATATAGTATGTACTTAACACATTTTTAAAAAACGTTTAAAAGAATGGCCCCGAGTTTCTTGCCCGTTCTTCTCGCAGTGGCTCTATAATTTTTGTTTGCTGAACGTGGCAGTACAATGTAGTATATTTCAATATTAAAATTTGTAATTGACCTTCATAAGAGCGTCGTAGACGCCTAAATTGAATAAATGATTTTGACTTTGACTTTGACTCAAAGTGACGGGCGCAGTGCAATTCGTGACTTGTGACGAAATGCATCTGTTACAGGCAGAGGTTAGTCCACTTAACATCATCATACCCATTAATTTTCTTTCTGTTTATAATTTACAATAGGGTACAATCTTGCTTCGTTCTTTAAGCTTATAAGCTCGACTAACATTTCTAAAACAAATATTTATTAATTCTATAGTATTCATAAATATTTGTTTTATTTTAGAAATGTTAGTGTCTCATTAATAATAAATATAAACAAATCAAATCAAATAGTTTATTTGCCAGAATACAAGTAAGTTTAAGTAAAATACAACAAGTAAACATATTATTAGACACAGTTGTACTCTGTCTGCAAGCAGACGTGCAAATATTTCAGGCAGTTATCGAAAATTTGTCTTATATTTTACATAATAATTAGATTTATAAATTACACTTATTTATACATTTATTACTACAATTATTTATACATTTATATTCCTTAACACTATAAAAGCAATTATTTAGCAGCCATGCAGTTAATTCATTATCAAATATATTTCCAGATAATATTTTTATGTTATTGGGTAAGCAGTTGTACATTGATAACGACATATAATAAGCGTTTCGCTTGTATAAATCCTTGCGGGCAGGAGGTTCGAATAAAATATTTTCAAACTTAGATCTTTTTTGACGGGTATATACTTCACTGCGTTTCAGAAAATAATCAGGGTTTTGTTTGGCAAAAACACAAATATTTTTAATATATAAACATGGTAAAGGAAGTATGTTGCATTTTTTGAAAAGAGGCTTACAGCTGTCTTACATACAACTTATATAAAAATGTTGTGATCCCCTTTTAATTTCCTATATTATAGATATACTGTTATATATATTGCGTAATCTGTATCTGTTTTGTACACATTTTTTTATATACCTGATAGGCTAGCCGGATAGATAGGCACTTACCATCAGGTGAGATAGAGACAAAAGGCTGGCCTATCAGCTAAAAATAAATAAAAAGTATTGAAGCTCCCCTGAAAAATATGAAAATTCTTGATTTGTACTTAACTCATTCCGTTTACGAGCAAGAGACTCGTTACATACGGACGGATAAAATTACTCATTATTAGGGCTTCGTTATGCCTTTTTGTACGGAATCCCACTAACGTGGCTGCCTTTACCACCCTGCCTATCCTTTCGAGGATATACAAGCGCTCTACCAATGATATTAAGTCTTTGTTTCTCTCTAAAACGATTTTTAACGATTTTGATAACCTAGATAGAATTACGATACCGAACAGTTAGTAACTGCTAGGTATCGTAGTTCTATCTTCCCATGGCAGTGTTTGGGAAGTTACGCGACATCGTCTCGTCGAAAATCCCGCAGAGCCTGAAGACTAGAATCTATAACCAGTGTGTGTTGCCAGAGATGACATAATTATGGTACTGAGAGGTTAACTGTGGTTCTTATGGACAAGCTTAGAGTCGCCCAACGAGCTATGGAGAGAGCTATGCTCGGAGTTTCTTTTCGCGATAAAATCCAGAACGTGGAACGCCACATGAGCATATTCGCCACAGAACCAAAGTCACCGACATAGCTTTTAGAGTTTGCAACTTGAAGTAACAATGGGCGGGCCACATTACACCGGAAGACGTAGAGTTGGTAGGCCCCCCACAAGATGGGCTGAGGATATCGTAATAGTCGCGGGTAGCCAATGTTTACAAGCGGCTAATAGCTGTTCTTTGTGGCGTTTATTCAACAGTGGACGCCTCCCGGCTGATGATGATGTAACTCTATCTTAAGAAAAAACTAGTTTTACATTGATGCTGAACAACATTTGCCTTCCAGGTAGTTGACCTGGCACAGGTACATAAATGTAATGGTATTATTATTATTATTATTTTTTTTTTCAAAATATATATAACAAAAGATATACAATATAAAAAAATAAAAACAAAAAAAGGACTGACCCTAGTATTAAGATTGTTATATACCCTTCCCTTCAGGAAGACGATGTATTGGAGACGACAAATAATTTATAAATTGTATTAAGTTGATAACAAAAAAAGGAAAATCTTAAAAGAGTACGGACTCAGAGTCTGTATTGCAAAATATTTAGCAAAAAAAAATTCGTTCTTTTTTTTCAATTTAATTGTTATGTTGTAGCAAAATGAATTGACCCACCTAAAACTGATTACCTAAGACCTTACTGCTTAAACATAAAAGAGAAATCACAAAAAGTTGGAGATGCCGGGGATCGAACCCGGGGCCTTTCACATGCAAAGCGAACGCTCTACCACTGAGCTACATCCCCTTACAAGGTTTGAGGTTAGAAAGAGCAACTGAACAGTAGTTTGATTTATTTAAGTATTGATTTATTTGCACATTGTACACGCTTACGTAATAATAAAACAATTGAAATGGTTAGCACAATACCCTAATGAGGTTCGGCAATTTTGGAGAACAAATGGACGCACAATATTTATACCTTTAATGCTTTTGTTTTATTTTCAATTTTACATCTTACTTATTTTTAATGTAATATTATAAATGCGAAAGTAACTGTCTGTCTGTCTGTTACGCTTTCACGCCAAAACTACTGGACCGATTTGAATGAAATTTGGTATGGAAATACTTTGAGACCCGTGAAAAAACATAGGATAGTTTTTATCCAACTGCGCAAAAAGAGGTTAATGTTTTTGCGCGATAACCGACATATGCGCGGGCGGAGCCGCGCCCGGAAAGCTAGTAATACATATTTTTTTCAGACAACATGATACAATTTCTGTTAGAAGGTATTTTTATTGCTGGCAGGTAAGCCTTTGATCACTATCTCAACTGATGATAAGTGATGATGTGGTCGAAGATTTTCAGGCTAATCTAGAATTACTAATTACTAGCTCTCAGGGATAGCTGCCGGAACACACTGACAGGTGCTTGGTGACAGATTTTCTACTCAAGGATGGTAGCTAGCCAGGCGGGCTTTCCCAAAATGTCCTACCACCATGCTATATCGACTGCCATCCTAAGGTAACAACCGGGACCGGCGGCTTAACGTGCCCTCCGAAGCACGGTAACGCTCAGTATAAGTAATGTCACTAGCGGTCACCCATCCAACTCCTGACCGCGGCGGATATTCCTTAACTTAGCTGATCGGTTAATACGTACGGCTAAGCAAAATTTGCTACGCGCGCTTCAATTTCAATTTGCTCACGAAGGGGTTTTTAATGCAGCTTGTAAAACACGTCCTTTTTACTTTACGTTACCGCCCTAGTGCCAATTTTGTTAATTTTTTTTATTTTTTTTTATGTCTGATAGGTTAGCCTTTGACCACTATCTCACCTGATGTAAGTGATGATGTGGTCGAAGGTGTTAATAGACTTAACCTAGAATGACTGGCTCTCAAGGACAGCTGCCGGAACACACCGTTAGGTGCTTGGCGACAGATTTTCAACTTGAGGGTGGTCGCTAGCCAGGCGGACATTCGCAAAAATGCCCTTCCACCATGCGGTAAAGCTCAAGCCCGCGGCGGGATTCAAACCATGGACTTGCTGCGCGGCAGTCCATAGCCAAAGCCACTGAGCCATCACTGCTTCATTATATATATTCCGATAGTTTTATGAAAATGCAAAAAGTTGGAGATGCCGGGGATCGAACCCGGGGCCTTTCACATGCAAAGCGAACGCTCTACCACTGAGCTACATCCCCTTATATTGTATGTAGTTAGATAGAGCAACTAAAGAAAGACCAAAATATAAAATCAATATAGAAATCATGACCAATAAACACTTGAATAAATAACCTTATGTGACGTAGAGTGATATTGTATAATAACAATTGATATTATATAAACAAACAAACAGTTGACGAATGTTGTTGTCAAATTATATACCTTTCTCTATGTAAAAGGCTAAGAAACTAACAAATACACATATAACACAGAAACCCTTCTAATTAATTGTTTCGTATTTAAATTCACCAAAATCCTTTCTGCCCCAAAGCACACGGTTCCGCATGCGTCTGTATTTGCGCACATAATCTGGTCTCTTAAACTGTATCTCATCTATGCATCAGAGACGAAGATTATAACCTAACACTCAAATTACGCACAGTATAAATCCCAAGAATCAAAATTCAATTTTAAAGAAAAAGCCGGAATAAAGGTACGGCTACACGGCCTGACGGACGGACGGACGGACGCAAGAAATCATTATTGCGCAGGAATCCATACAAATAATTGGCCCGTAAACATGTCAGAGCGGCGTCTCTGCCATGTATATTACAGTAGGGTTGTCACGCGCCCACTGCTATCAATATTGCAAGCTACTTTTTAGATTTTCATGACTATGGAATATTCAGTAAGGAAACTGTTGTCTGTGTTAGATTTCTAGCAAATGTTTTCAATGTCCATCAAGGATGAGGAACTTAAAACTGAACATTTTTGCAATATGGCAATTTATTGAAAAAATGTGCTCCTTCATAAGTTATCATTTTTTTACCGTAGTTTGTTCTTATTTTTGGTAAGGCAAGAAAACTAGACCGGCGACTATTATATTTTTGAGTTTGTTTAATAATTGAAAGATATGTTAGTGTGGATGATATTGCTAAGTTCTTTACGGATAAAAATGCATGTGTATATGTATAATTATCTGATATTTATAATTTTTGTCTCTTATATTTGGGTGGTAGGTGTTAAAAAGGGATAGCGAAAGAGCATTTTTATTATTTTTATAGCAATACTATTATACTTATGCTACGCTTATATGTTTTTTTTTTATATGATACATATTATATAATCGAAGATAGTTAGCACACGTGACCTAGAATCGGAACTGGATCTAAAGAACAGCTGCAGTTGCAGAACTCACAGTTGGCTTCTAACTGCAGTGACCATCATCCATCACCATTACATCATTACTTACATATGAGACAGTGATCTTATATTAACTATTCAGTTTATGTAAAAAAAACTACAGATATAAATATTTTTATATCATTACAGACATTTAAGGTGCTTTTTTTATTGCTGATAGTTAAGCCTTTGATCAAAATCTCCAAATGGTATAATGGTCTTAATCCTGATGGTAAGCCATGATGTGGTCGAAGGTGTTAGTAGGCTTAACCTAGAATTACTGGCTCTCAAGGATAGCTGCCGGAACACAACGCGACAGATTTTTTACTTGACTTGGTGGCTAGCCAGGTAGGCATTCGCAAAATACCCTTCCACCATCCAAGCTCAAGCCCGGCGCGGATTCAAACCATGGACCTGCTGCGCGGCAGTGCATAGCCAATGCCACTGAGCCATCACTGCTTCAAAGGCACAGGTGCTGAGAGTGCTGTTTTGGCACCCAACGCGAAATCGGTGGACGCAGGTTCGACTCCCGTTTGAATCGAAACAAAACTCGAAACGATAAAAAACATAATATGTGCTCTAATATTTTTTAAATGGAATTATGTTATTTTGCTAAATTCCTCGAGCGACAGCCCTATTGCCGATCACCCGAATCCGTCAATGTCGTATCAATAGAGCGGGCGGGACGCGCGATTTTTTCGCCGCGCGCCATGACGGACGCGCGAGATGGCGTTGTACGCGCTATTGTGCGCGCAAGCAATAAACTTCACTTCTAGCTTGCTCCAAGCTGTTTGTTTTGGACAGTATTCTGTGATTTAATACCTAGATGCCGTGCTAGGGGCGAATAATGCTGTATATAAATATAACTTCCCCATACCAAACTGGTTTTCAGAACTTTATAAAATGATCATCTTGTTGGCAGCAAAGCAATCAAATGCAGTATTTCAAATTCTATATACTTTGTAGGATTATGTTAAATATATTATGCATTATAATACTTATACTTAATGCAGTTTTGAAGCATTGTTGTCGCAAGTAGAAGTGATTTATAAGATCAATATTACTGTACTGTACCTACTGTATCAGCCGGGTTGTCCACTGCTAACCACAACCGGGGTTTGTCATAATCCCCACGCTTGGCAGGCGTTTTGGGGATCACAGTAACAAATAACAGTTCCTCAGAAGGCGCTGCTGCCTACCTTGCGGTATTTTTCCCTTGGTCGCGTACGACACTCACCGGAAGAGACGGGCATCAATATTACCTTAGTAATAACCTCTATAATTGTAATTGAGGTACTTTTTTGGAACTGTACTGTAGGTAACATTCACAGATGTTCAGAGCACCTAATTTTCTCAGGCTTGAATCGAACCCGCGTCTTTTGTTAATAAGATGCGATTCTTGGACTCCAATTCTCTAAGCCGCCATAATGGAACGACAGTGTGGCCAACCAGAACTACTGTCGTCTTGTTTTCTGGTTGATGTGATTGATCTTTTGTAGAGTATTTAGCCATATATATATATATATATATATTTACATCCTAGAAGCTTTTTGGCGTCATGCACGTGGTGCATTATTACGACGTCCTCCAGTTACCATTGCTTTTTTTAACATGTCTTAATGAATATTGCTTAGCTCTTCGATTGCCAGCTCCGTGAGATACGTCATTTTCCGATAATTTTATTTTTCGCGATATTCTTCTTGCGTTCGTGCCGCAACATTTTTGAACCCCGAACCATGGTCATAAATTATAGGCGTCCTGGATATATTGATCGTGATTTACCTATGGCATCGACTATTTAGCGTCCTCATAGGATGAACGACATTTGTGAGTGCGACGTTGCCATCTTTATGTTTACTTTCTCTTTCTTTGACAATCGCTTGTATGTACATTTATAACAATTTGGTCAAATCTATATATATACGGATGCCCGATATTTTTATATAATTTATTATTATCTATCTACACGCAGGAACAATGGATTTTGATAAAGTTAAGTACACAAATAGTTTATAATAAGATAAAGAAAATGTAGCTCCTATTTCTGAGATTTTTGCACAATAAATCGCATGTAGTAGCAAGAATAACACTTACGGGAACGATTGTTATTCACTGCCAATTACCTAATCATCAAGATAGAATAAAACTTTACATATAGTCTAAGCAGCAATATAGCTACCTTTGAGAAAGTACCTACCTAACACAAAGTATTAAAGAGTTAAAAGCTCTATCTACGATATAATTATCATTTATCATATAGGCCTGCCTAGGTACGCAACTGTCAGCGATGTCAAATCGACATTGCGCATTGCATTGCATACCTATCTACCTACATAGCTATAAGATCACAACAAATAATAAAGTATTACTATGTATCTACCTACGTAAATTCATAGAATAAGTGTAGGTATATATTTGTAGTAGGTATAAGGTAGTACGAAAGTTTATATGGTAAACTTAGCGATGATTGTAGGCACTTACCTAATCAAAATTAACCTATGATTAGTTTTTGAATTTTATTGAAAATAATTTAAATCAGTTACCTACCTACCCAGTCCGAAATTTTTGGGCCTTTTTTTCATATATGTTCTACCAGAATTGGTAGATCCACGATGACATCGTGATTACCGCTTAGAGACAGATTTTGAAACCCTTCCACCATGCGATGAAGTTCATGCACGCGGCGGGATTTGAACCATAGACCTGCTGCGCGGCAGTCCATAGCTATGAGCCATCACTGCTTCCCGTTAAGTGTTAAGTGACAGAATTTCTACTTCAGGGTGGTAGCTAGCCAAGCGAGCATTCGCATAATGCCCTTCTACCCAGTGGTAAAGCTCAAGCCCGCGGCGGGATTCGAACCATAGACCTGCTGCCCGGCAGTCCATAGCTAATGCCACTGAGCCGTCACTGTTTTACAAAATATGTTGTAGTAAATGCAGTAAGTTACAAATTATGTAATAAATAATTATTGTAAATATTAAGTAAAATTATTTGTTCGTAGTAAATGTAGTAGTTTGTTCTTTTCATATTGATGCCATACCTATATGTTTCAGAGATAAAACACAATTTTATAAGAAATGTAATCAATGACAATCATGTCACTTGCAATATTGAAACAGTGTCTACCTACTAATGTTATTATAAAACGAAAGATGACTAAAAACAAAGAACAACAGAAGGATCGCCCTAAATAGGTAGGTATGTAATATATTCCATATTTATTTAGGGCGATCATATATTGTAATCTATTCATCATATTATCTCACACGAGCAACGTACCTAACGTATATATAGGAACTACAGGTAACAGGTACCTACTCTCCGCGAAAATTTATTGCTCTGTGAATTTAAAATATTATTTTATCTGAAGAACCTACACACATCGTGACGTAGCTTGAGACACTATCTCCGTCCGTCGTCAAACATAGTAATTCGTTCGGCATGGTTCGGCTTTCATTGATATATCGCAAACAAAAATATTTTAAATAGGTAGGTATGTGTTGAAAGTTTGTGGGTATGTGTGTTACTTCTTCACGCCTAAACGGCTGGATGGATTTGGATGAAATTTGGTATGGAGATAGCTTATACCCTGGATTAACATAAAGACTACTGTTCATCATCACCATCATCACCCTTTTTCATCAGCGCGCGGGTAAAACTGCGGGGCGCAGGTAGTTGGTAGGTACAAATAAATCATGCAGGACAAGATGTTGTACAGAAGTACAGAACGGACCTGTGACACTTCACCACAAACGGCACATATGATTAAACTGTGGCTAGTTTGTTGCAGAATCAATATAGAAAGTGTGATAATTTGACTATTTAGTGTAATAGGTGGGTTTTTTGTAGTAGGTAGTTTGTGTGTAGGTAAAGTAAAGAATAAGTTAGTTTGCATAGTGTACCTATATGTAATATTTATATTTCAGGGTAACCCATATTAGGTAAATAAATAAAAACAAAAAACATGTAGATGTATCACTTTTATTCCGTATTTTAGAGAGAGAGAGTAGACTTATAATACGCTAAGACGCAAGAGCTAGAAATAAGAAGACAAACGTTGATTAATTTTGTCAACAACACCAACAACACAACGTTTATTATGTAGGTACAACTATGGCACTTCGTGCTAGACACACAACTTAGCTAAGCACTTAGAACGCTAATACGCAAGAGCTAGAAATAAGAAAACAAGCGTTGATTAATTTTATCAACAAAAAATTAACAACACAACGTTTATTATATAAGGTTGACATTAATTCATCAACAATACTGCGGGGGATGGTGTAGAATCGATAACGGCATGTTCCACTCATGTTTAATTTTCACATACAAAAAAATCAGTATAACCATTTTCTAAGCGCGGCGCGTTGCCTTTTAGTATGATATCGAGAACCGCGGTTTACTCCATTCTCACATGTACGAACGTTACCCGATGTCAATTAGACGCTATCATTATGGCAAAACAGCTGTTTTGCCCTAGTGATAGACGAAGCTGTTTCACGTACCTATTCTGACGAACGCGAAGGCCTTACCGGCCAATCTAGCTAGACTGTCGAATGCTTTGCATAATCGCCAATCGATTAAACTCATCTAAATGATAAAAAAAAATTACTTACATACCTACATTCTTTTTAATTTCAAGTTTACGTAGGTGCGTACTGTATTGTGTTGCAGCTACTCAGGTATGCCATATTGTGATAAACCGCTACCGCGTCGCGCGTTCTTTTGTCGCAAGCCGCCAAAGACCGACTAGGCAGAATAGGTACACAAAACAGCTGTCTATTGTGCCTAGTATATCAGTTCATTGACTTCGCGTAGCAATCGTGCGTGTGTGTGAATAGAGTAGATACACCGTGTTCGTAGACCGCGGTTGTCTTTGCTAGTATTCCCAAAGCCAACGTGCCATAGATTAAGCAATAGTACAGACTTTTTGTGTATGTGAATATTAAAAAAGAGTGGAACACATTCCGTTATCAATTCTACACCATCCCCCGCAGTATTGTTGATAAATTAATATCCACATTATATAGCTACAACTTTGGCACTTCGTGCTAGATACACAACTTAGGTAAGTACTTAGATACTGTAATTCTAAAACATCTGAGATTTAGAGAAGGTTGAGACAATTAACGCACTATTGTTAAAAGTTTATGCCTTTAACAATTTGTCAACTTCGCCGTATATTGTTAACAAAAGTTATTTTCACAACAGATTATCAACTACTATAACTAATCAATGTCACAAATATTAATAAAATCACCTTATATGTCAGCACATAGTGCTGGACGTGAAAATTACTTTAAGAACTAGTAAAGCAGAATTTTCAGACTTAAATTGTTATAATTACGATCACAACAATTACAAATTGGTAATAAAATAACTTTATAATATTTTTATTCAAATTCTCTTGACTATCCCACTATAGTCTGTTTTTTTTAACAAACGAGTACTGAGTATGTCTCTCGCAAATTTCTGATATTGACAGAGTGAGATGGGTAATTGCCGTCATTGGTCAATGTCTTTGTTCTTGTTTTGAAATTGTCAAAGCCCGATCATATTGAATACTTCTAAAATTTACCGTAGAAAAAATTACGTTATTATTTTACGATTTAAATTTGCATGCTGAGTATATTCGTAACGAAATTTTCTGTTCGTGTTCATGATATAAAACAATATTGTAATAGTATATATTATATTATGCAATTCAACATATAAATCAAATAATTCTACTACAATTCTTGTAATCTTAAAAATTTTCGTCATCCTTCTGATGAACTTTCTGCAGATACGTCAATAATAAATTGTTCAACATATTTTGTACATGATTGTCGGTTCCGTACATTTTTGTTTCTATCTTAGTTATTACATGATTGAGACAAGAGCACCATTTTTATCTATTCCCTTTATCTACTCCTTGTAACAAAAGAGTTCAGACTTCATAAATTTTATAACTTTTGTCATATCCTGCCATAGCCCTTCACTTGAAACCAAATGAGTGCAATTGGGTTGAGCTCACAGTGATACGTCGGCAAACGTATAACGAGACGATTTGTTGACTTAGCAACAACATTTTTTCCGAAACGATCTTTGTTTTGCTTACCCTAATTCAAAAGTTGCCACTTTAATATTGATTCGTTACAAGCAATATTTTTCGAATTGCATATACCTACATGTAACTACAGAGTTCGTGTGGAACGAACTTTATGTTGATTACGCGGGCCAATAGCAACGCAGTAAAATTTTCGGTACTCGTTTGCTAAAAAAATAGACTATAGATTTGAATTAGACATCCGTATATAGCAATTGAGCGTCCGTATAAAGCTATTGGTAACAAGCATATAATATGTACATGTTTGTCTAGTCTATTTTTTTTATAAATTTAAGAAGAATATTGCTTAATTAGGTACGTAATTACTTCATATGTGGGTTAAATATAAATATAGGTATGATAAAATCGGAATTGTATCGTACCATGGCCTGAACCAATATTATATACGGACGTCCAATATTATATATGGACGTCCAATATTATATATGGACGTCCAATATTATATATATGGACGTCCAATATTATATATGGACGTTTAATATTATATATGGAAGTCCAATATTATATATGGACGTCCAATATTATATATGGACGTCCAATATTATATACGGACGCCTAATAGCTGTATACGGACGTCCAATAACCTGGCTACTTTTATTATAAAAATACGGCACTATGTGAGGCAGTACTGTTTGGCTACAAGTTACTGTATGGTGGAAATTTTGTTGCCAATTGTGTTGCACCATATTGGATTATTCCCATTTGTCCCCACAGATTTCCCCGGGACAAATGGGAATTATTGGCAGTAGGAAGAAATATGTTTAATCAACTTCTCTTGACGATCCCACTAGATTTGAATTAGACTTCCGTATATAGCAATTGAGCGTCCATATATAGCTATTGGTCGTCCGTATAAAGCTAATGGATGTCCGATTTCTCCTTTATATAAAGAATTTACTAAACATATTTAGCAGCTTTTCTGTCGCCAAGCACCTAACGGTGTGTTCCGACAGCTGTCCTTGAGAGCCAGTAACTCTAGGTTAGTCTGAACAACATCCTCGACCACATCATCACTTACCATCAGGTGAGATAGTGGTCAAAGGCTTAAAGGCAAAAACCTATCAGGCTTAAAAAAATAAATTTAAGCCTGAAACACCGTTTTTCATTCGCGTCTGGTGTTGCGGATGTTTGTAGGCGACGGTAATCACTTACCATCAGGTGAGCCGCCTGGTAGTTTGCCCTACTATCCCACAAAAAAAATACCTTTAGTGGCCTCTTATGACACCCACAGGTAGCAATCGGGGGGTGACATTCTAGCTCGGCACCCCACGGGGCACAAAACGTATTAATATTATTTATGTATTATTTTTCTACTAACAGCTAAACATTGCTATTTCTAAAAATATCAACACATAAAGATTCATAAAGATTTCTACCAAACAAAATAATACATGAATAAAAATAACTTTCTTTTATAAGGGTAGCTACTGACTTTAAGCTATTGCAAGTCTAGGCAGCGGAGTAAAAAGGTCTTTCGGATTCCACACTGGTGGGTGGTATCGTCATTACATATTTAAGTCTAGTCTAAATGTAAATATGTTGATTAAATTTCAAAATTGAGGAAATTTATAAGTCGTAAATTTTGTAACTAAAATATCGAAAAATCGATATTAGATTATATAGATTATATATTAGATATTATATTAGGAAGAAATATTGTTAATTAACTTCTCTTGACTATCCCACTAAATTTGAATTGGACATCCGTATATAGCAATTGAGCTTCCGTATATAGCTATTGGTCGTCCGTATAAAGCTATTGGGTGTCCGATTTCTCCTTTATTTAAAGAATTTACTAAACATTTTTTGCAGCTTTATCATCGTGTTTTAATTTACACTACATATAGGCACGACTCGGGAAGCGAGTCATGGGTACATGAACAAATTACTCTCGTACTCGGGAGCTGGGTGGCGGGCCCTCAAATTGTTAGAACGTATGTATTTAATGTACAGTTTATTTATACATATTATATATATGGGCATTTTGTGAATTCTCGAAGTGGCAAGGGTCACTAAAAAGGGGAAGGTTTTTTACCAAAAAATGGAACTGACTTCAACACTCCAAACAGTGAAATAATTGGTTGAAGTCGGTGCCATGCTAGTTTGAATGAACCAATTGTCATATTATTGTGCGCGTGGTACCGACGTCGACAAGTTATTTTACACTTTTGAGTGTTTAAGTCAGTTAATTTTTTTTGTAAAAATCCTTCCCCCGTTTTAGTGATTCTTGCCACTTACGGGAACTATTGTTATTCACTGCCAACTACCTAATCATCAAGATAGAATAACACTTTACATATAGTCTTAGCAGTAATATAGCTACCTTCGATAAAGTAAACCTACCACAAAGTAGTAAAGGGTTAGAAGCTCTATCTACGATATAATTATCATTTATCATATAGGCCTGCCTAGGTACGCAACTGTCAACGATGTCAAATCGACATTCGCGGGCGCGCATTGCATTGCATACCTATCTACCTACATAGCTATAAGATCACAACAAATAATTAAGTTAGAACTATGTATCTACCTACGTAAATTCATAGAATAAGTATAGGTATATATTTGTAGTAGGTAGGTATGAGGTAGTACGAAATTTTATCTGGTAAACTTAGCAATGATTGTAGGCACTTACCTAATCAAAAATAACCTATGATTAGTTATTGATTTTTATTGGAAATAATTATATTTTAAGTTTATTACTATAAATAAAAATCTTTGTTATCACACTAATAAAAAATAGGTAGGTATGTGTCGAAAGTCTGTGAGTATGTGTGTTACTTCTTCACACCTAAACGGCTGGATGGATTTGGATGAAATTTGGTATGGAGATAGCTTTTACCCTGGATTAACATATAGACTACTGTTCATCATCACCATCATCACCGTTTTTCATCAGCGCGCGGGTAAAACTGGCTATATGAAATAATTATATTTCAATAGTTTTTATATCATGCTCATTCATACAAAAACGTGGCTAGGTGATAATGTTATTGCTATCATTAACTTATACATAGTTATTATTACTTATACTATATAGGGATAAGTGAACTTAAGTTTACATCTGTCACAACCGGTATATTCAAGTGGAAACCTTGGTAGGGATAGGTGTACAAGCCGAGTATATTGTAGAGATTTCATATTTCAGTAAGGTAAAACCAATATCTTGGAGTGACGAGCAGGGATTTTACGGTAGAGGTATTTACAGATACGTAATCTATTATATTATTATTATTTATTATTATTATAATAACAATATTGAGGTGAATTCACATTTCATGTTCTCCTATTGGATGTTGAAATGATGTGAGTGGAGTGTTGTTCCACATAGAGTCATAGGGTGCATGACATGGCTTCTTATAACCTTCATGCCCAGTTCACGCTAAAAGTTGCGGGTATAGGTTGATATACATACGAAATGATTTCAAAAGATAGCTCGCTATTTAGAACCTGGTCAAAGTTGTTATTTTTATGCTACCAAGTAAGTAAGTACCTACTTAGTAATTAACGTTCACGACGAATTAATACCTACGATTCAATCTAATAGCAATAGAAAAATTAGCTACAAAAATTACTTATTCAGTCTTGATGATGTATAATATTTTTTTGGAAAACAATAATTCAACAACAATAAGTTGATTCAATTTTGCTATCATTACTAATGTCTTAGAAATAGCAACCTTTACGACGTTGGTACCTACCTACCTCAAGCAAATATTCTAGAGGTTAGCATCTCAGCTCAGTCCTTGAGAGCCAGTGAATCATTCATTACAAAGACATATTAATGATCGAAGATTATAAATTACAGGCAAATGAGGCTGACTGTACGTATATTTTTTCGTAACATTTACTGACTTTTTAAAAGTTTAAATGAACTCGGGCTCCTAATGATACGTAACGCGTACACCACCTAAGGCGAATATATTGTTTTGCTTAAATATCGTGTGATAATTGTGATTTATTGTTGGATTGTGGCAAACGAGCTGGCAACGTCGCAGTTGTGGACGCCAAATACGCGGATCCATAGTCAGGAACTCTCCGCGATATGCGGCTTTCAATATACGCACGACAGCAGCGCCACACCTGCGCTAAGATTTCGTCGCGAACTTTTTAATATATTGTTGCAGCTATTTAAGTGATATTTTGGCTTCTATCGATATTTGTCCTATGGCTAGTCAGGACCAATGGGACGTAAGTGCCACTGGCCAACAAAGTGGCGTCCAGTATGCGGACGCCAAAAGCAGGTGGACGTCAGTTTAAATGCACTTTTCTCTTCAGAGGACGTCTAATTGTTTGCGGGATGTATATATATATATATATAACCCATATAGAAGACACTATTTCGCTTTGGTTAAAAAAATTACGGGATTCAATACGGTTAAAATTATAGATATTTTGAAGTTATGCTTTGGCTATGGACTGTCACGCAGCAGGTCCATGGTTCGAATCCCGCCGCGGGTTTGAGCTTCACCGCATGGTGGAAGGGCATTTTTGGGAATGCCCGCCTAGATAGCGACCACCAAGTTGAAAATCTGTCGCCAAGCACCTAACGGTGTGTTCCGGCAGCTGTCCTTGAGAGCCAGTCATTCTAGGTTAAGCCTGTTAACACCTTCGACCACATCATCACTTACCATCACGTGAAATTGTGGTCAAAGGCTTACGTATCAGCAATAAAAATATATATATATTATATAGATATTTTTATTGCTGATACGTAAGCATTTGACATATATATATATATATATATATATATAAAATTTCACCACGATACAGACTCTACGTTGCTTTTAAACACTGCACTATTTCGTAGTAAAAATAGTTGGTAGACTTAAGATATTGCAACATTTGTTTATCCCCAAAAGAAGTTGAAAAAGTGCAAAACACCAACCAACGATCCTATTAACGTCCTGAAAATTCGAGATGCAGTCTTATTTCGGCGTCGATTGTATTAGTGTATTTTCTACACTTCAAAGACAAATCGTATCGCAGAACTAATATAAATAATATACGAACAATAATAAACGATCTAGCTAGAAAAATAAACTTGAAGCTTCATCATTCGACGGCGAACCTTGATATTTCTATCATTTATAAAAACCGTTAATTAAGCACCATACGACAATAAACTGCGCCGTCAAGCTTAGACAAAAACAACCATCATTTTCCGATCGATCAGTTCGGCATTCTCCGACAGAGGGCGTCATTGTCCACCGTAATTACACCGTAATTAACTTACGGCTAATTATAAATAACGTATTTACCGTACGGTGAGCCGGAGCCATCTGATAAGCGGTATTGATGCAACAATTATCGATCAAAAGACGACATTTATTGAGTTTTCGTGCTTGATGCCCATAAAAATTAATAAAAAGCTTTCTAGCGTTTGTGGACTATAAAAAAGCCTTCGATTCAATCGAAACCTGGGCCGTACTGCAGTCTCTTCAGCGATGCCAAATCGACTACAGGTATACATCAAAGCGCTGAAGTGTTTGTATAGGTACGCCACCCACACCATACCCATGCTCGAAGTTGTTGGCCATTACATTTACCTGGGATAGACTGTCCAATTAGGTAGACCCAACTTCGATAAAGAGGTCGCCCGAAGAATCCACCTCGGATGGGCAGCGTTCAGGAGGTTACACGACATGTTCTCGTCGATCACCCTGTTGACAGTGATGACTTATGGCACTGAAACGTGGTCCTTAACTGTGGTCCTTAAGGACAAACTCAAAGTCGCTCAACTAGCTATGGAGGGAGGTATGCTCGGAGTTTCTTAGCGCGATGTAATCCGGAACGAGGATATTTGCCAAAGAAACAAAGTCACTGACAAAGTTTTTAGAATTAGCAAGTTGAAGTAGCAATGAGCAATGGGTGGGCAACATTGCTCGACGAACTGATAACCGATGGAGGAGAAAGGTTCTCGAGTGGTTAACACGATACATCGGAAGATGTAGAGTTAGTAAGCCCCTTACTAGGTGTACTGACGACTTCTTTAAAATCGCGGATAGCCAATGATTACAAGTGGCTAATAGCCGTTCTTTGTGGCATTCTATGGGGGAGGCCTTTGTTCAACATTGGACGTCTTCCAGCTGATGATTTTGGTGAATAAATAAAAAAGAAAACTATATAGAAAAACTCAATAATCACATAAGTTTTATGTTTGCAATAACGCATGCTCTGCGGATTACATTACAAAATTAAAAATTTATGAGTGGAAAAATGTAAGTCATGTGCAGGATTCGAACCCGTTTAGCCGGGGTATCTCCAGTTGACCTAACAAGACAATGAGTTATAACTCAAAATTTTCCCATCGTATGGGGATGGAGCGACATCTAAGTAGTTTAACTTACGTTGTACTACAAACAAAACTAATTTTGCAATTAGCTTTAAACTTGTTAATGATGAGTGATGACACAACCCTATACTTTTAATATTTTTATGTTTGCAATAACGCATGCTCTGCGGATTACAATACAGAATTACAAATTTACGAGAGGCAACATTTTTTCCTCTCCTTTTTGTAGGACGCGGTTTCGAATCCGACACAGGACTTAAATTTTTCCGCTTGTAATTTTGTAATCAAATATGTAGTTTAGTTTCCTCATCTTCCTACCCTTCTACGCATATATATATTTATAACAATTTTGTCTTCTCTAACAACATACAAGTAAATTTTATAACAATGTTGTCTTCTTTAACAATATACAAGTAAAGACAACACAAATTCAAATTCAAAATATTTATTTCGCAAAACATGGGTACAAAATAATGATAATATGTAGACAGTAGTCAATAGGAAGGATCACCATGCTTTAACCAAATTGGCATGGCAACAAGAGTAACAGAACTCGTAGCAGTAGAACTCTTTGAGAACAAGTTCGTCCAGGACAGTACCACGGTAATGTCATCTATACAGTATTTAAACTTCATAGAAACGGACGAAACGCGAGTTATACCTAAACGCCTCGATCCCAGCCCGCGCTCAGCCCGCAGACAGTCGCGACTGCGTCGCAGTGACGAATGGACGGTGTGTAATTTCCTTTAACAAAAAATAAGTTCATGTACATATTTAATATGACGAATAGGATATATTGTGCTGTTCTTGGTTGCATGAATTCGGCAATAACGCATCCAGAGACAACTTTTTTTAGATTACCTGGAAACTCTGAAAGGTAAGACTATAAAATAAATTTACTTACTAGTAGGTAGGTTACCTACATAATGTGTGTCTTTTTAACCGACTTCCAAAAAAGGAGGAGGTTCTCAATTCATCTGTATTTATTTTTTTAATGGATAAGTGTATTTCCTTTATCTCCCAAAAAAAAGCTTACTGGATTAATAATAAAATAAGTGAATAGAGTAAAGGAATGACACGAGTGAAATAGGTAGTTATAGGCGGTTCATGAATCACGATACGGTAGGTACGCTTGTGTTAAAACCTCGGGGCATGTGTGTTTTGTTTTGTTACTTTTTATAATTCAAAATAAAGACGTGGTATTTTATCAGTACTAATATATAATATATAATCAGTAGGTACTTATATTATAAATGCGAAAGTAACTCTGTCTGTCTGTCTGTTACGCTTTCACGCCAAAACTACTGGACTAGACTGAATTTATAAGACTGATTTGTTATTCAAAAATAAACATTGTTTTTTAATTAAATCTACTAATCAAAAAACAGCACGCATTTATATTAAACACTACCTATTTAATTCACAGTCTTTTATTTGTATATACAAAAAAAGTATAAGTACAATCACAAAACAAAATGGAAACACAAAGTAGGCAAATGTAATTAAAATGCTGGAGGCGGGCAACCCTATCGCATGTTTACGTACCGCGCGGTGGTAGGTAGTTATTTCGAGGACAGAGCTGAGTTAAGATACTATATAGATAACATTACCGTGACAGTACTACCACCTATTTATAACGCCAAGCAGATATGTTCGAATAACTGTGTTCCGGTTTAAAGGTTATGGTACGCCTTTGTGACTGAACTGTTACCTACTTACAGAAAGTTAAAAGCTCAATTGTATCATTTACAAATAACAAAATATGATTGATCATACTAAAGTCTTTGT